>JBBMJY010000006.1:13234312-13281559 GCA_037833715.1 Toxotes lorentzi
GAGGCAGGGGAGGCGCGTCTCCTTCACCACCACCATATCCATTTTTATTGCGCTTGGTCAAGGGATTGAACCCACGATCCACCGATCTCAGACCAACCCAAAGTCCAAAGCCGTACTCTTAACTTGCTGCGCCACGGCTGTCTCAAAGTTCATGTGGTCTGTAATTGCTATAGCGTATTAATCCACTGTGTAAAGTAAAAATGACTGGAATGGGATTTGGGCAAGTTCTCAGGACCAAATCCATGTGTGACAAGTGACGTGTTTACTTTGCATCAGCTGATCCCATGGGTCCACAGCTATTTTGTTTAACCTAATTAATATATTTAAATTCTTTCTTTCGTCTTCTTGTGTTGCAAGGTGTACTGCTTTTGAATAATAACATTAGTTAATTAGATTTTATCTATCGATCAACAGGGTGTCATTTTAACAGCATCTTTGAATCTGATAAAAGATGGATGCAATTACTGTTAGGAAAACAGAAAGCCTGCCCACATTCCGTCATGGCACAATAGGATTAATTTTCTTGTGTTTAGTGAAAAGATTATCAAACATCATTTGCAAAATCGTACTATCATCACATCTGTAATCCATTAAAAGGTCCGCTTATGTGAATTCAAACAGTCTTGCAAATGACAACAGTAGAAGGGAAAATTTGTCTTCATGTTGAGCACATTTAGGTGAATTAAAGAGGATTATCAGGACAAAAAAAAAAAACAAAACCCAAAACTGCTGCTTAAATTTTTACACTCAGGAACATAAATCTACATTCTAAAGTAAGTGTGCATATTCACACAAAACTCTTAGTGATTATACGCAGAGCTTTCTATAGTGTATATTGTTGTTTTACAGTTATTTATGACTTAAGACAAAAGATAGGTCAAACAATACACATTGCATGCAACCCTACTGCAATCACATTGGCTTGGAAGGGCAATGTGTTTTCAAGTTACAGGATGAAGTATGAATCTAACTGGTGACTCACATTTATATTCTACAGACCAAGCTGATGACTAAGAGGCCTGTAACTGTTTTTCGAGTTTTTAAAAATACATTATACTGATATCCAGCAACTAGTTGCAGGAGATTACCAATAAGATTGGGAACCAATGCTAAACTTGAAATATTATTCATCATAAAGCACAGAAGTTTAGTTGAAGTTCTGTTGTTCAGCTCAAATTATTTAATAATACATTAATTACGCTTTATTCAAAATGTACACAGTTTATTCAAAATGTAAAAATGGCTTTCCAGTAAATTCATGTTTGGTAAGGTATGTGGAAAATATGTATGGAGAACGGATGGGCTTTTTTTGTGATGCTGCATATCAGTAGTAGACTGATATCAGTAGCAGACTGATATGCAGTTGCTATTATCATTGTCAGTTGCTGACAATGATAACAAGCTGTGAACGCCATCAAGACCTCAAGACTGTGAGGACTAAAACACAAAGTTACTGACATTTGTAATCAAACAGAACAAGACACAAACCCATCTCCAAGATAATATTATTTTTGGATGGTGAGAAAAGTAGCTTGTAATCCAAAAATACTTGGTACTGTACATTGCACCAAATCATTAGCTGTAAGAAAATGTCATAATTGTACACGACAAATCCACACACTGAATAAGCATAAAAAAAAGCAGCTAATTCAAACATGCTTTCCTTTTTCCATCATTTTGGGGAAATTACATTCATGGCAGTACATAATCTACAGCAAGACTCAGATTAAAGGAAAGGAGTTTGACTTACTCATGAATCCTTCATCTACTGACCCCTACTGGACACATGTATTGTAACTGTGAATTACAATAATACACCAATACACTGCACTGTAACACTTTTAGCCATTTGTACAATGTGCATTTCATTTTTTTCCTATAACTAATGCTTTCATCCTCTTTCAGACTTAACCTGTTGTGTGAATGAGTCATTATGTTTATGGTTGGCTTGAATAAATGTTTACGACACACCATTTGATTGTACCTGATTATGGTTCCATTATTCTTTCAAAGCTACATTACGTGTGCATTGCATAATACCATAATATTGAGTACAATTTCTGAAAAACAAACAGCTGACAAAGTAAAAATACTTACTTTTGTAGCAATTCTTGCTTTGACTTTGAATTTGAATAAGCAAAAACTGTTATTTAGGGTAGTCTTACTTTACAGCAAATTACAAAATGAACAATGATTCTGAAAATTCTGAAAAAGAACCTGAACCCTGACCCCTGATAATCTCTTCTCTTCTGCTCATAAAAATAAGCTTTGTATTAAAAAGCTTGCAGTAATCTGATAAAAAAAAATTGAGCTTCTGAACTATCACAATAGTCAAGGCCTAGTAATCATTTTACCAAAGTGAGATATTTCCAGAACATGTTCAATTACCTACCACAGACAATTTCTTTATGAAAGCATTCATTTCTACTGTATAATATGGGTGACTGGGACAATATCTCAAAACCCAATTGCAATTGCAATTTCGGTTGAATTGAGCCCCTTCAGAAAATAAGGCCACCAGCGCTAGAAAGTCATTTAGGAGGAATGAGGCAAATCAGTCAGATGAAAAGTTTTATGAGATCGAGGGAGAAGAACCGCAGGTGTCCAGTATTTTCTGGATGACATCTACCTTTACAGTTCCTGACAGAGCTCGACAAAGCTTCCCGACGGTACAGCCAATACTTCCCTCCTTCATTTTCCAGTGCTCCAGCATTTGATGCACCATCTCTGGCAGGCCGTCACGGTGGTAATGGTACTCTATGTTCTCTATTTCCACACTGGTCAGACCCAGGAGCCGTGCACAGCGCTTCCATCTGGTCCCAGTGTTTTCCCTCACCAGATCCAGGTGCTGCTCAGTCACAGAATGGTCCTCTAAATGACACAATAAAGATAAATCTATAAGGGTAGTAATAAACAAGCAACTACACAAAATGATTTCAAGTACACACATCAGCAAAGAGCTGAAATGATTAGTGGATTAGTAAATCAGTAGCTTAGTTGATCGACAAAAAAAAAAAGAATCAGAAACTACTGTGATGATCCAGTACCAAACATTCTGATTTCAGCTTCTTAAATGAGAGGATCTAATGCTTTTCTTTGTTATATGATGATGGCAACCTGAATATCTTTTGAGTTCTGGAGAGCTGGTCAGATAAAACAAGCGATCTGAAGACTTCCTTTTGGAATCTGGGAAATTTGAAAGGCTAATTTTCTGTCATTTTATAGCAAAATCCATTAATAATAATAAAAAAAGATCCGTAGATTACGCAGTAATGACAATAAATATTAGGTGCAGCCAAATAAGGAATGATTGTGTTTGCAAACTGAGCAACAACTAGAGTGCACAGACATACTATCACTATGTTGCATTGTTAAGGTTTACCATATTTCTGAATGCCCTCTTTGATGAGAGAGTTAGCCAAGCTGTTAGAAGATGTGGATGGTGAACTCTGGGCCGACTCGTAAGCTCTGATAGTCAGTGTGTTGTTGCTTCCAATCTGGACCCCTCTGGCATTCTGAATGATAACAGCTGGAACAAGAACAAAGCAAACACACTTAAAAAAAAAAAAAAACACTCCAGTACATGTTTGTCAAAAAAGGAGCTATGAACACTTCAGGGCTCTAGATTCAGAATTTCATCTCGTACCTGGATCTTGTGACAAGCTGCTCTTGGAAGTGCTCAAGAGATGCCCAGGAGTAAAGTGAGGAGCAGATGTGTCAGACACTGGGTAAGCTGGCCAAGACTGCTGGCGGTCATAGTGGGAATGTGGATGTAGCTGGGTAAGCTGTGAAAGTGAAGGAGTGCTGACAGACATTGAATGGGCTGGTATAGATATGGAAGAGTTCATGGACTCATAGAGACCAGCATAAGGGCGACTCCACGCCTCATCCTGGCTGGTGGGCTGCACTGGCTCAGGTTTAGCCCAGGACTGGACAGAGGATACAGCAGGTTTGTCTGGTTCAGGTTGCCTTACAGTATGATCTGAAGTGCTGAAGTGGTTTTGCAGGAAAGGATTTGTGTTGCTGTGATGGTAGCAGCTGGTAGGGTCAACCTGGTTCTCGCAGTTATAGCTACCATGCTTGTGGTACTGAAGCTCCCGATGCAGTTTCTCATCCAACACTGACGGGCTGTTAAGAACCTTGGCATCTGTCTGAATGGACTCCAACAATGGCTCATATTCGATGTCATGCATGTCCTCAATACTGGCTTCAACTGGCATGGATACATTTCTGTCTGAACTCACCAAAGGAGCTGGGGAATCTGTAAGGAGAGGAGTTAAGTACTAAAGCTAGTCCTTTTCAACAATTTCTCAAACTTTCTGAACATTTAGAACATGAAATGTTATGCAACAAGCAAAGATGGACACAGTTATCAACAGTGCTTACCTGCCAAACATTCATAGGTCAATGACAAAGATTTCATCTTCTCAACAAGTTCATCTGGGCCTTCATATAATGTCTGCATAAAAATCACACAGAGAACCATGATATAAAATATATCTGTATTTATGTGACTATATTCCAACTTCAAATCCACTGCTTAGTGTCTTCATTGTATTTATAAGACATTATTATCACATCAGATCTATCTTTAAAAAAATATATATATATTTACCCTCAGATGATGTAAATCTTCCTCTACGTGTGGTTCAAGCGTTTCCATATAGAAAGGAAGGAATGAGTTGTAGCCCTCTGCAAGCAAAGTAAAAAGGAGGGACAGGATGACAAGAAGATCCACAAACTAAACAAAGAAGTTCACATGCTGTCTGCCTGTACAACATAGTGACAAAAGCTGAAGAACAGCTGACAGCAAAAGCAATACACCTCTCAAAGTCTGGTCATTTTGATTTTTGGGAAGTGAAAAATGACACTTTCGTTGACACAAGCTTGTGGAGCTGATGAATCATGAGACTGTGGAATTAATATTTATTGTGAGAACCATCAAATTTAGAAAAAAAAGTAATAATTCAGAAATTACAGCAGTGTCATGATTTCATCAGCTCGCATTCCAACTGTTCTGCATCACTGGACTCTAATACACACACACACACACACACACACACACACACACACAAAGAATACCTTCAAATGTTGGTCGTTCCTGTGGATTTTGTCTCCAGCATCTCCTCATCAGCTGAATTATTTCTTCAGGTGTACTGTCTGGAATAAGGCCCTCTGCTGGCCGGTCACCATTACGAACACACTGGCTGATCTGGTCTTCACTCCTGGCATCTGGACATAAAAGAAAGACACTTTGGTTGTCGATATGAGGTTTACTAGTTATCTAGTTAGAGGTGAAGAGTATGGCCCATTTTACTACTAAACCAGTAAATCAGACAGTAAACCAGGGAGTAATTATTTAAAACACAATTTAATTTAACTATTCGCAGATATAATGTGTTTTGTTAATATGACTTAAGCATGTTTTGGTATCCCAGCTCACTTGCATATGGTTCTTCCCCTGTGAGAATGACCCAAACCACAATGGCAAAGCTGTAGACATCAGACTTCTCAGTGGAGGCAGTATGTATACTCTCCAGGTGCTCAGGAGCCATGTAGCTCAGTGTACCGGCACCTCTCACCCCACCTGACTGGCCTATACGACTCTTCCTGCGAGACTCCTCTTTTGTGAGTCTGCTCCATGTCTTGCAGGTGGCCAGGCCTAGGTCTGCAATCTACAGAACATAAGAGTAAAATACTGCTATTACTATGATTGTACATTCATGCTGTAAGAATCATAAATGTGTCATGGGCCTTAGTATTTAATTTACCTTGATGTGAAAATCCTTGTCCACTAAAATGTTTTCTGGCTTAATGTCCTTATGTATGACATTTTCCTCTGTGAGGTACACCATCCCTTCCAAAATCTCTAAAATGATTCTGCCCTTGATGGATACTGGCACAGACACCTAAGAACAGGGAGAATTCATTTTGTTAATCCTTAAATTCATACCATACATACCATAATATGAGTTATTTAAGGATGCAAACTATAGACGAAAATGAGTGGAACTACAGATATTACAGACATTCATTAATCTTTTGCTTTTCAGCATGGCTACAGATTTTGAACCTGCTGACCGTTTTTAGCATGACCAAGAGGTTGCCTCTGGGGATGAGTTCCATGACTAGTGAGCAGTCTCTGTCCTCCATGATCACCCCCAGCAACTTGACCACTCGCTCATGGTTCAGACTTGCCATGATGTTCCCCTCCACCAGCAGTGACCTTTTACACTCCCTGGAACATATAGCAAATACAGTGAGAACCGGATATCTGCCAGTCGAGTGGCATAACTTGCATTGTGTTGATTCTTATAGGGGCTTAAGGCAAGATGTAGGGATGCACCGATCCCATATGCTCATACTGTTTTTTTTTTTAAAGCAGATCAGATATCAGTCATGAAGTGCCTGCACCACATAAAGTAGTGTCTTTGTTAACATTTTTGTAAAATTGATTGTTTCTCCTGTCAGTTACAATCATTCAAGAAGAGCTGAATCGAAGGCAGCTGGACTTGGTTGTAGATTTTTAAGACATTTCACCTTTCACCCAGGTCCCGTTTCCCTTGATTCAATTTGTCTAGGATAACCAGGTCCTGGATGACTGAGAATATCCAAATGTCAGATATAATTGTTCAGTCAAGCTGAATCAGATTTTAGCACCACAAAAATCTATGTCCTAGCATTACCCTACATATAAATAGTTACAATTACTTCCATACAGTAAAGTACAGATTATAAATAGAGGAAAGAGTACTTTTGTTGGATCAGTATTTGGTATTAGTATACGAAAGGTTGAAAGAAAATGCTGGATTGATCCGCCCCTTGCAGTACATACTGGAATTCAGAAATGGACACATATATGAATTCTCATGATAAGGTTGCAACAATAATATGAATGGAGTTTCTGGGGGAACGGGCTGTAAATAAAAGTAGTGCCTACTCAAAAGTTGTTGTTGATGATGTTGGGCCTATATCCCTATTTCAGAGGAACTACCTTGTATTTTAAAAAAGGAAGTATTTGGAAATAGAAACCAGTGTATGCCTCTTCTTCTTAGTGTACATCCTGCGGATCATGGACACCCATTGCTGTAACCCAAAACTAGGCTCACATTTATTTTACACAGTCAGCATTTTTTCCATCCATATCAATAAATTCGACGTTCTACGTAGTGTCAACAACCACAAATCAGTGTCACTGAGTATGGATAGCCTGGCTGTAGTGTCCTGCAGGACACATGACACAAGTTACCATTAGGCACAGGGGGAATACCCAGCGTAGTAGCATGCATAGAGAACTTACTCGTTGCGAAGAGAGCCCGTATACAGAGTCTTCAACACCACCTGGCCGAGGGTTACATGGTAGCACAGGTAAACATCTCCAAATCCTCCGTAGTCCAGGGGCTCTTTTTTGATGAGATCGGTCGAGCTCATTTGAAGTGAATGCTGCGGCGCGGTGGCCATCCCTGGTAAGAAGTCACAATATAAAACATCGGAATGAGAAAGTCTACAGCTCCGATTAGCTCATAACAAAGTGGTCGACACATGTATACTGTCAAATGTAGATGCAAATACGCCGAGGGGCCAATCTGAATGACTGAGGCGGCAACTCAATCATCCATAACATTCAAAAATCTCTGACAGACTCTTAAGAGACTGTAACTTCAAGCTAACGCCTAACTTCTCCGAAACTTTCGGCTCCATGACAAACTTTGTCCTTGTAACGTTAACCAAACTCTTTACCTAAAAAGAAACAATATTATACAGACTATTAGATATCACTATCAGCAACAAAAATGTACTGAACAGTTACCTAAAAAGACTGAAAATCCAAGTAGCGCACTTCGTTTGTAGTTCCGGTATTTCCTCGACGTTCTCCTTTGATACCGAAAGCTCAGTGGCTACATTAAAACTACAAACAGCCTGAAAAGTCGATAACAGAAAGTGATCAACTGATCAGGACGACTAGCAGATTCTGATTTATTTTGTTGCTGAAAAGGCCTAAAAACATATTAGGTTTGGAAACAAAAATGCAGGATACGATATACGGTTGTTTTTCTTTCGACTTCTGTCAATTTTAAACGTGTTTTTTGTGATAGAGGATTCCTCTGAAATAGGACCATGGTATCGTGTCGTGTGACATTGATGCCACCTACTGGTGAAATGAATTCTCGCAGACTAAGCAGCCTTGCAGTACTTAGGAGGACTTTGAGATTGGATAGTATTGGTGTGGTATTTGATAATACTAATGCTATTTTTGAAGTTGTCTTTACATCCAGACAGTTTTGAGCTGTATCTTAATGCCATATGCTATCTGGGAGACCAAAGCTTTTACAGGACCTAAAGAGTGAGGGAGCACACTAACAAACAACAACAAGCCAGTTTCATATTCATATTCATTTGTAACTGAAGCATAAAAGCTAAAATTATTCCCTTTATTTATTATTATTATTATTATTAACAACAACAACAACAACAACAACAACAACAATAATAATAATAATAATAATTGGTATTGTTATTATTATTATTATTATATGAAAAAAAAATAAGTTCATTGATAAAACAAGGTTTTATCAATGATTAACATGAAACTAGAGCGGGAAACCACCTGAATTGTAGCCTCTGACAACGTGGGCGATGCATGACAAGTAGGCCTACATTTTGGGCAACCTATCTGTGAGCACCCACACTATAAATTCCTCCTTTTGCACACCAAAGCCACAACAAAGCAGTATCATATTTACCTGTCTTGTATTGTCTTGGTTTCTGGTTTGTTTATTTATCCCCCCCCCCTTTTTGTGTTCTTTTTCAAATATTCAGATTTATCGCTGGCGATCTTCAGGTTACCCAGGAAACTCTCCAGCCATGACAGATTTCAGTTTACTTAACGCTATAATGTAAGATTAAACAAACAAATCTGTAGTTCATGTACATGTAAACTACTCACTGTCCTCAATTAAAATGGTCTGAATGATTTAGTGATCAGCTGTATTTTCATTAAGAGTGCATTATAAGACATATTTTGGAAGATTATGCCTTCATTCATAAATGAAATACGGGACCATTTTAATGCATCCAACCAATTTTATTACTGACAGCATGAGATTTTTTTCCAGGTATTCAAGTAAGTGAGGCAAACACAGTTTTGGACTAATCCATCACTAAACTACTCTGAGTTTTAATCACACTGAAAAATCTCACAGCTGAAATTGAGTAGAGAAGACTGAGGTGAGAATGTCAAGAGTACTCATGACGGAACAGGGTATCAGACTGAAAACCAGCTCACTCCATCTCAACATGATACAAGAGGCCAGGACACCTCACATACTGTATCCGCTGCAGACACCCCCTCCCATTCAAGCTGTAGTGTGACGGTCACACAGTGCCCCACATAGAACAGCAACAGATCACCAGGAAACCAACTGGTGCCTGTGGTGTAAATGTGGGGCCTGCGTAAATGTGTCAGTCTGGGGCAGTGGGTAGCAGTAGTTTCCTGTTGATGCTGTTAATGTGATGACTATCAGTACAAAACTGCCAAGTGTCATCCTTTCTCAGTAATAGCAGCAGTATAGCTGCCCGTGCTGTTGACTGGTTTCTTAATGCCTCCCCCAGCCGTCTTACTGGTTTTCTATTCAGCTGCCTTCAGCAGAGATGTTGGGGATGGAGTTAGTTCATTCCACAGACTTGATGGGGTGCTGCATTTAAAGCAGTCTGGGTATGTTTGTCTTCTTTAGCGATAAAGATACTAAGTCACTTAGCAGAGTCTGCAGGAACTAGCAAAAGTGAACATTACTGGCCTGATGTCCAGGTGGTCGTTTCCATTAGTGGCACTATTGTCTGTTTCTTTCCCAGAGGTTTGGCAAACTTCTCAGTGGAGGTTGTTGTCCTGATGTCCCTGTGTGGTGGTTGTGCTGAGTCTTTGCCAGGTGTCTGACAGGTCCCTCAGGCAAGGGTGGTGGCTGTACAACCTTTTCCAAAGGTGTCAAGTCACAATTAATGCTCTGAGGTTAGAAAGTGTGATCATCCAGGCCACAGGAGAAGGGAAAGACCCTGGGCACGGCCAGTGTAACCAGTCCTCCCCATCCCTTCACTGTCACTGGAACTGTTTCCCTGCTTCTGAGAAATTATTTGCCTTAAGTTGGACAGAGTCTGGACAATTACAGATAAGGTACTGCCCTACTGCCACAATGGAACCAGTAATAAGGCAGCTTGTCTGAGAATTAGTCACTTCCACTTGCTGCATACGCAAGTTGTTGTTTTCAGAATTATTTCAGAATTTCCATCAAAGAGAAAACTTTCCCCCCTTCTTTTTCACAGTAAGTTTTTCTTTACTGTCACTTCATGGTAGGCTTTCTATTCCAGACTAAATGTACATATTTATAGTAATACGTATACATATATGTATATGTAATACGTATACATATATATGTGTGTATTTATATACCTGTAATCTGCCCACAGGGACATTACTAATTTTGCTCTGGTATGTAGACAGTCACATTTTAGTGTTTAGCATTTGCTGTCACTGGGCCATGGTTATTAATAGTCTAGCATCACATCCTACTACAAATCCAGTGTTTGGTTTAGACCACATCTGTGTCCACACTACAAAAGCTGCGCTCCTTACAAAAGCAAAACTACAACTCCCAACATTCGTCACCGGGAGCCTGGGCAGCAGTGCTCGGCTCGCTCGGCTCGCTCGGACGCGGAGCTGCTGCTTAGGCGTCCTTGCAGCGTGTTTGGGAAACCGTCAAGCCGCTGGATAAGCAGTTTTAAACAACGGAGAACCACAGCGTGGCGTTTCTTTTCAGCATTGTTTTTTTTTTCAGACCGGGTCTTTCAGCATGGGTAATGGCATCAATAAGGTATGGCTTTCATCTGTTGCACACGCTGGATTTCACGCACGAGTCGTCCTCGGTGTCTTGAGAGTGAATACGGAGAGTGCAGGCTTGATGTCATCTTCAGCAGACTTTGATATGTTAATCAAACATCGAAAAGTTGCCTCCTCTCGTCTGTTTGATGCAGTAAATGTAAACGTGGCTTATTTAGAAGAATTAAACACAAACCCTCTTAACTTGGATGGCCTGACTAAAGAATTTTTTAAAAACATATTGCATAGTTATCGCACCAGTACGGTTTTTTCCACAGTCACGTGATCTCAGGTTCTGTTTTGAGCCATAGGCTATTATTTCTAATTATCACTTCATATTTTCAGATTGTCATTTGAGTCAGCTGTTTCAAGTTGTCTCAGCTGTTGTACCACTTCACTATATTACTCATGCTTTGACCCTGTCTGCTTCAGTTGTGTACTTACACTATTCTCTGTCCTTTTAGGTCCTGCCTGACTTATACTTGGGAAATTTCAAAGGTACGTGTGTGTTTTGTGTTATTTTGTTTTGTTTTCTTTTTAATATATATGGTTATACATACCCATGGTCACTGCTTGTGATGTTATTTGTTTACATCAGATGCAAGAGACCGAGAGCAGTTAGCCAGAAACAACATCACGCACATCCTGTCCATTCATGACAGTGCAGCTCCCATCCTCCAGGTGAGAAGCTCTCCATCTACTAACGTCTCTGCCCTCACTGGGATCATAAACAGTGCACATCTTACATTTCTCATTAAATTTTAAGCAGAGTGATCAAGCAAATGAGGCTGACCAGATCTGATTGGCTGAGACCCTCTTGGTGTGTTAGTTCAGCGCACATGACTTAGACACAGTCCATAAACCAGTCTGTCAGGTTGTTCAGGAAGAGGTGCCATAGTTCTCACTTACATTGCTGATTCCTGAGCAAACAGCTGTCAGTCCCATGTGAGTATAAGCAGGGGAGTTTCTTCCTCATGTGATTCTTGGAGTATCATGGAAAACATGCCAGTCAACACCAGTTGGTTTGGACAGTATACTGAGTTGTGTGCTTGCGTGGGTTAGAGAGTAGGCGGTTGTTCTTGCTTCAGCCAGTGTGGACTGTGCAGTCTCACTTCATTATTATTTTTTTCTCTGCTATTGATTTTGATTTAAAGTTTCTCTAAACAGCTGCAAGTAGAAAAGCAGCTTCTGTTCTGTAATTTAAAAAAAGAGAACATGCAAAAATGTGACTGCAGATCAGCTTAAAATTGCCTTTATTCTTTCACATACAGCAGCACAACCTGCATCTGTGGTATTTATTATGCACTGTTTATTGAACTGTGTGAAATGCATTAGATAAGTGACTGCTGACAGGTGACTAGTATACTTTGTCCTTTAGGAGATGACCTATCTCTGCATTTCAGCAGCTGACCTGCCCACACAAAACCTGTAAGTGCCAAAATGTGCAGCACAGCAACACAGCTACAGAACAATGAAAGGCTGAGGCAAAGAGAGAGTACCACATCCATTTGACGCTGCACTGTGTGGGCGTCTGAGGTTGATTTTCTTCAAGCTAACGTGTAAATGATATGCTTTCACAATCTCAACATCTAAGTGTGAACTTATTCTCTGACTAGACTACAGCAACAGGATTAGATTCAGTTCTTGTTGCATGGTTGTTGTTTTTTTTTATATATATCAACTCGTGACACACACATATACCTGCAGTTTCTTTTATGTACCATGAGAAAGTAGGAAAGAAAAATAAAGTGTGGATATATCACAAAGGGATTCCCTGGTTTAGACACACATGTGCATGAAAACACAGACACCTACATATGCATACACATACACAAATCTTTTATGACCAAATACACATTTCAGCAGGAAGGAAGTCTCGCAGGTTAGTTCTGCAGTTTTCACACAATGGTTAGTGCTGTGCCTCTATTTAGACACCCCCCCCCCCCCCACACACACACACACTCTCATACATATGAACACACGTACACACGTATAAGCACACTTATGCTCCTTTCAGCCTTACGCCCCCCACTTGCCTCATACCTTTTACAACAGGTTAAGAGTTTGTGGCGTTTGAAATCCATTCTGTGAAATATGAGACTAATTCTCTCAAACCTGAGATGGGCACACCCTCATCCTGTTCTGTCCAGGATAAGAAATGAAAGGGTCTGACAGGTCAGGTGCAAAAACATATACACACCATGCATTAAAAAAACAAAACAAAAACAACACTCATATGAACACAACAGGCCCACCTTTAGATACATGCAGGAGCGCTAAGTGTCAGTGAAGACAAAACAAAAGCACATAGCAACACAGTTCTTCCTGCAGTTCCTGCTCTCATTATAATTTAATGCGGTCATGACCTGTTATAACAAGTATTTCTTTATGCTCCACAGGACTCAACACTTTAAACAAAGTATC
The DNA here is from genome assembly GCA_037833715.1 of Toxotes lorentzi. NCBI lineage: Eukaryota > Metazoa > Chordata > Actinopteri > Toxotidae > Toxotes > Toxotes lorentzi. Next base: position 13,247,607 of record JBBMJY010000006.1, read on the forward strand.
ATGTTCATGCATGAGTCCCGCCTCAAAGGAGAGGGCTGCCTCGTTCACTGGTGAGAGCAAGATTGCTTGTTTTGCCTTTACCTGAAAAGTAACACTCAAGGTTCACTTGCACAGGCTGCTGAAATTATAGTTGCTACGTAAGTAAGTGAATACGAGCAATTAACTTCATCTATCTTATTATACAATCATAGGCATGTCAAATATAAATGTACAGTGTTCATCTGGAGCTGAAAACATCTGAGATCAACCAAGTACACAAGTGAACCCATGTGTAACTGCTGCACAGAAGAGATTAAACGATAAGCAAAGGCCTATTCTTGAACTTCCCAAAACAGAGTACAGTAACAAGTCTGACCACATTTTGTGTTTGTGTAGTAGGGTAGCTGACCATATGCACACAGGGGAAAGTTAAATTTGGTTAGACAGAGGGTCTTCTCAGAAATGCAGGGGAACAAGTGGCTATTTATGAGACTTGCATTGGCACAGGGCTGGACAGCTTGATACGTCTTGGTCTAAGAATTCAGATCCTTTCAAATATGCATTGTGCAAAGTGTGTTAAATCAATGACTTCATCCAGTTCCTGTCATATCCCCCTTTTCTGTCTGTCACTATCTGTAGTCTGGTTGATTTTCCTTAGAGTGCCACCTACTGTGAGGTGTTTTCAGCATCTTGCTTACACACAGTATGTTTACATGCACATGTTTACCCTGGTTCTGAGGCTGGTTTTTACTCATATTTGGAAATTGATGTTTACATGGAACACAGAAAACCTTGTCATTCATATCCCTGTTAACAAGGCCCTAATATTTTTCAGCATGCCGGATTTAGCTACCTCATTTAACTCGTCTTCAAAAATGGAAGACGAGAGAAACCACAAAATGACGAACTATCTTGTAACTGGAGTTGTGGACAGGATGGCTGTGAATGTGACAGAGAATGATCAGAAATCTGTTTTCCATTCAGATTTCTGTTTTAGAAATCTGTGTTTATCTGCCACAGTATCCTGGTTTCTAAAATAGCATATTCAGTTTTTTCAGAAACACAGGATAAGGACGTATATAGGTTATTTTCTTACATTACACTCTTCATCCCTCTTCATTACAGTTTGGCAGGTGTGTCCCGCAGTGTCACCCTGGTAGTAGCTTACATTATGACAGTGACAGGACTGGGCTGGCAGGAGGCTCTGGCTGCAGTGAGGGTGGTCCGACCTTGTGCCGGCCCCAACCTGGGTTTTCAGCGCCAGCTCCAGGAGTTCGAGGCTACTCAAGCTGATGAGGTCAGTCCTGAGAACCGAGCATGAGAAAATGGAGAGGAAGAGTATATCTTTACATTGTTATCAACAGACAACAGTTTTTTTTCTTTTCCTACAGTTCAGAGAATGGCTACAGAAGGAATATAAGGATAACCCCTTCAATGATGAGGCTGATCTACGTGACTTGCTTAACAGGCCATCCAGAGTCAATGGTGAAGAGGTGGAAAAGCATGCATCTACCCCACCTGGAGGAGTCTGATCAGAAATTGTGATGGGATCTTTTCTAGCTGGCGTCTGGAGGATTACACCACTGTGTGATTCTTAAATAATTTGGACCTGTCTGGAAGTCTAATATCTTTTGGAGTGGACTACTATCAGGATGTTCATCACAGCTGGAATGGTCCTCTAGATATCATGGACGTGAACACTGGAAGAGACTGTTATTATGTAGAGCACACATTCATTTTCAGCATTGACTGATGTTTTCAGTGCTGTTTTTTTCTAATCTGTAAATGTTGTGAATTGTGTTTTCTGTACTGCCATTCTGATTTTAAATAGTGAAATAAATGGAGTAAAGTCAAGCCTTTTGTGAGTTTGTCGGTCAGTGGGCTGTCATATTGAAGGTGATAAGACACATTCAGTGCTATGTTTACTCTGTTTCCTGGTTCTCTTCCTGTTTGTCTAATGTGCAAGGGAGGTCATGCATGGTGGCATCAAAAACACCAAGATCATGTTCTTTTCTCACTCTCTCTGCTCAGTTGTCTGTAGAAACTATAAAGCAATAAAAAATGTCATTAATTTCACCAAGGTGAAACACAGATTACATAAAATAATCCAAGTAACACCAGAGTGGGATGCGCATAGATAACCACTGGAGGGCAGTAATACAAAGTACTTTTAATATACATGTATATTCTGGACTCAACCATGTGCGTCTTCCCCTGACACTGGTTACTCATGCCTCATCAGTCAACCAGTCAAATTCAATCTTTCAACAATAACACGTTTAAGACCATATAGATTTAATTATTTCCAGTCAACACTTATGTCAGTGGAAATTAGGTTGAATTTTTAGACGTTCAGGAACATAAAATCTATGTGGGGGAAAGGGAGGGGTGTGATGGTGAACTATACAGGTAATTGTTCCATTCCGTCCCGGTGTCTGCTCAGGGTGTCACTAGAGGGATTCCCCACCTCCGTTGTGTGTGTGGGCGCTGAGTTAAAAAGAAATGAACGCCCGATTGCTGCGCATGTCCTCTTAAACTTCTCAGAAACTCCTCCCCTCCTATAACAATTCAAGATGCGATAACGTTTAAGTGTAGGGCACCAAGAGCTTCAAAACAGATATCAGCGGGGGAGCTCACATGATCAAAGGTAAGGGAAAGCTCCTTTAAAATGAAGAAACGCAATTTCAGCAGCAAAATTAATATATATTTTTTTCCATTTATCTATTGCCCGCAGTCGTTTCAGTCAAGAGAAAATACCTCAGTCTTAATCATTCAAATCAGCATGAAGTTTGGCAGGTACAACTTCAAGATAATATTAACTTGGTGTAATTAGAGGTGTCTGTTAATAAGAAAACCTGTAAGCGTGAGTTAAATAAAAAAATAAAAAAATCAAAGTTAATTAAAGTTGAATTGCAAAACTGAGAACATTAAGATTAACAAACGTGATAAAATGGCAATTATACAATAGCACGTGTACAAGCATGCACTGTATTTGCATTAAAACACATTCCAGTAATGTATCTATAGCAACGTGACTTATGACTGTATTCATCCACGTATCTCAAATGAGTCACGTTTCTTTTTGCCCCCTACCCTTATACCCTTCCACTGTATATGAGTATGAGCAAAGTATCAAAAGTGTCCTTAGAGAACTAGTTAAAATGAACAATTACTAGATCAAATAATTCACCATGGCAACACTTTTATTATTAAAATAAGTGTAATTTACTGACAGTTGCAATAATAATAACTGTTTTAAGCTGGTGCCTTAATCAGCTGATCATATTTATCAGTCTTACAGTCCAAAAAAGAAATCATAACCAAACCAGAACTGCATCACCTTGCTGTTCCCACAGTTCCATTATGTGTTGTATTTTATTTTATTTTGCAGAGATGAACCTGGATGAAGACAGCGCCCTGTCAGTCAGTTGCGGCAACGGCAAACTGAGACAGTGGCTGATTGACCAGATTGACAGCAGGAGGTATTCTGGCCTGGTATGGGAGAACGATGAAAAAACAATTTTTCGGATTCCGTGGAAACACGCAGGAAAACAAGATTATAACAGAGAGGAGGATTCTGCGCTCTTCAAGGTCAGACCATCCCACCTGTCTTCTCACACTGCACCTGAAGTCTCTGACAACTGCATTTTGAACACACAGCTGCACTTGATTTTTCAAGAGGAAATTAATTAACATTAAACGGCAGATTTGAATCTGTATGCTTCTTTAATTTTTGTTATAGAGATTTAATACTGGTTTGAAAAGGCAGCTGCTAAAAGGATTTTAAGTGTCCAGGCAGCAATCCATTCTTCAAAGCCGTAACTCTTTAAAAGTCTTTGTACATCAACACAAATAAGAATGACTTTTAAATGAATCTGTTTAATGATTGTTTCAGGCATGGGCAACATTCAAAGGAAAATATAAGGAGGGTGTGGACAAGCCAGATCCCCCCACATGGAAAACTAGACTACGCTGTGCGCTTAATAAAAGCAATGATTTTGATGAGTTAGTAGAAAGAAGTCAACTGGACATCTCAGAGCCCTACAAAGTCTACAGAATCATTCCAGAGGGAGCCAAGAAAGGTATTCAAGGTGAGATGTTAGGGGCAGAATAGTTTATAGCTGGTAACATCTAAACCCAAGCCTTAGCAATGGTTCATTTACATATACAGTTTACTTCTGCATTGCACAAAGCAACTCACAATGTTAATAGACTGCTGGCACATTTTTCACAAAACATATGCACCACTGCAGTTGATTCTATTGAGGCAGGAAGCGCAAAGGAAGCCAAAGCATGTACCAAAAAGGCCGTAGTGCTTTTTTTAGAGGGCTTCGGTTACTAAGTGCAGGGTGCACATAACACAACCAGACGACCTCCAGCCTTGCATAACTAAGTTTCTGCCATAGTATAACAGTTTTTGTCACAGCAGAGCAGTTCTTTATATCTGGACTAGCACTTAATTCCAACGTAAGATTTAGATTGGCACTTGCCTGAGTCATTTGTTGCACTCACTTTGCAAATCACCCTGTTAATCTGTTCAGTTAAAATGAAAAGACGTTACTTCCTTGTGTTTGCAGGGAGAGCTGTCATTATAAGATTGAGTGCTGTCTCAACAGCTAAGCATGGCTAATAGTGTAGACAAGTTATCTGACAAATCTTTTTTTGGTTTTGTACATTTACAGGATTGAAGATGGGCAATATAGATGAGACACCATCACATGTAAATGCCCTTGGCTACATTCCTCCATATCCACCTCTGCACAACCAGGTCAGGACATTGTGTGGCTTCTGCATCCTATAAACTGGGCCTAACACATACATTTAAAAAAAAAAGAAAAAGAAAAAAAAATCTGTCTGCGCTCCCTTTTCAGGTACCCTTTATGGTTTCTCAGGAGAGAAGGGACTGGAGGGATTTCTCACCAGCAGAGCAACCACCCCTTCCTCCACCACATCACCATGGGCCACATGCAGAGCTGCAGTATGGGCAGTGCCACTACTCATCAGCAATCAGTCGGCCTTGGCCTGGGTCGCACACAGAAAATGGTAAGACACGGCCATACACACCTGATGGATACAACATTAAGAGCATGTTCACTCACATAAGAATGGCCTCAATGTCTGACTCAAATTTCATTTGGTCATATAAGAGATGTGTAACATTGTGATTGTTGTACTGTATAAAAAACCCCTTTATTCAGTTTTCAAAAATATTATCCAAATAATGGCATGAGTTTCCAACTACAGGCATGTCTGTATTTGGAAACTCAAGGTAGTATTAGTAAGCTTGTCTTTAGGTACATCATTAGGTAATTTCAAATGTTCTGTTATCACAATCCTTTATAGTTTACAATAGAATCCATGTTTGATCTTTGAGGTGGAAAAAAACACCCACAGACACAGTTCAAGGACTGTTTTGTCACCAACTTTTTATGCATAAACAAGAATATCATCTACGTTTAATGAGGGACATTGTATAGAATCAAATAGAAACTTTTCAAATAAGTAACTATTTAAATTGTGATATTAGGTTTAATAAAGCCAAATCAGGTGCAGTCAACGGAAAGCACCAATTTTAGTGTAAGAAAAGTCACATCCATTCTAAAATGTTAATCATTACAGCAATATCAAGGTAAAATTAAAAATTAAAATTACTATACAGAGTATGGATCAGCTGATTGCAGAATTAGATACTTATTCAGAAACAATATGAAGTAACAGTTGCATGGTTGGAGGTCCTTCCTTGTAGATCAAAATATATTCCCTTGAACTTGTGTTCACTTGAACTCATGTACAAAGAAAAAGCCAGCGAAACTGGCTGTAAATACATTATGCTTAGTACCACACTTACATGAAATTACAACACAGTATACTGTACATGTACTTTTATAAGATGTACTGTAGCAAAGTTGCTGCCCTGTCTGTCTACGTTTACCAGTGGTTGTACTGAGCAGCAGCAGAATGTACATAGTTTTGTCAATGTTAAGTGATGTTTCTGATGATGATCAAAAATCTAGGGCAAAGTCTGAGAAACAAAACATTCAAATTAACCAGAACTCAAAGGATAAACATGCACAGCTCCCATGAATGTTAATGCTAATAAACTGCAGGTGCAGCCTGGGGGTGATGGCATCAGTGACATAGCAGGGAAACAGGCAGTGATTGATCCAGCAGCTACGCATTGGTGATTAGTGGTTTGCACAGAAACAAATAGAGCCAAATTTAATGACTTCCTCAAACCTGCAAAGAAGTGGCCAAGCACCCCTTTCACATGTCAATACTCTCACGTTCAGTAGTCTAATTATGACCAGTTATTTAATTTATTCTGCACAGGTTTTCAGCTCTCCTTCCACACCTACTTTTCAGAGTCGCAACAACCCATGTATACAATGGACCACAACAATCCAGTAACAGGTAAAGAATCATCTCAGGCACACTAAGAGACATATAAATAGGTGTTCACTCCATGCTTGTTTTCAAATTTATTTTTACTATTTGGAATTTATTTGGTTTTACATAAGAAACTACAAACACTTTGTCCAGCATTTTCTACTTACTACTTCCCTATTCTGAACTCAGAGAATTACAGAGAATAGTGTGGGTGTTTTTTTTCCTCCCACATCATGATAGATTAAAGAAGAGGGTAAAAAAGATGCTTGGAATGATATAAGAGAAGTGAGTAATACCCTACATGGCAAGATTACTGAGGATTAGGTTTTATTTAAGCTTGAAATTTCAGGGCCCGCATCTGATCAAGCTGTGCGGCTGAAATTATGATACTGATGAGGTTTCCTACAAGGATATATCTGCTAAATGCTCATCTCTTTCTTTCAGATTTCAGCCTGCATGTGTCCCTATACTACAGAGAGTCTTTGGTGAAGGAAGTTACCACCACCAGCCCAGAAGGTTGCCGGATCACCTCTTCTTCCTCTTCCTCCTCTCCATCCTCTTCCTCCCGCTCTTCCCCAGGCCCAGAGGACAAGTTTCACAGTGGTGCAGAAATCATCCTTTTTCCGTTCCCATACCCTGAGTCTCAGAGGCAGGGTGCTGCGATGCTTCCGAACATACTGGAAAGGGGGGTGCTTCTGTGGATGATGCCTGATGGGTTGTACGCGAAGCGCCTGTGCCAAGGACGAGTATACTGGGAGGGACCTCTGGCACCTTATATGGATAAACCAAACAAGCTGGAGAAGGAGCAGCCATGCAAACTGTTTGACACCCAGCAATTCCTCATGGGTAAGCACTAATATCCTCCTGTAGTGGTCACACCTACAGGTTTTGGGCAGAATGACAGAACCACCTGTGAAATACCTGAGTGATGCAGTCCAATACAAATTTGTTGGGAATAAAAACTACTTTTAATAAGTTTATACTAATCAAATACTATACTAATATTTTGTTCAGACAGTGTCACAGACAGTGGTGGAGGAACGCATTCACTTAAACCAAGTCCACCATCACAAGTAAAAGTCCAGTATTTATTAAATGTGTATATACTGTTTATAAATGCTAAATAGGGGGTTTACAGTAAAGTGTTATTGTTTAGGCAGCTAATTGGGTGGGGCCAGTCTGAACTACTGTATATGGAGTTTGGTAGTTTGATTCATAGTAATGCATCATGATGCAGATGATCATATGTTTTGTGTGTAAAATCTAAATCTGCAAATTAATATTGTATTGAAAGACATTGCAAGCATTCACAGTATTTTGTCCACCAGTGTTTGGAGTTTGGAGTTTGGAGCCTAACAATATGGCAACTGTGAAAAACAGACATGAAATTTACAGAGGATTTTCTATATTATTAATAGTTAATAACAATTATGTAGAGAATGCTTTTCACAACTTTCCAGTGAAGTTGTAATTCAAATCATGACTGTAGCTTTCTGTAGATTGCCTTTTCTGTTGTGTTTTAGTCCATCTAAGTGAATGGCCCTCCATCCCCATGTATTTTTTATCCTGTGGCGTAGATGCTCTTTGTTTTCAGTGATGTTTTTGTACTTTTACTGTTCATCAAAACCTGTAAGTGAACAGAATAACTGGAACCCAGAAATACCAGTGCAGTTTCAGCTATTTACATGATGACGTTGGATGTGGTCATATTGATAATGGCTATGATGATGTTGATGTTAATGATGAAGAAGAGGCTGCAGGTGCTTTAGCTGGGTAAGTCCCTCTCAGTGTTGAGGTAGCACTAAAAAGCTAGTCACATTCTCAGCAGGGGGCCAAAGTGTGTGGAGTCCCCACCCACCTACTGTGGGCCACCACACTGTATGACAAGATGGTGTTTTCTGTGCCATGTCACACTAAAATTTCCATCATCCTTATCAGTGGTTTCCAGCAAGGCTGTCATATTTAAGGAAAATACTGTGTGAGCAGTTTGGGGTTTTTAATGTTTATTTACTGTATATTTAAATGTGACATGGAATAGTACACAGTGGGTTTTTCTTATTGCATCCCCACTCTTGTCTTGCTCTTCTTCTCTCAGAGCTTCAGAATTTTGCCCATAATGGCCGACATCTACCGAGACACCAGGTGGTGCTATGTTTTGGAGATGAGTATCCTGACCCACAGCGGCCAAGGAAGATGATCACGGCACAGGTACCCATACCTTATGAAGCATTACATAATAACTGGAAGCATTTTCTTTAACATATGAGCTATGACATTCTCAGGTGGTTGCTTAGAATAATTTGTCTCTCTAACAACCAAATATGCAGAACATAAATATAAATATGCGTATACTATCCTACATATGCAAAACGCATTCGGTCAAAACAGGGTATCTTAAATTTTTAAAACAAAATAAAAAACATATTATACCATAGAAATGTGTAATTTCTGTGAAAACGCCTTTTTAAATCCACACTAACCACAAAAGAGCTGAAATATGAAGCCACACTGCAGTAACTGCAGCAAAAGCAAGAGAAGCTAAATCTTACATGCTGGTACATAGTCACAGATAGCCATAGCCCAGAGAAAAGCTAGATTTACTCACTGATTTTTCCCTAGCTTTTATCTGTAACTGAAATATATTGATTTTTATGAAAATACATGTTGGTTCTTTAGTTAGTCATACTGTAATTGAAAGTGGCTGTAGTTAAATTGAGAAACAAAACAGCTTGAACTCTGCTGAACTCAATGACCCTCAGTGACTAACTGAATTAATGTTGTGAAGCTACCATTAAATGCACCAATGTAGATATAAATATGCAAATTCCTTCATTGTATTTGGTTCAACTTGAATATTAATAGTAGTTGGACAAATAGACACCTAGCAAAATAGAGATACATTTAATCCATGTGTAAATAATCAAAATGAAATTTAATTTCTCAAACAAACTAGTCAAAGTGGACAAGACATCTGAAAAAAGTGCAGTACCTGCACCTGAAAAGACATGGTCCCAGTCCCAGACATATTTCATACATAGACACAATTTCATTGCAGGTGGAGCCAATGTTTGCCAGAAAACTGGTGTACTATTATCAGCAGAACAATGGCCACTACCCGCGGGGCTATGATCATGTCCAGGAACAGAACACATCTCCAGCAATCGACTATCCTTCCCAGAGACCTCTACAGCATATTCAGGAGTAACAAGCATGCACACACACACACACACACACACACACACACACACACACACACACACACACACGCACATGCTGGAAGGCACGAAAGTGAATGTAAACCACTGACCATTTGTACTGTCAATGGTAGAACCTGGCATGCGACTAAGGGGTAGCGATGGGGAAGACCCTGCCGTTTTCACTTGCACACCTATGCATCGAAGTCTTTGTGTCTGTGACTGTGGAGTAATGTTTTTTTCTTTCTTTTTTTTTTCACATAAAGTATTATTGTGACATTGTGAAGGATGCGGTTTGAGGGTGGGGGGGGGGGTGAGGGGTGCGGAGGGGGACCGAGACAGGAAGTACTAGCACAGGTGCACAGGAAGAGTGGCCCCTAAGACAAACACTGATATGTCAAAGTAATAAAACACTGTGAATATTTAATACATTTTCACAGGTAATAGCTGACACGACCATGTTTTCTACTAAATGTGATCGGCTTTTAAAAATATCTGATTCCTTTACGTCAAACTGAATTACATCAAAATGTGTGCTTTGTAGAGAACTGTAGACATTTGCTTTCTCTCTAAAAGACAAACATATACAGAAAAGGCAAAAAAAAAACCCAATATTGCCTGACTCTAAGGAAACAGAAGGTAACATAAGGGGTCTCCAGATGATTACAGAGATAGTAAATCAAAATATCATATTTATTCATTGGAATTTTCTCTGACTTTTCTGACCAGTGGCTAACAACACATTATCAGAGAGTAGCTTGGGGCTCAAGCTCTGTGTCACAAGAAAAGACTGCTCACGATGGGCGGTCTTGACCTAACTGGACTGTAGGAAGTTGACTGGAAAAAATCACACTCATCCCGTAACTTGCAAGGAAACCATACTTGTTCCTCTTCACCTGAAACTAGTGGCCTCGCAAATGGGAAGGAAAACTACCTTTGTGGTCTGTGTGCAGGTTCAGCCAGGGAAGAGCTCTCTGGTTCCCATTACTGAGACACTGTATTTGCTCTCCTGATACAACGTCCACTAAAATCTATCCCAAGACCTCAATAAAATGTCTGTTTCCTATTTACTAGTGAGTATATAACATAAAACACAAAATGCTAACGTCAGTAGTGGAATTTCTCATTATGCTGAAGTCCTAAGGGGTGATGCAGCAGTAGGGGGGATAAAGACTGTGTTATGTGTTTCTTCTGTGGTCCAGAGTTTCGATCTCTGCATTTACTTCCTTCACACTTAAACCACATCACTTTCACAATGGCTTCAAAAGTCTGACCAAAATCACAGGAGGGAATGTTTTTCTTTTTTGTGTATGTGTGAGCAAAAAATCCTTTTTGGCTTCAAGCATCAAGTCAGTACCTCGATTTTCTACTGGGTGAATTTTTAATTTTTTTTAATTTTTTTTTTGCATTACTCCACAGTCAGACATTTGACATTCAAAATCAAAACCTAATAGTGAAAATGTTGTCAATGTACAGTGTACTTTTGTGGTAAACACTGTGTATATGTTTGTGTGTGTGTGTGTGTGTGTATGTGTGCGTGCAGTAAAGGGCTGTCTGTGTGCATATGTGTGGGTGGGTACATGCATATGTCACACAGTTGCGGTATTACTGTTATCAGGAGTTGACATTTCTGGACTCGGGATAAAACATGTGACTCCCCCACCTACAACATCAGTGACTCAAACACAGACACACACACACACACATGCACACACACACACATGCACACCCATTTCACCTTACAGTTACAGTAAAACGTTATGAGCAAGCTGCAGAGGAAATCACAAAAAAGTGTGCATACTGAAAAAAACGTTCTAACATTTCTGTACATTCTTGTTCTTGTTAATATTTTTCAAGAACAACAGCAATAATCAGAGATTAATATGGAGTTTGATTAATATAAAACTGCCACATGAATAGATGATTTATTTTGAAATAAACTTATCAGTCTTCTGCTGTACGTCTGCTGTTTCGTTTTTGAGATCCCCTGATTTGCAAACAAAGGGAGGAAGAATGGGAAAGTCATATTTGGTTAGAAAAGAAAGAAAAAAAAAGAAAGAAAAACACTTTCACACATTTGCCATGGTGTTTCCCCCTCTGCAGGAAGCCACATCATTTGTAGTCAGATTTCAGTTTTTCCGCCTAAATGAGCCGTTACTCCAAGCGACATCGCCTGAGCCCTTGACTCGAAGATTTGGAGCGCACTGTTTAGTTAACCAATCCCACAAACATCGTCTAGAATGGTTTTAGCGAAGAATGAAACCACCAACAGCATATCAGCTGCATCACTTTCACCAAAAGACACTGATTGTGCTGGTTCCATCTTGACTCAGTGACTATGATGAATTTGACTGGCTGGGCTTAGTGACACATCATTCTATATACCACTGTTAAAAATCTAAATGACAAAATGTGTAACCAAAATCACTGCAATCGCTGAATTAGCTTTTTCTGGCATTTCACTGCAGTTACAGCAGCATTAACACTGATCACACATACTGTAAAGTCTGTTTGTACTTTTACACTGAGCTTCTCAGATGTTCATTTCATAATCATTCTCTTATTCAGATTTTGAGCGAAATATTCAGAACACGGTTTGTACGGAAAGCAGCACTGATTCATTGATTTATTAATGTGTGATTATACATTAAGGCAAGAAAAAAAAATAGGTTGTATCACAAGAAAATCTTTCAGAAAATGTTTTGCTGACATCTGCTGGTTTGTGCAGCTGCAGCTAAACAAAAAGATTTTGTTGTGGAATACAGCACTGACAGGCAGCCTGAGTTCTTCTTTCCTAAACAAGTTAGGAAAGAAGAACTCAGTGACCCTGAAGAAAGAAAAAGAACAAAAAAAAAACTGCTCCGTAAAATCCTTATTATGTTTTTAAAGAATGTCAATCTGTGCTTTTTGTTGTAAAATACTTTAATTACTTGGATAGTTTTACCTGTTCAGGCTACTTAAAATGTATTTAATGCCAAATATCAACTCCAGGTATTAAGTATCCTCATGTCTGCAGTTTGTCAGGTGCTTTTAAGCTACTATTTCCACCCACATTGCTGTGTGTACAACACCTATGTATGACAACCAAGACTTTATTACCTGGAGAATGAGGATTTAGTGGATTTGTCATAAACCTTGAGCCTGACTTTAACCCTAACTGTGGTGAAGAGTTATCATAGTCTCCCTGCACTCAGGGTTTCGTAATATCTGGTTTGTGACGCTTTAGAGCAATAAAAAAACTTCTATAATCTCTGAGCACTTCCATCAAAGAGTAATTTCACCTTCTGTTACTGTTACCCAGTGTTTCATTTAAACATAAGAGAGAACAGTAAAGCTGGTACAAAACATTACTCCCCCTGCTGGCATGAAAGGGGAGTGCATCTAGACTTTTTCTGTTCTTCGTGAACTTGACACAAAAGTAGTTAGAAATTGCATTCACAGCTCAGCGTGCAAATTCTGATGAGCACCTGACTTGTCTCCCTTATGTTTTAAAACCTTTTTCCAGAGAATATAACTGTGGTAATTTTACACGAAACTCAGAGCCAGTGACCCCAGTGTGTTTAGGGGTCAGGGAGGACTGAGACCCCTGCCAGGATTTGATGACAGTGGTTTTTAACCCTCTGCAACTCTGGCTGATCCTGCTTGTTGACCCCCTGGTTAGGAAGGTGTTGACTTTCCTTTTTACAAATTTTGACCCCTCAAACTGACACTGCAAATCCATCAGTCGTCACTCACCGGCCCACTGTTGATGCTGTTCTCTCATGAAGCTGTAGCTGATGGAAGCAAATGATGAGGAAATTGGTGACAGATGATCATTATCCATTATCCATCATTATCCAAGTAACTTAGCATCTTTTTATTACCATTCTTCTTATTATTATGACCTATTATTATTGTTAAATTAATTCTCTAGATATGACCGACAGGAGGCATGAGAATTGCTCCCCATCAGCAGTAAATAAATTTTTTTTCGTCATAATTAAGCAGCTTGAATTGTTTTCAGCTGTCTGTGTTTATCTGAGACTCTTCAGATAACAATGTACTTGACCCAATACATCATGATGGCAGGAAAGCAAAAACAGTTGTCGGATGAGGAGCAGCAAAGCAATGCAAAACAATCAGATGACTTCAGAGACGAGTGTAAACAGATAAGGGCCGATAAGCAGAACAATATGGTGGGCTATACCTGGCACTAATGCAAGGGTCTGGCTGTCTGTTTAGTTTGGCTGGCAACTTACAGAGGAGATAAAGGAAAATAGGAAATGCTGATTTTTATTTTTGTTTTTTTAAAACTATAAACTAGTTTTCTTCCGGGGACATATAACAAACTGAGAATCCAATTTTGAAGCTCAAACAAAGTTACCAACCAAGTCACTGAACGTGGATGTAGGTGCAGTAAAATATATGACCAGCAGGGAGTGATGTGTCATTGTTTGGTCGCTGTCTGTGTACAGTTGGAGACTGATAATATGAACCATAATAGTAACGTATTTGGATGCCTTGTCTGCAGTAATCAGTGCATTCACACGCCATTCAATCACTCTTAATGGCCCAGGGACGAATCTCTGTGTAACACCCCTGCCTCTAAGACAAACATACATCCACACATGCAAGAGGGCACACACGCATACACACAAGGAGTTTCATAGTTTTCCTTAATTAATTTCCTTAATTAATTTGCATTCCTTAGCATGATCAAATTATGCTTTTTGGATTTCCTGCAAACCATTTCCTATAAAACACAAGTGTTTGGTTTGGTATAGTTTTTTTTTTTATGTTTCTGTCTTCCTAAACAGATACTTTTTGTTTTTTTGTGCATCAAGTGACACCCACAACCAGTGCTGACAGAGAGACGGAGGCGGTCAGAGTGACAGCTCATGGGCCGTGTTGCGTGAGAGTGACTTGGGCTGTTCTCAGACTCTGTGTGGTCTGGGTGTGTGGTCTCCAGCTGACGGGCAGGGAGGAGGACGAGAGAGCCCTGTGAGAATATGTGTGTGTGTGTGTGTGTGCGTGTGTTCATGTCTGTGTGTGTGTTCAAGTGTTTACTTTATCCAGAGTCAGGTCCAGGCTCTCTGTAGCCATGGCTTAACTAGAAAGCTCTGCCTTCCGCCACTCAGCAGCCCTGGTCTGAAAAATAAACACACATTGCCACCACTCTGACATGGCTCATCTAAGGATAATTTTTATCCATGTATACACTTATGGGACCTAAGAGACCTTTAGGTTAGAGGGTCTTAGACTAGTGTATAATTTCTGAAACTACAGCCATGTATCACGTACTTGTTTTTACATCTTTTCCAACGAGTAATGGATTAGAAATTGACACAATTTCTTAATCAATCTCTCAACTGAAATTAGTTTGTGTACATTTTACATTTTTACATATATTTATCATTTTTTTATATATTGAACTTTTATCCTTTATATTTCTTCTTTTCCAATCCTTATTTTTTTTACTCTAGTCTTTTAGCACAATCTTGGGAGCATGCCTCATTGCATTTCACGAGACCTATTACTTCTGTATTTGACAAATGAACCTCTGAACACTTGAATCCTAAGTGATGACCAGATTCTTTTCTTCATTTATACTCTTTACATTTAAGGCATGAATAAATTATGGTTGTCCAGCTCAGCACTATGAATAGAGCCATTTTTCATTGCATCTGAAATATTTCTCCCATGTTGAATGAATCCAGGTTTTTTGATTCTGTTGTCTTCTCTTCTTTTTTTCTTGTTTTGTGAATATTTTGACAATTGTGTTATAGGTGTATGTTATTAATGAAACAAATCAAGTGAAATGTCAAATGTAATGTCTTATCCCTTTTAATTTAATTTGCAGTATGACCCAATTAAAGTAATAAGGCTATCACCGAAAATTGAATGGATTTACTTCAAGATCATTAAGTGCAGATTCACAGTGAAGAAGATTAGACCTCATACAACCTCCACACTCTTCCCTTGTGCAAACACACACACATTCAACTCTTGGGCTAGTCTACACTCCTCTCCCTCTCCCACAGCGATCTCAGGGGAAGGCTATGTAATGTAGCACTGCTGAGAACGCGCCATGAAAATATAAATACAACCTCGCTGCATTTCAACCATGTAAATAAACAGGGCCACCCAAATTTCCAATTAGAGCTGGTGTGGAAGGCCGGAAATGGGGTAGACAAGAAGAGACCACACCCCCTTCTCTATCCTCCACTCCTGAAAAGAGTCCAGGTCCAGGTCCAGGTCAGGGACATGGGACGGCGACAGTGCAGACACAGTGAAGAGCACAGCATTCAGTACCCCATCTTAGGCTGTTTTGCTCATCTCCCTCTAGCTCCACTGTGCTCCTCCTCTTGTTACCATTAATGGATGGGACTCGCACAAACTTCCACAAAATTCAGATATGGGCATGGAACGAATACACAGGATTTGATACTTAAACTTATGAAATCACTTGGTCAGGTCTCCACCTCACAAGCCTTACACCAGCTTGCCTTATCAGTCCCATCAAGGTTATCAGGAGATTCCTATCAGTCTGAATGAGGCATTCTCACTGTATCCCATGTCTTCTTGGAACAGCTAGGCACTGTTATTATGCAGCTAAGCCCCTAGACCACCCAGGAACCGGGGTCCAGTTCTGTGAGGAAGTGGAAGGATCCTGGTGGTGATAAAAAAGACAAGCTTTCTCTTAGGAGAGATGGTGCTTTGACGTAAAGAGGTTTGCCTGGTAGTTCGCCGGATCAAAGTCCGGTAGACTCTCCTGGCTCTCAGACTCACACTAGGTCGAACTCATGTGCCTGTTGGCAGCTGCTTCAGCTGTGGTCAGTCAGAAAACATCATGGGCCCTATTAGTTAACATAAACACACAACTTAGTATAATTACCCCAGCGAGTCAAAGAGCTGTGTCATGAAAGTCACTTTCACTCCAGATATGGCACCACATTTCTTAATGACTATAATTCACCCGGAAAGGGCAGTACTCATTTAGATAAAGCCTAAGGGAAGGACTTGAGGTAATGGTTTGTCCTCACTGTGTATGTATTTACATTATGAATAGTTAGACAACCTTGACATGGTGTCCTGTTGAGTTGTCCTTGGATGGAAGCAGCAATGATACCCCAAAACCTTGTCTTTGCAGCAAATCCTCCTCCGTCCATCATCCATTGTTCAGTGTTTATGTTTGATTGGTCTCTGACTGCAGTGTCTCTTCCCTCAGCAGCCACACAGGAAACCGACAGTATAAACACAGGGCTCAGGAGATCCTCTCTTGCCTTGACTCTGAGCGGCAGAACCTCAGTGTAAACAGACAGAGACACTGGCTACTCATTTTGAGAATATTTCTAAAACTACCGGCCATCTCTCACATAGAATTTTGACCAGCCTCTTGCGAGATTAAAAGATTCAAGGGTTTTTCTTTAGTCTATGTTAGTGGCTCTGTGAGGCTGTAGTGGCTGCTACCTCTAGAGCCACACACCTAAGCATAGCTAAAAAGCTAAATTGGAGAAGGATGTTCACACCAGATGTTAGACATGGAGATAACTGCAAACCAGAAAAGAGTGTATCATCTCTGAAGGCGGAAAGTAAACCACAAGTCAAAACTTTCATGAGTCATGGAACAGTTAGACTCTGTGATACACAGCCCATCAGGCCTCTCACTTGGTATGTTATGTTCCGTTCAGGATCCGAACAGCCAGATTGGATTCAGAATACGGGAATCAGGCAGCTTTAATTCTTAAGCGCACCACTGCAATTACATTCTTCGAGGTGTAAAAATGAAAAGGACACACTGCAAACTTTACATCAATATTGACCTTCTATTAAATGAGACTTAAAGCTTTCTGTCCTGCTTAAATGTTAAGTCTTCTGCAAGCACTCTGGGGAATGTATTTTTAACAGCAGCATGGTTTTAACGACCTCGGTTAGAGCAACACGCTGCAGACTGGTACAGCAGGGAAACACCTCGGCGTTGGATTAAATGGCCTGGAGAACATCAGTGGGAACAACATCAAGGTGTATTTGCCTAGAGAATATTCATTTGCTGTGTGATAATAAAGATTAGTGACAAGCTGGTCTGTCTGTCCATAGAGTATGAATGGAGCTCTTGTGTGCTAGGCTACAGTTTGAATAGACATAGTTTGCTACAGTTTGAGTCTCATGCAATAAGTCATCCAGACAAGGGTACTCAAAGCAGAATGTTTGGAATATATTGTAAATGTGTAGCGTACTTGTGAGCATAGAAAGAAGTAATATATTTATTATGATTCCATTTAGTGTAAATTCCACTGTGTAAATTATGAAGTCATTGCTAACTCTATTTGTTCCTTTTGGTGTGGTTTAAAATAGAAGGGTCTCACAATTAGAGGCTGCAACATGCCAGTACTACTGTAAATGATCATTTTTATTTGGATGTAATTGTATTTGTTATGTTGGCAGACAGAGGCAGATAACTTGTGTCATAAATTCCCCATTTCCTCAAGGAAGTCATTTACAGAGCAAAAACATTTCAAAACATGTTTGTAAAACAAAATTATTTTCAACTCTATTTGATGTGTTAGCAAAACAAAAGTTTTCCGTTAATGCAAATGCAACAAACTGCAGAATGTTTCCACATGATTCAAAATATTTCACACTAAATTTCCTGATGTGGGCTCAACTGCAAGTTTAATTTTAAAAGGGGCAGAATTAATTTAAATCATGATGCAGGCTAAACAGGAATTTAAGTCCATAACAGCCACTGTACCTCTCAGACCTTCTCTTAATACTTTCTCACTATATTTATTTGTGAGATAGAGTTTATTAAGGCTAACATTTCCTTTCCCCTGTGACTAAATGGATTGGCTGGAACCTGATCACAGTGCTGCTTGCAACATCAGTTATATTTTAATACAGGCTGTAACATTTATTATTATTTGCATTTGGATAAAACAACCCTGGATGTTTTTTTTCCCTCCATCATGTCATTTAACCCCTGTTTTTAATGTGTTGATACTTAGAAATTGTTCTTAAACAGTCACCTGTTATTATAAACTATGCACAAATCTCTCAACAATTGAAGCTCAACAACACAATTTCTTATAGAATGAAACTATAAAAATAACACTTTTTGTTTCATAATGTTTGCTTATTGTACATCTTCCCGAGTTTCCAGCAGCATAGCTCCTGAAAACAATTTTCTGTTCTTATATGTTTGATATGTCAGATTTCAGACCTTCTCACCGATACATGAACAATATGTTAGTAATACACAAAATTCACACAACCACTGGTTTAATCTTCTTGGAAAAGCAAAGCAGAAGTGATTTTTAAGTGGACATTTTTGCTAATGGGTGTACTGCTACGAAAAAAAATGATTTAATGCACAGAGAACAAACATGTACAAACCCCGTTATTTGCACATTAACAAATACAAATCATCTAGCTTTCACTTACATGTTGCGTCCTGCTGAGACACACTCACCCATCATGTCTCTTGCGCCCAGCAGGGGGCATGGTTGAACAAACTCTTTTTGACCATTTTAAATGACATTTGGCATAGTATCAATGGTTCACTGAAAAGGTGCAAAACTTCCATGTACTGTGCTCAGCTGGCATTCAAAGAATTCCTTGAATATCTTGTCCACGAGGAAGGAGGTTCTGTAGTGAGTTTATTTCTAAGTACAGTAGCTTTTAGAACAGCGCAAGTTTGATAAATATACACAATAAATAACATTGTTCACAAAATATGGGATGTTTATCCTGCTAATACAAACAAATGGAACCAAAAAAAAAAAAATCACATGAATTTGATCATTCAAGCAGCTGATTTGACTGAGTTGCTCTCTGTACACCTTACCCACCCACTTATTGTTCCATGGTGGTAGTAGTAGTGGTGGTGGAAATGTATGTGTGTGTGTGTGTGTGTGTGTGTGTGTGTGTGTTTGTGTGTGTGCAAACACTTCTTCCTTTAGTACTTGGAACTGGCTTACATAGATTGGACCTTGCAAACTCAGCTGTAGTGTTTCTCTGTTTTTCCAACTCTGAGTCACTATCCAAACCCTCTTTTTGTATTTCTCCAAAACTTTCTGCAAGACTTCCTGAAGTCCTGTTTAGAGATACCATTAGCTAAAGTCTCTTTATAAGATCTGAAACTACATTACACTCACACAAGCATTTTTCTTCCAGTGGTAAAGAAAAATGCGGCTCATCAGAAGAAAAAAAAAAAAATCACAGAACCAATCATGAGATGGAATAATCTTCCAGTAACATAACTCAAACTGTGGCCTGTTTGCAGCTCTGATGATAAATCATGCCCTTTGTAGCTTTTATCCTTGTGACAGTAATGGTCATCAACACCACCCCATTTGCAGAATATTTTTCAACAGGGGTCTGTTCTGGATAACGTACGAGGTGATGAGTAAGAACATGTTTTCTCCTGAAGCAAACTCTCAGATTAAGGGGGTGACTCTGTGTTTTCCTTCACCTTGCCTGTCTCCACTCTTGTGTTTGTGCATCTTTCCATTTATTATTTATAAATATTATTTATCTCTACATGCTGTCACTTCTGCAAGATCTTACACACTATATTTTTGTAATGATAATATAACTAATATATAACTAATATAATATATTATCTTTTATAGTAAGTCTGTTTTACAGTATGCTTAAATGGGTTCAACTTCAAGTAAGTGTGTACAAAAACATTATTATAACTTTAAGACACTGTACACTTTGTTTTGTGTGGGAAAAGATGCTACTGCTGAATTTGTAAATGTCATTTTTTTTGTTGTTGTGAGCAGTACAAGATGACATGTATCTTCATATAAGACATTTCTTTAAAAACCTGGTCAAATAGAACTGTCTGCACTGAGCGTGTGATATATACATTTTTTTAAATTAACCCTAATTTAGTTCACATTTAAATAAAAACACTTCAGTTAAGAAAGATACCTTGAAATATAGCCAAACTATACAGTTCAAGAGTTCAAGTTGGGGGTCCAAATTGTTGCCTTCAGTGCTTTCTGTAAACATTGTGTCATGAAGAAACCTTTGTGAAAAAGTATATTTTTAAAGCTACTGAGCTATTTCTACAAGTGATTCACTGCTCATAACAAAATGATAGCAGCAATTATAAGTGTATAGATATTTAGAATTACTACTGTATATTTTCACTTAGTGTTAAGTCATTATCTAACACTGTGTTCAAAAAGAATTAATACTGCATTTAACTAAACATGAATGCTTTGTCATGCTAGTGAAAGCTGAACCCTTTAAGGTAAATATAACACTAGCCGGTCATTAATTGATATCACTCAACTAAGAGCACATTATCTATATTATGTAAGAGGTGCTGTGAATGTGTAAACAATCCACACCCTCGTTCTAAACAGAACCAAATCTTAATCAAACTCAATTTTAATTAATTCTTTCTCCTTTTCTTTTCATCTGCAGGGAATTGAATTTAGACACAGCCACTGATTTCAGTTTATGAAGTTTGTGATTGATAACCAAATTTACAGTTTCTTCCACAGGTGAACTGTGTTTTCTGTAGTTTTTTTCAGCTGTAGTTTTCTGATTGTCTGGTAGTAGTGCAGGCATTTTCCATGAGTATCACGTCTGAAAACCAGAGAATGTGAGGTCAGATTTCAGATCATTTTCTGTGGTCAAAGATGCCACATTCAGACATACTTCTCCCTTAAACTTTGAGCTCAAATGACAAAAGAAAATAATAGAACTAATAGAACAATTTTAGACTTTGCTTTGCATTTTTATATTTAATTTAGTTTCCACATTTTCTTTTTACAGGGTTTAGAGTATCCTTGCGCCTTTTTTCCCCTCGCCCTCTCTCCCTGCCTCTGTCTCTCGTCATTCTCTCTCTACTACGTTTTCTAACTTGATAAAATAAACAAGAGCTTGCTCAACAGAATGATTAATTGCTGATTATTAATCATGATTAATCATTCATGAAGCTAATGTAGCCGTGTACGAACAATGAAGGAGCCTTGGGTTTAACCAAGAAACATGGATAATATTAATCACATTATCAAAAGCATTGTGGAACGTAGGAGTGTCACGTTTGCACTGAACACTTTGATATGATTACAAGAGGAATAATTTAGAGTTCTGCCCATTAAAATGGCATTGTAATGTGGACATTATTACTCAGTTAGGAGGCTACTGCCTAGCTTATTACCTTTGACCTGAAAAGAAAAGATAAAACAAGGACTCAAGTTCAATATTCGTCTTCCCCAGAAATCAAATTTTCTTACTTTTCTTATTTACTTTTAAGTTTGAAGAATGTTTTCCAACTTGGTGTCACTCTTTCATCTGGCGAATTCCTCATCTGAGAACGAGACTCTTAGTATTTGTAACTTCAACTCTAGAGGGCCCTGTAGTCAGAGGTGGAGACCACTGCTGTGCCTCGATAGCGTGACTGAGCAGAACACAGCTGTCAAGAAGTGCGGACAGGCCCCTCCGCTGCTCTCAGCTGTGAAAACAGTTAACAAGATGCCCCTCACACACACACGCACACACTGATGCAGAAAGGTTTACTGCTGTATCAGCCTATACCTTTTGACCTTTATCTGCTGATGAATAAGTCTTGATTACATCATAGATTGCTGTATTAATATTAGTTCTTTGATACTGTGAAAGAGAAATCACTGCTGATAAAAGTTCAGTTGTAATTAGTCAGTACATTTTGAGCTAACTGTTTTTTATCAGTTGGCCTCTGCGCGGCACTTAAACAGTTCTTTCTAGTGTTGTAAATATGAAAGCAATTCCACAGAAGCTAATATAATACAGCATAAATAATAATGAAACGGTTTATTAGCCACAGAACTAGAGAGATCATCGCTTTGTGTCTAATAAGCTGTAGCTTATCGCATTTGCTCATGAGATCACATTTGCAACATGATACAGAAGATCACAGGTCAGTTATACACAACTGGTGGCAGTACTGCCGCTGGAACTCAACTGCTGTCTTTAAATATTACAAAATCATAGATGTAAAGATGTATTTTTGCGGCAACATCTCAACAAACAAGGCAAGGCATTGCTCGAATACATTATGTCCCTTCTAATGTTAAGGTTCACCTTGTATTTGCTGATATGGGGTCATCTCTGGTAGGGAGAGGGTGACACATTTTAGATAATAACTAGTCTATCTAGGACATATCTCTCATTAAAATTCCGTCACATGGGGTTATAAAGGTGATATCGTTTCATCATTCATTGTCCCAAAGAGTGAAATGACTCCTCCATTACGCGACAGTATCAACTGAATACGTTTAAAGTTTAACCAAGGCACGGCCCATAAATCATGCCATTTGAACAGATTAGAAAGGCTGTCTGATATAAAGACAGAGGGAAAGGAGGAAGGAGGAGAAAAAACAATCACATATCATGTACCATTAACCTGTCATCTCATCTCTGGTGTTCTGACAAAAGTTATAGAGGCTATTGTCTTGACATGCTAATACAGAGTCTTGGCCCTCTTGATGCTCAATGGAAAACATGTGAACTCCACTGCAAGGATTTAAAATAAATATAGCAAAGTTATAACATTTTATTCATATTCTTTCAAGCAGGTTAAATAGGCGTTAATTGTTCATTTGGCCACTGTTTACAAGCTGTGAACACAACAAAGGCATATTTTCACCTTCTAAAAACAGTTGCATTACCATCAGACAGGAGCAGCATTACCATTCATTTGAAGTCATGTTAGATTTGGTCTCCACCAACTCTTGAGGAAAATATCTGGTTAGAAAAAGCTCCACCATGTTAAACAGTTAGTTCCTAACTGTTTGGTGTTTGGTGGTGAGTCTATAGTGAGCTTTTTAGCTGGAAACATTAGCTGGAAGCAGTAAAGTTAGGGGCAGTAAATCTGAAACAAAGAGCTTAAAGAATCTAAAATTCTCCATAAAACTGAGGGGAAATGAACAGATCTGAAGTGAATTATTTGTGGGTTCATCAATATGAGCAAACCCTTTCACATTAAAGCAGATTTAAATGAGGATAAACCTATAAACAGTATCATATAGATGAGGAAAAATAAAAGTGAAAAGGCACAGACTTTGTTGACCATACAGAAAAAATTGTGTCTTTTACATTTTAACTTTAAATTAGTTCTTAGCTGGGGCAGCAGAGTATCCATCAAACTCTCAGTTCTTTTTTTGTATAAAAACACAGAATGTTTATCTCTTAATAGATATGTTTATCCACACAAGATTCATGTGTGGTACTGAATGGCCGAGCTATATAGTGGGAGAGGGTCAGTGATCCATGGATTCAGGTGGGCCGTACATGGGACCAGTCTTTATCAGGACCTGGCGGGACATTCCTGTATCAGGAAAGCTCGGCATGTGAGCCTCGGGCAGAGCCAGACACAGGTTTGTTTATGTCCTTAAGCCCACATCGCGTGCCAGACAGGAGTCACGCATGTCAACACCAATCCCAAAGCATAGAATTCCCTTCCATAGAGACATTAGTCATTACTGTTTACTATAGGCAATGTTTGTGCCATTACTTTGTGTCTTACTCATCAGTTAGCTTATTAAGTAAGCTTTAAAATCCCCAGAAGAATAACACTGAGGCATTTCAGGGCTGTTTGTATATGTGTGCCTCACTGCTTCTCCTCACAATGTTTAGATACGGGCCTCACCCCAACTGACAGCTTTCATTCAAGTAATGCTGCTTTTATTGTGGAACGATTCCACTGTCACCACTGAAAGCATGTCTGTGTTCACGTATCAGGCAGGTTTAATTTTCTCAACTGAATTCAGAGTTACAAAAGGTGCACACATGGGATTTTAATAAACAGCTATTACTCTTTTTCTCAGCTTTGAACGTGAAGATAAAACTGGCGACAATGACACACCAAATAAAGCTTTGCACCCTAGAAGGGTGCGTTTAATGCCATCAGCCTTTACCAGAATCATAATAAGAAGGTGTTCATAGCTACAGTTAACTTTCAGTTCAACTAAGAGCAGTTGCTTAGCAGCACGTGTTTAACGATGTATGTGCTCAACACAGGTTGAAAACAGTAATAAAGCGTCATTCACTGCTCATGCACAGCAGTGATTAAAGTTTCCAAAGAGCCGTTATTACATAGACAGCAATGCTTTACAATTACAGGTAACGTATTTATAGATGGAAAAAAAAAACCAAAAAAAAAAACCTGCTGTATACTGCAAATGTTTTGCCTAAAATTCAAGTCTAGCATCAAGTATAGCATCACCATGGGCAAATCTCTCAGGTGTAAAACACCCATTTTACTCTTAAGTTTCTGCGTTGTTTTTTTTTTTAAAGAAAAGTGCTGTTTATTACAACTTGAGTCTCAATTTCATAGTTGCTGCCATTGTTTCAGTATGTTATGTTAACATCAAATCAAAGTATTGGTGAAATATGTGAACATAATGCCTTTACTAAAGAGAAATCCAAAGGGGGAAAATGAACTGAAAGAGAACACACCCACAAGGTCAGTAAAATCCCTTTTTGCACAAGAAAACTATGTGCTTGCAGAACTACCATAAGTACAGTATACCAGTGATAAACAGACACTTTGGGCATGATGACACACTGTGTCATCATCTGACTGCTCGTGTTTCTCGCCCTGTTGGACTTTTTTTTTAAATGATGCTGACGCATTCCCAGATCTTAAGGTGTGTTCAGACAGAAAACAAAGCATGTTTTCAACTTGTGTAATCTGTGTATGCCCCCAAAAGCCAGTGTAAAAGCTGTTCACGTGTTAGCTGTGAGTTAGATAGCTTCCAAGTGTTTGTCTCAGTTTGCCCATGTGTACTTGTGTCCACTTAGTCTCCAAGTGGACACAAGAACCCTCTCTCAGATGTCACTATTAACTGGTACTTTTCCATCCAGACTTCCTCCCTTTTTCCTCATCTATCTTAATGAGGAAGGTCATTTGTTGTCTCAGGACAAGTGCAAATTTTATGCTCTGCCACATTTTTCCATCAATGCCTGTAATTATGTCTCCACAGTCAGAAATTAACTTGATGAGCACAAAGTTATTATAACTGATAACACTGACAAAATTGTGAAATTTGGACCCAAATTTAAATAAAGTGAAAATATCCTTTAAATACGTGTTGCCTCTTACAAAAAGCTTACTCATGCATCAAGTTGACATGTGACCTAAATTTTTAAAAATATTTTTAAATGGTAGTAATGTAATAGCAATGTCAGCATTAAGTAGCCCAGTGTATGTCAAGACAATCTCTATAATAAAGGAAGATGGTACCACCCTAATTTGTTTGTTGTTGTGTACCAAAAAAAAAATAAACTGTCAAGATACTGGCACTGTGTTGTACTGTTTGAAGACATGGATAGTAATGGTTAAAGTGCCACAACAGAAGTGACAATGGGCATGCAGACAATACCACCTGCTGTTATGTGATAGCAGATAAAAAACAACTTCTATTCATCTACATGCGTTTTCAGTGCTCTTATTATTCCCCTCTCTTTGTTCTGTTATTCTTATATCTCAAAACAACACCCTTCCCCATTATATCTGAAGAGTTTGCTTACGAAGGGAAGCCGCAGAGGATTTAGAAAACTGTTTTTCCAAAGCTGACTTTATGTGTCACAGTGAGTCATACTTTGTTTATGGTTTTCTGAATGGACATCACAACCTCCCACATTCACACACTGCATGCTGATTTTTTTTCCAGTTTTAATCTTTAACAAATATAAAATCATCATCTCCTTTACTCTGGACTGAATTCCACTTTGTGCCAAAGTCATTGCACCAAAAGAAGAACAACAACAAAAAAAAAATCCACAAACACAACATGACATGTTTATAATACTACTTTTTTACTTTTTTTTTTTTTTTGCAGATGTTTTTCACTCAGTACAGCTACGGTTACACAGTTTGCACCTGTGCTTTGAGGAATTCCAGCTATTCCAAAAGCCTTGCTTTCTAGCTCTCTTGTAACTTGAGAGACTGTGTTAATTGTTGGTTCTCTCAAGTGTCTGAGAGATCAGATCAGATCATTTTGTACTGTTTAGGACATTTAATCTTTTAATTGCTGTTTTTTTTCCCCCAAATCTTTTTTGTAATTTGCAGTTCAACTAGTTTGAAACCTACATAGAGAGATTATATGCAATTAATTCACCACCTGTAAATAGAAAGGAGTAGAAAGCAGACAAAATGCCAGTCTCCAGTGTCTCTTTCTATAGTTACAATGTCATTGTGTTGTGGTCCTTTCCTCAACTATTTTTGTGCCCTTTTACCTCATTGTTTGTTGTTTTGTTAGTAGTGGTTGTTTGATGCTGAATGAGGATCAGATTACAAAGGCTTTGTTTTGATCTTGCTCCATAACACAGCAGGCTTAGAATGACAAGAGGTCAGTGAACGGGAAATGCTTTCATTGTGCCTCACTCTTTGACTCTGGTCCTCCATTGTGTTTATGGGCTAAGTTCACTCTTCTTGATGGGGTTCCCAGATGATCAATAGGTACCAAGCCCTGTGTCAATATGAAAGACATCTTTACTTGTTGCTGTTCATAGAAGTAAGGCATACGTGGTGACACAGACACAAATAAACAAAACCTAAAGAAAGGCGTAAATGTCCTTTATGGATCATAGGATTATATGAATGAAAAAAACAAACAAACAAAAAAAAAACTAGGCTAAGACAAAGATGATACTACAAAATTATACATCACAAAAGTGTGACTTCCTTTATTCTCCCTCCTGTTTGCATGCTCTTCTCTGGTGTCACAGTCTGGGTTAAAGGTAAGAGACAGACCGCAGACCCCCAAAGGATGGAGGCCTCTGTCTTTCAAAGAGACTGAAATAGAAATTACAATTCCCCTCAAAGCTCTCAGTCGACCTCATCATAACCCACCTTCCCTCCTCAGACCTGACAAACACTGGGTGTAGTAAAGAAAACATCCTTTCACGAGTTGTCCCACTGCCAGTTTCCTGAGCAAGGTATACCCAGTCTCTAACAGAGTGTCTCAGAACCTGAACTTCCCTGTTTAGCAACAGCAGCCGGTGAGTCATCGTAGTGGTCTGTGATTCTCACTGAAGATTACACACTGAGAATAAGTTTTGTCTATAAAACAGACCAAACAATATTGTTTCTCTGCTTTTTATAGCATAAGGTTGCTTCTCCAAAACAGATTTGCTTTCCCTCGATTCTATTGTTGTGCGCAAGAAGAAGACTTTTGAGTTCAGTCATCATGTGCACGTGCTTTCCAAAGCTTTAGTTGTCACCTGAAATGCCTTTTGAAGGCAGGGTCATACCAGAAATTGGTACAACCAAGTTCATCAGTGTGTCCTCGCATGTGACATTCGTAACTTTTTGAGGGTTAAATAAAAATAGATGGTGCAGTCAACTCAGGAGCAACTTTTCTTTGTTTTGGACTCTTTAGCTTTTCGTTTCCCTCAAAGTTCAGTACTGTTGAGATGGTTTGCCTTTTCATGGACAGCACAACATTTGCATGTCTTTATTCACCGGAAAGATTTTTGCCGATTGACTTTGCTTCCCCAAATGAATCCACCGCCCTCTGTGATTCCACTGAAATACTGGTGTGGCCAGGCCTTTAAGACAAGTGTTTCATGGCAGATAACAAGGAACTCTCTCCAAGGGATGAGTGAATGACTCGGTGGCAGTTTTAAGAATATTATACATATTAAACACTTATTAGGGGACCTGGCATTTGTTGAGAATGAACCCCAAAAATTATAGCATTTAAGAGGCTGGGTAATAGAAACCTCGTTTCTCTGTATCCACCACAGCACCAAGGAGATTATTATTAATTATTCTGACGTCTGGTTTGAACTTTACCCACATGAATCCGAGACCTGGCTCATTTTCAGTCACACATGTTCACCACTCATTATCAGGAATGTTTATATAGACAACTGATTTATGTTGCTTTATCTGACGTTAGTGATCGGATAGATGAGGAATGATTCATGAAATGGGGTGGAGTAGAGTCTCTCACGCACCTCACTGGCATGGGCTGATTGGATGATTGTGCAAGTGTGTCCTTGCAGAATTCTTTGAGAGTCAAACTGCCCAGACGGCCCAGTGGCTTTACCTTAATTAGCCTTTGGATGCAACAGCTAATCAATGGCAGCAAACAAAAAAAAAAAACACACGAGCCATTACCATGACATCAGGAACAGTATAACTCATATAAAACTGAGGGAATTAGACAGTAGACACCAGGTGAGCAATCTCTGGTGGTGACTTCAAACATTGTGCATGCTACATTAATCTCTCTCAGATCTCTTAACCTGGGAAGATTATAAGAGGATCACATTTCAAGCACAGTTTACATTCTCCCCATTGTACACATACCACACACAGACACATACTTGCTTTGCTGAAGAGTGAAAAGGTCCATAGCTCTGAAAGAATTCATTTTGAAAATGAGAGGATTTCTTAAAGGACAGGAACACGCTCATATTTTCATTGGGTGTGAAGGTACTGCATTAAAATTCTAAAAGATTTTGCTCACATAATTTTTGTGACCTCCTCCTCTCTGTGAGATCATATTACGTAAATCTATGCTCAAAATGGGTGAGACATCTGGACTAGCTACATTCTTTTAAATGACATCTACAGTGATGTTGGCTGTCCTACAGCCGACATCACATCAGCCACCTTATTCCTGTTGTGTGCAGTTACAAAATATCTCTTGTGCCTCATAGAAATCCTGCATTCTCCTATTCATGTTGCACACAGTGTAAAATGAAATTAAAAATTCTTCATGGCTGAAAGTAACACGGTGACAATTGTGGGTCTTAAAAGTTAAACCACACGTTACTGACATGACAACTGATTGTAGATCTCACTTTCAAAGTATTTAGGTCAACCAGGGGTAACAACCAGGTATTGGACTGCATGAAAATAAAAGTTAAACTAGTAAAACCATAAAATTCCCTTTACAGCAACACAAGATTGCTTAGAAACACCCACACACCCAAAGATTATTGTTTTATATGCAATGACCCAAACTATGATTGCATTTGTTCCATTGATAGTTAACTCGTGTGTATATTCAAGTTGAGCTTAGAAATCGAGATCATAAAATGCTGTAAGCCCATGAGGTAATGATGCAATTGTACCAGTTTACTTTAAGTGATGCAGGTCATCTTTGAAAAGTCTGTTGATGACACTTTGTACACATATAAAATTCCAACAGGAATGCCAAGTTGAGAGGGTCACAGTCATGTTTCTGCTTTAAAAAATCCACCAAAAAAATAATGTTAGCACAGAGAAATTCATATAATTACATTAGAATTGTTTGAGTGATCACATTGTGGTTAATATTCCCGAGGTTATGACAAAACAATGCATATCACACATAGGTGCACTTCTAAGTGTTTTGTGTGTGGTAGTTTCCACTGACCATCACTTTTCCAGGACAATGACTTTCAGATTTAGAATTTCAGGGAAATACTAACTCCAGAGATGAATGAAAATAAGTTTTTCTTTATGGTACAACACTGAGTCTTCAGCCGTGCTGTAGAGCTCAACACATCTCACTGATAAAAGGAAAATATTAACCTCATGACAGCACCTGACGAAAAGTGAGGTGATCACCAAAGACATTGTGATTCATCCTCTGGGAACCATAAACGCCTACATATTGCCATGACAACCCCTTCATATTGCCATGACAACCCCTTCAAAAGTTGCTGAGATATTTGAACCGTGCTGCTAGCCAGAAAATGGCAGCTGCTGCAGCTTCATTATATGAGCTTGGGCCTGGTCTAGAGCTGCCTGAAAGAGTATAGTATAGAATAGTCTAAGCCTGTGCTAACACTGAACAGAGTGCTGATCTGCTGTAGCTCTGCGGTGGGGCTGAAAAAAACAGAGATATGTGGACTGCAGCTGAGACTGTTAATCTTTTTAGGATGGCAGGTAGGAGCAGGCTAATTCACCTTCAGGAGAGGTTGTGTGTATCCAAACTGTCATACAGAATCCATTACTGCTGTCAGCATGTGTGCAATCACACTCTTATAGAGACAGTATGAGGAATCAGCACACATACAGATAGGCATGTGCACCCATACACACGTACTTCATCCACACACTCGTCAAACATGCTGTAAACATTCCCCATTCACAGACATTGCGAGTAAACTCACACCGGTTTTGAGGCAAATGCGCTGAGCTCAGATCCAGCAGAGAGAACGGATCCAGAACAGATCTGGAAGTGTGTGGCTTGGATATAAATATCATTAAACTCAGCTGTCAGATTGCATTTGGCTCTGCAGAGAGTGCCGCCATCCATAAGAGCTTGGCTATACTCCACGCAAGTGCTGGGTTGCTCTCTTTCTCCTCTCCTAAACACACACACATGCATTCTGACATGCTAAATAACCACCACTCACAAAGAAACAGACACAAACACATGCACGCACAAATGCACACACACTCTTGGACCACCTGGGAGATCTGTTTATGGAATCCTGCAGAGACCACATGAGAAACAGACGTCGCCTTTTATTTCACTTTAAGTAAAAAAGATCTGAATTGTCTCATTCATTTACATCCAAAATATAGTTTTGTCACTGGGGAACAAGGATTACAAAGTTATGCTGTGATCACAGACAAAGACCTGTTGTTGTAAACAAGCACAAACACAAACTGGAATGGGGTTACTGGTCTGCAGCTAAATGCACCAGAGTAAATATTTTTTACCACTACCTTGCCTTGTGGTGTTTTACAGAGACAGGGTAATTAAATTAGGAAAGACAACCCTGGTAATAAAAGCGCAACAAATATATAATATGGCAACGAAACACTAAAAATAAACAAGATGATAAAGATTATGATTATGTCGGATCCACAGTACATTAAATCTTCTTGACAGGATGGCATTTGCCCTCTGATTGACTCCTATCTGAGTAGGTGTAAATAAGGTGTGTGCTGGTGAACCTGTGTTGGTTTCGTGCAAAGCCAACGTTTTACAGGCACTCACCTAAAGGGAGTTCCTCCTCCCATTTGCACGCAGAGCCCTTTGTTGTCTACGTTGTTAGTCTTTTTTTCCCCCCATCTTCTTTTCTCTCATTTGAAAATAACCCAAACAGTTCTGTAGACGTAGTAACGGTGATATTATCTAAGCATACTTCACCTGAAGGGGATCCCATCACAGAGATTTTTTTTTTCTTTCTGCCTGCACGAATGAAGCCTGGAGGCCTGAAGGCAGGCAAAACAAGTTGAGCACGGTTGGGGCAGGCTAAGCATGCTTGTAGATTCTTTTTCTTTTCTTTTTTTTTAAGGTTTCTGTAAATAGTCATTTTGCTTGATTAAAACACCCAAAGTGCCAGAACATTTTGGTTTGTACACATTAAATGAATGGCAGGTAATTGATATTGCAGGGCCTGTAGGAATTCTGACAGTTTTGCCCTGTAATGTAATGTGATTTTAACATCAAAACTTAACAGGCTTGAGGTGACAACTTAAGTAAGGTGCTACCTTACTTAAGTTGTCAGTGCGTAAAACTTGAAAAACAGAGATTTCGTATACAGTATGATTAAAATGCTGATAACATGAGAACTCCCATCAAGATCCCACATGTCGATTTACGAAAGCCGCCTTAAATGTTTAGGCACAGGGCAGCAGACCATGGCCTCACGCAACTGTTGTTCTTAGAGATAAAGCCTGTAGATTAATGGTAAGTAGTCATACTGGCATACAGACTTGTTTGTAACAAGAAAAAAAAAATCACACTCACCACTGTTTAAGCTACTGTGATACATGGCATTTCACATTTAAAATCCAGCATTCCTCTGCTACTATCCAGAGTTAATGGAGAAATGAAAAGAACATGTTATCAGGAACTGAAGTTTAATGGATTGTATTTCACATTTACCACTAAGGTACATTTGATCTTATTTAAAGTACAACACTGCTAGTTTGGGTTTGGTAATGATCCAAGAGAATTACAATTTGTGTATTTTCCTGTGGGAGGACTTTCTATATTATATCATATTATCATCAGATTCTCATTTTATTATCATCATCTAAACTGCAGTACGAAGAACCACCTTAGGAATTAGGTGGTTCCCAGAGATCCATGTGGAACTACTCTGGAAAGCGTGCTTTGGTTTTCTGGACATCCCAAAAAACAAAATTGGCGTGACATGCAAAAATCTAAGAAAATCCAGGCAATACCAAAAAAGAAAAAAAGAAAGAAAGAATGTATTAACATTTGTGATCCTAGTGTAGCCACACATTGTAAAATTGTCTGAACCATTTGAAGATAAATGTATAGATACTGTAATTTATTTTTTTTATATTGAAGTAATGAGGTCTTTGATTAAAGAAATAAAACTCTGCAAGTTATCTAGTTTCGAATCATATTGAAGAATGTCAGAATGTTTACACAATCTGTTTTACATTTGTTCCTCGGGTGTCAGTTTGAATATAACCAGTTTTGTATAAGTCGCCACGATCAGAGAAGGAAATGAGGGCACATTGTTTCGCTGTTTCAGTCTAACATGCTGGTTCCAAGTAACTGCTGATGTGGCAGCAGCAACATCTGATGAGAAACAAGAGAGAGAAACAAACAGATGAGCAAGAAGATCTGTTGATGTCTTTAATAACACAGGGTGCGGAGCAAACTAATGTCAAAGAAATGAAGCTGAATTTGGACAAAAGTATTTATAACTGTATAATATCCTCTTTCAGTTTACACAAGACGCTGACTCAGTGTAAAGAACCGCCCAGTTATCTTGATATTTTAATTCCAAACTTAAGCTTGTCTCACAGCTGTGCTTTGATCACTGTGGTTGCACATGGCTTTAGCTTCCTTTTTGAACATTTGTATTTCATGTGATTGAATTTGACTGAATTTACTTGTTGCTATGGCAAAGTGAGTTGAAAACAGAGAACATGCCGTTGCTTGTTTATGTTTTGTTACAATTTTAGTTACAGTATGTGGTGCCATGCTCTAAAGTTCTGGACACGGAAACAGACGGCAACAAAATAAATTAAGATTGTTGGTCACAATAAGAGGGAGTGGGCTTACCTGCAGGAGATGATGAACCTGATGTCACTCGGAGCAGAGACGTACACATCCTTGTCCTTGAAAATGAGACATTAAGGCCTGTCACTGACTAACCAACCTGTTGAATCTACTTTTCCGCTGGATGGAAGTAAATGTAATTTATAGATAATGTTTTTATTTATTTTTTTAAAAACTGCTAATCTAATATGGTGTGCACAATATGCTTAATGCTATTGACAACTGAATTCTGTGATAGTAATATTCAGATAAGAACAGAGGCCACACACACACACACACACACGTACACACACGGACACAGTGAGAGAGAGAGACTCATAATACCTGGTAAAAGTAAGACCAAGCATACAGACTGTTAGGCTTTCCCAGCCTTGAAGCAGGTTTTTACACAGTGGAGAAAACAGTTTTCATT
>JBBMJY010000006.1:13281659-13309010 GCA_037833715.1 Toxotes lorentzi
TGATATAGTACGAACACTGCAAAGTAGTTTTTCGTAACATACAAGCTCTGGATTTTGTGCGGAAGGCGATTTATTCAAACCTGAATGAATGCATTCTAGGGAAAGTAATAAACCATTTCTGATAAAAAACATTGTGACTTGTAGCAATTTAGATCCCACATGTGAAGAAGAAGCGTAAGTAAAAATATCAAATACTCAGAGAAGTTTATCTGGCCTTTGTCTCTACTGTTTTGTAATGGTGTTAACAGTTTTGTAGCCCTGCTGCTTGTCAGTAACAGCTTATGAGATCCTCTCCGCTTACATACTAGGCCTCCACACAGACCTCACTACCCGGAACCCTGACAAGAATAAATAGAGAAAGGGTCGACCCCTTTTCCTAATGCGTCCACTGTCATCACTCACACTGTTTTGATTTTTTACCTCCATTCT
This sequence comes from Toxotes lorentzi, assembly GCA_037833715.1. Lineage (NCBI taxonomy): Eukaryota > Metazoa > Chordata > Actinopteri > Toxotidae > Toxotes > Toxotes lorentzi. The sequence goes on from JBBMJY010000006.1 coordinate 13,282,089, forward strand.
GTGTGAAAATTGTTTCCCCATTTGCTAGCTAAACTAAATCCCTATCTCAACCCCCACCCTCAGTGCTGTGCTATTGGCAGTGTTTACCCCATTCCCCCTTTTTTGTCTAAACATGAGAGAGGAGTTAAGTGGTGGACTCACACAGATGGCTTGCATGAAGTACACATCACTACTCTTACACCAAACCAGTCTCCTGCACCTAGCGGCTACCTGGTCAACCAAACCATGTCCCAGGGTGCCTAGAACATCAATAAATGAAATGGTATGATGGGAACTCCACCAGTCAGTTTTCAGTTTTATACAGTTTTACAAGTCTCCCTTATTTATTCTGTTTTCTAGTGTACCTTGCTAGTTGGTCTGCCTGTGACTTTATTACCAGTTCATCATCAGTTGGTCCTTGCTTTTGATTGATGGTGTTATTTCACTAAAAATATAAATTATGCTATACAGACAAAACTGTTTGTTTAAGAATGGAGAAGATGGGTTAACACAATGTGGTGCAAAGCTAGACCATATATAAAAATGTATCATCGAAACTAAGAAAATGTGAAAAATATAAATGCAGACAAGCTGAAACTGTAGAAAAATGTAGAGAAGCTGAATGAAAAAGTGACATATGCATATTATTTGATAAATTAGAAACTAGAAAGCGAATGCTGTAAAATTCAGTCATATCCAAAGAGAGTTGATTGCACACTTACAGATGGAAAATATGATTGCCCTGTACCAGAGGAAAATCTTTTCTTAATTTGAGTCTTTGACAGTATAATTCTGGTTTCTGAACTGATCCCCTGACCTCATATCCAAAAGAGAATGTCAGTACATTTTATTCCAATTTTATTCCAATTTGTTTGGAAGCTCAATCACTTTACCTTTGATGTGACAAGACCAAAACAGAAACTTCCCAAACCAGCAACTGGCAAGGGCCCGCTTTCATGTACGATATACAGGCCAGATATACACGAAGAAACATATGGAGCCAAATGCACATGAAGAAACACACTCTACTGTAAGCTATCTGATGATGAGTATGAACACGTACATGTTTGTGCAAAACCATAATGCTCCAGTTAAATACTGAGACACTGGTAAGGTGGTTTCAAAACAGACCTGTCAAAATACCATAATTAGTGGCTTGTGAAATATTTTGAGGTGGGATGTATTGTACAATGATAATAAACACACAGCTACCATAAATAGCATGAAGGAATGCATGGAATCAACATGAAATTTTGTGTCTATTTTGAAGCGCTCAACACATCCCTGAGTATGAAGCCACCCAGTGATCGTTACACTCTCAGCAGCGTAATCTTCTGCAAAACATCTGAACACGAGAAGACTTCAGTCAGAGTTGTGCAAAAGAAATCCTCCACAGGCTGACATCTTCACAGAGTTATTTTTAGACCTCTTGTGGAACAGTTTACATTGCTGAAATACTAAGTACAGTTTAAATATTTGTGTCCTAGATTTTTAAAAATGTTTCGTAATCTGTCCTGACATGTAAGGCAGTTATTTTATGCAATACAAAATTATGACATTATATAGTTTTGTACTGCAGTAATGGCACTGTGCATGTTTTTTAAAAAAGCAATAAATCAAATTTTCAATTTTGATATACAATAAATGCACACTCTTTGATTATGTTATGTAAAGAAAATACATGAACCAAATTGCATGGAACAAGTGTTTACAGGCACATTGCTCTATTTACAATACATACCTTATTTCATCAGCTTATCCAGAGAGACCTTATCTGTACTGTGTGTCCTCAGCAATGTCACTGTGTCACTGTCTTTTCAACCGATTACTCAATCAACAGATTACTCTCACGAACAGCCGATTTTGTTTGATAGACACACAAAAAGCAAACATGTCTCAAGCGTTTTGAAAACCTTATCTTGATGGTCGCATATCTTACTCCCAAACATATGGTGAATTGTAATTTCATAATGCAATGCAAACTCTTACAGTGAACAAACTCCAGTAGCATTAGCAAAATCTGTTACGTGAAGCTGTGGTGTGATTCAGCATATTCAGTTCAGTTCAACACTCACTGATACTAAAATCTACTGTCACAGCACAGAACATTTGGTGTTTTCCTCACTGCTCTGTATTTAGCAAGATCTTTGATCTTTACACCTGCAGTCAACTAAGAATATTTATCCTTTTTCCTCGTGCCCTCTAACAGATGACTGGAAAACTATTTTCCTTTGCAAACAACTAGACAGAGGGAACCTATTAGAAATAATGGGCCTGTGACTGTGTTTGAGTGAGTTACCACTGGGCCAGCAAAGTTCTGTTTAACTGGAGGATACAAAATGTAGAGGAACCTGCTTGTGAGCAGCTGCAGTGCTCTAATGTATTATGTGCTACATACACTAAACTGTAAGTGCTTGCATTCAGGCAGCTGCTGTAGGTATACAGACAGGCATAACTGTGATATACTGTATTCATAAATCTAAGCTAGCAGTTTATTGTGTTGGCATGAGTCTGTGATTGTGGAATGTTTATAAACTGAACACAGTGCAAACGAATCACTGAACTGTATTAACAACCAGGGTGTTAGTCACTGAAGTCTGACTACATGTTTCACTGTGCTCCACATTCCAGCACATCAACAAGTGATACCTCAAGGCCAGAATCAAAGCTACAGTGAGAGTATACTGCACCCAAATAGACATTTGCATTTAAAATGCCTAAATCAGTTTTAATGGGACAAGAAACAAGGAGCTGTTGTGGACAAAGTGCATGTACTGCTCAAAGATCAACGTCATTATTTCTCTGCTCGTACAGCAACAGTCTTCTTTCTGTTCTTTGAAGGTTTTCCATTTTTATGTCTTACAGGCATGTGATTTAAAAACTGAGTTAATGAAAACTAAGAAGGCCTCATCTGATCTAATGTCTGCAGAAAAGCTCCACACTATACTGTAATCTGTGGTGCTCACAAATCTCACAGCACTGATGTTGACAGAGTCAGAGAAAGGGTGCAACAGCAAGAGCAGGAGCCTCTAGTTAAAACTGTTTATGGCAGTATGTCAAGGACTGAGGAAAACGTAGCTTCATAGACACATATGCGGACTCGGGTGCAAATGTTTTTAAATCTATTGTCTAAGGTCAGTGTGTTTGCCAAGCATTTGAGTTTTTACAGATGCACTTGTATACAATACCTACAGTCTATATTTGTATACTTTATACATTGTTATTTAATAATAATGCAGTTAGAAATGTTGGTGATTTATTATTCAATGTTCACAAGTCATTAATAAACAGCTTTAAGCCTTAAGTCTCCAGTTGTCAGTGCTAATAAATTATTAACAAAGTTATTTTGCTCTATGGTGTCTGTATCCTCTTCCAAGAAATGCATGGTCAAACGGTGATTCATTTATTATTGATTTATTATTCATTAATAAAGCCAATGTTTATAACGAAAAGGTGCTTTATTAGAAAGTGGTTCCTTTTTTATCTTCATACACCTTTTTGGCAGTATATGAGGCACATATATTCCTCTCTGGTTCCACCTGCGAAGCCCTAACAGATAAGCTGTTATTAAGTAGATCCTGATGTATACAAGAACATGATGGGCTCACAAGCTGCTACATGCAGCGAGCAGAATGAATACATGGTATTTGAGCTCTTGTCATTGTGTGGTTAGCTTACAGGAATCCATCCTTGACATGCCACCTTTCAAAATAGTGACTTCACCATGGATTGGGTGTCATGAGCAACAAGAACAGATTATTACCAGAAAATCAAAACATTCATACCAAGCACAAACATGTGTAACCTACATGCAAATACAGCCAGAAAAACACATTTTGCATAAACACAAGTTAACCAGCTTGGCAGAGAGAACAAATTCAGTGGCCATAGCAGGATGTCAACATTGGTTTCCAGGTGGCGTATGAGGATATAATTTTTCCATTTGACTGTTTGGTGACAGTGTTCCAGCAAAACCAATGAAAGCAGTGATTTGGTCTAATAAATTTGTAGGAAATAAGGGTACCAATTACACAAAGATGGGTTGTTGAGTTCAACATGACTGCCAAATGAACCTGAGGGAGTGAGTGGGAGGGAGGAGATCCGGAATGTGGAGTGGAATTAAAAGAGAATGAAACACTGACATTAGCTATTAAAGTTATAAGATAGACTTTAGACTTTTATAGTTTTTTTTCTATATCTTCAATGGGTCTATTTCCCCTGATGACCTTGTTTTCATTATTGAGAACCACATCACAAGTTATGTGGTTCAAGCAACACCCCCCCCCACACACACACACACACACACACACACACCCCACCACCCCCACCCCCGTTCAAAAGTCTTCCAAAACCTTTAGGCAATTCTTTCAGAAAGAAAATAAATCACAATGAGTAATTTGCTCAGTAAATGCACTATCCTGGCACTGAGCAACAGGAAGGATCAGACCCACTATTTGTTTTAAGCGAGAGAAACGCAACAACACTGGTTTCTATGTGGGCTCTAAAGCTGGCATGAACATCTAAAGTTCACACCTATGCAGACTGCTTTGTCCTGAGAGATCTTGAGAGCACCTGCATGGCCACATCCTGCTGACATACTTAGCATCTCTTCTCACGGACTGTAGTTTGTATGCTACACTCCAATCTGAAAAAGAGAGTGTAGAGAACAGTTTTCACTCCAATGAGGACGTAAAGAGTTTCAGTCTGTATATAAATGGAGCCAGGAGATAGTTCTGGCTGTGACTACAGTGCTGCCTGAAATTGACAAATGACACTGAACTACCTGCAGGCACCGCGCCTTAGAAATACAAAGGAAACATACGCCACCTGCTTGTCTCAGGTGAAATAGTCCCAAGGTGTTTGCCAGATCACATTTCACAGGTGAGGCAGCCGTGAAGCGGCACTGGAACGGAGTTTTCGGTGAATGTCGTTTCTTAGTAGTCGCTAAACAGTTTATAGGGTCATCATGAAACTTTTATTATGATCCATGTTTTTATAAAAGACTATCATGCACGCAATGTGAAGATGTTGTGAGATGCTCCAAGTCATCTAGCCCCGCCTTCTTGGGGCTGGTCCTGAGGTGAGCCGCCTATAAACTGCTGCTCACACTGACTGTAGGTGAGAAGGCGGTTTGTCGTCCTGCAGGTATGACCACAAAGAAGGAAACTGTTGGATTCTATTCAAAACACTCTGCATCTTGACGCACAAGTTACGTACGTGGGAGAGCGGAGAGCATATTGGACAGATCTTATACAGCACCATTAAAGACCATCAAAAAGTATGAAGTTGGAGGTGTTCTGCGGGAGCCACTATGACATGAAACATTTTGAGATGTCCAGTGATGCAGAGGGGAGTGTGCGCTCTCCTCTTTCTACTGAGGAGGAGCTGGGGTCGGATGGAGACTGCGTGGCGCACAGCCCTCCACCTGTTACTCCCTGCGGCAACAGCAAATCAAAGCCGTACACACGGAGACCCAAACCCCCGTTCTCATACATCGCCCTCATCGCCATGGCTATCCGGGACTCCTCGTGTGGACGTCTGACTTTGGCGGAAATAAACGACTACCTGATGAAAAAGTTTCCTTTCTTCAGGGGCAGCTACACCGGCTGGAGGAACTCCGTTCGACACAACTTGTCTCTTAATGACTGCTTTCTTAAAGTGCTCCGGGACCCGTCGAGACCTTGGGGGAAGGACAATTACTGGATGCTCAATCCTCACAGCGAATACACGTTTGCTGACGGGGTGTTTCGGCGCAGAAGGAAGCGCATCAACAAAAAGTTCGGCAAGGAGCAGGAGGTGTCCGAGCACGCAGAGGAGCCGCAGAGCATTCCGCAGTCTTCAGCCCCTACCAAGACTGATTCATGTGCCAAGTTTACCAGCTCATTTGCTATAGACAGCATCCTGAGCAAGCCGTTCAAGAGAGACTCAAACAAACAACACTTTCCTCTCCTCCCGGCCTTCACCTGGCCATGCTACACTGAACTAATGACGCCTCATTCAAATACACCTGCCTCATTTCCATACGTGAATGCACCGTGCCATGTGGACTCCTATGCTGCTGCTGCGCATGTGTCAAACGTCTATGGCTTTGGGCTGCTTTCACAGACAGCCTTGCAGTATCAGAAATAAACTCTCTTTTATCTGATGATTCAAAATCATCAGTGTGCACTAATGGTGGACACAGGACGAGGAAAGGACCAGACACCAAAGACACAAAATTTTCCATCTGTGTTGGGATTGTATTTGTGGTGGCACGGTGTTACACGTTCTTCTTTTTTTGGTTTTTGTTCGACTGGTCATTTCATAATTGTTTGTTGTAAATGTTACTGAAATGACGATTAACTTTATTGTTTGTTCAAATAAACGTGTTAAAATGCGCACTTTGTTTTTGTGTGAGTTTCTTTCAAAAAACAAATCTGCTCGTTAAAATGAAAAATAAACACATATAGTTACAAAACAGTCCTGTGGAGCGGAATTTGGACTTAGATCTGTATGAGACGTTAACTCCTGTTAGATGCCAATGCATGAACGTTCATGTGGGCGTGTGTTCATCTGACTCCACCTTGCAAAATTCTTAGCCAGCAAGTGCACCATAGGCCTCCTATACACACACTAGCCCCCGCCCTCTGTGTAATAACATATGTCTTTGCTTTATTGTTATTAATAATAATAATAATTATTATTATTATATATAACCACAGCTTATTATTGATCTCTGGTGATAACTGATGGTTGTTTTATTCTTTATCCTTTAAGTTTCCAAAGAAATTGCCTTATAAGTATTTACTTTTCAGCGTTCAAGAAGCTCACTGCGGCCGGATAGGGGCATTCAATATTTATGTTTTCTGTCTGGCGCTGCAAATAGCTGTCGCCTCAGTCACCACACATGCGCAGGAAAGAGTTTGTACAAATAGAGCATCCTGAGCGAGCTGAACTGGAATCCACAATAGGAAGAAATGTCTTCCAAGTAGGCCCATTCTTCTGAGGCTAGAAAGTAAATTTCCTTTAAACCAGCTGTGCATCCTGAGCGCAGCAGGGTTGCAGGTTTGATGTTGCTGATAGACTGGGTTAGACTGTTTTTTAACTTTGCTGGTGTATGGGAAATTTTTTTCATGTCCTACGTGTGGTGAGTTGCTCTAAACTGACAGAAGAGACAAAGAAACCATTTACAGAAAGAAACGTTGCAGAAACGATATCCGAATCATTCCTTTGAACTTTTTAGATTTTACAATCAATCCATTTCTCCAGGGATGTAATCCAGGCCCCAAGAGGTAAACTGACACTTGCGCTGTGTGTGGTATGTTGGCACGCTCTGATGGAAAAAGCATGTTTCCTCTCATGTCAGAGCCCTAACCCTGAACAGATCCCAAACAAATCAGGACTCCTTCTCCTGAACACCTTTACAACAGAAAACCACTTGCAGACATCGTCACTTTTTGTAGGTATGAGACAAAGGGAGTAATTTATCCGAACTGTGTCTCTTTTTTCATCCTGACGTGTCAAGTTGTCGTGCCAAATATTGGTCTGACAAATGTGGACAGAGGTGTTTTGGAAAGAGAGTTGTGGGAGGAGATTTGTCTTACTCCACTGTGCCGTGTCCGGCTTCTAGTCTGGATCCTGGCCAGATGGGGAGGGAGTAGTTTCTGGCGATTTCTTGGAGGGATATGGGGGGATAGAGGGGCAGATAGAGATTTAAGAATTGATAGGTGGTCGAGTTGTGTTTGGCCGGGTGGATATGCGCAAGCAAAGTCGAGGAGCTTTATTCTCCCTCTCATATGGGATCATTGCCAGCAATGGACAGGGAGAGGAGAGAGTTCAGCGGCTGGCATTTCTTGATTTTCACGGCTATAAACGCGCTGAGCATCGCAAAGAGACTCTGATCTCTTTATTTGTCACATTAGGAAAACTTTAATAGCGTTTAAAATATAGGGAAACTGAGCTACCAAAACGTTATAGAGACCCCACAGTGGTCGGATCCAAAAAGAGGCGCAACCATGACGACCGAGAGCTCCCAGCAACATTTGGATCCATCTAATCCTCCGCGCTCTAGTCCAGCGGCCGGTGCTCTGAACGCAGCTCTGCTGAGCGCACAGCCGGTGATGGAGAGCGCGCACACAGCATCAGCTAAAGGGAAGAAGGGAAACTCGGGCTTGAGGCGCCCAGAAAAGCCCCCCTACTCATATATTGCCCTCATTGTGATGGCAATTCAAAGCTCACCGACCAAAAGGCTTACTCTGAGCGAAATCTATCAGTTCTTACAGGCCCGCTTCCCTTTCTTCAGGGGATCATACCAGGGATGGAAAAACTCCGTCAGACACAACCTGTCTCTGAACGAGTGTTTTATAAAGCTGCCCAAAGGTCTCGGCAGACCTGGCAAGGGGCACTACTGGACCATTGACCCTGGAAGTGAGTTTATGTTCGAGGAGGGCTCCTTTCGTCGCAGACCTCGGGGGTTCCGCAGGAAATGCCAAGCCCTGAAACCGATGTACAGGATGATGAATGGCATCGGGTTTGGTGCGTCTATCCTGCCACAAAACTTTGATTTCCAGTCCCCTTCAGGGTCATTATCCTGTCATAACAGCTACAACATTGACTTGATGGGTAACCCAGTTTCAGGTGGCTTTGAGGGACTTGGAGGGGGGCATCACGTCCCACACATGTCATCAAGCTCCGGGTCATCGTACATGGCTGCATGTCAAGTGGCCTCCAACGTGGACTATTGCCCGGACAGCAGCAGCAGCCCCCTACAGTCCTCTCCAGCGATGTTGGGCACTCTGGACTGCCAGTCGCCTTATGCAAATGCAGCCTCGCACTGGAGTTCACCTGGCGTACCTTCATACATGAAACAGCAGTCACTAGCATCAAGCAGCCCCACTTCTTCCACTCTGCACTCGGGGATGTCATCTTACTCTCTGGATCAGGGCTATCTGCACCATAATGCACGAGAGTCTTCTGACATTCCAGGTAGAGCCTCGCTGTGCAGTCACACGTGTAAACTATATATTTTATTTTCGCACAACTATTTGCACCTTAATGAGTCATGGGAATCAAAGTTCATAATTAACATTACCTGCAGTGAGGTCACCACTCTTTAGAGTTGAGAAAAAAAATATTCTTAGCTTTTCAAACATCAAATGCATAAAACAGAGAACAAATATGAAGAAAACTGATTTTCACAATGCGTGTTTTGTCTCAGTTGCATTGCATGAGCGGTGTCGGGAAATGCACGTGAAAAATCGGTTTTTGACAAAAATATGAATTAACCTGACCGAATCTTTAGGGAAACGCATTAAGCAAAACACAGAAACGTGTCCCTGCCAAGCACAAACGGATGCGCATTAACTGATCTGACTGTATCATAAAATCTAGAAAACACTTTCAATTTTTCACCATACATCTTAAAATTGTGTGAAATGTGCAGAGTTTTCTGAACCCTCTCTCTAAATTTCTCACCATTTGACTGCATCAAGCTCAAGCTTTCTTTAGAGGCCTCTGCGTAGAATGTGTTGAAAATAAACACAATAAACTTTAGCAAAAAAAAAAATGCTTTAAATGCTCTGACACAACGACATTCATAATAATAATAAACTCCATTAAGGCCTTTAACATGAGCCACAGCAGCTCAATCCTTTTTATTATCCTTTTAGATAAATTATTATTACTATTATCCTGTATTAATGTTTTTACAGTTTCATTATATTTTATTTTTGCGTGATTGTTCATATTTTTGTTGTACACATGATTGAACAAAGTGGTACCACTTTATAGTAAAAAACCCTTATGAAGTTTTTATAAGTTAAATGGTGGGTTTATTAATGGTTATATTTAACTATTGTTTCATAGATCTGCCATAAACTATTAGAATGAGAAACCTCTGAGTTGCCATGTTGTCAGAAATCCCATTGCTGGTGCTTTAACCTCCTTCACAAACACACATGCTTTACCTTTTTAGATTCTTAGTTCATCATGAAGATGTACTTTCTGGTAAAGGCCTGTAGAGCAATACTACCAAAAACATATTAACCATGAACTGTAATCAGAAAAAAAGAAACAACTTAAAACACTTTATTTGAGATACCTCAAGTGGCACCAAATTTTTTTATTTTTTTTTTACCTAAAGCACATATCACTGAAAATGCATGTTTTGTTCAGGAATTTGGAATAAAAATAAGAGACATTAACCACAACAAAAACTAGAGACTGTCTGACTAAAGAAATGATGATTTAACCTCATGTCCTGTGTCCTGTTTGTTTACAATAGGACTGTCTCGATATTCCAGCCACTCAGCTCCCGTGTGTGACAGGAAGGACTTCGTCTTGAACCTAAACGGAATCTCTTCCCTCCACCCCAGCAGCGGAGCATCCTATTATCATCAGCTTCATCACCATCACCAGAGTGTCTATGAGGACGTAAAGCCGTGTGTCATGTGACAGAAGAAGTTCGCAAATTACCTTTAAAGACAAAACTGTCCAGTGCTTTTCATCTAAATTCAACCCTCAGGCGGAGTATGCTGCAACAAAACTTTTGGTGACGAAAAGTTTGAAAGCAGAGACATTTCCCTCCAGTGAACTTTGACCTTTTAAACCCTTTAGTAATGGTTATGAAATGGGGGGACTTGATGTGGCACTTCACTTTCTCAGTACATGTCTGACTTTACACACACATGGATAAGCAATATTTACAGCTTTACTCAAACAATACATAAAACACTTACCTGAATTAATCTTTATTCATGCACTTAAATTTGTTTTTCTGATATTACTGAAATTGTTGCTGATTTTCTGCCAAAAGTCATTAAAGAGATTTATTTTTAAAGGATAATTTGGAAGTGTTTAATGTCATTTGTAAAAAAAAAAAAAAAAAAAAGTATATATTTCTCATGAAAAAGTTTATATATATATATATATATATATATATATATATATATATATATACAATGATTTTTTTTAAAAATCAACACTGCTCTACCTGTGTTCTCTTCACTTTTTTCCTTCTGCCTCAAGAACATTATTATTATTATTATTTATAAAACCTGATTTTTTATGAGGAGTATTCTAAAACTATTTCTAACTAAACTATAAATTTTTATTCATGACCCTTTAAAATGTTGGAATTGATTATCACTTTTTTGATTTAAGACGTCTTAGCAGTATTTAAAAAAAAATAAAGAAAGAAAGAAAGAAAGAGAGAAAGAAAGAAAGAAAAAAAGATATAAACATTTAAGGCACAAAAGCCAGTATCGATATATTAATAGCACCATCATGGAATTCCAGTTCTTTTATCTGTGTCTTCCGTTGTTTCATTTTCACACTGGAAAACCGGTGGATTGTACTTGTCAGTTCAACAAGATTTAAAAAAAAAAAAATCATTATTATTATTTAGTTACACAACTCACATATTTCATGTTGTGAAAAGAAAAGTTTAAAATGATTCAAAAGAAAGTAATCATTCTTTTAACCGGTCATGAGCTGATTATAATTAAAGTCATTAGTTAAACTTATTTATCCTTGGAAACCTGACTATAAAATTGTGATGTCATGATATTGTTATTGATAATGATATTAAATTAATTAGTAAGAAGAAAAAAGGGAGACAAAATACACATTCAATATATAATTCTGAACCGGAAGCTCTGAGATAAAAAAAACAAAAAAAAAAACATTCATCCTCAGTCCTGTCGATTTCCATGAGGCTGCACCGCCACCTAGTGATGATTGAAAGATCAAGGGCTAAAACTAAATTCCAGTTTCTCTCCATAACGGAAAATAGCGCGTGCTTGGCCTCATTTTGCTAAAGAAATTGAAATGTTACGCAGAACAGCCAGTTGGTCATTCGCATTTATATACGGAATAGAGTTAAAGCTCATAGTTTTAACTTATGATCCACAATCTGTCCTTCTGATATGGACTCCCACTGTCAGGTTCTCTGGATAAAATAAGAACCAGAGATACAGCGTAAGTGAATACAGCTTGAGTTTGACCTAATAAAAACCCTCGTCGTGTTGTGCGCAGTCTGACAGACGTCAAACATCTGGTGCACAGCAGTCTATCGTTTGTGCCTATTGAGCTATTAATCCAGGTCAAGTGCAGAAACTGGCACAATGTTGTAGTGAAGTATACTTATATAACACTGGCAATAGATATATGGAAATTATGTCAGTCATTTGACTCCAACCGTCAGTGTAATTTTCCAAAACAAGCTTTCAAGAGGGAGGGCTGTTTTATTTCAAGAATGTGTTTATGTCTACTGTTCCTGGTGCTGAAGAGGATTATTATTACATTTTAGCCTGTCTGTGATCCAGTGTATATATATTAAATATACACAGTAGTCCCATCTCAAATTAGCAAAATAGCAGCACACTTAACCATGATGCACTCTGACTTAGATGCTATAGGTTAACTTATATTAATCTGGAAGTCAAATGGCAAACATCAATTTAAAATTTTCAAATTTCAAAAAAAAAAAAAAAAAGGTGCTTATGGTTCACATTCACTTTTCTTTTCTTTTTAAGAAATTGCACAACAGTAAGAAGAATGAAAAAGATGAAAGCGGGATGTCTGGACCTTGAAAATTCTGAAACAATGTTAAACTCAAATTAACAAATTTGGGTTACATCACTTTTATTTCAAGCACTTAATCTGATTAATGTTTAAAAAGGAACTATATAACATAATATTTGTTTAAAACTGAATTAATTCATGGACAGATGTCTTGGCAACAAAGTCTTTAACATGAGTAGATATATATAAGCAAAATGCAAAATATCTTCCAGATTAGATGAAAGTTATACTGGAGGAATAGCCTGTTAATGCTGTTACACTAACAGAGAAAGATATAAATTTAAGTACATGATGACGTTTCCAATCAGCAACACCATTTATCATCAGCGTTCTGTGGAGTCATCGCTGTGACTGGTTTCCAGCACGATTGCTGTCAACATCATTGTTTCTGTCTGACTGCCCTACATGACCAAGAGGACGGAAGGGGGATACAAGAGAACCTAAGAACGATGATGAAAGAAGCTGCCCAATGTAAATTACTCACGGGGTATACAACACATAGCATGCTGAACACAAATCAACAATTTAATTCAATATGTCACTCAACACAATGATACAAAGGACCCAGAGAGGGATGGGTACAAGCTGGGAGCTACTGAACCTGTCAGTTGTTTTAAACTTTATCTGTCAGAGCTGTTGTAAAGGTTTTTCCTCTTGGCCCAGAATTTCCGGTGGCCTCTGCCTGACAATCACACCTTTACATTCAGGTGCAGTATTTACTTTACTGGCGCAGTAGTTGTGTATACCTTGAATATAGTTATTTTATCTGAGCCCCACAAACAAACAAGGTTTAGAAACATAAGAATCTGCAAATATTATGATGGTCATTAATTCCAGGTCATACCAGTGCCAAGATTTTAGAAAAAATGAACAATCCGAATATTTTATTTGGTAGAATGAAAGGTTACAGTGGTACTGTGTGTACCAAAGTATTTTGTATAAACAGTATTTTTTACTTTATTATGGAACGTCGCCTGTAGCATAGGTTTTGGTCAAGTTCACTTAGTTTACTGAAAAATAATGTTTATGTATTGTAACCTTCTGAGCTCAAAGGCAAAGCCCTTTATCCTGCACTTATCCATGGATGCCAGGTTTGGTACACTGAAAGATATTACCAGGATTTCACAACATTTATCTGTGAAATTGATGTTTGCACAGTAAAATACTGTATTCACACCATCATTTGTGATAACACAACACATTACGGTAAAATATGAATCGCGCTTGAATCGCCTTGCATTGTGGGACCGAGGCAGAGCAGCAGAGAAGCAAATGCACTTGGCGCAAACATAGGAAGAGGAGAGCAAAGAAGTAAGGTGAACATCATTTAAAATATTAGACAGCTTGTTATGACTTGCTATTAGGTGTGTGAGTTAGCACATGAACGAACAAATTCATATTTATGGTCTCCGCATGTTGATGGGAGGGATAGTTAGAATTATTCTGCTGAGAAACCGCGGTGAATTAGCCGCTAATTAGCGTAAACGCTAAGTAGCACATAGCAGCAGCAGCAATCAGACATCATTTCAAAGCCATTTCTCTCAGCGAAGCTTTGCCACACAGGGAAGTAACCTATACCATTGGAAAGCTTAAATTATGCTCTTTAATTTTGTGGTTCCCAGGTGTCGATAGTTTGTGAATTATTTGACCACGAAGATGTAGTGAATTAGCGCGAACGTGGAAGTTAAAGTAAGCTAAGTAGCCCAGTTACAGAGGCAACCAAACATCATTTCAAAGCCGTTTTTCTCAGCGAAACTTTGCCACACGGGCAAGTAACTTATACCATTGGAAAGCTTAAATTATGCTCTTTAATTCTACGATTCCCATGTGTCGATAGTTTGTGAATTATTTGACCGCGTTTTTGCAAGCTACTACAACTTCAATCTGCAGTATCCTGAGGATAGCTAACACACTTTGGGGTGTATCCAAAGGTATTGTATCACTTAAATTACCATTGTATTGGACTGCTTGCTTGATCCTCTTGCTTGATAACCCACCTTGCTCTCTTATCGTCTTATTTGTTGTTGTTTATTTGACATTTTTGCCTGCCTCCAATACTTTATTGATTTTTTCCATTTCCATTTTATCAGTGCTACATTCTTATTACTTTCAGTCAGTGTCTGATATCTCCAAACTGAAATAATCCTTCATGTGATTCTCTTGGAACAGAAATCTAAATACAGTGGGAGTGAGTGCTATGTTGAGCATAATCTCAATTGAGTTAAATCAAATTCAGCCTAACACTCCTCAACTTTCTCCTTTTTGATAGCATGGCAAAGACTGCACAACCTGTGAGAAGCTGACGTGCTTCTTTTTGGTAAATTGATTTGGTATCATAGATTTTAGTGTATTATTGTCTTTCTTAGCTTGAGTGACAAGTGAATAACCTAAACAACATAACATGCATGCTTGCTTAGGTCACAGGTTTGTTGTTCATGTTTGTTCAATGTTTGCATGTCTGTCTCCATCTCTACGCACCTGATGTACTTGCCTGTAATCAGTCTTACTTGACTTTCAGTACTAATTTCTTTCTTTGGTGTTGAATTTACTTACAGGGAAAGGGGCTCTACAGCATGCGCTTTGGATAAACAAAGCAATAATACATTTTTGTAAAAGTTGTTGTCTTTGCTTATCGTTTACAGATACTTCCTGGGCATTAACCCTGAAACTGGATCAAAGCCCAGGAAAAAGCACATCAACCCACATGTGAGCACACTGGTGCGAAAACTTATCGACTTTGACTGGATGGTAATGTAGACATGTGTAACCCTTGTCCCCTCCTCGGACATTTTTGTTTTTTTTTGCATGTCTATGCCCTAAAAACTGCTATGAAATTTTTGTTTTAATGAAACTGAGTTTGATTGGATGGCAAATAAATGTCATCTCCAGTCTATTGTTATTGTTAGTTTATTGTTTCAATTTTCTTACTTATCTACTTGTATTAAAAGATAAAACGAATATGGCCTTTGTTTATTGTGGAGCAAAGCCAAAGCACGTTTGTGGAGTTGTGTTAAAATCACAGTGAAAATCCTTTTTCCTGTATATTACTGTCAAAGTAATGCAATTATTAGCCAGTAATTTACTGTAAATTCACAGTGAAAAATGTAACTGTACGAATACAGAAGATTAGTGTTGGCAGCAAAAGTGTTGCGTCTTCTGTGTCTTGTTAATGGCCCATAAAATACTGTATATTACACCAAAGTGGATCCTCAGTTAGAAGCCAACAAATATTTACTTCTGTGAAATTACACCACAGAAAAAAAATGTAAAATTAAAACATGTTCATGGGAACTAAAAGCATGCACCCAGTGTATGGCCCATATGGTTAACCTATAACATTGTAACGTGAGAAGTACATTTCAGTGTTCAAGGTCTTGATTTTCTTTTGCTGATGGTGCCTTCTCTTCCATGATGACTGTGCCGTCAGTCAGTCACTGTCTGTAGTACTAAAGTGGACCATGAGGTGGCAGCAGTGTCTCAAAAATGTTCTGCAGTCTCTTTGCCTGTTGGAGGCTCCTAATTGTGAAACTGATCAACCGGCGATCACCACACTCACATACACACAAACGTACACACGCCTGAAATGAATCTCGGTTTTATTAATCTTGTCAGCCATCCGTTATTATTATTATTATTTTCATCTGTATCCAGAAATTTAGGCGTGAAAATTCTATCATAAAATGGTTGTTGAACATTAAAGTTCAGGCTGAGGTTGAGGATTATTATAAACTCCAACTGAAAGTTACAGAAAAGAAGTTTACGTCCTCTGAACACTAGAGGGAGCCAAATTCAGAGTTATAATGACCCCCCCCCCCCCCTCTTAAAATAACAGCATCATTATGAGTTGTCTTTTGAATCACGTTGTTAGGTTTTTATGTCAACATCAATATTTGGAGATAATATAGAATGAAATAGAATGCATCTTGTCATATTACATAACTACCTTTTTTAATAACTTAAACTTAATTAAACTTTTTAATTTTGACCATGTATTAATGAATACTCCCCATATATAATTATTTATTATGATCTCGGCTTTTGCTTTAGAGAAAGAAACACTTAATAGTAAAACGGCAAGATGCAGCATGCAGGTACAAATGCACAAATAGCCCAAATAAATAAACGGATAAAATTGAAAAACTAAAATAACATTAAACTAAATTAAATTGTAGAGCAAAACATTTTCAAACAGGTGCCCACATCGCTATAAACATGTAGCATTTGTTCTAATATTAATGATGCCCTGACTGTGGTGAAATCAAAATAATAATTAAATAATAATAATAATAATAGACAACGACCATCAAGTGTTTAGCCTTTTGTTTTGTGTTTTATTTTTGACACTTAGTTGCCTTTTTTTCAGTGTTCTTCGGTCGTGAATGCCTTTAAAAACAAAGAGGTAAGGAGGACTGGGTGGGCAGGCCATGGTATTAAGTAAAAGGCCCGTGTAAACAGCCCAGGGCGGTGGAAAAAGTTCATGCCCGGGTCCATGTAAGCAGAAACCGGCGCAGCACCAGGCCACTGCACGGACATTTAATTAAGACGACCTGCAGAGGATTACAGCGATACTGGGACTGTAACTGTGCCTCACAATGAGCGTTAACGATTTCATGCACAGTCGCCTTTGACAGCAAGGCCAAACAAAGACCTTCAGGGTCAGTTTATTGAACATTATCTCTATCTTTGGTCAAAATTTTAAGCTTTTGATTTACTCCCCAAAACTCAGCCTTGAATTTATATGGAATAAAAAAAAACTGCTACAAAACATTTAATATAAATATATCTCCAGATAAGTTTTAAACGAAATACCTAATACAGGATTTACATCCGTGTGAAGACAATAAAAAGTATACTTGTGAATAGTTATGTTTCAATGCAAAAATAATAGTCTAAATGTTCAGTTTTGTTTATTCAGTTAATGTGAGAATAAATCCTCGATGGGCCTCAAATATCCCATCACATCAGATATTCTCACATTTTGATGAAAAGCCCCTCACCTGAGGTGAGGTGTCATTGTCAGGTCCCATTTGGTTCCTTATCTTTAAATCTTTTTTCTTGAATAAACTCTCACCCCTGGTCACTCTCAGCCCAAACTGCCTTTAATTCCCGTTGTAATGAGATCGCACTTAACCGCCCACTGCCAAAGATGCGAGGCTGTGTCCTGCTTTGATCTCCCGGTGATCTGCTGCTGGTGATGAGTCTTTTAACTAATAAAATGCACTTTAAAAGAGGTTAAACTGCACGTTATGGGCGCCATTTGGTTTACTGGTGTTACTGTCTTTTCTAATTTAAAAAAAAAAAAAAGGGGGGGGGGGTTGAAGTGCAATTAATTCACTTCTCATTAAGAAGGACAGCCACTGGAAAGCAAAGAAATTCACAGCATACCTTGCGTAAAATTTGTGATTTTTCACAGAAATATTAGAATTAATTTAAAGCTATAACATCCAGACTAATCGCAGGATATTACCGTATTAAATCTGAAATCTAACTGATCTGTTTCTGCTGTCTCAAAACAGCTACAGGTCTGATAGAGGATGTGTTTTTGGATGTGCGGGGATAAGCCCTGCGAGATCTGATTGTGTACATGTGAGTTGCTCTGTCACGTCTGAAGCCTTGGCTGGAGTGAGGCTGGGAGTTACCGACACCTTCTCTCATTTTACTAAAAGCCATGAGTGTGGCCGGGAGCTCTCTGCTCTCTCTGACTTCCTATTGGACGACCCGTGCAGTTTTTAGGGGAGGAGCTCCACGGGCAGAGAAAAAAAAGGAGGAAAGAATTTAACTGCGCAAAAAGTCCTGTGTGGTGACGGATGTCCGAGGTTCAGAACTTTTTCAATGTGCGTTTCATAGAGACACGGAGATGGGGACGGCTTAAAACACTGCCGAGATCCAGCACGCTGCACTTGTTAAGACTTTTGTCTCATTTTTCTTTTTTGAGTGAGCAGTGAGGAACTTTGATTTAAGCGCCCCAGCCTTCAGAGGAGGGAGAAGTGGAGCTCTCCGTCTGCTTATTTTGGAGCTATATATATCTATATATATATATTTTTTTTTTATCGGATCAAAGTGAAGACATGCAGGCTCGCTACTCCGTCTCCAGTCCCAACTCACTGGGCGTCGTGCCGTACATCAGCAGCGACCCGAGCTACTACCGGGCCGCTGCCGGTGGGGGATACACCGGGATGCCAGCACCTATGAACATGTACTCTCATGCGGCTCATGACCAATACCCTGCCAGCATGGCCCGGGCGTACGGACCTTATACCCCTCAACCTCAGCCGAAGGATATGGTCAAACCTCCCTATAGCTACATCGCGCTCATCACTATGGCTATCCAAAACTCGCCTGACAAGAAGGTGACCCTGAATGGGATTTACCAGTTTATCATGGAAAGGTTTCCATTTTACCGAGACAACAAGCAGGGCTGGCAGAATAGCATCAGACACAATCTGTCTCTGAATGAGTGTTTTGTCAAGGTGCCCCGTGACGACAAAAAACCCGGTAAAGGGAGCTACTGGACCCTGGACCCGGACTCTTACAACATGTTTGAAAACGGGAGCTTCTTGAGAAGGAGGCGGCGGTTCAAAAAGAAGGACGCGCTGAAAGAGAAAGAAGAGCGGCTTCAGAAGGAGGTCCCGCAGAGGCAGCAAGGCCGGGAGCAGGAGCAGCCGGTGCAGGGCTCCCAGCCTGTGAGGGTCCAGGATATTAAGACTGAGAACGGCACAGTTACGCCACCGCAGGCCGACTCACCTTCTTTGAGCACCGTGCCCAAAATCGAGAGCCCGGACAGCAGCAGCATGTCCAGCGGGAGCCCTCACAGCATCCCCTCTAGTCGATCCATCGGCATGGACAGCTCCGATCACCACCAGCACCACGGCCAGGCCTCGACGCAGGGCTTCAGCGTAGACAACATCATGACCTCCCTCCGGGGGTCTCCACAAGGGGCCACAGAGCTCACCTCCAGCCTCACCGCGTCCACCAGGACAGGTATAACACCGTCTTTGTCCTTAAACTATTCTCCAAGTCAGACATCTGCCTATAGTTCACCCTGTAACCAAAACTCCATCTCCACTACCTCCAATGCAACCTATCATTGTAACATGCAAGCCATGAGCTTGTACGCCGGGGACAGATCTAACCACTTGGCACCGAGCACCACCGTGGACGAAACGTTGCCAGATTACTCAGTCACAACCACCTCATCCTCTCTGACCCACGGTAATCTAAACTCTGGGCAGGAGGGCCACCATCCCCACCAAGGGAGGCTGACCTCATGGTACCTCAACCAGGCCGGAGACCTGGGCCATCTGGGCGCAGCTTACCCAGCACAGCAGCAGAACTTCCATTCAGTCCGAGAGATGTTTGAATCCCAAAGAATTGGCTTGAATAACTCACCGGTGAATGGGAATAACAGCTGTCAGATGTCATTCCCACCGAGCCAGTCCATCTATCGCACTTCGGGAGCTTTCGTATATGACTGCAGCAAGTTCTGACCAAAAGAAAAAAAAAATAAAGAAAATACAGGCTCGATAATTTCCTCACGGTGTTTGAACTCTTTAAGTAAAATCCAAAGCCCCCCCCCCCCCTCACCCGCCCACACCATATGGACTAATATGAGACAGAAAACAAAAAAAAACAGAAAAGACTTGATCTTGGTTTGTCTAAAGAACAGTGTTACTGCAAATAACACGTAAGTCTCTCTTTGCTTTTGTGACTTTATGTGATATGTAAAAGGTATGTCAGTTTTCATGGACGTGTAAATTGCATATAGTAATTTATTTCTAAACTGTAGCCGGATATTATGGACCAAACACCAAAAAAAGTGTTTCTAAATCGAACTGCCTTAATTGTCCTAAAAAAAATGTTCCATTATAAAAGTAAAAAAAAAAAAGGAACGTGTATATCGCCGTGCTATTTCAAAGATTCTTCATTTGTTGAAAAGTATTTTTGAAGGATTTTGTTTGTTTGTTTAATAAATTGTCATTTTATGTGAGTTAAAGTTACGCCTCGTTTCTTACAGACCTGAATACAGGCTGGTGATATTTTTACACTCAGTCTGGCCCGTCTTAGTTTTTGTGTGGAAGGTAAATAGGCCTCGTTATTAATCTGATCTGAACCTCTGAGGTTTCTTTTCTTCAATGGTGTGAGTTCATCAAAAACATCTATTTAAAAAAAAGATGTTTGGACTGTCATCTGCTGCAATGATTAAGATCTTACCCTCTCAAAAAAGATATTATTTCTTTACTCATGACCGTCCCTGGAAATATAGATTTTGTTTCTCGTCTTCTTATTGGAAAAACCTTTAGAAAACGCAGGGGGAAAAAAGCCAAATAGAATCTATCGTCGTGCGCACGTCCAGACAGAAAACGCATGTAAAAGATGTGTTTATTTCCAGGCTTTTGAACTTTCTTATTCATACCTCATATTCAGTTTATGTTCTCATTGTTGTATTGGAAACGTTTATAAGAGGTGATAAGATATAAGCGTGTTGACCTCGAGGCCTAGACCTGCACACAGCACAACTTTGTTTTGGATTGCATTGTGTGTTTACTGGCGCATACCAGTGCTTACTGAATATCATGCCACACATGCCAAAGACAGTCCCGTTGTCACTTGAGTTTTGATGTTTGAATTCTCAGCAGTCTGACATGACACTGACGGGACTGGCGACGACTTTTAGTGTAATGGGCTGGACTAGTGTACTGCTGCTTCAGGGTGTTTCATTTCCAGAGCGAGGAGATATTAAATTGGCTTTATAGATTCCAAATGCCAAGTTGAGGTTTTATTGTGATCTTGGTTGGCAGTCGTTTTTTAAACTAGGAGTCATAGAGGCTTTTAACAGTTGGTTCCCCTCAGCGTGAAGGGGAATCAGTCTCTTTTAATCCCATTAAATGACAAATCATTAATTACCTTAAAATACGCATTCATTTAGTATTATTCCGTAGAAACTGTTTAAAGCAGTGTAAATAAAATATAAATATGTCAAATCAGATCTGTTAAAAAATTGTTTCATTACTTAATGTATTATATTTTATCTTATTTTATTTTATTATTTGGAGGTCTCGGATTCTCACTAATAACTGAAAGATATTTATTTTAAATATTAATCTATACAGCTTTTTGCTTGGATAGACTGCGCATGGCTACAGTTTACAAAAACAACGTAAACAACAAGAGCAATAATAATAATAATAATAATAATAATAATAATAATATTTGTATGGGGCACTGATTACTAGTCGTTATACCAAACCATTAGTATAAAGAGACCGGTTTATTCCAATATTACAACATTGTAACGAATTGTTAATAAACGGGATAAAGGGAATAATACCTGTTAATAAATGTACACATCCATAATTTGCAGAGTTAAATTACAAAACGAGCTGTTTGGTTTTCTCTCTATACTCTTTTTGATATTCTAAGGACAGTTTAGCTGGTTTTTGCACAAGTTTTTGCTCCCTGACAGAAGCAGAGGCGATGGCGACAGACTGTGACAGACGCTCAGTCAGAACCCACTCATGATCAAACAGCCTGTCATATAACAACAACACGTTAACTGTGATTCTGAAAGCCTGTCTCCACAGTGGAA
Organism: Toxotes lorentzi; assembly: GCA_037833715.1. Classification (NCBI taxonomy): domain Eukaryota; kingdom Metazoa; phylum Chordata; class Actinopteri; family Toxotidae; genus Toxotes; species Toxotes lorentzi. Next base: position 13,304,215 of record JBBMJY010000006.1, read on the forward strand.
GGTGGGTTAGGTGGGCTTATTCTTCATACCCTCTTCGGTTGCCTCAGGCTTTTAGATCAGCAAGACGAGAGCGACGGCAACAATGAAACAGCACATGAAAACAAACCATCTTGAGGGTTGCTGCAGGCCGTGCATGTCTCGTTTTGCATAGGCCCCATACGATATCTTTATGAACTACAACGAAAATATATGAATTGTTCAATGCAGCCACGACTAAATCCTGCTTGTTTGTCTCTCGCAGCTCTCCGATTGCACCAACTCCAATCAGGCTCATAAAAGCCATTAGAGACTTTCCCAAGTATAGACCCAATAAACAAACGTCCTGTTAGTCAAAAGATTGATGGCGCCCTCACAGAATAGACCAGGTCAGGAAGGAATAAAATTCAATCAGAGAGCTGGAATCGTTTTTCATGAGACGGAAAAGGCAGAGAGGGAGACGGGGGTCAATGAGGAGGATGTCGGCCGCCAGGGCACCATCAACAATATAACAGGACATAGCAGAGAGTGAGAGGGTGAGAAGGACGACCAGAGCTGAATTTAACTTGGTGTGTGTGAACTGAATTCCTAACAACTGTAAATAATATAATTAGAAAATACAAACAAATTGCCAAAAAAAAAAAAAACTACAAAATACATTATGCAGAAACCTGCTGAAAAGAAGATTATAACTGGTTCTTTTGGTTCTGGAAATGAACTCATACTGTAATAAGCCTATAGTTTCCTACGTGAGTCCCGGGGGGGCCTTCATCCGCCCGGAGGGGTCCCACAGTAAAATAGCTACAAATTTAATTTCACTTTCATTTCCCCTTCTCAGAGGAAGGAGTAGAAGGAATAAGCCCCAAACTAAAGTACAGAGGTTATAGTAGGTATTTCAATCACAATAAACAACAACACGTCTAATCAGTTGTGGCATAGGTGTCTGTTGGGGGCTTCTCAGCACCAAGACTTTTGGGGAGCCTTGTTTAAGCCTGTGTTTGGACTTTAATCTCCTTTTTCCTGAAACGTTCCGCTACATTTCTCAAAACGCACAAACTTCCCTGCGCTGCTTTGGGTCAAATAGCAAAGACAAAGGCGTCTGTTGTGGCCATCATTTTAATATTCAACAAATTAAAAAAAAAAAAAAACATTTCAAATTTTTTGATTTTGATTTTTTGATTTATTTGATTCCTCAAATAATATATATATGTATTATATGGATATTATTTATCAAATATATATATTAATTTTTTTCTTTAATGTTAGCTCAGGCCAAAGTGAAGAAATACACGTAAAAATAAGCAACATAATAAAAATAATAACATATTCATGTTGTTTTAAGACTGCATGAACAACGAGTAAAGACAAAATAACCTCACGGAATTTACAATTAACGTGGACAGACGAATTTGTTGTAGCTAAATCAGCAGATGCACAACCCAAAAAAAAAAACAAAAATAAAAACGTAAAAAAACAGGTAAAATTTCACCTTTTATTATTACCTCGAAAGCCGTGACTGTCCAAAGGGTAAACAAATGTCATCAGGAATTACATTTAAATTATTGATAATTTATATGTACTGTAAACTTTGAAGTAAATACTCTGTATGTATGTGATTGAAACTTAATGAACTTATGGTTTTGTTTTTTTTAACTTATAAAAATTTTCCTTTCAAATTTCCTTTCACCATCTTTCTGCATGGTGCGTTTAAGATTGCAGTGATAGCAAAGGAGCTCCGATAGTGGATGCCTGCATATTTATTTATTTATTTATTTATTTATCTATCATAATCTAGGAACCGGTGATTATTCCATCCTTACTGGTCGTGAAGGGTGCGTAAAATGCAATGCAACTGCGCCAAAGCTTTTCCCAGAAGAAATCTCCTGGGAGGCTACCTGCAAACAGAGCTGCAGTACGCTCGTTGTGACCCATCCTATGTTTCCTTCAGTTTAAAGGGGGGAGGGCAGAGAAAGAGAGAGTAGATGCACTGAAATCTGGCTGAGCTCCTGCAGACTGTGTGCACCTGTATGGCTGAGTGACCAGCTCAGCTCAGTATGGAAAATGCTTGTGTTTTTCAGCTCCGTGTTACAGTGTACAAGACCCGAGCTCCGAGCGCCATCTGCTTCTAATTAAGGGCCCATAGACGCAAATTCTGTCTGCTCTGCGGCCAAACGAGAGAAAGGTTGGAGGTCCACCACTTGTCTCTCAGAGGGAAAAATAACCGCCGCATGCAGCCTCTCATCCTGCACGTCTCATATTAAATACAAATGATAATAATAACCAAAAAAAATCACTTTAAAAAACAAAAACAAAACATGTTTTAGTCAAAACAGGCAGAGCGATGAGGCGTAAACAACGCTTCTGGGTTAATTAGTGATGCAACTGAAATCGTGCAGCAACTGCAATCGTGCAGCATCTTCAAGTCAAAAGAAATGAACTCACGCAGACCTCATGAGCACTTGCATGGTGGGATAATGGGGTACTGTGAATTCAGACCTGGGGGCGGGGGGGCGGCCGACCTGCGAATAACCCGACAGCCTTGGCGAGATACCTTAAAAACGAACAGAGTTGCCTTCAAGTTACACAAAACCTGCTTTTCTGTAGCTCGGCCCTGCGGTTTCTAATTATAGCACCTTTTTACGCACAGAGCACTTGAATGTCCCAAGTATACCGTCACGACATACAGTAATTTATTGTCAAGTAGTTTAATTTTATGAATATATTTTTGAAGGTTTCGTTCCGGTCGACTTTACAACCTTTTTTTTTTTTTTTTTTATCTGAATGACCGGTTAGGGATAAAGCTTTATTCTGCACCAGGTGTGGGTGATAAAAGTGCGGTCTTTTATTTATATATTTGCTTATTTAATTGCATTTTTCAAATGTATGCAATCAGAGATCATGGTGTTTATTTTTAAAAACAAGCCAGAGTGTTGGACATGTAAAGGAATGAATGATTTGCCAGCTCATCAGTGGATTTGATGCTCTAATCATTCTTTTCTTTTCTTTTTGTTTTCTTTTTTAAAAAACTTTTTCAAAGCAGATCGTGTCTTGAGCTCGTAGTAAAATATGACATAATATTAAAAATAAGATTATAACGGAATAAAATAATAACAGAACAATAGAGCAGGCTAGTGCGGTGGTTGTTTTGTTTTTATTTGTTTTGTTTTAAAATTCTTAAAATTCTGTTCCTGCCTCTTGACAGATGTGCTTACTGCACACTGCAGCTGACATGCACATGCATAGTAAGTTTGGCTAAACACAACATGCTTAAATATGTACATGCAAATAAAGAACAAACTCAGTTTTGGTGGACTGCTGATAGCAAACGTCCAGTCTCAACAAACTTGAACTCTGTAACTTGTGACATGAGAGGGCCACTTCAGAGCTGGCCAGCTACTGCTATTTGAGCCACTGTAGCAGTTGTCTGTGTCTTTCGTGGGTCTCATATCATTTTATGGTGCAAGGCTGCCACTGAGCTATGAAAACATCAACAGCAGACTTAGAATGCAAGACTGACATTCTTTTAATGTGAAAACATGTTTAACAAGAAATAAAAAAAAATTACAGTCAGGGCCCATCACCTTCTCCTTCGAAAATAAACATTGGTTTAAATATTATAAAAACCTGGATGCTTTAATTTAAATAGGGTTATAAAATGAAAAGACATTAGGCTTTTCTTATATGCTGAAATGTTATGTCTTGTAACAAAAAGTACTACTAAAAATAGGCAATACTGAAAATAAAGAAAATGAATAAACGCATGAACAGATATATGATCTAAATTCTATGCTGTTCTTTGAGGATTTTGATTACCTGTTTAAAAAAAAAAAAATTAAAATTCATGTTCAAGTTAACACTACTGCTTCTCAAGCATCAGAACCTGAGACAAAATCAGAAAATATTTGTTCAGGACAGTAAATTCATAACAACAATTAATGGGACACTGATAAAAGACAGAATTTTACAACGAATACAAATTTATTTTCAGGGAACGTTATTTGTTTTAAGTCCCACCACAAAGGCATCCATGCATGTGTACACGCAAGCCGACGTCATCGGTTTTCACCAGTTTCCTCACATCTTTTGAGTTCAGGGAAGCGGGTGGGTGTCATCTGCACCAAAAGAGGAGGAGACAGTGCTGGAAATGACCCGTCTCAACTCTGAGTCCTGTAGTCTCTCTGAGAAGGAGAAAAGAGAGTGTCACACCATCCAGAGGAAGAGACAGTGATGAATTGGGTTGCAGAGTAAATGCAACCTTCCCTCAAAATAGAAGGAAAAAGTGGCTTTACTCAGGAGGTGGATCACTGAGGAAAACAAACTTGAAATTGGATTTTAATAGGGAGGATGGTGTTTGTGTGTGTGTGTATTTGTTGAGATAAAGCCATCTAAAGTCTTGAAGAAACCCATTATTTCCTGGCAGAGAAGAGTAATGCTGCACTCTGCAGTACTGAGAGATCATGTGTGTATTCGGGTTTATGTATGTGACCACCAAAACTGTCTGTAACAGACTTCCTCTTGAATTATTTCCCACTAGTTGCCTCGTCACATCTTCCTCCTCCTGGCTTCACTTTTATTTTGAAGTTCAGATGGCAGCAGTGATTGTGTAATCAGAAAAAGGCAATGTTGAACACAGCCCTGTGCTCTGTGGGACACTGAGCCTGTGCTAATCCAATGTACTGCAGCTGATTTATTAAAAACAGATTCATCTGCTTTTTTTTTTTTTTTTTTTTTTTTTTTCGGCCCCCCAGAGAGGAAAACCTCCGACCCCCTCCTAACTCTTTCCGTCATCAAAGGAGGTCAGGGGGCCCTGAAATTCCTTC
>JBBMJY010000006.1:13316279-13375546 GCA_037833715.1 Toxotes lorentzi
GGGGGGTAAAAAGGGGGAAAACCCCCCAAAATATGTTTTATAGGTGGGGAGAGTAGGGAAAACACAAAAATATATATATACCCCCCACCCCCACACACACACACACACACACACACACACACACACACACACACACACACACACACTTAAGCCATCTGTCCTGGACAGGACATAGCGAGTGCATCCTTCAGAGCACACTTACTGGAGTGGAAGTCAGGCCTTGAGGTTGTTAAATGACATCAGCGCTGCAAAAGCGACACCATTTATCACCGACCGCTGAACATGGAGACATTCATAACATCCTGACAGGAAAATCTTGTGGAAAATAATCACTTGGGTTTTGATAACAACTTGGCTCCTTCTTTTGCTCCTCATTTTGACAGTGTCCTGTTCTGGTGTGCCATTCTTTATCGGCGACCTTTATTCTTTTATCATGCATTCAACCTACCATCATATTAATCAATGTTTTAATGATTTAAATATAAAAGTAAGATATTCAACTGAAATTTCTTTTTTTTTTTGTCCTTGATTGCTTAATATTTGGTAAATCTTTAAAGCTGGTGAAAAAGATGTTTGTCAAATTGGGTTGGTCAGGACAAAAAGTCATTCTGTGCTTTATTTAAAGGTGATCATGGAAAGGCAGTTATCAGTGTGATATCCATATAATGGTAAACTCACAAAAGAAGAAAGGGGAGATGACCAAATCTTTCCAGAACACGCTCATTTGGGTCCAAAGGTTAGTCAGCCCTTTCCCGTTTAAGCGAAGTACGGAGTCTGTTGCAGCTCTTTGTAAACGACCTGCTCTCACTCTTGGTCTCCCTTTTGTGCTGAGGTGAGAGTGGAGCTTTTGTCATATGTCAGAGGAGCATGGACAGCAGCCAAGCCTGTCCGTGGGTCTTCCTATTTTGACACCCTGAAGCACCTGCCCTCATTGAAGCATGGCAGGGAACGTCACAGGGAGAACAATAGAGAAAGGGCCTCTTTCCAGCCACTCCTTGCTGGCTGATCCTGCACTGACTGCCTGTCAGTCAAATCCATTAAAGGTCATTGTAGCTTGCTACCCCCCAGCTCTCAGGAGGACACGCCCTAATGGACTCTGCCAGTTTTACATTCACTTTTTCATAAGAGGGGGATATCCCAGAAGGAAATGCCTGAGCTCTGAAGGAGATGCCTTTTCTCTCTCCATCTTTTTTTCTTCCCCATTTTTTTTTTACCATAGCCCTGGGTGCACTTATGTAATTACTCCTCTTTTGTCTTTTCTTTTCTGGCAAAAACACATTTACTTACATTTGGTTGGTGAAAGACAGACAATAAGGAATTTATGTTACAGTGAGATTTATTGGCATCTGAAACTCTGCATGTGTGAACTGTAAGAAAGCTTAGCTTAAAAAAAACATAGTTGATGCCATTTTACTACAACTTCATCAGTCAAAACAGGCAGAAGTATCAGCTGGATGGTTGCTGTGTGGTTAATTTGATAAAATCCATTATTATTATTGCCTTTACAGATGTGTTACTTTACATAGCAGCACTTAGTCATCTCTTTCCATTTGTTGTTTACCATGGTTAGGGTACAATTTAGAAAAAAAGAAAAACATTTCCTCTTTGTGCTTCTTTGAATCTGTTTACAAGGCACACATGTCGCCACGGGTGCATCTGTACACTTAAATGCCTCACTTCAAACAGCAAACCTGTATTTCAAGTCAGGTAATAATTCATAACATAATACTTTTAAGGTGATGATGGGTTAATTCAAGGTGGCAAATGACAGTTGGCAATAAACCTTTGCCCAAGCAATAATTCACTTGCATTTAGACTTACTAATTAGTGTCCAAAGGTAGAGATTTAAGGAATGTTCTTTGGACTATTTTTACCTTTAGGAAAACTGCCATCAACTGAACTAATGCCACACACATTCAGTTGTGACTTGCTGCTGGAAATATTTTTGCAGGTGAGGTGTCTCTAAATTGTAAATGTAAATGGATGGTTTTCTTACCTTTATCTATTATCTGGAATCATCTCTCACGTCCTTTAGCTCACACTTATGAGAGAACCTGAACAGCAACATGTGATACTGCGCCTCAGCAGAGGCATGCACACAAGCAAGCATGCACACTCAAGCACAAGTGTGTTCAGCCATATCAGCCCTGGCATTCCAACCCCTAGCTTGGGTGCAAGAAATGATTTAGGTCTCGTCCTCTTGATAAATGCATACCTTGACTGTAGTAAAATGAAGGGGTGCAGGAAGGGAAGTATGAGGCACCTGAAGCAGTGAAACTAAGGAGACAGGTCACTGTGGTAATACTTCATGCAGCACCTCGTTCGTCTCTGGCGTTGTGAAGACAGATAGATCTCTTTTTTTATGGCAATTCCATCATCAGCTACAGGAGACAGAGTACCCGCTGCCATAGTGATGTCGACTCACCCCTATCGCTTCAACACACAGACCTGAAGTATAGGGAGTTATGTCTGACTTCCTGCCCTCCATATCCATCTTTGTGTGATAAAGAATATTGCCTTTTTCGCTGAAATGGGGTGTTACCTTTTCTGCAACTGATGAAACATGTGAAACACATTCAAGGAATATTGCCTATATAAGGGCAGGATTGTAAGGATAAAAATACATAAGGTCCAATGCACACCAAAAAGTGCAAATGTGCCGATGTAATCAGGCCTCCAGTAACTACAAATTATTCAGAAAAATGAGGACAAAATTGAACGACATTCATAAATATGAAGGAAAAAAGGTTCACACATGGAATAAATGGCTAACCTGAGCAGCTATTTTTCCTGTTAACACATCAATATACTTTTTTTCCCCCCACAAGGACAGTAGAGGACGTGAAGGCAAAAGTAACTCCTCCAATGATCTACTAATAGCTCCAGGCAAGCTTCAACCGCAAGGCTGTCCATCATCAAGCTACAGTTCCTGCCTCTGGGTTAATAGTGAACGTGCAGATAATGTCAGTCAGGTTACCTGTTGCTCTGATGACTTAACTGGAGCTGTTTGCTTCTAGCTTTTACTGGCAGCTTCAGAAATGTGGGGATTTACAACATATCTTTGTCTGGCTCATGTTTTTAATAGGTATAATGTTAAAAATGAAGTAAATGGTAAAACAAATCAAAGTAAAATGTTTTTTTTCCCCCTAGTGATTGAAGAAGATGCAAAATAGCATCTCCATCTCTCGTGCTCTTTGAGCTAACACAACCCCTTTTTAACGACTAAAAAAAGGGTTGTGTTATTTTATCAGTAAATCTCACCAGTCCAAAAATCCCACACAGCACAGATGTTTGAATTTTCTTTTTTTTTTTTCTTCTTCAAGATCGGATTGCTTTTGAACTTGCTAGTGAACAAGAAGTTGAAGAAAAGTGAGCCTATAAGTAAACTGGAATGAAAATATGCAATGTGAAAGTAATATGAAGCAGTTTGCTCAAGATGCCAAGATAATGTCAAGATAAACTACTTCAACAGGTAAAATCAGAAATGTGCCAATAAATGTGCTCATAACTATGTATCATGTCAAAACAGATTCAATCAACTCAGCTGAGGGTACTGAGGAAGCCAGTTTGGTGGTGACACACAGGCTGAATATTTCATCTCTGCTTGATGAACAGATATAATCTTTATCTTGACATTTTAGCTCTTTCTGCTTTTAGAAATTAAAACAATCTCAAAACTTTTTATGAAGAACTGTGTGATAGCAAAACAGCAGAAACCTAGACAAATAAATAACAACAAGACATAAATTGTAGAAAATTGTAGCTGAGCAAAACAGAGCTCATCTGAAGCTTTTGAGCAGAGTCATAAACCATGTGAGCGAAGGGGATGATAACAGGTCGCCTGCCTCGTCCATGGCAGCTGTCAGCCTTGGCTCGTGGTTCCCTTCTCTGGGTCAGAGGTCATCCAGCTGTGCCCCCCCCCAACGCAGCAGATGTGGTTGGACCACCATGGCGAGGGCCTGACCACATCTGGCTCTGATTACAGCCAGACAATCCAGCTTTATCAGCTCCATCCACTTTGCTGAACTCTGCTACACTCATTCTCACAGGTGATGTGTGACACATTCTCAACTCACCAATATCGGCTTTACAAGGTGATTTATACAGTATTTAAGTCACCAAAACTAGGGTTATATGCTGCTGAAGTTCCATTTTGGTTTGAATATAAGACACATGCCCACAGTACCTGACTTGTAAAACTTGATAATTATCTGCTTGACAAAAAAAAAAAAGACAAAAAACAAAAAAATAATGACTAATGACTTAATGGCTGCTGAGTTAATGAGTCTGTGTTTAAGTATTTGCCTGCACTTGAACATGTCAGTTCAATCAACATATCATGTGATAGTGCTTTCACATTGTACAAAGCACTTTTGCTCCTCATTTCTCTGCAGACATGCCGCCTTTATTCTGATGATCAGTCATGTGATCTGGATGAGAAATATGTCACACTTGCAGATAGAAATCCCAACATCCATAAACAGGGGAGTTTGAGAAAAGATTATGTTGCATACAGGGATCACTGACTGCAGTTTATTTTCCCAGGGTGCCTTTCCCACTATTCCCCACCCTTTTGCCAATGAAATCTCTACAGCCCTTAGTTCCCGTGGTTACATTGGGATATCTCAAATCACTTCAAACAAACAGTTGACAGATGAGATGGAATTCCACAAATATGAACCTGAAATTGAGTCTACCATGAAAAATTCATGAATACTAAGTGAGGGAAGGAGGGGGGCTTAATGCTTGTGTTAACCATTGTGTTACTGTTCCATAGCAGCAACAGTAGTGCTTGTACTGCATCCAAAGTGTTTCCAAGGTCTCAGTCTGCCTGCTTTTTTTTAACACATGCACCTACACTTTCTGCCATGTCACATTCATACCATGTCTTCTGTGGCCTGCTGTCCTCATTCATATCCGAGGTTAACAGGAGAAGTTGTTGGGGTGGATATCACAATGCTTTAAACCCTCTCCCATCCTTCTATCCTTTTAACCATCATCACCTACTTTAACCCCACTCAACCCTAGCATCAGCCCAGTGCTGGGCCACTCTCTGCAGGCTTCCACATGTCAGGGGTCCCCATGCAGTCCACTCCCTGGGACACAGGCATGTGCACTAAAGCTGTCACCGCCTTCTACTGCTGCCAGTGGTGGAGGTTATCTTCCACACAGAAGTCCCAACTGGGCCGCTGTGGCTGTTTGATCTTTAATACTACTGACTGACCTTAGTTTCCCTGACTTCTCTCTTTGAATTGAGATTTGCAAAAGGCCTGGCACGTATCTGGATACATGACGCAAAAGGATCCATCATTCCAGAAGTTAAAGTGTAATGCATTTGGCAACAATACTGCACATACAACCAACAACAATCCTTGATGAGAGGCAGCAGTGTAACTATAGTTCTTGTCTTGCTAGTAGGAAAGGCTGCTGTTGTGACTCTGGCTTTATGGATTCTATCAGCAACAGGAGGAAATGGGTGAAGTATGTTGCTCTTGAACTGTGAGAGCAAATAAACAGAATGCTAATTAGATAAGTTCAGTTGTAAATGGCCCCCCGCTGATGGTGAAAACTGCCAATCAGTGAGGAAGGTGCTTCACCAACAAAACGGGAAAAGGACAATTTGAAGTTTTACTACACTTTATATGTCAGAATAGTTCTTGAAACAGCAACTTCCTGGATGTTTTGCTGATATCCTGGCCCCTGGTTAATGTGACAAAATAACCCAAAACACAAACCACAACATGTTGTCTTTACTCTTCAGTTTTTCTATGGATTGTACAAATGAGACATAACATGGTAACTTATGAGCTTTAAAGACATTGTAAACCAAGGTAACTGGCTGCTGTCTATAGCTTCATATTTACCACACACTTTTGAAAGATGTGTTGATCTCATTTAACTCTGCACCAGAAAGCAAACAAGTGCATTTCATAAAATGTTGGACTGTTACTTTAAAGATTAGATAAGATAATGAAAGATTTAGCTGCAGCTTTCACACATTATTTGTCATGTTCACACACCACTCCGAGATCATTTGCATATGACAAACACCTAAGACGAGATAAACTTATGTAGGTGACAGTTCAGATCTGCAAATCATTCACACAGACTGAATAGCTACAGTGTGAAAACCAACTTACACCAAATTGGTAATCAGGTTTTTTACCAACACTGAACTTTTTCTCTCTTTTAAAGTGGAAAATCATTCAAATCAGACATGCTGCCAAGTGGGTGAGGAGTTTGCTACTTTTTAGGTGTCATCAAAGTGACCCAGTTGGTTAAACCTCCAACATGTGTGAGAGTGTTTTCTTTTGGGGGAGGAGTGAAGGTCTAGGGAACTGCAGGGAGCTAATTAGAAGCTATTCTCTAACTCAGGGCCAAATGGAGCAATTATCTGGCCGAGTGAGTAGATAATTCCCTCCCATTCATCTCCCACTGTCAGGGTCCCACTACCCACCAACCTGCGCTGAGGACTGGATGCCAGGGCCTGTTGACACCTAACCTCTTTCTCGTAGTCCCTGCATCCCTCCCTTGTAAGTAACTCACTGCTGCCTCTGAGCAATGGCCAACATGGTGGATCACCAAGCTGATAATTTCTCCCATGGTTGTCACATACCATTGCCAACCCCCCAACAGGATTTATGAGTACCACATCTCAGGTTCAGCTAATGAGTCTGTTGGACATCGGTGGGAGAGCTTGCTTAAAGGGATGATTAATGCAACAGCCTGATAGGCCCCATGCCTGAAAAAAAAAAAAAAAAAAAAAAAGTTAACAACATATGGACTTGCTGATTGAATTAGAATTAAACACGGGGTTGGCAAAAGGACAAAAAAGAAAACCTGATTATATGGGAAAACAAAAGCAAGCTAAGTGCACTTTTGGTCCATGCATGACTTACAACAGGTGACGAGTTTGTTTTCATTCAAGTTCAGTATTTTGGAATGCTATGTGAGAATTGTAAGCTAATATTTTCTGCACAAGAGGAGTTGCAGACCTCTGTCCAACATTTCACTGTACATCCAAGGTTGGGAAGAAAGTTCATGCTGCTGACAGGAGTTGCCATTTATTACTCTGAGTATCTCACTTATAACCAATACAAAGAAGACATCCTTTCAACACGATTCCTGTACTGAAAAGAAGTGTTGAGAAAAAAGGGCTAAAAGACTTCACTCATGCAGAACCTAAGTGCATGAGTCATAGGCAACATGTGAATATAGTTGTTAGAGGGGTTCCCCGAAAGTAAAAAAAGACTATGAAGAGTATGGAAAATAAGTCAGTATTAATTGCATGTTAAAAATGCATTGCCATTTTGTGGTTTGTAGTCTCTGACAGAATATTTCATCTGCAACGTGGAGTAAGTGATTAGTTAGATTTTTATATCCAGGTCTTAAAATGTAAACCTGTAAAGGTAAATTTTAAATTTTAGAGCTGGCATTATAAAGTCAATGAGAAGACGCAAATGAACACAACCAGGTGAAGCTGCATCTACCCAAGTTGAACTTAAATGTTATATTGGCTCACTATATCTTATCCTGAGGCTACAGAAGCAATGGGGGAAAAAATTAGAAATTGGAGGAAAATAACAGCTCCTGGTAAGTTTTGCGATCCAATAAAATCTGGATTGTGGCACTAAAATGGGCATTTTCTGAACATACTTACATTCCTAGCTACACAACTAGATAAATCTATACAATTGATGAAACAAAACATTGCCTCGCATCAGTCCAGGCCTGCTATAAGAGGTTTTTGTTATATTTTGCCTTGTGAGTAGTGAGACCCATGCAGTTTGTCTCTCTTGATCCAATCTCCGTGCTTTATGTTTATTGTTTGTGCAATATTCTGTGTTTATATATGTCACACATTTGTAATTTAAGTACTTATTTTGCTTACAATTTGTTAGCATTCTAATACTGGGTTTCATGAAAGACAGATGTCCACAAAGAACCCTGTAGATTATCCAGTACTGTAACAGCAGCTGCAGAACAGTCGACACCAGACTGTACACTGGAAAATAACCTTTTCTCAATGAATAGTCAATATTTAATATTAGATTCATTTTTCAAGAGGATAAATACATTGGATTGTGAGGATCAACTGTGATTTATTCACATAAATAATATAAGAAGAATCAAGAGGTTACTGCAAAATACATTTTTGTCTTTTTAGGCTTGTGCTATAATTTTTTCTCACACGTCTGCAAAAGCAAGACAGATTTTGGTCAAGCTTCTATGTCCCCAGTGGAATCAGATGCAAACAGAGGCCAGGTCTCTCGTCTCTGCCACCTGAGACAGGTCACTGAGGAGGAGGGAGATTTACAAATGTCTGTTACTGTTCTGGGCACCACTAATGCAATATTCAATCACTGAAGATGGAAAAGAGCTCAGAAGACAGCATCAAGCCTTCCCTGTCCTCCCACCTCCAGAAATACATGCCCCATCATACCTTAGTAATCTGGGCTATCAGATCTGTTGCATGAAGGAACTCACTTCACAGCCAACTGTCTGTGAGGCAGAGCTACTTTTGAAAACCTCATGTTCTCTGTCCTCCTCTACAGTTCTGTCCCTCACTTCCTCTCCTTCCCTTGCAGCTGAGGTAAGCAGACGGGGTGAGAGGAAAGGGGCCGAGGCATCCGCATGACCTTGGAATTAGTAGAACTCCTGGGACAGAGCTTGCTGGGTGGGACTTCATTGGCAGCTGCTGGACTTCTTTTCCTCCTGGGTCTGCAAGATTAATGCATGCACTGGGGGCTTGGTGGTGCTGAAGCAGTGGGGGGGGGGCTTGTGCAGTGGGAGCAGCAGTGATTTTGGACAGGTCTGCACACTGTGAGGGACTCATGCATGACACAGTGCAATGGAACAAGTAGTATGTTGTTAGTTTTGTAAGGTGTGCAATGAATCACAATTGAAAGATGCAGTTCTGCCCATTTATATCTCTTGGTCTAGATAAAAAAAAAAGGTCAGCCATGGATAAATAGCACATTTTGGACTGTCTGACCCTTGCATCACACTGTTACACAGGATTTGTGTACTGCTTCCTGTGAGGCCACACACACACCAAACACTCTGGAGACAGAAATTTTCCTCTTTCTCCTCTTGTGTATTATCTTCCTTGAGGCAAAACAGTGATCCATTCACAGCCTTTTCATGCTCTCAGAATCAACAGGGATTTTGCATGTTTTACCCATTTACTACAAAATCTACAAATAAAATCATGAGTTTTGCTGAGTATTGTGCAAATTATGTTGCAATGTTTTTCACCGTTTGTATTTTCCCCTCATTCGTGGTCATTGTTTTCCAGTCATTTCCACATGAAAATCACTTTCCAGATGTGTGAAACCTTGTGTTATCAAACAAGCAAACTGAATAAGGACCTGACATTTTTACAGTGCCTGGTCTTCACAGTAGGAAAAAAATCTACGGAATGCTTTTGAAAATTATCCACACTATTATAAAGTAAATATGATCTAAAGAAATACAATTTGCAAAAACTGTAGCATTGTCCTTTAAAATACAAAGAATCCTGTAGAGAACATTGTGTGTTCGATTTAATAACAACAGCAAACATGGTACTTGTGAATGTTGCTTAAAAAATTGCACCTATGTGGAAGCTACTTAAGATGTGCCCATGTGTTAGCTGATGCCCCCAGTAACAAATCTTGCGTGGCCATTTTCCCAGAGTTCAGAAACCACAGGAGGCACTTTTACCTTCAAGTCCAAACTATAGTAGCAATTTCAATGGAGCTTCCAGACCTCAGCACAGCTCAGCTGCTCAGGCAATCAGTGCTCTTTTTTCATTTAGGGGTGACCATGGCCGTGCACGCATGTGTGTTTGTTTGTACACTGTGTGCTTGTGTAGCGTGTGGTGTGTGAATGTGTTATAATGTGATGTATATATCATATTAGTGTGACATAAATCCCATGTCCTCAGGTCCTTAGTGTCACCAACATGGGCAAATAAATACTGGATGTAAAGGTGCAGACTGACTGACGTGCCATCCGCTGTTTGACTTCTGTATGTGTACTCAGGCCACATATACCTATTTATCCTACTGTATTTTGATTAGGTGAACAAATGTAGAAAGATAAATGCTGAAACGGTTGAGTCCGTCACATGAGATGTATATTTATCTTGGCGCTGTGAAGTACTTTATAACACTAATCCTTGGGAGTTTTCATGTGTAAACAGTATCTGAGATTATGTAAAAACATTTTAGGATTATGTAAAGGAGCAATTAGTCAGCAAAGCTGCCAGCTCAACAGCATGCACAGACAGAGCCCACAGTGGCTGTACTCAACAAGCCTTTTCATCTGGTATTAATTGAGACATTTCATTTAAGTTTCTCTCTTCTCACATGTAAGTTTGCCTATCTTTCTGACAGGTGTTGAAACAGGAAAGCTACTACACGTTCTAACAAAGTAATCATGTTTGCTGTGGTCCCTTCAGTGAGTCACTCCTTTTATTCCACAATTTCTCTCTTTATTTGAATTCCCACTGACCTCATGACGTAGCATGGAATCAGGGTATTAATCGGGACTTAGGCCCAGTCTGTTCCCGGCCTCTCATGTCAGGAGTGCCTACAAAGGTGCCCGAGCGGACCAAATCCTGGCTTCATTTCTCCATATGAACTCATTTCCTTGTGGTGGTTCTCGAATTCATGGTAATGTAACCTGAGGAGAGCATGGACTGGGGGCCTCCAGGGGATGAAAGCATCCAAAAGCCTGAGAATTAACCCCTCAGGTCAACTGCATTATCCACCTCTATTTATAGTTAAACTTTAATTTTTACCGGGTGAAAAAAGGCAAAAAAACAGGATTACAAGGGTCACAGCAAGAGATTTGCAGTTAATTAAATCAATCGTAGCGATTGACAAAATCTGTGACTTTTTCCCTTCAATATTCTATCCACTTAGTGACATCTTAATTAGATTACATGGCTGAATTGCACTATCAAGTTTTGTGTGAGAGCCCAGGATCTTCTTTTCTTTTTTAATTCCTCGATCTGACTGAAAAAGTCCATGTTTAAAATATTTATACTGTAAATCTTTTTCAACTACAGAAAAAAATGCATAGTCATTATTTGAGTATTGGTTTATGATTAATTAATCAAGCAGTCTCCAATCCGTAATCCATTCTTTTCCAGTTGTGCCTTCACAACCACTCCCATATTTTTGGATTGGTACTGAGGTAAAAACTGTTTCTTTGATTCTCACCAGGCCAGCTACACAACACAGAAGAGTCCTTTTACACTGTAGTGGGGCCTTTTTCAAGTTTTCTTCCTGTCTCAAGTGGTCTAGACACATTAAAAGCAGATGTCATTTAGTATACTACAGGAGCAACAAATATGATCAGGAAAAATGTTGCATGAATTGGCTGTCAGTGATCAAAAAACTACTGATGGAAGCTTGGCTGGAGAGGAACGTAAACATTTGAACTCCAGCAGTGTAAACTATAAACAGCCACATCGGAGGAAATTCATTGAAATATCTTGACAGCTATTCTGGAATAATAAACATATCTTAAAATATTCCGTTTTAAACTGTTCCTCTAAATCTTTTTGAACTCCCACTCAGCTCCCATTGGGAGGAAGTGGAGCAGTCTGGCCAGCTATATTTACTCAAATCTCAGAATAGAGTCAGTTATAGTGATAGTAAGTTAAATTTGGGTGAATTGTTATTGTGCATTTAAGGACATGTGTTTGGATGGGTGCAAGCATGCGTGAACTAAAAAAAAAGTGTAAGTAAAGATGTACGTACACTTTGTAGAGACTGGATTGATGCTTGTTTCAGGTTCTTTGTTTGATCAAACTTGTATGGGACAGCAGATCTGGACCAGAGCCCTTCAGACATTTTACCTACCAAATTAGAGAAATTTCCTCACATACAGTCCCAGTCCCTCAGTTCACATGCAGACAAATATAAACCCTACACCTTTAATATGCAGACATGCAGCACCAGCAGCATAAATATATAAATTTGAGCCTGACTGAAACCCACCAATCATAGGGCACCAGCAACACTTACCAGTATCCAAACATATTAGACCCTTGTTTGAGTCTATCTAAACACACAAACTCAGGATATGGACATAATATTGGAAACAAAGTAATAAACAAATATTGAGTCCCTACATGGAGCAGTGTTCCCCTTGTGAGATATGAGAACATTTAAAAGGTAACGTCTCCAGAGTTTGAGGAATGCCAAATGACAAAAGTGATGTCTATGCCCCCCATTTGGGGGGCATAGACATCATATTTTACAACACTCATATTCGGTACATTACATGGCTCATTATTCACCTTCACATACTGCACCCCAGAATGTACATGCTGTATCGCATACTTCAGTGCACATGGTTACCTGTATTTCCACAATAGATAACTAAGCAGAACAGGCTGAGTTTAGTAATCTTTCAAAGATGACTTATTGACTAGTCATAGCAGGAAAAGCACAGGTGGAATAAACAACATTAAACACGGTCCCTTTCCATTGAATTGTGCCAGTAAGCTATGCCAGGAGGTCAGCATTTGCCGTACCAGGGCCCTCTTACTGGCACAAATACATGAAATGTAGCCATTATTAATGTCATGAGTTACACCTGTGTTTGAGAGGTCAAACTGTGAAAAGCTGCACTGGTTCTAGGAGAGAAAGGACTGGATCCCATTTGAGACAGCACACAGTTAATGAATGGATATTGAGTAGAAAATGAAGACCAGGTGACACTTTAAATGAGAAGACAGATGATCATCTGTTTAAGCATGATAATGACTACTTGGTAATTGCTTCAACAGTATGGTCTTCACCTTATATTGCTCCAATATTCCCCGCCCATCTCCTTTACTGCAGTTTGCAGCTGCCCCTCAACCCCATGCAAAGCCCTGCTCAGAGCACAAAGGGAGCCTGTGTGAGGTGTTCACCTACCCCCACTACCCACCTCTCTGCTCCTACCCCAGCCAAGCTCTCTCCCCCAGTGTGGCTGATGTGCTCCATTTGCTGGATGATGGACTGAGCGGGACAAGGCAAAAGTTCACACACCTTTCCTGTTCACATGGCAGGGAGGCCGGTTTGACCCGCTGAGCTGCTCAGGGGCCACCTCCCATGTGCCACTGCTGGCTGCTGGCCCTCCCCCTTGCACCACAATTTGTCCCCTCATTTGAGGCCAGCCACGCCTCTGTTGTCCTAATGCCATAACTGCTCTCAACTGTGCTCGAGCTGCCATTTCCTTGCCAGGGATGGAGAGAGGAGGGGATGTAGGGGGACGTAAAGAGAGAGGAGTTTCTTTGTATAAGGTCAACAGTTAATACTAAATGAGCACACAATGAGCATACTATGGTTTAGTTAATGTACCAATTTTGCAGAGACAAAAATACCAGGCTTTCTCTAAATTCATGAGCTCGGTCTTTTCCTTTCATACCTGTACCACAACATCCTGTTAAAAGATTGTGGATTGCAGTTTGCAGGGGCCACAATTTTCTTCACTGTGTTAACACTGACGTGTCTGGTAGAAAAGTGTGTGTATGCATCTTTAATCAGTATGTATTCAGCATGCCTGGGTGAGAGGCTGCGGCTAGCAAAACAAATGGTAGAGCCACTGTGCTTCCCCTTTTCCCACAATTCAGCTGTCTCAGTGAAAATGATCTGCCAGTGACTGAGCACAATTTGGCATCCCCCCCACCACCCACCGCCCCGCCTTCACCACCACTTCCCTCTGCACACAGACACCCACTCTCTGACCCCCCACACATGCGCGCGGCCCTCACTTACCCCCCCCCCTTCCCCCCTCCCCCTTCCCCTCGTGAACACACTCCACATCAGCCCAGAGGAATTCATTTTCTAATTTTCCTTGACTGAGAAAACAATACACATGCCTTAACAATGTTGACATCTCTAATGCCTTAAAACGCAGTAGTAATGGAGCTTTGATTGGTAGTAAGTGGATACCCGATTACAAACACACATAGGGAGCTCCCTCACTGTACTGCAACTTTTTGACCTCCACTGGATAAATATATTTGAGGTAAAATAAGGTGAAATAATTAAAGGTAATCTATTGTGAATTTACAATGGATGTGTTCACTTTTAACAAAATCCCACTGAATTAACTAGAAATTGTTAAAAGTGAAAAAAATGAAAATATTGTGAACTACAATGATGATGTGAGATAGAAATGTCCTTGCGAAAGTATAATACAGTTCAAAATTTCCAAATTAATTTAAATGTATCTCTTTCTCAAATGTCATGGTGTCTGAAGGACAAAAAATTAATGTCATAAACAATAATGAGCCGCTGTCTATATTGAATTTCTAGGTTCTTAGTCCTGTGCATTTTCAGTTTGTGGTTATACACTAACTATGGAGTGACACATTTAGACTTTATATGTGATTTATTTCTATTGCAATAAAAGGTCAGACCGGCTCGACGCACATGACTGAGGACACTTCTCAGGACGCACACAAACTAGGTTTACAAATCAGAGCTTTTTTTTTTTTTTTTTCGTTGTATGATGAGATTATTTGTCAACAAAGCTGTGTTTAAGCATTAAACTGTGTGGTTAATAAACATCAAATACTGTCTCTCAGAGTACATTCAGCCTCATACAACTGTGTAATAACTAAGGCAGAAATCACAATGTAATTGGCTGTAATCTGCTGACCCACTTTGTTCTTAAACTATCTCTCAATTTTAATTAAATGAGCACTGACATTGAATATGAAAACATCCTTTTTATATAAACATTTGTTTTGTAAATATCCTTTATTCAATCTATAAAATGGTTGTAGTATAACGTGAAGAGCCCCATTTAACTTGTCATATCTCCGGTCCAGTTGTAGATTAAACAACAGTTACGTTTTGTCCCACAACTGCAAGTGTGTTTGTGCCTGTGCTTCAGTTTCAGTGTGTGACAGTGATAGCATGTGTCAGTTCTTCACAGTTCACTGACAGGTTCATTTTCAGTTTTGTCCTGTTCTTCATTAACGCCTTCTGCTACTACTTCTTCATGTTCAATATTTCTGTCCTCAGCAGGGCCATAATCCAAGAAGAAGTCATGTGCCTCATTCACAGTTTGTCACTCACTCATTGTGGTGCTACCACAGAATGACGTGAGGAAAATAGAAAACCCTAATTTGTAGACCAAAGTTATGAAAACCATTCATAACTGATCAGTGTAGCAACGAGTCATGTGTCAGCTGGATACAGCTGTTTGCAAAAAAATCTAGTTTGCAAACTTTCTCATTCAAATTTAATGTTATCTTTCAAATAAGTTGATGACACAGTTCAAATTTTGTGTATTCAAACACCTGCAATTGCGTTAACCTTTATCTTCATGCAAACAACAACCGCACTGATTTCTGTCACTGTCCACTGTATTAAAATTTAAAGAGGATGCATGCGCATGTGATGAGAGAGATTGCGTCAAAACAAATGAGGCATGTGCATGATGTCAGTTAGCTCGCAGATTAATGTCATTCGGTCCGAACACCCTACATTTCTGGTGTAGTAATTTCTGGTCTAACAGATGCTGAAAATGTATTTGTTTAAAAACTGCAACATCACAGTTATCTTGTGGATGAGCTCATGCACAGCAAAGGCAGCAAAGTTTAAAATCATAGATGTCCTGTTCAGAAAATGTGCAATGTCTTTCTGCTATGATGGTGTTCACCTTTCTGAAGTTACATTCAATAAGCTTCCCCTGACAAGTCCTTGTCTGACAGCACTCATTAACTAGTTTGTCTCCCATGAACACCTCTTTCTGTTATAAAGGCTAATTGTTAGCCAAGTTAACAGGAGCAGCAGCAGCAGGAGCAGCAGCAGCAGCAGCAGCAGCAGCAGCAACTTCCCCTCCACAGCCAGGCGATTTATAGCAGTTCACATTTTTGCTTGAGACAATTCACACCAGTGCACCTGTCACTTTCCTCATAATAAAGAAATAGCGGTGGTAATTCTTTATGAGCACTTTCATTGCCATGCCATTCCATGCAATATATCAACCACATAGATGAATATAGAAGAAAAAAAGATTAATTTATTCAGTATACTGGTAACGGTTTTTATTTGACATAATTTTCAGTATTTATATTTAAACTCTCCCTAATTCTTAAGTTTACACTGACTGGTTTAGCTGTTTCTCTTCATGTAAATGTCACATCCCATTCAGCCGTACTGAATGATTATAAATGACTGATAACACAGGATAATTGTTGTGTAGGTAACCTACCTGAAGTGGATCTTTGGCATCATTGTGGCTACTGTGACTAGTTTTGCATATCAGTGTTTAATGTTATCTTATCAAGGAAAAAGAATGCCTATGATTTGGATGTTATGGGTGCAACAATGTGTCCTCTCAGTGCAGAAACAGAGCATTTCTTGTGCCACAAACATCACAGCAAAACTGTGAAATGTTCAGTGCACGCTTAAAAGAAAAGTTTGACATTTTAGGAGATACATTTATTCTATTTCTTGCTGAGAACTAGATGACAAGTGATATCACTCTCATATCTCTATGGTAAAGATGAAAGGGCAAGCAGCATCTGGTTAATTTAACTTAGCACAAAGACTGGGGGAAAGATCTAGCCTGGCTAGAGAAGCTGTCTGTATGTTTACATGTAAAAGACAAATATGACAGTGCTACTGATATTCTCATCCTACTCTCACCAAGGAAGCAAATAAGTGTCCAAAAAATGTCAGACTTTAAAGGGTCAAGTAACCCTTAAGTTTAAAGGACATGCCTGGAAAAATAGGTCAAAAGTTAACCAGTCATTTAATAGTGTAGTCATTTTAATTTATTTGCATAGGCACGTCACAAGCCACTCAAACACTTTCTCAGTTAGTGATTTAAGACTCCTGTTTGACCCTCGAGAGATGACATCTCTCCCATGTCCATGATTCCCTGTCCTCATCATGTCCCCCTCCATTTATGTGTTACCATAAAATCATCTGTTTCTGGCGAACAGGCTGCTGAGTGACTTATGCCTGGCTCGGCAGCCGAGAGGCGGCGAGGAAGGCAGTCCAGTCCTGGAGACAGGCTAGTTCTAGTTCAGCGGCCCACACACAGAAAAAAAAAGACCCCTTCAATCATTCCCATGGTTCTTATTCTGGGCAGCAAGCGTGGTGTCTACAGTTTCCCAGGCCCCTCCTAAAAAATGACACATTCTCAGACCAGATGCTTGAGACAGCTAGTACAGAGCTGTGATTATTAGCAGGGCCCTCTTTTTTTTTTTGTCTGAGAGAGAGGGCAGGCTATTTTTAACCAACGACGAAAGTTTGAATATCCTTCCACCCCTTGAGCACACCAACCACTGCTGCCAAATACTGCAGGGTTTCAGCCCAGACAAGGGGTGTCTGGAGGGCATGGCTCCCATTCAGACCAGCAAGACAGCACTGTGCCATTACTGGCAATGCTACATTTACTTCCTCTCACTGCATATAACCCACAGTTGAATGCAAAAGAGGGCTATCGATGAGTGATTGAGAACGCTGAAAGGCTGGTCTGGAGCTTTGTGAAGGCTTGTGACTGCCTTCTTGTTCCTTTGTTAGCTGGCAGTGATTTCCAGTGGCATTCCAAGACGCTATATTTCCCATACATTCCTACATGTTTGGAGGGGCTTTCTTCTGTGTGGGCTGTCAAGGGAGACGTGGATGACAAGCTGGAACTGAGAGCAGAATGAGGGCTGTCAAAGCTCTGCTGTATTAGATCTGGTGGAGAAAGATAAACGCTTACAGACAGAACAAAATAATGTCTGCTGCACAGCACAGGTAGGAATCGCTGCTTTTGGTGCTTGCACTGACTTTGAACTTGGAAATGGCTTGGAAACCAAAACAATCATGTTTTTGTGTGATTTCGGCACTGCCTCTCTGATCTGCTTTCCTACTTGCAGTTGCTTGTTGTCATGAAAACACATGACGCTGCACACATGTTGTATGGGGAATGTGTGTTTGCAAAAAACGACATCACGTGTGGTTGCAGTTTTATCCACACATTTCTGAATTCAAAACATTGATCAAACACAGCGTAAACTGTGTTTCCCAACTCTAATCAAGCACAGTGGTTGCACAGATTTACAATCCCAAGAGCCTTGTGTGCGTTCTGTACAGTAGGGGGAGTGATGGAGATTTAGTTGTGAGGTCAGACAAAGTGCTATTACAGTGCATCAATTGAATCGTTGTCAGACCTCAAAATGTGGCTGCAGTACAAGTGGCACATAGTTTACACAGTCTGTCTGTGTTCATACTAAGCACTTTACATACTGAAGTTAGCATAAGAGAAAGAAAGGCTCAAGGTCATTCCCTGCTTCCCTGCTAATAAATAATTTTAAAGAAACAAAAGAAAAGCATAAAACTAAGACCAGTTTTTTGATTAGACATCTCAAAGCTACAGACAGTAGGCATACACCACACCACCATAGAGAGGCAGCCATAACTCCAGGGCCCAGCTCCAGTATCAGCTGAGTGAGCATCCCAGACAAGGCTGATGAATAATGTGACTCTCAGTGTCCTGCATTCACAGTATTTGCCAGAATCTTATCCGGCACCGGATCTGCCAAATACTGTTAGATCAGCTGAGTGCACACATATTTTCTTTAAACTGTGCCTCATAAACAAAAGACAGGTCCAGATTATGCAAATTGTTTTTGCATGCACATGTAAGCGATAAACCTGACATGCTATTTCGTTGTAAAGATGGCTCTCTGCCAAACAACTAGTAAGAATTCCTTTTACCCCTCAGACTTCTGCAGGCGCCAGCCACCACTGCACTGGAAATGTCTTCACCAAGGGGAGGGGAGAAGAGAAGAGAACGACTATTTTAGGAGTTTGCCTAAAAATATTTCATAAATAATGACATGAGTGTACATAGGTCAATGTGAGTTTATGAGTCACTAATAATGCCTGAGATTGCAGAAGGAATGGAAAGTGTATGTGATGCATAGAGAGATGTGTGTTTTTATGTGTTTGTGCATTCATTGTTCAGTAAGGAGGGTAAATGGAAAGAACATGCAAAGGTCTCATTCTTTTTCTCTCTTAGGCTCTCTCTGTCTCCTTCTTCCATCGCTCTTTCCCTCATCTCTCCATCTCTCTAGGGGAGGAAGGTCTCAGAGTTTCTCAGGAATGTTGACTTCTCTGTGCTTTGGTCCCTTGGGGGACGTTGGCTGGGGTCTTGACCCTTCTCCTCCTGTATCCCTGGAGCCTGGAGTCAGCTAACTAAGTTAGCATGAGATAACTCTCTGCTCCTGCCCCCCCACCATTGCAGTCTTTTTCCTTTCCCTCCCTTTCTGTTTCCCTCACCCTGGGCTAATATGAGACAGGAGCTTCATTAGAAGCAGGAGAACATCCATCACGCTACTGTCTAATCTTGGCCTGTGGCAAAATTTGTCTTTCAACCCCTGTCCTCCTCACTCACACTCTGCACCCAGACACTGATGAAATCTCCTTTGCTAATCCCTTATTGGGCAGAAGTGCCATCCAGGCATCTGCTGGTATATGCCACAGTGATGGCTCAAATTTCTCTTTCACACTCTGACATTTTCTATTTGAAGTATCTGCAATAACATTAATTTATGAATGTACAAGATGTCACATTTTTTATTGTGTACGACCCCCACACGCAAACACCCTGAAAAGATACAGTTGTGTAATACCATAGAAAATGCATTACAGTCTATGTCCTTGCTGTCCAGCTGACCTCCCATGTGCTCTCATCTTGCCTGTAAGCGGCTGCCGCTCAGCTCTGCAGCATAAGCAGGAAGCTTGGGGAGCATCGTATTTGTCATCACAATTGTATTTTGTTCAGTCACTTCCATTGTGTGTGTGATATGTCTACACGTATGACCATGCCTTTGGGACACAGTTACTTTGCTCTTGTAAAACATTTACATAATGTTGCATGTGCATCAAATCCCTGATATTTCTGTGTGTTGTTAAAAGTATTATCAGCTGGCAGTTCCTGTGCCAGATTTGACAACATGCATCCAATAATTTTTGGAGTTGGAGCCAACTCCAAAAATAATGATTGTTAGACTTAGTCAGTGTTTAGGACCCAAAATGTAGAACACTGAGAAGCTTAGAGACAGTTGGATACTATCATTGTAAATTGACGAAGTGGAGTGAAGAACCTGTCCTTAAATGCAGCAGCTTGGAGGTGGGTTGATGACGTAATGATTAACAGGTGTGTAGGTGAGTTGGCGGGAAAAGAATCTAGGTCACCCCGCTCACAAACACACGAACAGGTCTAGAGCACAAAACGGGGACAAACGAGGCATACAAGGGAGGGACCACATGACGCACAAGGCATGAGGGAGACAGACTGCCTAATTCTGACAATTTCACCCTGGAAGACTGGATGTAGAGAGTGAAAGGTGCTGCCTTAAATACCTCTACAATCCTGTTTTTACTGGATGTCTTCCGAATATCATGTCTGCCTACCCTATTTAGCATATTGCATCATATTAGATCTAGCTGTCCTCGCCTGCTAGAAGATCTGAGAAACTAATTTCCATGGTAGAAAGTGTTAAGTGTTTACAAATTAAAGGGAGAAAAAGAAAAATAATGAGATTTTGAAAGTATGCCATCCTGTGCTACACTTTAAATGGATTAAATGGATTTCTGATATTTTATAAGCCGCTGAGTTATACAAACAACATTAAATTCATCCAAGGATGATGGCAATAATCATAACATTGCTATCTGTAATTGTTTAGCCTTCTTTAGCGCAAACAACACTTCGTTGTCACCTTTAATTTAGAAAAAAGAAAGGTCTGATCTGTGCTGTGACCCTTCCATGTCATGCAGACAATATTTATCAGGACCATCAGTTGAAGATGACTGTGATCTGCCTCCTGTTTGTTGTGTGTTTTCTCAAGCCTTTCTTATTTCCCTGTAAGGTCAGTAACCCTGCAATTTTCTCCCACACACTGGAGAGTATTGACTGGCTCTAGCACTGGTCCACCTCTTGCTCTGTTCACCCCTCACATTGCCTGGGGTGCTTCTTGAACTTAGGGACACACTTCGTCCCTCAGTGGGAGAACTTGGAACCAGGAGGAAATGGGCTTTTTCCCAACGTTGGGACAGGCAGTGCTAGAGAAAACATCAGGATTGGCTTAAAGGAGGAAGCATGGAGATTACAGAAACTAAAAATGAAATGGACAAATGCTGTTTAAAAAGTTTGTCACTGCAGAGAAGATATTAAAGAATGTGTTTAGAACTGTCATGGTGACTTTTAAATAGCTTGAGGGTATAGTTGCCTGATTAGAAGGTCAAAGTTTGAATGTGGAGCCTCAAAGAGAAGCATCTATGAACTTCTAACCTAAAATCTGGGTTTGGTTATTCTGTTAGAAGTTATTTTGTGCCATAATTTCTTAGCGCACCCTTGTTGTGCCACGCTAAATATGAAACCAAAAAATACCAGCTATTATTTATTATTTACGATTTCCATTCTGGGACTGAAAAACAAAGGAAATGGACAAGTCCATACCTTGTTTAAAATGAACCGCACAATTTTCCTCCCCCTAACTTGAGCCATTTATTGCTCGTCTCTTAAATGAACTAGCTGCATGCAGACGGATATTACTCATAACTCCAGTCACTGCCAAGTCCTGGTCTGAGGGCCATTAAGGTGTTTAAAGTCAGCCATTCATATTTGTGCTGGATCGCCTCTCTCTTTTTTAAATATTCCCTTGAAATTTTTACATGAAATATAGCTATGGTGATTGTTTGAGAGTGCACTGCATCATGCCTTACCATCCTGCATTACCAGACATCATTCAACACCTTACATATTATACAGTCAAATTACACCTTCATATTTTCCTGCAGGTATAGCCTGCTATATTTTACTTTTGAATAAGCTGAATTGGAAATTTACACAAAGAGGAAGTTGGCCAACCTGTGGTATTAAATCTAGGCAATTTTGCCTGAACCAATCATAGAAGGTAAGTCATTTTTCTTTGTTTACTGTCTCCAGTCATTTGCTGTTATAATGGCCAGCTCTACAAGAGCTGGACTCCATGAACATGTTAACCAGTTGCTGGTACTGGTAGCTCTTCTTCATTGATATACATATTTTTGTTTTTGTACAGTAATTCTATTTTACCTAAACAAATGTCTTTTTTTCACAAGACAACCTGGGTCTGTGACTGGGTGTGTTTCAAGATGTCCATCTCACATTTTTAGTGCATTCCTAGCTTGAACAATGCTGTCCTACAGCAGTTTTAGTTTTAAAGGTGGAATTTATAAAGTAAACACAGTGCTCAGTCTAATCATGTATAAAATAGCATACATGTTAATTTTTTAAGCATTTGTGTGCAGCTTAAAAAATCATGAGGCGGCAAGTTTTCAGTCTAATTGCTTAACCAGGAGATTTCACGCAACCATCCTCACTCTCTGATTGAGGGTGTGCTAATCAGAGAGATCAGCTGTTGTCTTATAAAAATGTCAGTATAAAAGCCTGCATCCTCTGAAACAGAAACACTCTGTTAAGCATGAAAAGCTGAGGATGTCATAGCTTCGCTCAGTATTTTGATTTTTTTTTCCTGCTTGGCATTGCTAAACTGTGACACAAGGCAGTGGAGGTTCAATAAAGAATTGAGTAAAACTGCCTTTTCTGTGTGCTTTTGCAGAAAGGCCCCTTGGGTGTGCTTTACCCTGGAAGACTCTGTATATGAGAGCCTGGGGTGTCGTCCACACGGCTTGTATTACACCGAGCCCCTGTGACCTCCGAGTCACAGGGCTAAATGCAAAAGTGACAATGTGCATAATTGCCTGCTAAAGATAATGGACTGCTGATTGTGATCAATGACTTTCCCAAACACAGAAGCGGTGTAAACTAGTATTGAATTAATTCAAGGCTAAGATGTCCAGAAGCACTGAACAATAGGTAGCCTGAGATGCTCTGCTAACCCAAAATGTGTAGAGAGAGCGTTTCCTAAACAGCAGTGTCAATCACAGCATATTGACATTCACACGCTCATGCTTGAGAGCTCTCAAAGAGAGAGGCATGCACATACATGCACATGCAGAAATACGACAAGTGGTACATGTAGGAATCATGCTCTAATCTCACTGCATGTGCAGCCTTTTATTTATTTATTTTTTTAGTTACTTTATTGATCCCTCCTGGGGAAATTACTCTCTGCATTCTACCCACACCAAGCGAATGAAACACACACAAGCATGCACATGCACTGGAGACGCTGGGGCAGAGGGCTGCCCAGTGAGGCGCCCGGGGAGCTGGGGTGAATTGGTGCCTTGCTCAGGGGCACCACAGCCATGGTCGCAGAGGCAGGGGAGGTTTTATTGAGATATAAGCAGTGTGTATGAGAGGAAAAACCCTGAAGTGTTCCTGGAAGATTATACAGTGGCTCTCTGCTGTTTTATCAAAATAAATGGAGCCTATGCAAACACAAGAATATACACAGACATGTACCCACGAAAATATACATGCATGCATAAATAGATTTTTTTTTCTAAAAGACTTGATAATTTCAATGTGTTCTGCCAGCAGTTTAAACCATCCTTTTGAAATCTAATGCCACCCCATTTATCTCTGCTGTGAAACACTTAAATATGCATTTGTGAAACACTCATATGCATGAATAAGGTTCCAAATTGCAGACGCTGCTGGCTATCTGCTGTGCACATAAGACCAACACAGCCAGCCTCACAGTTCTGTTAACACACTGTAACATTAACCATAACTCTTAGCTTGAGCATAGTCGTTTCTCTTCCACCTACACTGCAATAAATGCCTGCACCTCATTGCTCAACTGGTTGATTGCAGGCTCCATTTTGTTTGTATATTTTCAAACAACAAAAGAGCCTGCCACAAAATTTGCTAAGGGGTGATTCAATTCTTTAAATGTACCTCTCACTAGTCGCTTGTCTGACACATTTTTAAGCCAGTTCTGTGACTGTGATGACACCGCTCTCAGGGAAGGTGGCTAACCTGCTCGGCCTGGCTGCCGGATCCAAGCAGCGCAGCTGTCCTCTACGTTGAGGCTGTAGCGAAAATACATGTTGTCACTGCTTGGCTTGGCTTGGCCCAGCTACAGTGGATGATAAGGCCCATGGAAAACTAACCCTTCTGGAGACTTAGTTGAGCGTCCTCCATTGTAAGCTGATTGGATATACAGTTAAGTCGGTGGCAAATGTGCAAAGTTTTAAAAAAAAATTTGCCTGTAACTGCAGCTGTGAACTGTAAAACCCACATGTCTACATGGTTCACTGCTTCTTCCACTGAATAACAATAGGCTCAAACCTCCATAAAGTAATTCTGTTGATTATGAAGGGAAAGCATGTATTATCTGTCTGTTCTGTCTCTGCACACCACTGTAAAGAGCGGCTGTGGTTGAGAAGGTACACATTTGTGTCTCTCAGGGATTTCTGCTTTAATTAGTAACCCAGGTTTCCTCCATAAGGCACAGAGTGTTCTGACTTGGTGATAGTGGTTCTCTTGAGGGAACCTCTGCTAAAGTGAAATCATATGACAGAAGCAGGGCTCCTTGTGTCATGTATATTGAAAAATATTTTAACATGTAAGAGTGCTTTGTTGAAGATTTGTTTGAAGGTTTGTACAATACCTTATTTTTACTCTCTACATAAACCAATACATGCTGCAAGTTAGAGCGCGATAATGAAAAGCTATGTTACTGGATTGACTTATAGGCATTTAACCATAACATAGTTCACAACTGATTTAAATTGCACACTTGCATGTTTGAGAAAGATACAGACAGAGAGAGACGGACAGAAGACGCATGTAAAACAACAGACTACAGTTAAGGCTGGTACACTGTGTAGGCGGCTAGCCACATCCACTGATAGAACGTGCACAGAGGTGACACAGCAGCATCCATCTATCCTCATCACACACAGATAGCTGGCTTCAAACAAAGCAAGCACATAAAGAAATTGACCTTGATTAGGACTAATGTATGGCAGGAAAAGAACCAGTGACAGACTGAGGCAGATTTTAGCCTCGGTGGGATGCTGCTGATGGGGGCTTAAGTGAGGGAGGTGGAGTAGGGACGGGTGTAGTGATACTTTGGGGCTTTGATGTAAACAAGATGAATATCTGGCATGTTTATGCTTAAACTTGGTGCCTAATTGTTAGAAGATTGGCTACAAATTGAAAAATGAAGATCAGGTGCTCTGGGATAGTACTCACCTCACCTAGTGGAAACTGCGGATGTCTATAGTACATTCAAACACTTGCCCACAGGCTCAGAAACTCCCCATTTTCTTATGCCTTCTTCTTCTCATCTCAATCCACCAGAGTCTCCAGGATCCTCTGCAGGTCCACAAAGCTCTGTCATTTCACCATCTCTGCCAGGCTGGTGGATGTTTGCAGCTCTTTATTTTCACCAGCCAAATGTGAGCCCATAAACTCTGTGTTAATGTATTTTTGTCACATATTTCAGAAAGTTGTAAGAGTATTTATAGTCCATAGTGAGGTTGGGAGAGGGAGCCCTAACTTGAGTTGCACTGCTGCTACCCGCTGTCCTAGGAGAATAAAAACATCTTGTTTTCATTACCGGGGGGAGGGCAGAGGAAGAAATGGAGGTAGCAGTTTAATGTATATGTTTGTCTGAATGTTTCTGTGTACCTGTGTGTGTGTGTGTGTGTGTGTGTGTGTGTGTGTGTGGAATAAATGTGGTGTATGTAGCTGTCTACAGAAATACTACCATTATCCCTTTGGGGAGATAGCTGAGAGTCTGTGTGGACAAAGACAGAATAAAGAGCTGATCACATCCAGATGAAAAACATTCGCAATTACAAAGAGCTATCTTTCGCCAGAGAACTGCGGTCAGCTGACATGACATAACTCTGCATCTAATTTTGTGTCTACTTTGACAACTTCCTGTTGGAGACATTTGCAGGACAGCATGCTGCGTGATCACTGTGGTAATATGGTCAGCAAGTATAATACTTGTCTCTCAACCACAACAGAATGCACATGCACAAAACACAAGGGAGAAAACTTTTGTATGCACACAATGGTGCTTCGCCTCACCTAGCTACCTTCCTGCGGTCAGTCATGATCTCCTGACCCTTCTCCAGGCCCTGTTTCTGCAAAGCTGGCTTTCTCAGACTGTGTGCAAATCCACGTACATTCACATTTTTAAAGCCAGACTAACACACACAGGCAAACAAGGTTTACAGAAACTTAATACTGATACTTTGCTTACTTTCAAGTGACTAAAATCTTGTTTCCAAAACTCATCAATAACTTTTTTTTTCTTTCCTCGTATATATATTCTACTGGATTGTTTGGGTGAAATCGGTGAGTGACTCCTCTTGGTGTGTCAGGAGACATATCCAGCTGAACAGACTGGAACTGGCAGAAACCGCTGCATACGTTATGCTTTTTGGTAAAACTTGCTGTCAGTGGAAAAGAAGTAGTAGCCAGTCTCGTATGAAGGCAGCACAGACACCTTCAGAGACTTCGCATACCCAGAAGTAACTGGGTTACATTTGGCTTTCTGCTGTAACCTGATTACTTAGTCATGACACGTTCGAAAAACTGTTTCCATAATTACTCAAGAAGAATCTCCCCACCTGGATTTCTCCATAGGGTTTCTCCTTTTTTCTTTGCCATGCACATGCCAAACTGGGGTTCTAATCTTCATTTTACATGCATGTGTGTTTGACTTAAGGCTCAAATGTTGAAACGGAAAAGAAAAGGGCGAGGGCGCATACACAATTTATACTGCTTTGGGTGTCTACAATACAATCTTTTTTTTTTTTAATCAGAAATTTGAGCAAAGCCATTACACATGCACACACACACATACACACACACACATACACACATCCTCCCTGAAACACCCTGCTGTTTCCAATAACATGGGAGATAACACTGTTTCCTCTCCTTCCTATGGGCTTGGCTTTATCACTTCATGTGTGTTTATAGATGCTAGTATCTATTCATACAGTAGGAGTTGTGAGACACAAAAAAGCCTGCTGTCTTCCTAAAAATGTTTTTCCTTTGTCCTTATCACCGTTGGCTTGTCCCCTGTCACAACCCACAAAGCTGACTGTCCATCTCCACCATCAGTGTCATCATAATACTGTATTGTATGCAACATTCAAATGTCTGTTTTTCAAGAGTGCATTCCTTTAATAACCTGCAGGGTATGTGTGTACTTGATTAATTGATAATTAATTTTAAAAAATGCATTTAAATGACAGATAATGAGAGTATAACAACCCCATTGCTTTACAGAGAATGAGCAAGGTCCTGTGACAACAATTTCAAATAGAACAGCCTGAAACTTATGTGAATTATACACAATAATTTGATTTCCCCTTTGTAAAATATTCACTTTTCCTTTAATGTAAAAGTACAATAACAAAATATTACTGCTGCAGAAATTGCAACTTCAAACCAAAGTTGACAGAGTTTCTTGATTTAAAAAAAAAAAAAAAATCTTGCATGCACAGTAGTTCCAAAGGCAGCACAACTGGTGTCTCCATCCTCTGAAGGTTCTTTGAACACAGCAGCAAACACGTGTAGTGGAAGTGTCGGAAACAGGTGCTTTGTGGCTCAGGCAGCTCTCCCTGTTTGATATCCTTTATAAGAAACAGACGGTTAGGGCCGGGCGTGTCCATAAACACAGCAAGCACAAGCCTGCGGAGACCACTGCATGTCAGTTCCTCTGTGCTTGTTAGCTAGTGAAGAATGGGGCATTTCAACACATTTATTGTGACAGAGTATTGAGCAATAACCATAGATTAAAAAGCAAAAACTGGTGTGATCATTTTATTGCGCAGCATTTAGTTTTATGAGATTCCCTTTCTTTTTTCCACAATAGAATATTGGGCACCATAGTCTGGCAGAAAGTAATGTGACTTGTTCCAAACTACCCTACAACCTAAGCGCACACATTTGAACAACTTTTTTAAAAACACATCTTAAACACTCTCATCTGTTCCCAGGAGCGACACTACAGCACTAATCTCCTGTCAGGAGATTCTTCATCCAGAGAGAGACATCAAGGCTGAACTTGTCACTCCAATGCTCCCCCGGGAGAAGTAGAGGCCAGAACTACTGACATTCTCGGCCTCCACCCAAATGATGCTGGCACAATAAAAAATAAATCGTTTCTGATGATGTGTTAATCCGCTCTGACAAAGCGTCACGTCTCTGAATTAAGATGTCATTTTTTATCACCAAAGTGACACCTGTTTATAATAGGAGGTCTGGAATGACTTATGTGGCTGTTATTCTTGCCTGTGAGCGGCGAAAGTGAGGGGAACTGGGCTGATATGTGTGGCCTTGTATTTCACCATCCTTGGAGCATGGTTGAAATGAGCTCACAGGGGAGTGCCATGAAATTTTACTATAGAGATGAATTCATTTGAACAGCTAGATTGGGATTGCATTAAATCTGCAGATACTTCAGTTCCCACACGTTCCCCGAGTTCCTTTCATGCCATCTGTCCTAATAAAACCTTACATAAACTCTTAACTTAAAATTTAATGCATGTGAGAAATCCCTCCAATGATTGTATTTAGCATGCTTCATTTATCAGGACTTGGTTGAGTCTAACCCAACACTACGTACACACAAGCACACAAAGACTGTTGCCACCAGCGTCACTGATCAGAATCAGCTTCCTGTGTAGCTGAATACTTCGGCTCCGTTTCTGTCAGACTAAACTGTGGGGAGTGGGAGCATGCAGTCCAGATGTGAGCCTAGGTGTCCACCCTCTCAGGCTAATCAGATTGATTAGGGGCAGTAATCTGGCGGGCTGGCACTGGACTCTGCACTTCATGAGGCTGAGCAGTGAGAACTCACAAGATGGCTGGACGTTACACAGTCCAGAGCAGCTTAGGCCTGCCTGCTCCTCCAGCGCACTGACATGTGAACGGTTAGGCAGAGTGGGGTCCTGACTATGGTATTGTGTGTCTGTTTTAAATCAAAACCACAGACTAAAAAAGACCCAGTCACACTGGGCATTCTCAGGCCAGTCCTAAGCATAATTTTTATCCTGTTTTTTGATGTAATATTGAAATAATTCTTGCCTTTTCAACTTGACTTCCTTCCATCGGATGAAACTGCCCAAAACTTCAAATCAAAGCGGCAGCATATAAGAAGGGAGCTTATAAACAGGCGGAGCAACAGGAGGTCTTATTCAGCTCCGGCCTGAATTTCAGACTTTGAATCCAACCCATTGAAATGATTTGAGAGGGATGTGGGAACTGAGATAGCGGTGCTGACAAGCTCACTCAGTGATCAGAAAAGGAAATGCTGCTCTCAATGACCCTACTGTTACACTTAACAACACCACATAAGTCTCCTCTTTCTGATACCGGTCTCGGTCTGAAACATCCAATTCAGTCCCATCCCAGGAACCGGCCTTCCTCTCATTTCCTGTCTGCGCAACAGCCGTCGCCTGTTTAAATTACGCCCCAGTGCCTCCTCAGTTCCCCTGCACATAGCTACCCTCTCTCCTGCTGTCTTTCTCTTCTCACTCTCCTTTTCTCTCTCTCTTGCTCTCTCCATCCTTGTTGGCTCCAGCTGCCTCCCAAGCTATGTTTTTCTGCCAAGACCACAAGATGTTAACCGGGTAGATTGCTGATTGATGCCCCGCAAGCTCCAGGGAAAAGCTGATAAAGAACAAACGAATAGTTTTTTTTGCATGAAAATGCAAGTTTT
Source organism: Toxotes lorentzi (assembly GCA_037833715.1). Taxonomy (NCBI): domain Eukaryota; kingdom Metazoa; phylum Chordata; class Actinopteri; family Toxotidae; genus Toxotes; species Toxotes lorentzi. The sequence continues at coordinate 13,345,927 of JBBMJY010000006.1, forward strand.
TAAAGGAATAGCTCAACAGTTAGAAATATGCTTCTTTGCATTCTTGCAGAAGGTTAGAAAAGAAGATCGGTGCCAGTCAACCAGTAAGAGATTCCAGGAAGTTTCTTCTACCAGCCAAAAAAACAGCCTGGCACATAACCCACCAGTATAACAGAAACTGTTGATTCCATGCTTCCATGCGTTGATTCCATACATGTTTTTGTATGGCTGGTCAAATAATGTTTTTTTTTTTTTTTTTACCTTTTCGACAGGGCGAAAGCTAGATTTCCAACTGGTATGCTAAGCTAACAGGCTTGAGAGACATGATGAGAGTGGCACCAATCTTCTCATCTAACTCTGGGCAAGAAAGCAAATGAGCACTCACTGTTTTGTTTTGTTTTTCATTCTTTTTTTTTTTTTAATAAAAGATACATAAGAATAGAAATTTTAACCGGGTCAACATGAAAGTTTATGAATAATGTGCATAATGCATTTTTCATGTAAAAATACATTTGCAAATTTTGAGGTTTCAGAGTAAAAGAGATACCTTCTTCCTTTTCCTCTCCCAGGCTGACTTACATCCTGCAGGCCAAAAAGAATGCTTGTTCCTGTGGCAAACTACTGAGTCCATAATATGCAACTGAAGTCACAGTTAATTTATACACCCACAACAGAAATCCTCTCCTCTGTCTGACCTGGTCTAGTCGGCCTCCCCTGAGATGCATATTAAAATGCCATTACTGAAAGCTTTTTGTGCAGCGATTGTCATCATCTTTCAGTGAACTTACCATCAACTTAAGCAACACTACATAAACAAGGTGAACCGTATTAAAACTAATCAATAATATAGCTATAAAAAGGTCAATTTTGGAAAGTGTGAAGAGATAGTGGTGAAAACCCAACACATTCATTACCTCCATGTTTTAACCACGTCTCTGAGCACAGATGTTATCACACAGTTTCACTGCACACATGCTGCAGCCTCTACGAGATGGACACTGTAACTTTAACAAGGAATGATGTGGCTTTTAATGAAAGTACGAGAGTTCCTTAAGTCCAGACTATGTGGCTAATTCCCAAGAAGGCAGTTAAAAGTGAATTTATTATACTCGTTTACGTTTCAATACATGTTCCAGAGAAATCAGGGAATTATAAACCACAGGTCTATTTTTCTCCTCTCTGAGTATGCATAAATGTGGAGAAAAATGCAGCCAGTGTTTTACATCTCCCCCATTGCTCTGACTGCACTCTGTGGACGCCAAGGGGAGGGTGTTCTACTTCACTGCTTTTCTCTACACATTTAGCCTCTGCAGTAATCCCACACACGTACACATATGAGACATATTCTGCTGCATAACAATCATTTCAGATTCAACACAACAGAACCTCCTCTGCTGCATGGCTAACCAGTGTAAAATTATTATAATTTGTACAGAAAATACTGTAAAGTTATGTCTGAAAGTCATGATATTTTGTGTAAGCAGTATACTTGATGTGGATTTATGTGCATATGTGTGTACATAAATGCCTCCACAAATGGTTGTATGTGTAAATACAGGCTCAAGCTAAACATGGGTGGACATGGAGTTTTGGATGGATGATGATGTGTGGGAATCATATTCCAGTCAGTCTCCATAAAGACCCAACTCATTAGTCAGGCAGCAGATAGGCAGTTCTCCCCACACAGCATTTGCCAGAGACCCACCCTGGTCAAGCCAAGTTTGCTGGTCCCTTTGATCAAACCACCCACTGGTTATGGCTCATTCACTGGTTAGGCATGGACAACATGACTGGTTGCCAAAAATATAAGCTTTGCATATTTGAAGCTTGGAATGGCAGCAGGGGGTAACATGATGAACTTCAATTTGAACTTTAGATCCCAGAAATTGTGAAAAATGTCAGTCAATCGCACACAGCTTGCTCGTGTTTACAAACCTGGTCAGTCTGTATTCATTTTTATACCTTTCGTTAGCAAGTTCAGTTTACTCTTGTTTAGAAATTTAAAAGGCGTATAGTTTGGTATTAAATTTCCAAAAGTGTCCGAACCAAGATTTTCTGGGGGGAGCATGTAAGGACAAAGGCTCTCAGTTATGGTCAGACCCGATTTTTCAACTGAAATCTTATTTCATGATTTAGCCTAATAAGATGGATATAAATATCTGGCCTTATCTGTAACACAGTCTCCTCAAAATATGTTCATGACTACTCATTTCCTTTGCCTTGGAGGCTATGGAAGAAATGTAATTGCTGCATGGATTATGTTCACTGGCAATATTTTTTTTTTGCAATCAAGGAAGTGTGATATTTCTTTATTATGGAGAGGTTGTAGTCTTACTTCCCACATGTTACAGTAGGTTTAAGCTACTAACATGTTTGAGGTTAGGGGAAAGATCATATTTTGATTAAATATTGAAAAAGGTAATGTGCCCTGTCTCGTGCTTGAAGTTAACGTCTGGCATTTGCCTTCAGTATTTTGTGCTGGCAGTGAGCACTTTGCAGATATGATTCATTTAACTACCCTGTCCCAAGAAATTTCTTTTCTATACTACAAAATGTAGCAAAATTATATAATATCTGGCAAGTTGTATAATGTTGAAGCTGAACAGAGCAGTAAACGGCTCACTGACAACATTTCATTTATTTTCCTACAATATCTGCTCATAGCAACCAAAAGCATGGTCATGGTGATTAATGTCATCAGATTTATGTAGCAATTACTTAGCTTGCTAATTCTATGACTATTCTCTACTTGAGCTATAAGTAAACTACTGTTTAGCTTAAACCATTATCCAGTAATTGTCACATTTGGTCACAGTGGCTGCTGTTTAACGAAAGTTTCTTTTCTTTTTTTTTTTCTTTTTTCTTTTACAATACAGTAAATTCTTACACAATCTCTACAGTACATAAAACCAAATATATATTCTGTGCTCTACAAGTAAAAAGCAGCACTGTAAAAACTCAGCAATATTGAGATTTATCATTGTCCACACTTAAAATTATCCAGGGTATAATATTCTATATCATTGTGGTCGTATGCCAGTCAAATGGGAACTGCTATGTTTATTGTTGTCGCTACAAATAGGACAAGAACTCATTTACCAAACCCTAACGTATCATTATACTGTTGTTCAGTACTGTCTCTACAGCGTGCATGTACAAAGACTTATACTGTAGCAATGCAGGTCTTTTTTACCACAGAGCAGACAGCCTGACATGGTGGCCAATAAAATCAGAAGTACAACAACCCCTGTTGGGTTTCATGGTCACATTTGACATCAATCACTGATGTCCAGGGTCAGCTGTGCGATTTTGTCCACAGGACTCTTCTGATCACTCCCTCACACTCACACAGCAAAACAGGCCTCTACATCAATACTTCACGGGGAGGGCACTTACTGGACATGAGATCGTTACTGCCAGAAGTGGAAACAAAAAAAAAAAATCTTCAAGCAGTAATACTGCTGGAGGTCTCTTTAACAGCGCTCCTTAGTCTGTGAGCAGCAAAAGGGCAAAAACCTGCGAGTGGGTTTTTTTTCCCGAGGAAAGAGAGAAAATTGTGTTGACTTTGGAGTCTCCCTTGTTTCTCTTCATCACAGGAGTGAGGGGTCCAGTGATTTTTATAGGGCAGTATGGCTGACATTTTGATTTCGGCACTGTACTTTTGACTTTGATGTCAACCCCTGCAATTTTCCCCGCAAAAAAGGTTGTGACACGTCAGGGTGGTATGTGCAATATTTACTGTATTTCCCTCACTTTATGTTCCTCTTTGTCCTGAGAGACCACTTTAGTATGAGAGATCAAAAATGATCAGTCACTGAAGCTCCTAAATCACATGCACACATCATATTGTGTTCACACCCTATCTTGTCTTCCACTCCCTTCCTTGACCGTTTTAGTCATGTGGTTCTTGAACAACTTTCTTGAACAACTTTCTGAATCCTCTCAGTGAGTTAAGACACATTGGAGTTGTTTTGCCTGTAGTCAAGCTCTGGAGTCATGCCCAATAAAGTACATGGGGATTTCCCGGCATGCACTGAGAGAGCACAATAACAAAATGGCTGTCTCCATCACCAAAACAAGAATGAAGCCTGAATTATACTCCTGGAATTATAATTCCAATTGTAAGGCAGACTGCAAAATGTACACTGACATGCAGTAAAAACGTTGTATGGTATCATAAAACCGGCTACAGTTACTCATATATGCAAGATTCATAATTCAGATTTGACATGTCATGCTCTGGTGCCAAAATTCTGAAGCCAAACCGTGCCATGTGTTTTTGTTTTTCTTTTCTTGCGCATGTGAAGGACCATTTGGAAGCAATTTTTCTTTGTTAATATGAGTATTATTTTAATTGTAGTAATTATAGGTTAAACTGTTCGACCACTCACAAGGTGCTCACCAGCTTTTGACAAGAGGACAGCTTGACTTCTTTCAGCCCATTTCTCCTCTGCTTTACTTCTACTTTTCCTCTAAAAGATAGACACTCAAAATCAAAATTGTAAGATTATCCACATTGTGCTATCTTAAAAGCCACATCAACTTTTGCATTTCTGATGATTCTGTAAGAATTGTGCTTTGTGTTTTATTTGCGTTCATTTCCAAAACGAAACCTATAATTATACATTTTGGCTTGTTTTGTAGAGAAATAACTCAACTTTGACATCGCCTGTACTGACGAACCAGCATGTGATGGGCAACAAAAACTAGGAGGAGAATGTCTTTGGGAGTTCAACAGTTTGCTGGCTAACCTCTTTGCAGTTTCCTCTTTCTGTGACCCCTAAATCACAACAGAGATATAGTAGTCCAGCTTAGAGTCTGGTAAAATTTAACCTTCAGCAGGCCTTAGAGGTGGGTGGTACAACATATTTCACTTACATGAAGCCTTGTTAAAACTCAATTATATAAAAGGCTCTTATGGTTTAAGGAAAAAAAAACTTCTTTTTCATGAAAATTAACCTCCTATTTTTTTTTTTGTTTGTCCTTGCTACCAGAGAGCTGTATGAAATGGGAAGCAAATTCTTTATCTGCTTGAACCAGCCCTGGAGGCTCATAAAGCCCTTTAAAGTAGGATTTTCATGAGAATAGTTTAAGTAAACTGTATTAGGGTTTTTGTGAGACAGCGAAAGTGGTAATTGTCCACATTCCAACAGTTTCAATACATAAACTATGGAACCGTCAGCCGTGAACAACCCAGCTGCTAGCAATTTGTGTAGCAGATAATAATCAGGCTACATGCAAAACAGCGTTCCTCTGTCAGGCATTAAGGCTGTAGCCCATGCTGTAAGGGATGTGAGACATTTAGAGGAATGGTTGGTTTAGTTTAAATAACCTTGGACAGGAGGAAAAACTAGACCTCCTCTGGCCACATTAACAGTCTCACTCCAAGACCAATCCAGATCATTTATCAAGATGAGCCAAAGCATGGGTACACTCATACTGTAGTCTACACAAAGAACACATGTGGCATTCAGGCGAGGTCTCATATCACATATTACTCATCTACTGCATAGTCAATTTGCAGAGGCCAGCAGTGAACATTAATCATAGATTCCAGTTTTAGAAATGATCTGAAACCATAAAGAATAGAATTGCTTGTTTGTTAGCTCTAATTTAATAGACATTGTGGTGCGGTACTTTCAAGAAACCAAGGTGTTTATAGGCAGCTAGCAATTTATCACAAGAGACACATTTACAAAACCCAAGTGTAAATAGAATAACAACACAAACACTTCTAATGACAAGTTCTCAAAAGTAGATATGGCAAAAATCTCAGTGTCTTCACCATGTGCAGATATGAGCAACAACTGCAGAGTCCTGCTCCATGATTTATGTCCCTGCTCTTTCTCTGTCTTTCTGGATCCTCCTCAGCACATGGTCACCTCATGAACAGCTGGGCGACATATTTGATTGGTTGTCAGACAGGACTCGGAGACCATATTGTATGTCTTTCCATTGGTGCTCTATTCTTACATGAGTGATCTAGTTTCATTTGAGTCAGATGGCTCCCTCAGCAATGCTCTCACAGCAATCGGGTTGCTCTAGTGTTTCTAGGAAACAAATATTTCTTCAGTAAGAGAACTGCCCCATAGTAGGGCTGATGGAGTGACTGCATGGGTAGTAGGGGTAGATGAGGTAAGAGAATACACTGCTAAAATGATAAACACACATATGCTGATCAGTCGTCAACTTATGTTTTAGTCTTTCACACATTAATTGCTGAAAATGTTTTATCAAAGTTCATCATTCATCCTCTCTGTGTAAACTGAAGACTGGTTGTCAAGTTGCAGCCAGTACCATCTGATATAGAGGGAAGTGTATCGGGTCAACCCAGAGCTGCCACTGATCTGGATATTTCCCTCCGCTCCAGTGCTGCCCGAACAGGTGCTGCTTCAGTCAGAGAGATTAGGTGATCAGTGACTTCAGATTCCTTCCAACTTGGAATGTCCCACATGCAGAGGAAGGCCGGCCTCTCCCGGCTTCCTGAAGGGAGGTTAAGGTAAGGTGGGCAGCTGGATGCGGGAAGGGTGAGGGTGAATTTTTGAGGAGGAAGGGCAGCCTTTCCTGCCATAATGTGAGAGTAAGAGCTAAAAATGAGCAGTCAATTAATCATTTGGATGACCTTACTTTGCAAATGGTTTGATAATAAACAATATTCCCTTGCTCTAGTTTCTCAGTGTGATAGTAAATTGACTAATTTGGGATTGTGGACTGTTGATCTGACAAATTTCAAGATGACAGCTTGGGCTTTTGGAAATTGTAACAGGCATTTTTCACTATTTTCTGGCTCACTATTTTTTTTTAATAGACCTAATTATTGTCTGAGAAGATAATCAGTAGATTGATCAGTAATGAAAAGAAATGTTATGTAGTTGCTTAGAACCATGATTAGAACTGAATAGAACCATGATGCTGCTCGAATCATGTTATGTTTATGTTCAGATGTGCAGTTTTTCTCTGAAGGTCGGACAAAATAAAATTAGATTCAGTATGTGTTTCCATCAACTATCTTTACGTGAATGCTATTAAGCGAACATCACAAGATTTCAGAATTAATCACAGTGATATCATTGTACCTTCCATCCTAAGATGCCATTTATGTTTTTTTTATGAATGAATTTGTTGTGTCATGTTCACGTGTACGCTGAGGTGGTGTTAATGCTCTTGTGATTGGGTGATGGTTGACATACAACAAGGGCCCCTGTCTGTGCTGAAACTGGCCTTTTGTCGTTATACAGCCATCACACCTTTACTGTTTTATGTGTGTGTGTGTGTGTGTGTGTGTGTGTGTGTGTGTGTGTGTGTGTGTGTGTGTATCCTCCAGTGGTAACCACATCGTCAGACAAAAACATTTATTTAGACAACTCTGCAAAACCCACATTTACGTTCAGTGCTAATGTTTTTGTTTGTTTGTCTTTTTAATTGTCACTTTCTGCACATGGCAACTATGGTATGGTTAAAGATTGTGGCTACGGCAAATAAACAGTGGTTAAGGTATGGTTAGGGTTAGGCAGCGAAAATATTTTAATTGCAGATTGCAGGAGAACTCCGGTCTCCTGCATGATGCTTTGATGGTCTGATACACACACTTGCCCACCCACCACCACGACTTCCACACCCTTACTTTCCACCTCGAGACATCGAGGCCACACTACGTCCTGCACTGGCCTGTGAAATCATCCAATAAGGACATAAGAGACTGACCTCCTGTTTCTAAAAAAAAAAACCAAAAAAACAAGCCCACAGGTTTTCTGTTAGAGCAGCTTATTACGACCCATGGGCACGTTTTATTGTTACGTAACCTCTAAAGGCCGTAGTAATAATGACGGAAACAAAGGCGTTAGCTAGATGACATAATACAAAGAGCGACAAAGTCTGAGTTAGGAAGTTATGATGGATGGACTCATAAAACACAGGAGTTTCACACAGGAGACCACTTCTTGTGAAACCGAGAGTCAGCGTTTTGATGATCAAGCATGTGAATACTGTATTTACAGTAGAGGTAAGTAGAAGAACATACTGCAATGTCAAGGCTTGCATAGGAATTGTTTGTTGCATCTTTCCGTTCTTAGTTAGTTAACTTTTTCACTTCAGCCCAGCAAAAGGTATTTGTGATATTTCTGCAGGTTTCCACTCAGGTCTTTTTAAACCTCAAAATGAAATTGAAGATGGATGAAAATATACTTCTAGTGAATCAATTGGAAACATTTTCATGGCAACTCTGTAATAATGAGCAGATTAGGATGGAAATTTAAATGTAGAGCAAAGGGATATTCTGGTACTTAGTATGAGTTAAAGTCTGGCTGTCAGAGGGATTGAGCATGGAGACAGTGATGATACAGTGAGGGTACTGGAAGGTTGTGTGTAGAGTTGCAGGCTGGGTAAAGGGAGGTCACACATGCTTTGTGTTCCCCAGGGAGTCATGCTGGACGAGACAAGAGTGGTGCCTGCGTTTGAGGTGCCGGGGCGCCACACAGATGAGCTCATGAAACGCTATGCTGTCCGCCTGGCCAGGGGTGGGGCATGGAGGGTGAGAGGAGAGGGCATCCCTGCCATCAATCACCCAGGGTGAAGCTCGGACCCACTACTCCCTGGATCAGCCTAACCGGCAGGAGGAACATGGGGCCAGGGCCACATTAAAGGCATTGAGTGACCCCCCACCCCTCAGTGTGAGAGGGAGGGGACTGAGTCAAAGGAGAGAGGCTGAGGGGGATAACAACCAGGAGGTGTGGTGCCACGTAACTGGAGAGGTGTAGCTGAGCATGGAGACAAAGTGAGGAGTCGAGACAGGGGCAGGGGAGGGACAGGATCTGAGGGAGAGCGGCCTGTGAAACTTGAAGACTGAGGCAAAGATGGAAAGAGACAGACACTGTCAGAACCCCTGCTTATGACTCAAAGTTTAGTCCATGAACCCGTCACCTTTGGTCACATGTTGTGAAGCTTGGAGAAGAATGCTTTCTATTTCTTAAATGTGTTCTTGCTTGCTCAGAGCCAGGAGTCAGTCAGGAGTAATTTCAGGACCCTGTTATGCCTCTGGTGTTCTGGGCAGGAGTGTGATCCACCCCTACGTGTTGGCAGCAGTTTCAGACTCTGGGTGAAACGGTCTGCCGGCACAAAGGCTCACGCTCAGGGTATCTGGTGTTGACAGACAGGCAACAGACACACCAGGTACTAGTCAAAGTCCATCAAGAGGCAGTTGTAGAAATTCATTTGAATACAGACAGTCCTTACAAGACAGGGTGAACAGTCATTGCATTGAGCTTGAATGTTTATCATAGTGTTTCTCAAAGAAACAAGAATATTTTATTTGATGTGTCTGAATACTGTAAATGGAATCTTTCTGATTCCAATTCTTCAGTTGATTTTTTTTCCTCGTGAAATGTATGGACCTATGAGAAATCTGTCAAAATGACATTGCAATTCAGATGACACATCTTCCATAGATAATATATTGTCCCAAACGTCAGTACAAAGTTATGTATAACTGACTCAGACTTACAGTGCTGCTGTACTTATTCATTTACATAATTCATTGTTTGGGTATCTATTTATTGATTGGTTTTTACACATGCCTGTGCAACCATACCACACACACTGTCATGGGAATTAAATAAGGGAATATTTTGAAAATTATGTCTATTGCAAAACAAAGATTTTGCTAAATATCTTCATATTCATGTTTAGCCTGGACATTATGATAAAATCCCAACTTTGAAATAAAATAAAATGCACATTTCTCACCAGTCATGGACCAAATCCAGAATCTTCTTTCGAGTTTCAGAACACATATGCCACAGTTTTTATATATGAGCAAGCCTTTTAAAAAAAAACAGTGTCAGTCACTTTGTTTCCTCCTTACATGTAGATAGGCTGTCTTAGCCCAGATTGTACGGTAACCCTTAGATGCTTTTTTTTTTTAAAGGGTGCACCTGTGAAACACAAATCTGTAACAAACTCCCAGACTAGTATGTTACATTTCTAATAAGCGTCACCAAACAGGGAGGGGGGTAAGTGAAAAAGAATGGCTACTGTATGGGGTTTGTAATAAGAGCCAGCTGTGGATGGCCATGTGGGCTCTGCGCCTGGAGCATGTTGCTGGAAGATTTGAGCCAGGGAGAAGCTGGCAGGCACATCATAAATCCAGCTTGTTGGGTACGCTTGATTTTTCTGAGGAGGCTCAAAACAAGCAAACTGCATTTTAATTAGGGAAAAGTCCCTTCTGAGTATACAGCAAATGATTAGACCAATGGATTTCTCTTTGAGCACAAAAGCTAAGCACAGAGAGCAAATGCTTGCCATATGCCAATGCCCTTACCCTGCCAGGCTTTATGCAGGTTTGCATAAGCTCTGTACACCTGACGACAACAAACTCTGACAGTGCAAATTTTTGCACACAATACTGATAAACAATTTACAGAAATAAATGTGCACTGAAATATTAACAATAAAAACACCACAGAATTATACTGGATGAAGTGTAAATGAGGTCAGAGCACTGTGTTCTTGGTATTCTGATCCAACAAGTTGCTGGAGTTGCTCGAGAAAGCATGTGGGCACAATCACAGTCCTTGTAATGATTCTGGGAAATAAGGTGGCATTTTACAGTGCTGAACCTGCCCCAAAAGAATTTGACTGTGTCCTCTGCTTAAATAATTAAAGCAGCAAGGGTCTGAAATAAACCATGCAGGACCACATTTTCTTCTTCTCTCTCAGCACCACATGCAAACATGTGAAACTGTGTGTAGGTATGAAAAAGAGAAGTAAAAAAGAAACATTCCTGTCTGGGCAATCACTGTAAGCACTACATCATGTTTATTAACAGTACTAAATCAGAGTCTGTGCCGCGGAGGGGAGCTACAATACTCCTGAGGAGCCTCCAGAATGACTCCGCCTGGGTGAGCACACCATAGCACATTTGAACTATGTAATAGGAGGGGAGGGAGTTTTAAAGACAGAAATCTTGTCTGTATTCCCTCCTCTCACCTTTTATTCTTCCTCCTACTCCAGCTTAGTAAAAAACTCCTTCATTTTAGGAATTTCCTCTGAGCTTGGAGAAGGTTGAATGGTATAAATAGCCGTGGCTTTTTTCTTGCTTACTCTGCCTTGCTGTTGTTCACTTTCCTGCAGGCAGTTTTCTTTTTTATTATCCTATACTATCTTTCTCTCCCTTTCTCTTCTCACCCTGCGCCATAGAACTCCAGGGCCCCCCGCTCTCTGTGTGGGCCTGGGGCTGGGCCCAAGACCCAGGCAACCAGGGACGGAGTGGTAAATTCACACACATGCTCCCCTAGCCCCACATTTCCTGCTCTCCTGCAACTCCATTGGCTCCTGCGTTTGTAATTACGACTGTGAGCAAATGCACTCTCCCTCAGCTACAAATTGCTGATAAGTTGCTTTTCTAAAACACAGTCCACTACCACCAGTCATTAGCAACATGATCTCATATGCCCACCCTGGTGCCTGTGAAAACACAAGCGCCAATAGAGGCAGACTCAAGTGAAATTAACCCTTATATGCACATTTATACATCTATTATTTGTTTTAAGATAATCTTGAAATGAATTATGTTTTTTTCTTTTATTTATTATCATCTAGGCATACTCAAAACCAAACTTGTGATGCTACTGAAAAAAAACAGTGTACCAGCCACAGCCCAGGACCTCTGAACCTCTGCCTTTATCTATGAATGTACTGTAATTCATGGATTTCAGGCTTGTGTCAGTGGTAGGACCAATGTCTTTGAGAATAACAGCAAATGGGAGAATATCCTTCGTTTGAGGCTTTGCATTTGAAACAGAGAGACCCTTCCAATTCTCTTCATGATATGCAGATGCACCTGCTCTTCAACCTCTATATTGAAAATTTTCTTGACAGTAATGGTTTTTATTTGAGGTTTGGTAAACCATTTGGACAGTGTGCTCTTGGTGGAGTTTGTTTTGAATGGCTTTAATACTGCTGCATGTTAAAAAGTGCTGTATGAAGCATCAGAAGCACTGACAGATTGGGGAGTTTGGTGCCCAGAAACCACATTCTGAAGTCTGAGTACAGATGGGTGACACATTAGTGGAAAAACCAACATAAAGTGTCTCAGTGATGTGCTGTTCCACCTTGAGCCTTCAAAACAGCTTCATTGCTTCCTTGTCATAGACTCTCCAATGCTCTGAGCTCTACTGGGGGGATGAACAACATTTTACCAAAAGTTATTCCCTCATGTGGTGTTTTTATGATGGGGGTGCTGAGCACTGTCTAACACAATATTCCAAGATCTCTTGCATTGGGTTGAGATCTGGGATGGGTTAATGGACCCTTGTTGAGACACTGAGGCCAACTCTGTCGAAAGTGTGCACTTGGGACATGTAGAAATACAGTTTCTCCATAACTAATAAGCTGTGAACATTTTAAATCGAAATATTTCCATACTGGAGACAACAAGAAAGGCCCCATCGCAACACAAAGCTAACTTTTCTCTAATTTTCACACACCATACCTTCAGTGAACCCTTGTTCTGTGTTAGAAGGATTTTCTTTTAATTTGACACTTTTCTGTATATCCACATGGAGATGTGTGAAAATGGATAGTTTGTCTCTACAAATTCTTAACTACCTCTAACATCATATTGACAGGTCAGCTACTAAAAACCAGTTAGAAAAGCTATCTAACAATGGCGCATCTGAGACAAACTGTCCAGTTTGGTTGTGCAATCCCATCTTATCTGAAGCATGCAGCAGCGTTTACAGGGGATGGGTGGCGTGGGTGGCTTGAAAGGTGCATGGGAGATGGGGCGAGGCGAGAGCCTGCTTGTAAGGCCTCCAGGCCGAGTGATGCTGAGTACTCTTCACCCGGGCAAAGGTTCACTCCGATCATCTGGGCCAATCTGTTCCAGACGTGGTAAATGACACATTATTGGATCCAGACCTGACAAGGGCTTTGTGTATATTACATTACCAGACACCAGGCTCACTTAAGCTTCATTACCTATATCCCTCCTCCCCACCAAGAAAGAGAAAAAGGAGAGTGAGAGGGGAAGAGAAAGGGCACCATAGATCTTACCCCAAGCAATGCACAGAGGGTGCTTTTTCCTCCAGGTCAGGCCGATACTCTGCAGTTAGCTCACCATCACACAGCTCTCTTTCTCCCTCTCTTTTCCTCTTCTTTCTTCCCCTTGCTTTCTGCACTGGGAAAGCAGGGGGAACAACACCAGAGTCCACCCTGGAACACCCAAGACGATCCTGCCCGCAGGGATTTTTGGGGAGATATTAGAAACACACCAGAGAGGTCACCCCACCCTCCTCTCTTCCCACACTGATGGAACGAATGTGATTTGAGAATTACGAACTTGTGTAGATGCAGTGGATGTGCTCAGTCAGGCTTCTTAGTGACTGAGTTAATACATTACAACTACACGTAATTATGCACATGAATGAGGCATGTTTATGACTAATTTGGTGGACAAAACTCATACATCAGACCTCAAATTGAAGATTGGCTTAAAGCCCTCAAGACTGTGAAGCTACTGTAGCAGCAACACTCAGAATAACATCTTAACTACAGCATGTTATGGTGGGAGCTTTCCTGTGGCTTGGATGCCTCATGGTGGGATCTGTGCCATGAGCAGTTGGTGGATTTGGCTAAACCTTACTTTATTTGGATGACATATGCACGAACACTCATACCACAAATTTCTGGCAGTGACCATTTGCTTAAGTTTCCATTAGTCGCTTCTTAAACTACAGACAGGTGTGTGTCTGCAAAAGTGAGCCTCTGCAGAAGTGTGTCTGTACCCGTAAGTGCTTGTATGTGACACTGCTCAGGTATACATTCCACAGTGCGGGCTGCAGGCTCAGATTCCTTATTTAAAATGAGGGCATTGGGTTACAATCTAAACATGCAAACCCAGGGAGGGGCAATTCGTAATAAAATGATTTTGTGAAATACAAAGTCCCCACCCATTGCCTTCGTATGTGTACAACTGTCAAATAGATTACCCATGTTGATTTAGAGCCTATAGAATGGCTGTCTACAACACACAGAACACCACGCCCTCTTGACCTCCACTCAAAGAGACTATAATCACATAACAAATGGAGCTATTTTCCGAACAGCAAGAATTTAAATGACAATTGCCTTCCACGGTTTCTCGGTTGCATCACCTGCCAGGGTACAAGGACAGGGGAGTCTGTAACAGAAGTCGGCCTGAAGATATATGTGCCTCCAGAAATGATAACTGAAACGTGCACTCACAAGCGTCAGTTAAGATATATGTGCCACAAGGATTACTGTTACAGTAAGAGGCCCACAGCTGTAGCTTCCTCAGCAGCCAGAGGTCGAGAAACCACATTATGTTTGGTTTGCCCTATGTAACATGAAAGCTGCATCATGTAGGATCTTAAATGGGATGGTGTCATTTTTTGTGCTTACAGCACTTTGGTGCACTTAGATTTTTGTGATAACTGGGTATTACGGGGAATACATAAAGTAAAGAATGGTGTCGTATTTGGAGACCTTCAGGATTTGCCCACACATATATGATGGAGTCATATACATATATTTTAGCATGGCATGCCTTTCAGCGCTGAAAATTCTTGGAGTATTTTTATCAACATCAGCTTAGTCATTCATCACTTTCTACGTGAGATCACTTATTTCTGTTCTCCTCTTTTTCTCAGTCATCGCTCCGCTTTCTTGTTTGTTTAAACTCTGTTCATTACAACCCACTGGTTGCAGGGGTCACTTTGATGCCAAGAACTGTGAATACACAATGGTAGGTCTGCATTTTTGTTAACATTATTGAAGAAAGAAATTTGGCAGACCAGATTTTTCCTCTTACTACAACTACAACTTACTCTTACAAAAATGTGAGATAAAATACTTTTTTTTTTGTTTTTTTTTTTTTACCGGAACGCTCCTTTTAACATAACTGATATTTGCCTTATAATTATGGGATAATGTTATCTAAAATAAACTGTTCAAAAAATAATAGTGTGATAATCTTAATGTTACATTTACCAACAGTAAGATTTGTTTCTTTTATCAGCGACCATGTTTAAAATGGTTGCTGACTAACACTACAAGTAAAAAGTGTGTCTGTTATTCTGCCCTTCACACGTCAGTCCATGTCTGACATTACGTGTGTGTGTGTGTGTGTGTGTGTGTGTGAGGTTAGATGGTCATGGAAGGCAGCTCGAGCTACACTGTTCCAGCTCATTAGTCGTGATTAATCGGCATGTGAGCTTTCCCATGGTCCCCTTTGCCTGGTTGGAGACAGAGCTCACCTTGGAGGGCACAGGGACTCCAGGCTGCTACACCACCACTGTTAACACTCTGCCACATGTAAGAACGACTTGTATACATTGAGCTTTACTTGTCTCAGATTGTATTTGCTTACATTTGCACTGCTTCTGTGGACATGTAGGAATTTTCATGTGTTAGACATTTTCCTTTGAATTGATCATTGTCACAAATTACAACTGTCAAAAAATACAACTAAGATACATGAGAATGTATGAGAGTTCAAAGTAAATTACATTTTATAATATATAAAGTATATTATAATGTCTTGTAGATTACAATCTATTTTGGTATAAATTTAATTATAGATAAAGGAGATTTAACTAAAGATTTAAGGTGATCTAATAGAGTAATTTTCCCAGCAATTCAGGGGATATGCAAATATGAGCTGTCCAAATTTTGAAAAGTGATTTCCAACTGAAATTCAAATAATATTAGTCTAGAAAGATATCAGGGTAATTTAGGCAAAGTAAGGTTATTTGTATAGTACCTTTTAACAACATGGCAGTTTTTGTTTAGCAAATACAAAAAAAGCTCAAATTGAATAAAACAGATACAACAGGAGAATAAATGTTACAGCGCAGCTGTGTGGTGTAAGATATGATTTCTATATGTATAAAATATATACAGTGTATATTTAGCTTCTATAATTTCCCACTAGACTGAGCCCTCCAAATTAATTAAAACATTTTTTTGAAAAGTTGTCAATATACAGCATGGCACATAATGCATATAAGACTTGTAACATTTGCCATGACAACATTTTACAAAAAGTTTGTACTGAATTTGCTGTACATCAAATACTACAATGTTTCCCTGAAGCCTTTTGAATGTAATTTCCTACTGACAGCATCAAATTAAAAACATTATTTTAGATAAAAATATTAAAAGATATGATGACTAGAACGTCATTTTGGATGTGGAGGGAACCTACCTGAGGAAGTTTGTTTCTAAATGTCTGACCCCATGTAAGCTCCACTGATAACAATCCCTGAACGAGATTATAAAACCTAAAAAAAAATCCAGCAGGTTTGTTCACACAAAAATATACATTGATGTAGGTCTCCTCAATTAAGACATAATAAATGCAGTGAAGCCTTTGTTTTTTCACTTATTGAGGAAATATTCTCTCTAATCCACCGATATAAGAACCATCTGTGTAAATTCATGCCCACAGAGGATGAACACTCGCTGGCTACAGTGTACGGTATCTGCTGTGCACAGCAATGAGAGGACTGTGATGAACTCCCCGTGATTGGCTCAAGACTTTCACAAGGGGATCTGTCTCATCTTCATTCTGCCCCTTACACTTCTCCCAAAAATAAATAGGTCTTGTTTCTGTTGGGTCCCTCGGTGCCCACACACACACTCACTGATGTAACATGGTTACTCTCACATGTATGTGTTAGGGAAGTTGAATGTTTTATCTCAGTTCTGGAAATATGAAGTGCTTACACTGGTATTTGTTGCATACACTCACAGTAGATAATAATATTTTAATCCCACTTAACAAAACAAAGCTATAGCAGAAGTCAGTGTGTTATCGCTGCCATTTCAAAGATCCTACATTGTTAGGATGCTGTTGTTGTTGTTTTCTTTTTATTATTTTCATTTTTCTTCACCTGCTTCTTTGCAGCTGCAGTGATTAAACAATATCAAGGGTTTCTAATACAACATAAAATAATACTCATTCATCATGTTGGGATGGGCCGATGTGTTAAAACAAATTAAGGCAAGAGAGAAATAAATCTAAATACATAACAAAAGTGATTTAAAAAAAAAAACCTTTGGGAAGATGAAGATGAAAAAACACTTTTTAAAATAATTTAGGTATGAATTTAAAATCCTGGGTCGTTCAACTCTGCCAAATAAGGTCTACGTTTAAGCTGCCCACTGACCACGCCTGCCCTGAACGAGCACATGCTGAACCTTGTTTCACTTTTGTTTAAATCCGCTGTTCCAAGATAATTCAGACACAAATATGCTTAAAGCTGCAGAGGTTTCTTAATTTCCTGTGTGGGCCACACACAACTACACAGATCTTTTGGCTACAGACAGCACTCTGAAACTAAGACGCAGAATCCGCTGTCATTATTTTTACTGTAAAAATAGGTTTCAGTGAGGGGCTTTGTTTCCCACTTATGAAAAGTTAACAAAATAATTAATGGATTAATTTAATACTTGTTCCTCTGGGCACAGCAGTTTTGATGAATATAATTTTTCCCACAATCTCAGAGCAGGAGAATTTTTTTACACACACAAATAAAACATATGTGATATCTGATTTTAGAGTGAATTTCAGCATCCAGTAAAAAAAAGTAATTTTGAACATTTTGTTCTCTATTGTACCTGTGTTGAGTCATCCATGAGCAACTGACAACCAATCATCTTGTCATTTTCCAAAATTAATCTAGAAAGGCATTGTTTCTCACTCTCTTGCTTAACATTAATACCCTCATTTTCTTAGGTTTTTATTCTATGGATGAGTGAGGGAGTGATCAGCACTCTTCACTCTGCTTCTGTGACACTGTCCTCATCTTCTCATTTCAACCAATTAGTCAGCAATTCATCGGTGCACGGTCCAGGTCAGCCCTCTGAAACCCAGCTCACGGGACCCGCTTGCCCCATAAATGCAATGAACGTGCTGAGAAGAGAAAAGCAGAGCAGCAGGAGAGAGGCCAGGAACCTGGAATTAAACGGGGGCCACCTGATCCACACCAGCAGAATCACAGCCAGCGAAACAGAGCACTCATTGTCTGTAGCAGACACCACTGAGCTCTGCTCTTTGTCGCCCCCCCTCCCACTTCCACACACACTGTCCTCCACTGTACCCAGTGCACTGGAAAACCCTGTATCTCCAAAGTGGCTACTTTAGAAAAGCTTAGTAATTTTTAAAACACATGATTTGAAACATATTTTTTAAAGCCCTTGTCGAAATTTCAAATAAGAAAAATGTGATAGTAAAACCCTAAATCAGAGTTCAAATGCTTACCTCGATAATGACAGTAAGTCTTCCTGTTTTAAAAACTACTGACCTACAACCCTTCTTTAATTCCTCCAAACAATCATGGCAGTACACACACTGGTTAAAGACACAGCTTTAGAAATACTGAGAAGCACATACATACACACATACTCTAATACACAAGCACACACACACACACAGTGAAGAACAGGAGTCAGCAGGCAGCAGCGACTGCTGAATAATTCAGAAGTGGAAATGCATGATTGATGTGGGACGTTTCATTTCCACACCTTTAAAAGGTCTCTTTTAGCTCCGGCACCAAACAGGCCTAGTGGTCTCTGCAGTTCAAAGCCTGGCATGGATCTGGCCTTCCTAGTCATGCTCTTTGGGACAAGAGTGGCTTTATTCTGTGGCAGGGGCACCAGTGCTGGTGGTTGGGATTCCACACCTGTGTTTGCTCCTTACCCAATAATTGAGAGCTGCATGCTATTTTGAGCTCGGAGCACAAAGTGCCTCACTCATGAGCAGCTTGGGGTGAAGAATCTTGGCTCCCAGTTTGATGTGGCTGGAAAACCCGAAGACCTGCAGATTAGCCCGGCAGGGTGCAGCTATACTCAAGAACATATGAGCTTGAAAGACAAACATCCTTTAAATGGAAGATCTACATATAGCTTAATTGTGACTGTTGCATTATTAGAATCATTTATACTATACGGAAACAGTAAATAAAATACGTCAAAATGTAGGAAATGGCAAAGTGTACAAATTCATGAAGGTGACAATATTTATGTAATAATTTTTTCCTTTTTATAACTTTTTGAAAACAGAAGCAGACACTTTTTTTTCAGTCATGGAACAAGTATAAAGTTATTTTTGTTAGTGTAAGTATCACTACCTAAAAAAAAACCTTCATAATTTTTAAAATTGTGCTAGAAGTACATAAGTATTAGCACCTAGATGTAACAAAAGAATCAAACACCAAAATACTTATTATGCTGAATGTCTCCTTTCAGAGTGTCATATTGTAGTGTTGGACAGGACTGACTGTTGGAATTATTATTACTGATGCATCTATAAATAAAGTAAATGTTATAGGGGCACTTTTAGTATTCAGTATTCAACTTCAAAAAGGCGGGGGACTTGCATGAGACAACTATGAAAAATAAAGGTAAAACTCAATGAAGCAGAGGCTGAGATATTCAGACTAAGTCTCTGGTATGGGTGGGTCTGGGTCCTACAATTCCCATAATGCAACCAGCATCCTTTCATTATAATTTTGTATTCTGCAGCCCTGACATCATTAGACTTAACAAAGCTCTTCCAGAGTCTCCAGAAGGCATTATTCAACTGTTTTTGCTGGCTGTCACAATCCATCACTGGTAAAGTGATGCAAAATCAGCGAAGGTCCTCTCTAATGTAGTCACTGGAGCTTGGAGTGGAGTTTAACCACATTATGTAGTGTAGTATATAACAGTCTAATTTTCTAAGACAATCATCAATTTTGCAAGTAAAATATTGAATTAACTGGTAACTACAGCTGTTGAAATGCATGTACAAGTACAAATACCTCAAACTTTCTCTTCAGTATAGTACTTGAGTAAATGTACCCATGTTACTTTACACTTTGCCATCACAGGAAAACTACTTCAGGATTACTGCATTTGTTTTGCCAATGCAAAAAACTATCGAAATATGAAAATTCATACACAGGCTTAAGAAGCTGACTAAGTAAGGATATACAAAATGGAAATGAGCAAAAAGAACAGCGAGTGAGAGCCAACGCACTGTTACTGAGCTAAGTCAGTTTAGTGGAGGGTCAGTCCAAGTGCAAAGAGAACTCCAAGTCAAAACAAACACTCACTTTGGCTTCTGATGGGACGGCGCGCTCATTTTTTCCCACAATTCTCCAGAACAGCTTAATTCATAGTCACACAAACTAGGTGGTCATGAAACTCATCACAACAAAATGTTCCAGATGTAATTTAATTTTCATGAAAATGTCCGCTTTTCCTGCCATACATGTGATGCATGTTATGTGTTTTCACAAAATGACAATGATAGATCTAGAGCTGTGTTTCGTGTTTCATGACAGCTCCACACTGCCAGTTCATTATGATATTAATAGGGAGGGTCAAAAATGTCAAAACATTCCTCAGTTGTCAAGCAACCTTGCCCTACTTAAACCTTTGAAAAAAAAAAAAAAAGAGAGAGAGAGATGTTGTTACCAACCCAGAGAATCCAATGGGACCCATTTTTATTTAAAATGTTAACTGGTTGACCAAGCTGGCTGGGTAATTTATTACCAAGAGACAGGAATTTTGACAAATCATTCAGCTCAGCAAACTCGGCCGTGGCAAAGTTCAGCAATTAGGCTCCTATGTAAAGAAAGTCTACTCCTCTGCATTGGGTGTACTGGATTTATGTGTGCTGTCCAGCTAGTGGGCAGGTTCAAAGCCCTGCGTAGGAGCTGGAGGTTGACATATGGGGAATTTCACAAATATGGTGGAACACACACATTTTGCAGTAAATCTGACCAGAGAATAGTGGTCTTTTGGGGGAAAGGAGGTGGTCAGTGAGGAGCGAGAGGTGGAGTGTTGAGTGAAGGCATAGCTAAATAATCAACCTGAGATGGGGGTCAACTATTCTCAAGTCATCTGTGATATTAAAGAGGCAGAAGAAAGGATAAGAAAGCAGGACAACAGTGATTTTTCACCGCCTCACTGCTGAATAATATAATTGCAAATAGCTTCTAAAGTTTTCAGAGCTCCTTTTGAAAAATGCAAACTCCTAAGGTAGCTTACACATGTTAAATTTTGACTTCCAGTCAGCCAAGCCTAAACCCTCTGTAAATATTTAGCTTTCTTTTAATGGGGTGATTTTATGCTACTGTCTGACCATGATGGCCAATGAGTAGCTGCTTGCTCAGTGTCATAGTGAGTGTACCTGAGAATAGCTCTGGGTAAACCATTACATTCTGGTGGTTCATAAAGCATAAAGTGATAGAGATTCTGGACTTTTCGGTTTTAGGTTTTAAAATACACACACTCAAACGTTTCTACATATTACTTGAAAGAATCCTTTGGTTTCTGCATCAGCAAACCATTTATGTTAAGATAAACTTGGATTCAAATGGTTCTACATTTTTACTGCTATGAATCCTTTAGAAATACATAATAAAGAGTTTTTTAAGTTTTTTTTAAGTTTTTAAACAATTATCATTCTCATATATATATATATTAATTTCTTTAATTAATACAATGTCAAGACTCAACTCTACTATAAAATGTGATTTAAAGGTGCAATAAGAGATTTTTTTTTTTACTGTCCCACCGCAGTGAATGGCCATAATATATAGTACCTGCTGGTGTTGTAAGATCAAGATTTGTAAGATCAATACAGTAAGCCATCGAGTGCTTTGCCAGGTGTTGATATTTTTGGCATTGAAAACTCACTTTCTGCCTTGAATAAAAAAGATACACTACCACCACCTGCTCAGATTTCAACTGAGGATATCCAGAAGTAGAACACACTTATCTGAATATCTGCAGAATCTCAATCCAATGTTTATTTTTTTCCTAATCCTTAAGAAAAACTGTGCAGGCATCAACTGCATGAAAGTAATTAAAACTGGTCAAATGCAGTTTAGACCCATGGTTGATAATTCAGTAGCTCTGAAAACAGATACCTTTCCTTCAATTTTTTTTTTATTTTACTTATTTTTATTTAGTTATTTAAATCAGTAAATGCACTTTAGTACATCACAAATATATATTCAAATATTTTTGAAAAAAAAAGAAACTAACGCTCACTGACCAAAATGATCCAGCACCCCAAAGAATAAAAGTCATTTACACTGTCAATGTGTAAATTTTTGTCAGTGGTTTCTTGTTCTCTGAACATAACCGGCACAGACTTCGTTTCAGTGGGCACATTTGTAGAGCAACATGACAGCTGACATAGATGGGCCACACTGTGTTTTCTTTAAGGGATCAAAATTAAGTCAGAACTAATGGAGCCAATCCTGATTATTTTAAATATGCCTTGATCCGCTCTGGTTCCAGATCAGCAGATCAGTTTGGGACATCCTTAGTTTTAACAGCTCAAAAATTGCTGTGAGCAAGCAAGTTTTCTTTTATGTATTTCAGACAAAAGTGTAAGACGAAGGAATTGTGTGTGTTGCAACATATAAGAGTCACGTTGGTCCTATTGTTCCTTTAACCCACAATGAATCATTTGGATGTGAAGTACCTCATGGGTTCAGGAAGTAGTTCATTCCCTAAGTCATTCAATCATTCACACATGATGAGACTATCTGCACCCTAGTGGTTGTTACTTGCTGTGACACAGCCTACAGATAAAAACCTGAACTTGGATCTTTCACTTACCAGATCTTTGCTACAGTGCTGACCTGTGTTAAAGTGAGCAAGTACATCAAATTTTTAAATACATTTGATTTGAAGATATCTATCCTATTCCTGTCTAAACTAAAGGCAACAAAGTCTCAGAGTGGCCCAGCTGTGTTGTGTTTTGACTGTAACAGTGAGTGAAGTCAGAGCACAAACAGGCAGGTGAAAAACAGGTTCACGTTCTGGCTCCTAACTGCACAACCATGCAGGGCTTTATGTTGTGGACTGGGGTATTTTCAGAGAGTGACCTCTTGTTAGCCCTCCTCCACTAATGAAGACCAGACATTTGCATATGGTGTGTGTATGAGCATGCAAACAGAGAAAACACACATACAGTGTCCACCACTCCAGAATTCACATATGATTTTCTATTTCTTTGTAACTGACTGACATCAGTCTACACTATATCAGATATTCAAGCTGTTCAAAGTCCATGTGAATATTTTAAAACCACATTTTTACACAATAAAGGTTTTGTAGCCTCCCTCTTTTGACAAAAATTCTCCCCTGAAGCACAGCAATTGCAACTGCAGACACATGAAAAGAGAGTCACAGCAACTACAGAAAATTAAATGTCAACAGAAGAATTTTAAACTTAAACTTGAACTTATGTAGCAGAAAAACTGCACACCACCTTTTACTAAAGGTGGATTTGTGGCATCATATTAAAGTGTTTGCAGTATTATTGAAGAAATTACAAGTGATGAATACATTTGTGCTCCATGTCTGAAAATGAGTGTTTATATCAGGATTTTATAAAAGTCGAATGCTAAACAAGTTTGCATGTATTTCTATGGATTCAGTTGCTTGCAAAGCCTATAATAGAAACAGTCACATGGAGGGCTCTGTTTAATGACTCTCATCACCATTTATTAGCAGATAGTTGTTGGAGGCAGTTGACAAGCATTAAAGCCTTCACACATTAATTGTTTATTCCAGCTAAGTACCCAGTGGGGTGGTGAGTAGTTGATAGTAATCACGTCCCTGCTGCTGTTGATGAACGACATCTGTCAGGAGTCTTTAAGGTTGAAGAAGCTGCCAAAAGTCTCTGATAAACAGAAGAAGGGAAATGATAAAGTTGAGGAAGATGAAGAGGAACATAAATTGAGATTTGAGAATAAAACTCCAATTTAATCAAGAGAAGTTCCTCACCAATTTGTTCTAAGAGAGAAGACTTGGAAATTTAAGACAGTTTACATCATAATCTTAAGTGCCTCCCATGTAAAACTGCCACTGGAGAGATAGAAACAACAGCAGTTACAATCATATTACACTCATCATTTGAGTGTAATGTAAAAACATGGACGAGCTACTTTTAACCATAGCTACCCACTGTATCAGTCTGATTGACTGTATATTCTTTGATTATTTGATTTCCAGTTGATGTAGAAGCTTCTGATTACACAGCGTGTGAAAAAACAAGCATCTGTTTTTATCTTACTCTCAGCAGGGAACACTTTAAACTTCCTAAGCTTGCAGCCTATGGTGTGTGTGTGTGAGAAGCTGCTGTCATTACCCCAACACCTTTTTCTTTCGGGCACCCCTCCCTTCCCTCTTTACCCTTCCCCCTATAGTCAACTTCAGAGAGATGCAGCAGCGCAGCTTCACATCCTCTGAGCTCAGATCTCTTCAGTGCTATTCATGGAGTTCTCTTTGATACATTATGGCTATCAGCAGTGTATCTGTTACAGGAACAGGGGCTTTGTGCTCATGGGGTGCCATAGGGGCTCTTTGCCTACAAACATGCTGCAACTTTGCCATCAGTTAAAAGCAATTGCTGCAAGGCTGCAGTGTTTTCACACTGATTTGCTAATAGGCCACTTGATTGTGCCTGTAATTCCACACACCAGCACATACTGCAAATGTTCTGAGTGGAGAGATAATCTAATTTCAGATAGGATGGCATCCAGATGGAATGGAAAAAAAGTTCATGGGAACTTTGATGGGAAAAAAGGAGATATGGCTTGGCAAATTTCCTAATCATTTACATCTTGAAAAAATGTGGACTCAGTCTCACACACACACACAAATCACAGCCTGGTCAGTGCTATAATCTGGGGCTTCAGAATGATGTCACATGAGTTTGTCCTACTCCTTCATCCCCTGCAGGGCATGAGCAGAGGGGTCAGGGCTGCAGGACACACACACAGTCATGTCTGCTACAGCTTCTCAGCCAGTGTGCAAATCTTGGGAGTCGACGTCAGCCATCATTTAGTTGTCAGGGGTGGAAGCGAAATAGATGAGAAATGAAGTGCTGAGACTGGCCTGACCTTGTGGATGATTGCCGCCTGAATAGCTGGGACTGAAATTGGGCATTTTACACCCTGGCAGCTGCCCAAGACAAAATTTGTCCCAGTTTAGAGGACAATATGGCCTGAGAAGCATGCCACGTCAAATACCAATTTCCTGGGAACTCTCAAATTCTACTTTGTATAGAACTGTGAGCAGAAATATACAGTGTTCATCAGAAAATTACATCAGATCAGCAGTGAAAGCTCCCAGTGATTAATCACAGTGCTTATATGGAAGGGTGGTGTAGAATATCCAGTACAACACACAATGTGAACACTGAATAAACACCCATAATTAAATTTCTGTTGTAAATGTCCCATTTTTATATGTTATTTTGGAAGACATGGTAGACATACTCAGTGTTGACTTTTAATGTAGAAAATGTGGTTTTGCATGGGTGTAGAGGTATAAGTCAGAGGTCAGGGGATTAGGTGCAGCTCTCTGCTCTGTGCCCACTGTAGGTAACTTGTCCATGTGCCATGTCAATTGTTATGTGTTATATGATACGGATGCTACAGTACATGACTGAGGCGACGAGGCACTGTATTAGTGGAATACCTGAAACTTCCCTGGGAAGAAAAAAGCAAAAACTTTTGAAAGGAATAAATTCACACTTTGGGAAATACACTTATTTGCTGTCTTGCTGAACAGATTTGTAGTTTTTGGTGAATTTTGTTACCTTTGTACAGAACCAGCCAGGCTGTTTGAGTAGCCCTTGTGTTTCTGGTCTTTATGCTAAGCTAACCAGCTTCTTAAATTAAAGGATGTAAGTGTCACTATTAAAATGTATTTTTCCCAAATACTATTCTGCTGTAGCATTCAACAGTCTGCACTAGATTGTATCAACCACAGGTATTTGGGGCTGCTGCTGTAAAGTATACTCTGTGGCCCTTACCTCAGTTATTTTGTTAGTTTAGGAGCTTAATCCAGAGATGCACCTCCTCAGCAGCATCTGCCTGGGACTGGTGAGTTTAAGACGCTGAGCAGGGATCACTTATAATGGAATCCAATCCCTAGCTGTCTGTTTGAGAGGGCTGGAACTAATCGATCAGAGGAGAGCATCTGTGAAAGAGATGTTCAGAGAGGCAGCTTTGACTGCGCTGGAGCCAGAAGGGCTACTGTCTGATGCCCCAGTTCTGGCATTACAGCACAGCATTACCACTTGATACGCCAGTCAAGCTGGCTTTGATGCAAAATACGGTGAGATGTGAAATGGTGAGGCTGGCACATTTCTATCTAGACTTCTAATTTTGTCATCCCTACTGTTTTAAGGAGTTATGAATTCTTCCCTTCTATCTTTAATCCTCTGTCCATGTCTCTCTCCTTTTCGCTCTCTTGCATATTTTATATCAGTTTCTGCGTTAAGTCCTTCCCCTCTGAACTCAATCCCCAGTCTGGCCCTCTACTTGAGCCCCTCAGCTGCTGGTCTGCTCTCACACTAACCCCCTTGTTTATATCGGGGACGCAATTAAGTCGAAGCCAAGTAGAGGAGTCCCAGAGAGAGAGGCAAGAGTGCAAGCTTGTGAGTCAGATTTCAGCTTCTACTCTCACACACTCCTCCCTCCTCTATTTCACTCATTTTCTCTTTCCCTCCTTCCCTCTTGCTCTGCCTCTTCACTTTCTCTCCTTTTCCCTTTGAACACACAAAGAAAAGTTAATTGTTCTCCTTGAAAACAAAAAAATGAAACAGAAGACATTGTTTGAGTAATGTCCGATAAAGCCTTTAATTTATTTTGTGTAGCTGAAAATGGTTCACTTGGAGAGAAATATGTGGCTTGAGATAGCCTGATGTGCAGCTGAAAATGGCTAAAGCAAGACATTACCTCACCAGTGTGTGATGTAATTTTAAATGGAGAAGATTTATTTGTTCTAACATTACTCTGTGTACCCAAATATCAGTGTTACGCTGTGAAAAATGCATTAGTTTGTGCACATTTGTGTGTCAAAAACTTTCATTTTTAATACTTGTTTCATGGTCTGCTGTTGACTACAATTTCTTGTTTTTTCCTCTTTTTTGTCACGGAGGAACTGTATGAGTGCTGAGTTCACATTCTCCACATGTGTGGTCCATTGGCCCAGGGGACCTATCCCAGAATCCCAGACACACGTGTGCAGGCAGAAGCAGTAGTGCAATGCAGAGTAGATAAACAGTGCTCTTACTGGCCACTGCACACACTCCACATCTAAACAATGCCAAGTTAACTACTTTGCAGGAATAAAGAGCAAAAGCAAACACAAATAAAACCATGTTCATCGTAAGAAAATCAATCAAAAACAAGAACAAGTTTTTTTATTGCTCACACAGACATTTAATCAGAACATGTATATCTTTAAAGCTGTGCTTGAGCCATAAACTGCATTAATGGTAATTGCGGTACACACAGATTTTAGATGTGCTGGCATTGAATATGCTTTAAAACATCATTCTCACCTGGTTGACTTTAATGTCAAGTGTGCCTCACTTTCACGGGGGAGATGCAGGAGAAACTCCAGGGATGTGTGCAGCGTTGACGGACAGGGGGATAAACAAAGGGTTTGTCCCTGACCTCCCAACACCAGTCTGGAGGAAGACGAATAGCCCCCCAATGGGCCCTGAGCAGATAAAATACACCCTACTGTCTTCAACACCAGGTGTGACAGCCATCAGGGGTGGCCTATCAGCAGGAGGTACAGAGAAGGGGAGGTAAGGGTGAGGGGGCACATTAGGAACATATCAGCAATTACTCTCTGGGTTTATTTTTCTTCCTGCTTTAACGCCTGGATACTAAGTTACATTCATCCTGGGTGTTGATTGTATCTTCAGGTCTAAGTGAGAACACTTTGCAAAGTCATTTGTTGATTAGCTGATAATACACTGAAACATGTTAATGTTATGTTATAGCAACCATCTAAAAGCCCTGCAGTTTGCTTATTTGTCAGAGCAAAGTTTTTCTTCAGTGCATTCTCTGGCCTTGGCTTCTCAAGCTTAAGAACTTATCTGGGAAGTTCAGTTCCATCTTTGCTGTTAGTGCACCCAGAGTTGCAAATCAACTTCTTTATGTAATGGAATTCACAGGGTCGAGGACATGTTTACCTCTTTTTCCAGGCCCATTAGGCACCAAGCGGCTATATCATATCTGACACGAGAGAATGGCCTCAATCTGTTTAAGCCATGATCTCTGACTGCATGGGCCCCACATCTTCAGACTGGCCTCTGCAAGCAGAGATATGAAGAAGGATGATAGTCATTTATATGTCCTGAACTTTTAACAATAAATGTGTTATGGGTGCAGGCATCCCACAGTCCAGACAAATAAATGGGCTCCGCGGTGTGTAGTTTTAGCTGTGGATCAGGACAAAGGTTTCGCAGGCATTCACGTGACCGCAAAAGAATTGCTGGAAAATAACTCGTGAACAGTCGTGAAATTTTAGTCTATAAAATGGCACATTTTTTCTCATGAAACAGAATATGCTAATTCTGTGAAAATAGTCTTTTGTGCATTCTGAAGTGTCAAACTGATCTGCAAAAATAAAAGAAAGCGGCTGTGTGCAAGAGGATCTCGTGTGAAAAAGGGAAGCCCAGACCTCTAATTTCCTGTGTGAGCATTTGCCGTAGAACGGGAAGGCCAGACCGCTATGCGGCTATCAGGAATCAGCCCAATAGTCCCCTGAGCCACCCCTGCCCTCGCGATACCCTCTCTCACCCCCCTCCCCTTTCCTCTCAGCCCAGGCCCCAGGGCCACTGTGGGTTAACCTCGCTCAGCCGTGACCAGCAAACACAGTGATATCTTACTCATCTAATCCCCCTTTCAGTCATCATGCAATAAAGGATGCTTTGCAACCCTTGACCTCACAAGTCAGAACAACCTCCCCCTCCTCAAGCAACACAACCCAACAACCCCCACCAAGGGACCCATAAAGAAGAGAAAATGTCAGATAGGTAGGAACCACAATTAACAGCCTCAGAAGCATTGTCAGTGCCAAGGTAGCACGAGTTTGAAACTGAAGTGTCACAAGTCAAGGCATAAACTTTGGAATTTCACCACTGCAAATTCCCATTTAACAACATTTAACAGAATAGTATAGACAGTAAAAGAATAGTCTCTGTTGAAACCATGTCTTGTCATCTTTTGTGCTGATGATGTAAATGAAAGTTTCAAGCCTTGGAGGAGCTCAGTCACCTAGAACCTGGATGGTCAAAATAACTCATTATTATTCTTTTATCTGTCCACTCTGTTAGTTCTCCATACAATTAATCCTTGTGCACATGGATCTCTGACTTTTCCAGATGGTCTTCAGATTCTCTTGACCATTCAGATGCTTTGGACAGATGCAGATGTAAGTGGACAAATACATACAGCAAATGCATCTGCTGTGGCCACACCTCTGTCCCAGCCATTTTATGAGGAATATCATAGAAGGGGAGAGAATTTCTGACAGTGGGGACATGAGAAGTACAGAGGCCAAGATGAACGCAATATGACTGTGTGACAATTACAAGAAAGACATGGACACATGCAGAGATCTTTGAGTGTTGATATGCCTGTGTCTGTGTGTGCATGTGGAAGTGTGCCTTGGAAGATGCACGCACACTCCCATTAGTTACCTTGTGCATGCACATGTTGATACAGTGTGCGGATGTGTGTGTGTGTGTGTGTGTGTGTGTGTGTGTGTGTGTGTGTGTGTGTGTGTGTGTGTGTGTGTGTGTGTG
>JBBMJY010000006.1:13375646-13416958 GCA_037833715.1 Toxotes lorentzi
GTGTGTGTGTGTGTGTGTGTGTGTGTGTGTGTGTGTGTGTGTGTGTGTGTGTGTGTGTGTGTGTGTGTGCAGACAGATAGAGCGAGAGAGAGTGAGAGAGAGAGACTAAAGCTGCTCAAAGGGGTTCAGGGCTCCCTTGCTCCAGCACATCTGGGCTTTATATCAGGCCTTTAATTAATCCTGAGTGAAGGCCAGGCAGTGACAGGCTGACTGGGCAGGCTCCAGTCCAGGACAGGGCCTGATTTATTACAACTGAGCTCCAACTAGCATTGATTTATTTCGGACTGAGGAGAGGGGAGAGTAAAAGGGGATGTGTTTTAGGGGATTGGGGGGGGTGGACACAGAAACTGCACTGTTAAACTGGGAGGGGAGAGACAGAGGTTGAGAGCGACTGAGAAAGGTGAGCTACAGAGTGATAGACCAGGAGTGAGGACAGGGGAGGTGGTGGGTTTGTGATACTTTATTTTAAAGGCAGGCTTTGCATATCACTGGAGCCTCCTTCTACGGTCAGTAAACAGTTTAGCAGTCGAGAGAGAGAGAGGAAGAGGGATGATGAAGGAAGGGGGAGAGATTATGAAAGTTGAAAACCTCTCTCCTTCAGGTGGGTTGTGTTCCCTCCCAGGCATGTGCTGTCAGTCAGAGTGACTTCTCCCACCTTATCTCCCCACAGAGGGAGACTGTAAATCCTCCTCAGCTCATTTGACTTAATCATGACAGTCATCTGAACTCAGCCAAACACAGGAAAGCAAATCCCATCCCCATTTCTCACCTCCCCAAGGCCTCTTCATTGGACGGCAGGAGGAGTATGTAAAAAGGATGTTCTTTTTATTATCTAACATCAAGTAGCCGCAGACGGTCCACAGTGTTGTGGAATGTGATAGCTGTGTGTGTTTGTCTCTGTGTTTGTGTGGGTATGTGTGTGTGAGAGAGATTATATTGCTGGCTCAGTAACTCTTGTCGCATCCTCATGTGTTGTGGAAAATATGCCAAGTGTGACTGGGTTTTTATGAGCCTTCATCCCTGTGTGTCCTCAACATGCTTCCTTCTGATAAGGACTTTATGACAGTCAGCTTTTACACCAATAGACAACTGAGACAGTGAAGATCTTATGTAAAAGGTATACGGGGAAAAAAATTCCAGCGTGAACCAATCTTTTTTTATTATTATTATTGTACATAAAATAAGCATGCAGTGTAGTTATTTGCATATGTTTGCTCATGCACCTTCAAAGAGAAACTGAAGTTTTAAACAAATCAAAATCAATCAAAACTCATAATAATTACATTATTACACATAATGTAATAATTACATTATTACATTATTATGAGAAAGGGTTTTTTTTTTTTTTTTTTAGATTTCACAAGTAGGGTGTTGAGGTGTTTATTGTAGAACTAGATTCTAAAAACCTTGACACTTCTGTTTTAAAACATTATGTTCTTGAAGTGCTGAATCTCCTCATTGCCATTTGTACATCTGTGCCTTCTCCTAGTGACCGCTCTCAATCCAGCAGAGTGCTGTGATTAATGGGCCTTTTTAGCACTATCGTCTAGACGTCAATTCCCAAAATACCTTGGGGCGTGAGGACACATCATTGTTGTTACAGGGCTGCCACCCCCACCCTCTGGCTCATTTCAGCATTTGTGCTCTCTATTTCTAAGTCACAAAATAGGTGAAAATAGGTAACTCAATGGACTCATAACCACTATTTGTTACTGACTGTCCTATTAACTTCTTTATGAGCAGCTGGGGTCTTTTTAACTTGTTATATTAACTCATTTGAGCCAATTCTTGTCACAAGTCAGCCATGAGGTGCTTTCACACATACAGCACCTTCTGTAAATGTAACAGCAGTTTGCTGATTAGAGGTCATGCGTGAATAAAAGCAAAATGCCAGAAAATTGCAATGCTATGAGCAGTGATGCATTCACCTACTGACACACAAACTAAAGTTAAATAAACTGAAAATCCTAGTCAGTGCCTAGGACTCTTTGAACTGAACAAAATTCAAAGCAGCAAAGTGATTCATGATTTCCACTCCTAAGATGCTGTACAAATAAAGTTTATTACTATACTCAAATTCAGCAACTGACAACCCTAGAATTGTTGTGGTCATGAGAATTGTATGATCCAACAGACAGAGAAATCCAGGACTGAAAAACTGGACTCAAAACATCATCATCTGATATGTTAACAGTCCGGTTTCCAAAGTGGTGGGGGTTTTTATGTGAACAGTAGCATGTTTTTTAAAAAAAGGAAAAATAGTTGCTCATGTAAACAGAATCTACTATGCTAAAAAAAAAAAAAATAGTATCCACTTATTTTAAAAGATTTAAATCAGACATCCAGAGGCTGGTTGGAGAGTGAACTAAGGATTCATGGGAATCAGGAAACACCCTCACTGCAGAAACCAGACATGTTACTGCCAACATCTTTGAGTGTCTGCAGCAGCGCTACAATAAAGCGATTATGTCTGACTGTTAAGGATATAGCCTTCAGTGTCAGAATCTGAGGAGGTCACAGATGAACGAAGAAGAAACTACAGCCCAGTGGCCACAACTTGAATTGCTGCTTAATAAATTTGGTCTAGAAGCCAGCAGGGTTCATGTTGTCCCAAATCTTCCCGCCAGCACTTCACGGCTGCCAGAGGGGAAACAGAGCAACAGAGTTTAAGCTCTTGCCAAGAGTGGAATGAGCCTGGGCTGTTTGTGAGGTCGAGGCTGGGGCTTTTGAGTACTGCAGACTCATATCTCCTTCCCTATCCCCTTCCCTCACATAGGCCAGAGACGGCCACTTTCAGTGCACCCATGGGAAATGGAGAATTCAGGCTGCCACCCCCTAAGAACATATTTTTAAGCAATACCTCTTTTCATAGTCATACAATCGCTAATATTGCAAAGAATGAGATTTTTATAAATAGAAAATGCCAAATAACAGTTGTTTTTAGTTTAGTCTTGTTCTCAAATATCCTTGTTTACATTGTGGGGGTTTGTGACATTAAAGATAGGAGCACTATGAATGCCAGCAGCAAACTGAGACTTAAGAGATCCTTGGGGGAAATTTTAGGGATACATTTTAAAGACACCCAATAAAACGTATCATGACATCCATGGAGCATGGAGCAAATATTGCAAGACTGCTTGGACTCACAAACCTAGATTCATTAGTCCATTAATCATGAAACTGACCATTCACTTAGCCCTTCCTTCAAACAGCCACTGCCCAGTTGCTTTGCAAAAGCAACTATGTGAGGCAGTCCTGCCAAGTTTTGGATAACTCCACGTGTTGAAGAGGTGTGTATGGGGCTAATTCTAATGACATTTTTATTTATGATGAAATGTATACTCATACCATGCAACAATGCAGCACCTTTATTTCCAAGTCTTCTAAAGGCATCATAAGCTGACTAAGACCCATTTACAGGCCTCTTGTTCACAACAGCTTCAAAGTCAAGTGGAGGTGGAGATATTTACCAACACCTTTTTGTGTTAACATTAGCTTATTCTGGCTAGGTCAGCTGATAAAGTCAGCCAGCAGAACATTTAACCATCAATGCCCACAAATGCTATTGTGAGTGTAAACTGCATAAGAACTGTCAAGTGTGGAGTCCTTTTTTTTTTTTTTTTTTTTTTTTTTAACATCATCCTCCCTACCACCATCATAATTATCCACACTGTCATCGCAATTGTCATTAGCTCACTCATAGTATCTGGTGCTCATTTGGTAACAGGCTACACAAATAGTTGCTCTGTTCCCCTCAAAATTACAGATATCATATTTCTGTTTGGGTCATTTTTACATGCTTGAGGAATTGTGTAAATCACATTTAAAAGGCATATACACCTCATTATAGCACTGAAACTCTAATTCAGCAAAGTGCACTGGAGAATATTCAGACCTCATTTGTGGTGTAAACATGTCTTTACTTATCCAGATTAACTCTGCAGATCAGATTACCCTTTTTTCCCTGACGTCCTTCAGCAGTGCTGTTAAGGAAACCAATTCCAGTATCCCAAAGCAACTGGTGGCCCCACAATATTTTCTCTTAATTAGACGTGTTTTAAGTCATTACAATCTATTTTATTCCATGCTCATGTTACAGCAGTTTAGCATTTTCCTGTGTATGTTACAGTGAAGTGCGCTGGGCCTGCTTGCTGGATGTCTTGTGAAGCCCAAGGCCACAAGCAGCGAGACCCGTCCATCAGTGGCAGTTATTAGGGGAGACCACCGGTGAACCAGGGCCATTTGGTGGGCCTAATAACAACGTGAATGGGAGAGCTGAGGGACAGGAAGCGCAGCCAGACAGGCCGGTGCTGAGAAAAGCACTTTTCAGTGAGGGAGGCCTCCTTGGGAAAAAAACAATGACAGGGCCTATTTCTGCCTCAAACACTCCCATGACTAGCTTCCAGATCATGAGCCACTGCTATCACTTGATGCTTTTGCTCGGAGAGTCAAACAGTCTGAACAATAATGGTAGAAAAGGTTTGGAAAATAATTGCAAATCCTGTCAAATTTTACAATGATGAAAACATCAACATCATGAAAACAACTGCAGCCACGCCAGTGAGTAAAGAATTTTATCTGTCTTGCTCTCCTGTAATCCAGGTGCTTGTTTGGAACCAAAGCCAGTTTGACAGTTAAGATTTGGGACCCCACGTGTTTTAACTGCCCATCAACATGGGAGGCTTTCGCTTTACAGCCCAGGGTTTATTGCGCGACAGCTTAAACGTAGCTCAGGTTTCATGCAGGATTGTTTCACTGTTCCGCCTCTCCCCTGTGCTGACTGGAGTGCAAGTGGGAAAGGAGGCATCTTGGCTCAGGGAACCAGTATGAAGTGAATGTAAAGACAAAATAACAAGGGGATTACACTGATGCTTGACCTGAAAACAACAGTAAACTGTGATAAGCCTTATGATTTCAATAGTCACAGAGTCACAAGGGATGAACAGCTTGGAGAATCTGATGAAAATAACTCACCATTTGTCAGTTTTTACTGCTTGAAAACCTGACCTACTGCATGATACTGCTGTGAGTACAAAATACACCATAAAATACACTTTTTAGGGGTCATCCTGAGTGAAGTCTAAATAATGTGAAGGGATAAATTCCAGGAAAAAGTCATTCTCATATTCAAAGATATATGAATTGAGCGGTTTTGCACCTTGTGCAAAATTGAGGGTCACATGTGTCCAAGCTATACAAATCTAATATTTTCAGTCTATACAACCTATAAATATCAGTACTTTGCAGGCTCATTTAACAGTTTATTTCCTGTGATATGTCCATGTAAAAACACTGAAAGCCAGCAAAGTCATTAGTGGCTCTGACATCAGACTTGTGTGAGGCATGGAATAACTCCTTATCTGGTTAAATGGACCAAAGGCTGAGACAGATTTACTGTTCAGCATAAAGACAGCGCTGAAACAGGAGACATTACACCAGTGTTTTTCAATCACTTTGAGTACTGTAATTGCACAGAAGGGAACAAGCAGCAAAACGATACTCTAAACTACTGAGGGAGTCACAGTTTAGGAATTCCCAAGCTGTCATTCTGAACAAAGGTGCATTCATCTCTTGTATATGTGACACGGCAGCATACTGTGCATTTATTGATTGTAAATATCAAATATTGGTGTGGAATTTGCATTAAAGAAGATAATAAAAATCTGCATTGTCAATAATCTGACTGTTTTCATTTTCTTTGTCGCTAAGAAACGGTTCTGGGTTGTAGGTAGTGCTCGTGCTATTTGTTATATCTGGGGAGCTCATTGGGTTGATGTCAAGTCTGCAATGAGAGACTGAGGAAAGATGAAATGAAA
This sequence comes from Toxotes lorentzi, assembly GCA_037833715.1. NCBI lineage: Eukaryota > Metazoa > Chordata > Actinopteri > Toxotidae > Toxotes > Toxotes lorentzi. The sequence continues at coordinate 13,381,463 of JBBMJY010000006.1, forward strand.
TGATGCTTGGCCAAACAAAGATCCAAACCAGCAGCAATAACGCTGACCACCACGACTATCCACCATAAAAACAGACACAGGTTTTTATTTACCATGAAACCTATGAGACAGAGACACTAAAACTAACAAAAAAACAAACTGGGAGTTTGCTTGCATTTTCAGTTGATCCATTTTTATAAACTAGAAAACTAAATGGCAGTTTGTAATACTTTATTTCAGCATTTTGAGTCACTGAGAAAGTGCAGGGACTATGTTGTGTCCTGATGACTGTAATCTCAGAGCATTAAGAGCCAGTAGTAGATGGCTTTACTCTGTTTTACAAAGCTTCCTGACCATTTCTCATGATTTGTGGCTGATTGTGGCTAAACAGCCACTTAAACATACATTCCTATAGTAAGTTCTCTTTAAACGATAAGGCAGATGGCCTTCTATAGTTTTATTATTATTAACCCTGATCGTGCTCAAAAAGTCACCAAAATTTGCACACTCGTTCATATTGTTTTTAAAGGAATTTAAAAATATATACAGACATACATGCATATGCTCGACATATCTGTTGAGACTTATTTAAGAAGAAATAGGGCAAAGAAAAACAAACACAGTTCCTAAAAATATTCTAATATTCTAAGAGCAATGAAAAGAATGACCTTTGACCTCTTAAAGATAATGACCTTTAGTCCCTGCCACTCTCTGTGACGTAAACTGTCTGCTTGTCTGACCATTTTTTTGGTTTCCTGTGCAGCATTACTATCTGGAACAAAAGAGGGTGTTTTTGGCCCTGCTGAATTCTGGGAATTTCGGAGTTGTTGTCTGAGGGTCTCAGCAGTTCTGTACTCCCTCTTGGCAGAACTTCATAAGAGGAGTCATGCAGCTCAAATATTTCGGCTTCAAATGATCTAGAAAAACACATTCCCACTGGGTGGTTAAAAGTAGGCGTGTTCTCTATGTGCACTTGTGAAGGATGGGGTTGTGTGTGTGTGTCAGTGAGTGTGTTTATGTGTTTATGAGCTTTATTTGTCTATAACTCAGCTGCCAATTTCAGATGCTCTTCCAAAAGATTTATCTGTTATACTGTGATTATTTTGTTGGTTAAACGGACCCAAACAAGTTCTTTTGCTGCAGAAGAAAATTGAAATATTTCTGAAGGAATGAAATTATAGACAAACAGATTAAAAAGCCGTCACAACCACATGAACAGTCGTGAGAGAAAGTCCAGATGCCTCATAATGAAAAGTCAAAGCATTCTCACTTCCATGATCATCACCCAACCACACAACACATTTGTATAAGGTCAGTATCAGTCTTTGAGCGTCCAGCCAAAGAAAATCAAATAGAATTTAAATTTATCAACGGAAAATGTACAAAGTTACACAAATGGCTTTGTGAAGTGGGTTTTGCGAAGTGAGTAAATCAGAGGCTATATTGGTGTAGGCCTGTAAGACCACCCTGGCTTTCGAGATCCTAAAAAGCCTACCCACAGGCCAGAAAACAACCAAGCCGCCCGACCACTGAACTCCCCTATTCCTTACGAGAACAAAAATCAAAAAAGCAGCCCTCAACCAGAAAAACAAGCAGCCTGATCTGCACACTCACGCCGCTAAAACCAACAGAAGCTCCTTTCTACCGGCAAACTTAGAGGAAGACAAACCATCCTGTGACAAGGTGACTGTGCCTGATTTGAATGCATGAACACTACCAGATCTCAGGTATTACTGTTCACGTTTATGTCCATTTTCTTTATCCTTTTTGTTCTTTATCAGTTTTGTAGAAGGAAAAGAATAATAAGACAGATAGGGTCAGTTGCTGTTCGTTGTAATAAATACAATAAATTAGTATTTTTAATTTAATTTAATGATAATTCAAATGGAAATTAGCTTGTGGACCTGGGAAAAAAGTCTGTAAGAAATGGTTGTAAATGTGTAAACCCAAAACAAATTTCAGTTTGAATATCACTGCTAAACATAATATTAGCTGTATTAATTCAGTCACATTTATTTACAGTATAATTAGTATTGTAATTGCTATATTTAGATTATGATTATTTGAAACTCTTATTGTAAAGGTGACACATGATCATTTAATTCTATGATATATATTATCATAGTGTTCTATAGCTTTAGGAAGTTTATATTTAGCACTTAAATAGTTTTTATTTATGTTAGCTATTATTAAAAAGAAATTGTCCAAATATGCAATGCGAGCTCAGTGCAGACGTGTTCATATCTCTTTGTAATTCTGAGGATTCCACATTGATTCAGAACTATGACATTTGCTGTAACTTTTAATTTAGCATTTATATTCTGAAAAGGTCATTCAAAAAATCTAAAAAAAAAAAAAAACCCAAACATATTATTTAATAGGTACATACAGTATCTGTTTAGAGATATCCAGATGCAACAAAAGATACATCTATTTGGTGTCTATTGGGTGAAAGTAGTATAAATATGTGTTTTATATTTAGCGATTTGACACATCCTCAGATACAAAAACACAGAGCTGTTGCTGCTTAGTATGCTGATCAGTATTTAACCATACATAGCAGAGGATATTTTATTTATTTATTTTTATTTTACTCTCTGATGATTTATAATCAGTTCTTTGCAGCATGTACTTGTCAAAATGGAACCATAAAATTGTTGTGCCTCAGTACATCCTCTCTGTTGCTACAGTATCCATCATGTGTATATGTGTGTAAGCACATGTCCACGTTTTTTGTTTGTCTATGCCCTGTAACAGTTTTGGAACAATTTCATGCATGTGAGTGCACATAAAGGTTTTTGGTAGTGTATATGAGTCCTGTAGGAATAGAGAGAAATACTGAAAATGTTACGGTCTGTGGATATCACAGGACATTAGAAAGAAGACACGGCTCATTTGCTGTTTTACTCTGCCAAAGCCAACACTACTGAACTTCTGGTAGTCAGGACCTTTCATACACTTCGATTTCAATCTCAGTTAAACATATTTTAATCTCCCACAATTATTAATAATATAAATGTATATACTGAACATAAGATAAAAAAAATATTAGACATTAAAAAAAGCCTAAAAAATGACAGGTTAAGTACAAAAATGTAGCAGCATTTCTATGCAAAGGGAAACATAAGCAAATAAACCTTTACAGTTTGAATAATAAAAAAGGATTTGTACTAAACAATTAACATAAACATTTTTCCCCAATCTATTTAAGATCCTCATTGTAAATCAGTGAAGTTACTTTGCTCTTTCTCTGCTGACTGGTGGTGCTAATTTGCTGTTTTTACAGGCCTCAGCTGGTGGCTACATTCACTGCCCTGTGAACAAGCCTATAGATAGATATAATAACATTTGCATTGACAATTAGAAATATTTGGGTGTTTTGTACTGTATTTTAAAGTTCCAGAGCAGGAGTGACACAAGTCAACGATTCTTTTAAGGCATAAATAAAGATGAACAGCATTTCTATATCTTACTGCATAATTACAGTTCCTATAGCAACCAGGTGCTGTAACAAAAATACAGGTGTGGACCTGGGAGAGCTCAGAAAATTCCTTAGAGGTGTCTTTTACTCACGTTAAATGCCTCGAGCTGCAATTGAATGTGCCAGCCCCACGCTGAACACCTCCCATGGGTAAAACTGGTGAACAGGCCCTGTGCGAAAACCGAGAGGATGAAGTAATTTCCTATTCATGTGGGCCATGAAGTCTGGCATCTGTGTGGCACTGTACCTCCCCAGCATTTCTGGAGACAATGATGTCATGCCTGTTACCTCAGCCCTACAGGCTAAGTGCTGTAAAGTACCACTGAGGCCACAGGCAGGTGACTCTTAGCATGATAGTAGCCCCAGCTGGGTTGTAATAATATCCTGACTTTTCATAAATACTTTCCCCCAAGACTTGTATTTCTCAGATTGAGACAATTATGTGCTTAAAGTTAGAGTTGTGCTGTATTGAGTCTCCTTGTTTTCATGCTGTGAGACATTCTGTTTCTAAGCGCTAATTGCAGCTTATAAAAATGTTACTGAATCTTTGAGGTGTGAATTAGTGTGTTCCCATTGAATTAATTTATTTGAAAAGTTAAATTCCCTGGTTTCTCTGTGCAACAGAAAACAGTGTTAGTAGACCTGAAATAGAAAAATGCTTCAAGGATGTTTTTTTTTTTTTTTTTTAAACTTTGGTCTTTTTGTGGTTGTAGGTAGCCATCATTTTGAGTGAAGTTCACTTGTGAGATCATCACACCAAAGTCCAATGAGGCAACAAACACAAGCGTGAAATGTTCATACCAAATGTATTTGGAAGTGAAAACAGGGGTGAACGGAAAAATCATTACTCAAACATGTATCACAGATTACCAACCGATTTCTTCACAGTCCTCGCCATAGCTTGTGTGTGCTTAGTTTTTCTTTGCAACGAGGAACTATTATCACTTTTACTTTGACCTTGTTGTTCACATAATCTGACTAAACCATTTTTCTTGCCCGTTCAGATTTTGTTGCCTGAATGTTGCAACAGGTCCTCCAACCTGAACATCCATATAGGTTGTTTGTCCCTGCCCTTAAATACAACCCACAAGAGTGTACCCACAGCTATATGCCCTGGTATACTAAGAACTGTGTTGCCAGAAATGTCATAAACTGGTCATCTGAGAGTTTCATTATTTTGATAAAACTCTTTGATTGAGGTTAGAAGTTGTCTTCTCTGCAATGCATGCACAGGCATGACTCCACTGAAAAATCCAACACTGAGTTGAATTATCAGGCCAGCCTGATCCAGGCTGGTCTGCTATTGCCATTATTTACAGTGGCTCCACTCTGCTTGAAGGGTGCAAAGTGCTTCTAATAAACGGTTTAGGGTTTCCTCATCTGCTTGCTGCTTGCCAGCCTCTTTAAAAAAGACTATCAGACTACTGACAGTAAATGGGGGAGCTGGACCCTTCCTGAAGCAATAGCTGTGCGTTGAGTGGAAGTGGGTGGTGGGGAGGCCAGTGGGTAACTGCCCTGTGACACAGATGCATATGTGTAAAGGGAGACAGACAGACATGGTATGGTATAAATAACAGGCAAGCCATGACATCCATGAGTGAAATGAGAACTATTAGGCCTTGTTGAAAGAGCACTTATGTGGAGACAAGCCAGGCGATAATATTTCACAGGTAAAGAGATGTCCACATGACGATAACACCCACTAGCAGAGAGGATGAGTGGGGGATGAGTGAGAGGTCCCAGGCCCTCTGTGGACCGCCTCCCGCCCCTTCACTCACGGCTGAGAGGAGATACCACAGGAGCAGGGAGGCTGTTATTCTCATGGCTGCCTGGTTCATCAGCAGATTCTTATCATGCCTACAGACTCAATCTTAACTCCAGTTCAATGATACACACACCCCAAAATTCCTGAAAAATGCGTAAACTGTGACCAGTGGTGTCACTCCAGGTCACGTTTAATTAGGGAGGTTGTCAGAGAGGAGAATGAAGTGAGGGAAGGTGGCGTATAATCTTGACTGCCTGAAGAGTTGAAATTTTATCTCCCACAGGTTCTTGACTATACTGTAGTCTGCCACGTCTCATATCGCCGTCATGCACTGCCATTAGTGGTACATTTAGCCAACAAAGAATATGAAACCTAATCGTCTCCTTGGTTTTATCTCCTCAAAGCATCAGTTGGCTATGGAGTTAGAGGTTTAATATTTGATAGCGCTGGCATCATCTCCATTCATGAGAAATGTGAACTCTTACCCTTTTCATGACCATGTTCAGAATTTCCATGATTTGTACCTCCCTATGCCACAACCCTGGCTGGCCTCTACCCGCACTCATGGTTAAGTTGTTTGAAAAGATTAAAATGTATTTAAAGTAACAATCTCACCTGAGGTGCTGGTAGGTGGATTTTGATACCCCTGGACAGAGCCAGGTTAACTGTTCCCCCCTGTTTCTAGTCTCTGCATAAAGATTCAAAAGTGGTATCAATCCAACACTCATCAAGGAGGTGAGTTAAGTGAGTAAAATGTCAAAGTAGGTTCAGCCTTACAGGTTTAGGTCTTGTTTGTCTGTATGCATATAAAATAAAAAGTTAGGACTTTGCTTACCAATGCGGCATAAATGCTAATAATATACAGTATGTACTCATAGTTCTTGCAAGGCCAATTAGCAAGGCTGTTGTTTTTATTTGTATACAAGACATGTATAGGACACTTGCCTAAACTCTAATTTCAAGTTTTGCTTGAGTGGGTCTGTAACTTAATAGAAAAAAAAAACAAACAAAAAAGCTTTATGGTCTGCAAAAACAGATAGATTAATTACCATTTTCAGTTGTAGTTTGGTGATTTAATGCCGTCCTAAGTAGCGCAGTAAAATTGCCCCGGAGATGGGGAGGTAATGTGCAGGGTGAAGGGTTTTGGTTTGAATGAGTGAGTTGTCCAGCCGTCCTCCCTGCTCGCATGAGAGAAAGGGAGAGGGACAGAGCCGTCCATATGGCTCTGAATTAATCAGCCTCATCTCTCTGGTCAGTGAACTGTAGTTCATTAGCTTAAAATGCTGAGAGGAAAAAAAAAAGAGAGGGGAGACAAGGAGAAGGAGAGAGGAACAGGGAATGTGAAATAATCAGGGAGATGATTAAATTCAAACACACACAGTTCACAATCACTGTTTTGTTACTTTTCAGTAATATTAAATTCTTATAGTTTAATAAGTAGATACTAAATGAACAGTAGGCTTTCATTCCGTGTATTACTGCACAATCTGAAATAGAGGTGATCCTAATTTGTTTGGAGTGTCTTTATTTATTCAGCAGATAGTTGTATATACTGTACATAATGAGAGGGTTAAGAAAATAAAATTGTGCTATGATTTGGCTAAATAACACCAGAAAGTTGATACAGGCAATTTTATTGAATGTAATTTAACTCAAACATTTGGCCTAGCACTAGATGTGTGTTTGCCATCTGTGACCATCTTGGCAAAAACAAATAATCTTACCAAATCCTAACTGCTACAGTTTATCAGCTTGTTGTCTGACCATGACAGAAATGCTACATTGGCAAAATACTGTAAAAGTAATCCAGTCCAACAGTATCATATTGTTGGTGAAGGATATTTCTTACCTGATCAAGAGGTCAGTAAACTTCAGATGGTATGGGAGCTACTGAAACATGTCCCCAAAGAATTTCAGTTGTGCAAAAATTATGTTAGACTCAGTCCACTAATACAGCTCCTCTGAAAAATAACCACAACAGAAGCAATTCCATATGGGCTATCTGGTGGTCTGTGAAGGTTACTGCCCCAGGCATGTTGGCCCAGTACAATTCAGTGAGGAGGTAAAGAAAATATTATAGTTCCTGAGCAAAGTACCCATATAGAGAAAGCTGATAATTACTGAAAAGCACATGAAGTAGCTTAATCACTGTAATTTGTAAATAATGGTTCTTTTGCTATTACTGGTAAAATGTTCAAATCAGGAGTCCGAATGCAATGCAGTTTGTTTTTCCACTGGCTGTGTCTGAAATCTCTCCCTTGTTCACTCAGTCATTGCTCCCTATACTGCAGACACTCAGAAGTTGACTCATAATGCAAGCAGTGAATGGTAGTATAGCATCAGTATTTATTTTGTGTCCTCACTAACAGGTGTAAAGCTGCACAGTGGTAACTTTTCTCATCTAGAAAATGCAATACATTCCATTGCGGGGTTGTTAGAAGAAAGTTGCATACATGCCACAGTCACTATCCTACGCTCAGATTTCGGACACTCAAAAAAGATGATGGGAGTTCAGTGAAATGCAGCAGTAAACAGACACGGCCACTGTCTTTCACTTGCAAAAAAAATTCAGTCAGGCTGTTAAATGTAAAAGAGCCACAAATAACAAACAAATAATACAATCGGATAAAAACACAAACATAATTATGGAATCAACCAGTAAAAAGAAACATCAGAATAGTGAGGGTAAGAACAATGACTATGGATAAAAATGTAAATTAGCAGCAGCATTACTCTTGTGATGTTTAAATTTCAGTATTTTCACAAAAAATGTGGCATTTCTGATTTACTAGGTACTTTTCAATAACTGAGCAACTGTAAATCTTTATATGAATTGATGTAGCATACAGTTTTCTTATGATTGTGTTTTGGAACATCAATGTTTTATATTATTTTACGGAAGTTTTTTTTTTTTTTTTGGGATGTGAGGAATAACTGTGTAATCCAGAAAACTACTATATACTTCGCAAATTTTAAAAAACAAGTCCCTCGCTCTGTTACTATAATGACATTTAAATTATCTTATACATCAAGTGAACATGATCTGATGGATGGCATTATGAAAAAAAAATTATTAATATACCACAAAAGAGGTAAAAATAAAACAAAAAATGGTTGATTTTAAGTTGTTAAAATTATCTTAAAATTATGAGCCAAAGACAAAATAGAATACATCAGTTTCTTCTCTTTCTGTTGGTACCCTACACTCCTCCATCCTGCAGCCCTCTGTCCTAAAATGAGGAATGTGTAGATATGACTGATAAAGGAGGCAGTGAGTAGAGCAAGGAGAGGAGGGACAGCTTAAGCTGCTTCTTGTAATAAGCAGAGCTGTAAAACTGTGTCAGAAAAATGTTGCCCCCTCGTTCTTCTTCTCTCCCCTCCCTTTTATTCTTTATGGGTCTGTAACCGCATTTGTTACTCGTTTGATGGGCTGGGGGAGCCATCCAGACCCTAGAGTACAAGATATTATTCTTCACTCGCCCCCTCGCCCCTCCCAAAATAACAGCCTCCAGCCTACTGTTTAAAGTCTCTCACCAGAGGGAGTGAGGGGGAGGCGAGCAGAAAGGGTGAGAAGAGGGGAGTAAGGAGAGGAGCAGAAAGATGTCTCCATAGCTCTCTTCTGAGGAGATCAAAGTGGACGATTCCCTCAACCCTGTGGCACCATGACGGTTTGGTGGAGTCAGAGTGAGAGCCCTTGCTGCTCAAGATGTTGTAACATGGATGATTAGTGACAGTGTAATACTTTGAACATTCTCCGTACAAAGGGAGAACCCAGCTGAGCGAGAGGCTTTAAACTTTTTTTCAGGGTGGGAGGAGGGTGGAAATATGGGGGTTCCTCAGCCACCGGAGAGCATTGAGGACTGAGATGTAAAAAGATATCACATTCATTTTCCCCTTTTTATATGCGTCAAGGGAATAAAGGACAACAAATAGAGTGTGGGAGGCAGCGTGCATGCCTGTCATACTTTCCCTTATTAGAAAAGGGAAGTCTGGGACATGTTTTTCAATGTCTCAATGATACATTTTTACAGGGAAGTGTAGCTATTTGAGCCACACAATTCTATTCACTTTACATTATTTTAAAGAAGAACATTTGTTAAAGCGCATTTAGAATTTCAGCCTTTAATTAAAATGATTTAACTATCACAAGCCTTCTTTAATAGCAAACAGTGTAGGAGTTCCTGCAATGACTAAGACATAAAAAATACACTGTTTCTAAACAGTGAAATTTAATCAGAAACAGTTTATTAAATACAGTGTTTGAGTATGTCATAATGAGGAAAACCAGACATCTTAATTTTTTTGTAATAATGCATTGTGATGTAACAAGATAAAGTCATGTTGTTGTTGCAAGAAAGGTTTTCATTAAAACAATAATTTGATACATAATAATTATGAGAACGTGAAAAATACCTTGTTATAACATGAAAAGGACCTTGTTGGTATCTTGTTGATAGTATATTGATGAAAAAGTATTGATTTCTTAAAAATGCGCTCACATATGCTGCATTAAAACTACTACAAGTAAAATTTACTCAAATAAAGTTACTTAAGTACATGTAGAAAGGTAAATACCCATCAAATGGATATTTTAAAGTCTTATAAAGACTGGATAAACAGGGCATACAAGAAGAGAGCAAAGAACAACAGAGAAAAGCAGTAATAAAGACAGCCTTGATTCCATCTCTGATTGCTCAGTCCACCCACGTGTCAGCCCAACTGGTGCCTGCCCTGTGACTTTGTGCAGAGTCTTGTCAAAATCTCTAAATTCCCAGGTTGTGACTAAAGGAACATGCTTTTTCAATGATTACTCGCTGAGAGCCTTATATAGCAAAAACAACACACACTGCTCTCACTAATTTATGAAGCCGCTGCACCAGTGTATATTGAGCAGGCAGAGCTCGAAAGCACCTAAATATATTGTGCGTGTTTGATTACAGAGACAAACTAGTTGAGTTTGGCTTGAGAGTTTGAATTGTTTTGTTTCATTTGGTGAAGAAAGTTGGAAGTCATTTGCTGGAATGTGAAAACCACTTGAATTTAATATCTGTGTAAACTGAGCTCCATTTTCTCTGTCAATTCTGATGTGGAAGTGATTGTTTGCCTTTCTTCCCTCTGTACTTTCTGTACACGTTTCTCTCAACAAGCTCCTTCCTTTCCTCGTTTTATCACTTACAGAGAGGCATCAGGGGATCGCAGCTTACTGACAGGAAGAACTGAACAGTACTTAGAGAAATCAAATCACGAAACTGCACAAATTTTTGCATTCCATACAATTATGCAGCTATTCTTGTGGCAGTGAAAATGATTATTCTGGACTGAGAGTTTGAAGAGGTCACTTAGGTTTTCCAAAAACAAACTTAAATAGTTTCCCTAATCTCCCATTTCACGCATTCATTTTGGCTCTGAAAACTCATGCATGCATGCATGTGTTAGTCTGCTTGCTAAAGCTGCTATAATCAATATTTCTGTATTAACCTAGGATCAAATCACTATGTGTAAATAAAACGGGTCGCTCATAGTAATGAACCCATAGAGAATTGTCATCCGACTCTGCGGTACTCCTCAGCTCTATGGAGCATTTTAGCATCTTTCAGGACATTGTTTTGGTTTTCTGTCCCGCAACTTTACTGTTTTGATTCAACCTCATTGTTCTCATCAGTTGTTCAGCCTCGGTGCACATATGTTTTCCCAAGCCCAAAAAATAGATGCAGATTCAAATTTGACACCACACCTTGCATGACAGCTTATTCTTAAATTCTTACTGAGGTTTTATGCTGAAAATACTTTGGGACAAGTACAGTTAATTCTTTCCTCATCTTGGGTGCTACTATGAAGTATTAGTAATCCTTTTATCACATCATTATGTACAGTAAGTAATCAAACTGGTGAATAAATCAGCAGAGTAAAGAAACAAACAACCACCCACCTGACCGGATTGAATTTTAAGCTGCACTGTCTAATATTTCTTGAGAAACTGTAAAAACACTCTGTTGGACTTCATGCGATCATTTCCACAGCCTCACTATTTTGTTACAAAAACATGCCCAGTGTGTCTGTGCAGCAGACTGATACGGTCACTGCAAGGCTTAAAATACAGGCTATGTAATCCACTTATCTTAAGTGGGCTTTGCCTGCCTCACCTGCCTGGCTTTTAAGAAGAACAGGAAAGAGGGAGGGAAGGAAACATTCACCTGGCCTCAGGCAGCCATGACAGAATGAACCACTGCACTCTGCTCCACAGCACATGAAGAGCACTCAGAGCTATTATCACATGTTGGATCACTTCACAGGTGGAGGTGTTTTGGTGGTCGCTTTATGGTTGCAAAGTACAAAGCCGGATGTTGTGATATCGTCTTTTGCGTGACGCGCAGACAGTTGTAATGTGTGATTCCATGTGTGTGCGTACGTGCGTGTTTAAAACATCTGCACCTACTCGAGTGAATTCCTCCTTTTCAAGCGCCTGACATTTTCATTTGGTCTAAAAATATTCTAAATATTCCTCGCAGAAATAAACAAGTTTAAAATAAGACAAGAAATGAGCCTTTTATGGCTCAGAATAGATTTGTCTCTTTCCGTGTGGCTTTCATGTTAGAGGAAGTGCAAAACAATCATATTGTTACATTGTTACATTTCCTTCTCTTGCTGTGAAAGCCTCACATTGATCTTTATGAGGTCACAGACAGTCCTTTGGGCTCCCTGTAGATTCCATATTTATAAATAAGTGTAACATGTGTTGTGTCTTTTTATAATTCACTGATGTACAACTGTACTATATATATATCTGTTCTAAGACAAAAGAAGAATAAGTTATTGCTAAATTATTAGTGCCCTGAATTTTATAAGGTAAGCATTACAAAATAAGATAAATTGGTTGGATAAAAACTTTGGATAGTTGTCAGTATACATAATTAGACCAATGAAGATGTATTAGTCCACTTTTGATCGGCCTTTAATGAAGACGTTTCTTTAGTTTCTTTAAGTATAACTGATTGATTAAAGCCTGGGTTTCCAGAGAACAATACTGGCACTGATATTTGAGAGTGCAAAAAGTGACTACACTATATTATGTTTTCAACATGAACACATGTCCCTTATGAAAAGTGCATATGCTAAATATCTTTTGGCATTTGAAGTATGATATTTAACATGTGAAATGTCCAAAATTCACATGTTCACATGATCCCTTGTACCCCAAATGTGTGGTGAGTGGGACATTTACAATTAAAACATAACCCTGTTAGTGTTCCATAAAAATTACCTGTATTTCTGTATTGCAGCTTCTTGTATCCTACCAGCAATACTGTTGATGTCAGTCTGCCAACACAAATGATCACTTGTCAGAGAAATGCAAACATTTCTGTCTTTTTTCTGGTGAGAACAGCCTCTCCCAGCAGTGTCCTGTAGCCACTCTGTCAGGTGACTAAAGACACACATGAGAAACCAAAAAGAACCTGTTTTCCTTTTTTATTGTCTTGTAAAAATCACTGGCCTTTAAAAGGCTTTGCAGCAGCACTGTGTAAAAATATATTTGAAAAGCAGAGGAAGTAGAACTGACAAGAGCAAGACAGACAGAGACAAAAGACGAGAGTGAGACACAGAGAGAGATATATAATTCATCTGAGATGTCACAATGTTGAGTCACATACTTAAACTTGGCAGACAGAGGTGAGTGATGTGCTGAGCTCAGATGAAGACAGGACAGAGAAAAAAAAAAATCCTTGATCGTCTTTTAACCGTTACTGGCTCACTCTCCGTGTCAGGACCAATCATCCAGGGGGGGAAAAAACAGAATTCTTGAACTGCAGCTGGGATCAGTGAACTGACAAACTCTGTTAGAGGTACACAACGGGGCATCTGCGAGTGGCAAATCACAGATAATGGCACAAGAGAAATATAGGAGGTTGAATAGTCTGCAATTCCCATCAGCACAATTAGCAATTGACCTTTTTGTCTTGAGCACATAATACGTCATAGAGATACCAGAGACACACACAAAATTCCTCTGGTCAGTCTCAACAAATGAAGTATGAGGCTGGATATCAAGTCCCCACATGTAAGTGCTCTTCTTGTCCCATAACCCTTAGCAGGGTGTCTTCTATTGCTCACCTTTCACCTCCTACCCCCACACTGTTGTAGGGCCCAGCTGTTGGTGCTGCTGTTGCTGGCCCATTTGGTGGTAATCAGGTACAGGCCAGAAGGCCCACATCCTCTCCCTGATTAACACTTCTCAAATTCTAACACAGCTCTCAACTCCTCCTCTTCTTGAACATGCGACCACAGACCCCAGATCTGCTCACCCTCTCAGAAATGAATAATCTTGTTGTTGACATGGAAAACAACGCCATCTTTGCTGCCCTGTCGTAGACTCTCTTGCTCTCCTTTTTGCCTTTGAAGGGAGAAAATAATGTGCCCTCCTAGTCTACCCCACAACTCTATTACAACTGATGGGTTTCCATGCCATATTTGTTTATTTTACTAAGCCAGCAGTGGAAGTGTTCTCCTTTTCTGTAATCAGCTGAGTTTCTGAAAGGTTCCTGGCCTCGGGTACTCTACCTGTAGTGGAATCTGTACCATTCATACGCTCCATTACCAGGGCTGTCAGGCCCAACAAAGTCAAGGCACAACACGCAGATTAATCCCTGACTGCCCGTTACAGGACATTTGGCGTAGACATTTTTGTCTAGCCAGAAAAGTCAGAGGAGCGGGGGGTTGGGGTGACTACTTTGGAACAGCCTTGTCCAATTAAGTTTTCCCCTCTGATCTCAGGGTAAATGAGCCAGAATCTAAAGGTTAATTTTGAATATTAAGAGCTAAATTTGAAGGCACCCTGTGGAGTTTTTGGCCACTAATAACGCTACATGAAGCAATGTTTAGATAAGCGAGTCCTCATTTGTTTGTATGGTGATCTACCAGCACAAAGACGCACATGTACGTAAAAAGAATTTCCTGCTACTCCACTGATTGACAGCTGATGGCAGTAACACATCCACAGCTTTACAATGCTACGTATTATAGCCTGAAAACTTCTTTTGGGATAAACACTTGAGCAGCTTATTATGACCCATGGTCTCGTTTTATTGTTAGGTGACCTCTAGTGGCCGTAGTAATTATGACAGGAGCAAAGGAGGAAGTCAAGTGACGTAGCATAAAGAGTGAAAAAGTTAGAGTTAGGGGGAGGTTGGGGTGGATGGATGGCTTGACAAAACAGGACTTTCACACAGGAGACCACTGTTCATTTCCAGTGTGAAACCGATAGAACTGATTGTTTCTTTTATCTGCGACCGCTCCACAACCTTAGCCACATGTTCGCCATGACCTTTTCCTAAACCTAACCAGGTTGTTTTTCTGCTTAAACCTAACCAAGCAGTGACTGCTCCACAAAGCTAACCTCGTGTTTATCGTTGCTACCATGATGAAAAATGTATGCCACTGGTGCGCTGCTGTTGGTCATATCTGAGGTTGTAGGTTGGAGTATTTCCTGGGGACTTGCTCCATTGAGATCAAAGGCAGACAAATATCTCTTTGTGTTTCTGCCTGTATGAGTGTGTGTTTGTGTGATCTTATTATTAGGATGCTGCCTGCTACAAAAAACTGGAATAAGCTTTGTTGTTAAATAATCAGAGCCTGTGGGGGGTCCCTTCCCTCCTCAGCTCGGGCTGTGAAGTTTACAATCTTTCCATCCTCCTTTAATTTATCTGTTATTTTCTTTTGATACATTGAACATGCATGGCCACATTTCCCTCCGGTGACATGCCTCTTTTCATTCAATCCCAAACATGGTCTTTTGTGGCAAGGCACCCCACTGCCAAATCTACTTAGAAGTTTCTTTGAAGTTTTTTCCCCTCTGTCTTTGCTTTATTAACAACGGATCCAGGGTGATAACATTTCTAACCCCATGGTCTCACAAATTCACAACAATAGTGACTTTCAAATCGTCTTCATAGGTAACGGCCAAAGACAAAGAAGACCTCTCCTTCCTATTGTAAATGTTTGCCCTGACATTGTGGCACACTTGTATGTGACAGACAAAAAACAGATAGCCTTTTCTGAAATCCCACCAGCAGTATTTGATTACAAGGGGATTGTTGGGTATAGTTCTATTTCTAGTGCTAGGCATGGCATGAAAAGGAAGTGACCTAAATTCATCTTGGGCTGATTGGCAGATGCATCTGCTTCAACACCATTCATCATGGACAGAGTGAAAGCCGGCGGTCATCTACTGTATCTAACCCTAAGAACTGTTTGTCTCTTAGCTGCAGAAGGAGGCTAATTTATTGTAAAAACTGTGTTTCTCACGTTGTAAATGCATAAATCTGTCTTTGGATAAGGAAACATGCACAGATTAGAGTTCACTGTAATACAGTGTGAAGAAATGGTTAATGTTTAGGAATAAAATAAAAATGATTTCTACACCAAAACTACTGACTTGTTCTTAGTTCTGGACGTTCCCTGGGCAAATGATGTCTCTTTTTCTCAAAGATAGCACCCCCCATTGGAAGCCACGGGCGCTGCCATGATATAACCGCGTCGTAACTTCACATACAGGTGACAGCATGTGGTAGAGGTTAGCTACTAACTCCAAAAGTGTGACCACCTGGCACAAACGAGCTCCCCTGAGAAGATTTACAAACCTCTGCCCATAGACCAAACTCTTTCTCTCTACCACCTCCCTCGTCAATTTCAGGCTCTTAAATCTCCCTTCCACAGCAACAAAATACTGACTGACATGCTGAAGTACACACATGGCCACCTCTGCATATACTTTAATACATATGGACTCCCACAGCCCATCTTGAAACAAAATGTAGGAGTGTAAAAGTGACAAACTGGGTGTACAAGATGAGCTTTGTCATTATTTGTCTAATGGGCTAGAGGTTGAAATGTGCCAAGATCTTGCAAAGCTGCTAAAGTTTCCTGTTCCTCTTCATCACATTTGTACTCAACATTCTTACCAAAGCCTGGGATTATAAAGAAAATCAACATTGTCCCCCAGCAGTTGGCAGACAAGACGTAGTTTCACGGAGTTTGCATCATATTTCATTTTAAATTCAGATCAAGCATTAACACCCATGCAAAGACCTCAGACTCAATAGTACGTTATTTCATTAGATAAATCAAGAAAGACTGATATTTGTCTTATGAGTCAAAAAAGAAAATAATTTAAAAACATACGAATGATTGAACAAGAACAAACTGGGCTCCAAACAATTCAGTCTGTAGGTAATGTGTATGTGAATCATATTATATGTTGTTTACCTTGTTGATTCCAAAACTACTCAGCTTAACTTGCCCCTTGAGGGATAAATGTAAGTCATTAGAAGTGAACTGAAAACAAGGAGTCTTTCTTTGTGTGAAGTGAGCCACAGAGAGGCAGAGAACAAGAGAAGGAGAGACTGATTTTTTACACTTTCTGCACAATTTCCTCTCTATTTCCTCCCTGAAGACCCTTGTCTGCAGAATGTGCAGAGTATGCTTTCCATGGACAGGAGGCTATGGAACCTGCCAGAACAAAAAAAAAAAAAAAAACTGAAAAAAAAGGAGGGAGAGAGAGAGCAAGAGAGACAAATGCTCCTCCTCCCTCCTGCACTGCAATACAGAAAGATGGAGTTATTACCCAGAAAACCTCACCGCCTTGTTTTTTCACTTTTTATCCCAGAGTTCCCGGAACACTGAGCTACTATTACGACCAGAATACTTGGACCGCACACCGGTTACCCGCTCTGACGTTGAGAGGGAAGAAAAAACAAATGCTCCTTGCAGCAAAGTGCATCGGCCTTATTTCTCTCCTGCATCACGCCTAATTGGTGTTCATGTGAGACAGCCAATGGTAGACTGGGGCTGAGGTTCATCTGTGGGAAGAAATATTAGAGCAGTGACCGTACACTACAAAAATATCCACGTGAATTTATGCCGAGTTCTAATGTGAAGCCCAATCAGTAAGTTTTTCACCAAATAACTGAGATACATGCACATAAATGTTTTGAGAGCTTGAGTCATGGATGGAAATTCAGCATTTTTTGTGTTTCTCACCAGATTGTCATTCTGAACATAGACCTGTTTTACAGCACTTACAGCTTGTAAAAACATTTTAGAGTAGGATTACTGTTCTATTTTCATACAGTACTTCTTCCAGGAAAGACAAGTACAATTCAACTCAAATTTGACTTGTTAAGACTGAACATAAGACAAATTTATCTTATTTCCTGTTGTGTGCAGCTTGCATCTAAATTTTAGTTTCATGTTATCTGACCTTTCAAAAGCAGGATGTCAAAAATTGTTTTAGACCAAGTTGCTTTCATGCTAAAACCTCATATTTAAGTTCTCGACTCAGCATGACACTTTTTTGTCATGCTCATCAAGTACCATGGTCCTTCCATTCAAACACATCTCCTCACTGAGTTGTTCTCCTTATTACATGGTTTCTAATTCCTGGTAAAACATGACTGCCCTTGTGACAATCAATGAAACAATATTTGCATTCACCAAAATAGAAACATCCAATAGCCTTGCTCTTCTATTCACAAGCCATCATCCATTTTGGTTCATCTGGAGGCAAAAGAAGAACAAACATCAACAAACCATCCCAAGGACACAAGTTTTCAGTAACTGATACCTGAATTTGTCCTTTAAAGCCATGGTCAATGACAGCTCTCAGCCTCATTCCTCACAGTGCCGCCTCGCAAAACAGGTGGTGAGAGCGGCTGCAGTTAGTGGCCATTTGTCCCTAACAAATTAAAGCCGAAGTCCAAGGGCTACGTGAAGCACCCTCAAATGTCTACTGGGGGGACCTGAGAAGCAATGCTTTGCACAATGGGTGTTAGAGCAGAGGAAGTTGGAGTCAACGAAGGAAGCATGCCCTCTTAAAAACTAGGAAATGAGACTCCAGGATGCCAACTGTTCACCATCAAGGATCAGGTCAGACAGCAAGATACTTATTCTCTCTGCAGGTTCCATTTAACCTTCTGTAGTGACAACACACCTCATTTCAACACATTTCAGACACAACAACAAACCACAGGAACTCCACGTTTAGTCATTGAGGAAAAAAGGTGCTAAAGCTAATTAATATTCTTAAAGTAGACGAAGCACTGTGTGCTTCAAGTTATGGCAGGTGGGTGTGTTTTTATTTGTATCAAATTAGTTTCTCAGACAACAAGACATGAGTCTGTGTTTTCCTTCTCTTTTGTTGTGAGTCATCAACCGCCGCTGACACTGGCTGTCAATAAAAGTTAACTTTATATGAAGTCACACTTCACTGCAAATTGTGAGACATCTCAATAATAACTTACTCCCACCCACTACAACTCTCACAGACACACACACAAAGGCAGAAATCAGCTCTGGGTATTTGAGCAGTAGGAGGGTGCAGGAGCAAGGCCAAGTGCTGGGAAAAGGGAGAGGAAGGAGAGGGGAGATGGGTAGATAGACAGAGTCATTAAGATAGCTTGGATGTCAATGTAATTCATCAAGCCTGATAAGGCTGGGGCCCACTGCCAAGGAGCAAGGTGTGGCACTTTGCCTCACCAATCACCGTCAAAGGTAGCGTCCCTCGCAGCCAGTTTGTAGTTTCTACTCTTGCTATTAATATCAGTGTTGGTGAAATGGAAATGAGAAAGAACAGTTGGCACATCAGAACCATTCGCCATCTGATATCCTGTTTGTATGACATTTAGCAAAGTACTCACAGTCAAATCTAATTCCCATAAATCAAAACTGATTTCCACAGAGAAATGTATGTCTTTATCAATCAGTAATGCATTAAGTCTCTGGAGTTCAGGTTGATTTTGATTTTTTTTTTATTTATTTTTTTTTTTTTGCATTCCTTGTTGTCTTTGTTTAGCATTATTTATTTGGTCTCACCATTTTGTTTATTGAGTATAAAGCTGGCAGGAACCCTAATTTGTGACTCTTTAGTGGTAACTGCACAGTTACAGAACAGTTCGAAGATCACAATTTATACACACAAATACAGCAGAAAAAATGTAAGATATAAAACATAGAAGATATAGGAAGTATGATAGTATGAGTGAAAGCCCCAAATAAGCACTTTCAACCTGCTTTCTTGGCTTTCTACGTGACAAGACAAGCTCCAGAGGGCTGTGAATAAAACTCAAATGTGCACCAATAAAAGTAGGAACTGATAAAACCATATAGGGAGTGTACAGGGTTATGTTCATCAACATCGTGACAGACATTTTGCATTTGCCTTTCCACTTTTTCCATCTCTGGGGTAATGATACAACACCAACGCAAGGAATGAACTGTGCCTCTGCACGTTAACTCTCCACCCTTGACTGGGATTTTGGGAAACCAACGTGGCGTCATTGCACCTGGAGCAAAATTTTCAGTTGCACAATCTGTTAAGTGCACTTGCACACACACACACGCTCACCCATACATCAAACTCATCAAAAAATGAAACAGTCAAACATTTAAGCACTGCATATAAAAGAACATAGCTAAAATGAGGGAAGAGCTCAGCGTGTTTTTCCTCTTTAAATTAACCAGAAAATGAGCGATCCATCTCTGTTTTGAGTACTGTCTCCCGAGCCAATGATGGATGGACTCATCAGCCATGTTGTCTCCCAATTAAATGATTGTATCTAAACTCCAATTTGCCAATTTGACTCAGTAGCAAACCACAGCTGATTGATCTTGTACAGCATTTTCTCTCTTCGTTCATCCATTTCCCCGTCAAGCGCCACATGACCAAGATACACTGTTTCCCCAGAGACCTGGCTCGCTACCAGCTCTGTACAGTGAAAAACCACACAAATGGTCATTCATATCAGTCACTGAACACCATCAAACAGGACTTCTGTTTCCAATGGCATTGAGGCAAACACACCCAGTCCTGTTCTGAAATGAAAAGTTGCCTGTGACTGAAATTCAAGGTGCTAAAACAGTGCTCCAAAGTGTTGAAACTCAAAGGCGGAATTCTCTCTGAAGGTTTTTATCAACGTGGGGGAATAGAAACGCAGTTTCCATTTTCAACACCTCCTTGATAAAGTTTGCAAAATATTTCATATGGTTTGTGAAGCGTTGATGAAAGAGAGCATTATGTTGATCTTCACAGGGGTGCTGAGGAGAGAGGAGGGGGTGAACAGAGGGTCCAAAAATTAAGTGGAGGAGAAAGCTAAGGGCTCCTGCTGCATTTAGGAGGTGTGAAGGGCTGCCCAGGTTCCAGTGTTCAGCATCTGTCCCCTGAGCAACAAGGGAGGCTGTGTGGGGACCAGCTTACCTCGCTGCACAAAGGATGTCCTGTGTTTTTCATGCACACACACATACACTGAGACACACACTGGAACAAATGACCCCTGAAGCTTTTCTCCTTGTCACAAGGCACACATTTCTGAACCCCAGCTTACAAATACTTGTTTGCTGACAGCCTGCTGGTTTGCTGAGCTGCAGAGCAGAAGAGTGAAGAGCTTTAACCCTCATCTCTTTCCCTCAGGCTGATAAAGTGCTCTGATAAGCTTTAAGGTGCTGGTGAAAAGTGGCTGGCCCTCAGCCCTCAGGGCTACAATATGAAAGAGTGGCTTGTCTGGGGCAAAGGAGAATCATACAGAAAAAAAGTATGGAAAATAGCAAAAAAAAAAAAAAACAGTAGAAGAAAGGAATTGGATTAATGATGAAGTGGTCTGGGTGCCGTGTATGTGTCTGTATATGCATTCGTGCAGGTATGCGTGCACATGTTTGTGAGAACCTACCAGCTGTGGGCGGTGAGAGGGGGGCAGGGTGTGCAGAAACGGGGGAGCCCTGCCATGTGTTTATGTTGACTAATGAGCTAATTACCCAACCCCTAATCTACCTCAACTTGTGTCATTTCAGAGGAATGCTGCAGCGGTCAAACGCTTGCAGATTATGGGTCATTTCCTGACAGTTAAAGGCAAACTACTACAGCAGTAATTCCTCTACACACCAGGCGTCAAACCACAAGTGCTGCAGCTTCTCCATTTGCCTCTTTATGAATTTATTGTCCTAAAATGTGACTACAACGTCAAAATTTACTCACAGAAAATGAACACATTGACTTCAACATCTTACCAATTACAAGTCCAGATGGAAGCATAATCATTGTACCCAGGAATGACTGGGTACAAGTGACTTTGGAAAGTGTTTAGAGAGTTGATTTATTCACTTGCATCTAAATACATATTGTAACTGTCCAGTGAAAACCATGCATGATTTTGAATTTTTGGCTAAAACTGAAGGATGAAATGATTCTCTATGGACTGAGAAAATTCTTCAATTTCTTAAGTTAAAAAAAAAGCTTTAAAACAGACTGGAGCGTCTAAAAATGTATCATCACAAAGCTGTGTTTTCAGGACATTAACAGCTTAATCCAAATAAGGTACCCTCAAAGCTAAAAGCCAATATGTAACCTTAGTCACTGAAATCTCAGGATGTTTCAAGTTTATGAGAAATATGACATTTAGCAAAAATATTACAATGCAACTGGAAAGGTAACGTATTCCAAAATGTCTGGGAATAGCTTTCAAATGTATAGGTTGAGCGCTGATTAATCTTCTTCAAGTATTGCTTGTTTTCATCTATAAAGTATTTTGGAGACACATAACTGAAACAGCTACCAACGCACACTGCAATAGTCAGATGTGACATCATTTTTACATATTACGAACCTTTTGAAAGTGCATGCTTCTCATCTGTAACAATGCAGATGAAAGTAAAAGCTTTGAGAAAAAACAGGCAAAAGTTTAAAGTACTTTAGAGGATGAAGTCAATCAAATTTCTAAGTCAGGCAGCATGGGAGGTCTCCATCCCACAGTGAGAGGTGTGAGTGGGGATTTAGTGAACTCTCCTACCTCCACCTACCCACCCCCACCCCCACCCCACCCCACCCACTTTTTCATCATCCCCCTCCCCTGGGGTGTATGCTGCTCGGCTCCCCCTCAACAAGCTCCCATCCATCACTCCTAAGATTTCACTTTAATAGGTGGTCCTCTTCCTCCTTTCACACACCCTTATGGGAAAATTCGGCAAAAGACATCAAGACAGCAAAGGGTGAAAAGTAGGACTGGCTATTGTTTAAAAATGTTTTGACATCCATCATTTTTTGTGCTACTACACAACCTGAGTTTTGGTACTGACACTAAAACAATGGCTGCTGGTGGCCCTATTTCTGCTGCCAATTTTATTTCTTCTCATTTTCATGTGCATATTTGTTTTTAATGAAAACTAGGGACATTCCTAATTTATTTGACAGCACTTAACATTTGTGGTACTTCATTCAACCAGGACTGCTTAACAGTACCTGCACTTTACCATCTTTGTACTTGTTTTCTAATTTTCATTTAATGGCAATTCAAATGCCCTGTACACCAAGTACTGTTTATAAAGCGAATGAGAATAAAATCTACCTTGAACAACGCTTTTTCGACACCTTATATCAGGGAATGCAAAGATGCTTTTCCGTAAAAGCCTTTTTCTCTATTCTAGCAGCCATTTTAAGGCTGTAATCAACTACGCTCAATTATGCTAGAATTTCGATTTAAAACAGAAAATAAAAGAATAAACAACAAAAACACAAATCTGGCCAAGCTTCTGATGCCAGCTTTCAGTGTTCGACAATATTTGCACGTGGGTTTATGTTTCTGGCATAAACAGTATATTTATTTTCACAGTATACCTGCAGAAACCATCACCACAATGGTTTGTTTTGCTTGTTGTTCCCCAGTTTGGTTCGCATCCACAGTTCAGAGGGCCAAGCACGTAACTCCAGCGTGCTGGACGAGCCCGGGCTAAGCTGTGCAGTAGCCCCCGCCATTCAAACAGAAGGTAGGTTGGTTGATATTTAAATGGCCTCTGTTTGTTTTTCTTCTGGTCCCGTGTGTGCATGTGAGCCCAGTATAAAGGATTGTGTCCTTTTGAAGGGGATAGCACCAGGAAAGTGAGGGGGAAGGAAACTTTGCTTTGGTGTTTTATATATCAACGGAATGACTTCCCTCAAATAAAGACGTGTTCCATTCTGCTGGTCGGTCTGGAACAAGCTGCTCGTTTCCTGTCCTGAAAATTCGCAGTATGTTCGAACAATGCACCAGGCCAGAATAGAGGAGATGTCACGTCTTGAAGATCTGGTGCGGTGCTTTTGTTTGACCGCAGGTTCAGCCTGAATCATATGTTTACAGTATTTGTGACATTTGAATGAACTAACACAATTGTGCCATTTGAATTAATATAACTGCCGAAACAATAGATAGCAGCTTTTGAACTGTCATCTTGAACAAAAGGCAAAGATGAAAGTATTTCCTTTAAGGCTGTAAAGAGTCTTTAAACTCACTTTTCAGCCATAAACGGTAGCCACACAATAAATCTGACGATGGGGATAAAGACACTTCTGCCAATTAATGAATCCCAGTTGAATTAATCTTCCTCTAAACGTTCACATTTCTGCCAACTGCCATGTCCACACTACAGACAAAGGCTTCCCTTTGCTTCTCTCCGCTGGGACCTCGCCATGCAGAGTTTCTCACTCACACTGCCCCCTCATCAAATTACAGCCCTGCTCCCTCCTGTCATGTTGGCAAACAAAGGTCTTAAAGCACACTCCCAGAGTAATTGCCTCTAATCTCAGACATAATGTGGTCTTTCATGTCAACTGGTTGGAGAGAAAAGGGAGCTGTTGTTCTCTCTGCCTTTTTTCACCCCTTGTGTTCTCCCACTTTCACTTTGAGGAGCGCAGTTTGAAAATGTTGCTCTGCTCTGCTCTTTGTTTTCCATTCCTTTGAGGACGGAGACTTTTATTGTGGCACAGTATAAACGTTTTAACAAGATAATAATTTGTTCAAAACGGCCTCTACCTCCATGAACAGATGCTCGGTACTGTGACCGCATCAAACATAAAAAGGAGTCAAACCCAGAGAAATGTCTCTGGTAGTGCTGTAGTTCTTGGTGAGCGCCTCCACCTTTGGCCTGAATTCTCTCCGTGGTGAGCATCAGGCAGTCTGCAGCTGGAAGTGTTTCTGCGGTTTGGCCAGGTGTCTCTCTGCCCTGCCCGGGACAAGGCCTCAGCGGGGCCTGGGACTGGAGTCTAGGAGCAAGCTGGAGGCGCTGAGTGAGCTGGCTGCCCCTCCGTGATCTAAAATGTCCCGCAGACCCACCTGACTGGTGGTCAGCTGTAACTGATATAACACGATAGCAGTGCTAGAGGGGAAAAAGAGAAAATTAAGATGTGTGTGAGCGTGTGGGGAAGAGACAGGGACACACAGAGCTGCGGGGAAAAAAGAGAGAAGAGGAAAGAGAAGGAGAGAGGGGATAAATGGAAATTTTGGAAAAATTCTTCAACTAAAGAGGCCCTTTGGTTAAAAATATGGAATGCAGACTTTAATATGGTTTCCAGGGGCTTTGGCAAGCAAAGATGAACATATCAAGTAAAAAACACAGTATCTGATATCTGTGCTGTGCTCGATGGAGAGCGAGCAGGGAGAGAGTGCTGGGTAAGAGGAGATGCAGTGTTTCTAAAACCATTCAGCTGGGCTTTTTTAAGGGACCCAGCTGTGAGCCCTGGAGGTCCTGAGCTCTAACTGGGGCAAAATCAGCACAGTGAAGCCAGCCTGCTGCCTCAGAACCTGGTTAGCTATGACCTGATGTTCCAGGAGCCTCAGTGAATTGATGGGTCCCAGGAGAGTCGTCACAAGGCCCTCGAACAATCACCCATTCATCCCCTCAGCCACAGCAAGTGGGCAAACACTCTGCAGTCTCACCAGTGTTCAAAAACCAGTTTTAAAAGTGCAATCTAGTCAAATACGAAAAATTCAGGGATTTGATTTTTTAACCCACATGATTTTTTTAAATTTTTTTTTTAAATTTGAGATTTTAAA
Organism: Toxotes lorentzi; assembly: GCA_037833715.1. Taxonomy (NCBI): domain Eukaryota; kingdom Metazoa; phylum Chordata; class Actinopteri; family Toxotidae; genus Toxotes; species Toxotes lorentzi. The sequence goes on from JBBMJY010000006.1 coordinate 13,406,532, forward strand.
ATAAAATAAGATTTTGCAAGAAGCTGGAGTGTAGAACATTAAGCCTGCTCGGTATAATTTCTCCTCCACCTCCTACTTTGAAACTCTCAGGTGAGCATCAATTATGAAATTTTCAAGAAGAACACCAAATAAGTGTATATTCCCCTCCGAATTTGGCTGGTATATTTTTGGATAATGTGGCTGAACTGGCTCGAGCCCATCATGTCTCATCTGCCAGGACTACACACTGCTGTTACATAAGACAGCTGAGCCAGTCCTTATCCCCTAGACTAGTCCTTATGTGTAGTCAAAAAAGAAAGGGTGTGTTCACCGTGTCCCCTAGCCCAAATCTATTTACCGTTATTGTATCAACTAACTTTTCTCCAGCATTTTCAAAGTACCTTTCACCCTCAAAGATGAGAGGCCCGGAGGTCAGCTGCACATCAGTTACATTTTTCTGTGAGTTAACAGCCAGTTATTTATAGAGCAAGAACAAATATACAATGGAAGGAGGGTAGCGGTTTGGGTAGGAGGCAGGTTAAGCCCAGGAACATCTGTCCTTTCAAAGGCATCTCTTCCTTGGTATGCTCAGAATCCACTCCAGGGGTGTCAGCGCTTCACTGGTAGTCAGAGAGCTGGCACGCTAGTCAAAACAGAGCTGGAGAGGGGTGGAGTGAAGAACTTAATCCGAGTCCAGTCTCCCATATCAGCGGGTACAGTACATGTTCCAAAAGTCACCTGACTCCTGACAATACTTACTGAGTGAGAAGAGACATGACAGATGAAACAACCCAGGAAACCTGAATTGTTACATGAAAAATGGTCACATGAAGAATAACAAAGCTACAGGTTTATAGTCTGTGGACTACAGGTAGAAAAGCAGAAGTCAAACATACAATACACTTCTATTCATGCTCTTATCCAAAGTCTTGATTGTAACTGGCAACACATTTGACATTCTGCATATGTTTACCTTCTATCTAAATAACCGTAATTCTGTTTAATGTAGTTTTACTTTATATACATGACGTCTATTGATGTTTTCTTCTCTTCCATTCATGGTTCTTCTGTTTTTATTCCCGTTAAAGTTTTTTTTTTTGGGGAGTTTTTCCTCAGCCAAGCCTTTTACTTATCATATAACATTGCTTCTAATCTTATGAGGTCATGTCTTGTAGTGTGCAGCCAATACCCAGACATTCAGGATGTTTGGACAACAGGTACAAATATAATTTATTACGCGATTTATCTTTTTTTTTTTCATCAGTTTGCCTTTGTGTTCTTTTTCCTTTGGACAGTCACATGACATCTTCTCAAGGCCCGGAACAGGACAAACCTGAAGAGGTGTTTGTGTGCGTGTGTGTGTGTGTGTGTGTGTGTGCATGTGTGTGTGCATGTGTGTGTGTGTGTGTGTGTGTGTGTGTGTGTGTGTGTGTGAGGCCAACAGTCTCTGTTTAGTTTGTCTGCATCAGAGATGCTTCATTACACACACTACACACTAAATAAAACTGTGCTGACACTCCCAGTCCGACCTCTCACTCGATTTCACAGTTTCTTCTTGACATGCATGGAAACACACACGCCACATACAAATGCACACACAAGCACATGGAAGGACAATGTCAACACCTTTATTCACCTCTTATTTAACACTGAAAAAAAAATACATTTTTGGAATCATGCACATACACATCACAATGTAAATAAAGTCCTTTTTCTGGCACAGTCAGAACATCAGGGCCCACTTATGTGACAGTTTAAACACATCAAAGAATATCAAGATCACACGGAAGATGAATCATCTACACACATTTTGTATAAATAGCATAATGTATAAATTTCATCTCACTTTTACTAGTTCATTTTACTGTCTAAATTCATACTTTTCATGGTTTTGAAAAAAATATCATATTCAGTATTATTTTATTAATATTATATTTAGATGATTCTAAATCCTAATAAAAAATGTGTGATTAGGTGTGTAAAATATTTATTGTTACTTCTTTATTTTGTGCTGTACTATGAGAATCAGGTGACAATAAGCAAAACTGTGCAAAGGAATTAATTGAATGAGATTTTTTTTTCTTTTTCTTTTCCAGTGGCCCTGCTGTGATTTACTTACTCAGCCATGCATTGCAGAGCAAGTAAGGAAACTTTGAGGATGAACAGCAGACTAAATAAACTCACTGAAAGCAGCAACATCACATACTTGAACTGTTTGAGAGATGTATTATTTCTGAAACAGTGAGCTTCTTCGAAAATGTATTCTCTCGTTTTGTTTAGCAGCCTGTTTATACTTTATGGAAATGAAATGTTCATTTTTATTTATTACATACAAACCAATTGATAATACATATTCAATAAATAAATAAAACAAATAATTTATCAGGTTTCTCAGTCCCATTGTCCTATCCATTAAAAAGTTATCATCCTAAGGCAGGATACACACTGCTCAAACTGACAACATAAACATTTTAATAAATCCCATATTTAAAAAAGAAAACGATCCCAAGTATAACAGGCTCAATTGTATGGAAATCTTATTGAAGTGAGGCACAGACATGCAGAATATTTCTATTTGACATAAAGGCGCAGCAATTAAAATGTGCTTACAGAGAACATTTAAGTCAAAGCATCAAACAGCCTCAAAAAACAGATTTACTAACTTCAAAACCTGAGGGGATTTAAAAGAATTTAAGGCCAAATTCTTACAATTTATTATTCAGCTAAATATTGGCTGACCTCGGTTTATCTTTGTGGCAGATTAATGTGCAGTATAGCGGAATTTCACCCAGGCCACTGTTTGTTTATTTCCGTTTAAAAACCAGCAAATGACGTCTACAAATAACGTCTGAAAATCTCTCACATATTTCTTTGGTTAACATCAATTTATTTATTTTTGATTGATGAAGCGACAGCTTTGTTACAGCTGTTTCTTTCTTTTCTTTTTATTTCTTTTTTTTTTCTCAGTTAAACCTTTATCCAAACTGTCTGAACCCCGATCTACGGTGATATGTGTTGTGATATTTTTTTTCTTCCCCCCTCCGTAACAAATTTAAAGTAAGTGAATTCATTTAGACCCTTGTTCCAGAGGCCAGAGACTAAATACGCTCACCCTGATGCTTTGGGTTGGGCAGAAGTGACAGCAGAGGGGTGAGACGGATCAAGTGGAGACCGAATAAAATCCCGACAGGATGGACATGAAGTGGTGGAAAATATCCACGTTCACACTTTTCGACATTCAGGTCAGCTTTGTGGAGGAGGAGACCCTTACTTAACACGTCCAATCCAAAAGAGAAAAAAAGAGGTGCTTGAACTTCAAAATCTAATACAGTCAATTCTTCAAACTACACGTTTGCTAGATTCGTCATGTTAAAAAACCTTAACTGGTCAAACGTTTGTTTGTTTTTTCTTTTGTTTGTTTTTTGTTTGTTTGTTTTTGTTTTTTTTTGGGTTTTTTTTTAATCACATCACACATGAGAAAATCTTTTTATCAAAAATTAGTTAGTAGGAGTTAGTTTGTTTTTGGCTGAATGCGCAAACTGTTAAACCAATTTCCAGAATTATTTATTGTTCTCAGAGAGGAGGAAATTCGTTTTAATTGTTCTCTCCCATATACATCAAGGTCATTGTAATATTCGTTATTTCCCATCACAGACCGACTTCACGTACAGTACATCCTGTAACTCTTCAGGAAAAAAAAAAATTCTAAAAGGTTTCTGTGGGGGTCACAATTACAGTGCATGCTGGGAAATATAACAAGACAACATTGTTCCTTTGTTTTCAGTTTGTTGGCTTCAACCATCATTTTCTCATTTGTTTTTACAAAACATAATCACCTGAATAGAAATTATAATGTTTCACTTTATTGCACAGTAGTATTGAGATAGCATTATAGTATATTATTAGTAGTAGTACAGTAATATATAGCAATACCTATATATTTTTTAATTTCTTAGGTTCTATATTATAATAAAATACTATATCAGATGTTTAAGATGTGAGAAACAACAAGGGAAACTGCTAATAATTTAAGAACAAACCATGTTAAATATTGGGTTTGATTCTGTAGATATTTACAATGCATCATGAATTAGCGTATCATGAGAAGAGAAAAGTTCAACAGAGTTGTCAACCGTCTGTGCAGGAAAGGAATCCCCCTATAATTACATTTTAAGAGCAGAGGAAGCTGTAGGCCTGAACCCCGTCATTTAGTCGGCATTAAATAAACACAAGCCCCATCAGCGTCAGATATGCCCTCACACAGTTGCTCTCTAAATGATGACTTTCAAGGCCCTGAGCCTAAAAATCTGGGGTCATGATCAGGGTACATGAGGAAGAGTCATGCCATTGAATGATATATTAAATGTCGGTTAATCATTAAAATATCCAAAAATGCAGCGTATTGTCATTGCAGTGTATCATCAAGACCTGTTCACCCCTTCTAAAAAATGTAAAATCAGTCTTAGAATGTGACACCATCAATACAAGATGGCAATTATTCAGCATGGGAAAAAGATCAGGAAGCAACATGTTGTTACTTGTCTGGTGGCAGCATAACACAGCACAATATAAGCAGACTGTGGATGATGGCACTGTAGTGTTGTTACACAAGGAAATCTTTGGATCAAAAAATATTCTCACTGATGAAAACAAGAAAAAGAAAAAAAAACACACAATGGTATAATAATTGAAAAGAGTAACGTGTTGATGACAGAGAGGTTTGCAGGATTTCCACAGAACTGAAATGTGATATCTAACACATGTCATGGAATTTCTATTCTTCATCTGCCCCGGCTCGCCTTTGATGCCGCGCCAAAACCGTCAGCGTAATATACTCCTAAGAACCTATGAAGATATGCATTACCGAGGGATTACACTGATTCAATAACAAACAATTATTGTGAGTGAATCTGAGATCAAAAGCAAAAATATGTTTTGCAATTAGATGTCAAAGTCAGGCTGAGATTCCTGTCTTGATATCAGTGTAAACAATTTATTCATTTTCAAGGATTCTTTTGTTTTGAAAAGCAGAGAACTCGTTTTTGTGATGTCATGTTGTTTTACTATTATTAACCATCATTATTTACTATTTAATCTGTTTTACTTTTTGATCTCTAATCATTGAATTAAGGTTGAAGGGTTAAGTCATGTCATCAACAATTTCTAAAGGATATCAGTATGTGTGGTGATCGGACAAAAAATTCAAACTAAACCACATATTCACGACGGTCCTTTTAGAGCATGGAAAAAATATTTTTTTAATGTCTACATTTTCCCAATCTTAAATTTTGGTTTACAGCTCAATCACATAGACATAATAGGCCCCTGATGAGCTCTGTCCCTCTCCAGTTGTAGCTCAGTGATTTAGGCTGACCTTTATAACCTACAGGTCAACATCAACATTGTTTCGAGGTGTCATAGTGTGGGCGAGCAGCGCAAATGCTCCATGACACAATAAAGCAATTTAAAACACCGGATCCGCTCATTAAGCTGGAAATAAGAAAGGTTATGACCTTAACAAAACATTTCTCACCAACTTCTCTCATAAATGATTGTCTTGTCATAAATTATTGTCTTGTCTACTAAGTGCCACTAAGCCAATCCCCTGCCTGCTGGGGATAGGTACAAATCACAGCTGAGTTTTAAAAATAAGTAATATTTGCTATAGAGATTCTGTTAGAACCCTGATAATCTTAGTAGAAGTGACATCAACAACAAATACATTTAGACTTGTTTTCAATTTTCCACCCACTAATGTGCCTCCAGAGATCCCACGCTTATGGTCTCAACTGTGCAACGCACCAAATATTTAGAGTAATAGCTGGTTACTGTGCTATCTCTACCACTACAAGCTGTCAATCTCTGCCCTGGAGCTAATTAAAAAGGCCCTGGCGCTTTATTTGTTTGCACACACTCTGAGGGCAGACTGGAACAGTCAGGCGTGGGGGCATAACATGCACGCCATCCCCCTTTAAATCACTCCCCTGTGCCAAAATGCTGACACCACACCAAGAATCCTGACAAAACATTCACAGTGTCCCCAGTGTGGGCGAGACACAGAATGAGAAAAAAAAATCATGATGGGGATGATTTATGAGCACTTTGTTCAACATGCAAGTTTACAGACATTTATGAAAATTCTGTGTTTCCTCAGCATTCTTGTCTTTGCCCTCCAACTCCAATATATTGCCTAGCTTTTGTCCCTTTTCACATATAATTTTACACAGATTCGTGCCTTGCTTGTGTTCCTTTTTCACATTAAGTGTAGGAGAATTTTGCATAGTACAAATGGTACAAAACGTAGTCTTATTACTTACCACATTGTCCCAGGCCTGCAACCCATCACCCTCAAACCTGCTGTCTTCATCCTTTCTTGCCTGCATTTCTTTTTCATAATGTGTCACGACTCCTGTCGTTGAAGTGCTTTGCTACCTTCTGAAATCTGGACGTCCTGAGAAGTGACACTAAGATGGAGCTGGCATGGAATAAAAGACACATACATTTTAATTGTGTTGCAGTGGACCCTGGGGCCACCAGCTGCTGCGGCCTCATGGCTCTCTGCTGCCACCTGTCTGTCTGTGGAGGAGCATGTGAGGAGGTGCAGTGTGGACCTGCAGAATGTGCTGAGTAATGCTTGACATCATCTTAATTCCTGCCTTGATTTGTTTTTTGTTTGTTTGTTTGTTTTTGTTTCCAGAATATTAAACGTTAGAGTTATCTTTCACTGACACGAGGAAGAGATATTGAGACAAATTTATTAGACATTGACAGCTTTTGAGGTTTCATTGTTGTGTAAAACATTCCTGTATTGAAAGTACGGCGTGTTTCACCCTGTACGAACTTTGAGCTTAATTATCTCATAGTAAAGAGCAGAACTAAACATGACACAAAATATTCATATTCCCTGGAAAATTGCAGCATAAAAATTATAATGCTGAGTAACTAGACTTACTTGAGATAAATAATTTGACTGACTATCTAGAGGGCAGCAGTAAAATTGTCCTGTTTCTGATCAGATCTCTGTAAATGAGTGTTTGGAGAGTGAACCTCTGCTTTGCAGGGATTTGATAGCCCAACAGGAAGTCGTTCAAACACTAACATAAATAGCAATCAAGCCATGAGTAAACCAATCAGCAGCTTTGCTTCAAAATATGCACCAATCAATTAGCAAATGGATTTCCTTCCAAATTAACAGACTGAATCAAAGCATCTCAGGAAACATGTTACGGACAATCTACAGTTTATTTTGTTTAATTTAGGACTTCATGGCAACTTCTGTTCAGTGAGAATCTATAATTCACAATGCAAGACTTTTTAAAGTTATCACCTGTTGAGCTGATTTTGATTTGACATTTTATATATGGTACTACCTTCTTGTACACCGTGCAGATTATAAATAATAGCTGATAATCTCTTGTTCCATACTACTCTTGAAGAACTGTTCACTTTCCTTACTGGATATTTCAGCTTTTGAAGACAGCTTGTTGGCCTCATATGTACACCAGTTCTGCTCACACAGCTGTCTTCCAGGCTACGAGCAGAGCTCCATCACCTCCATCCAGCTGCAAACCACAAACAGATTGAAGAATTCCCCTGGAGGGGGATTTTGTGCAGTCAGCCCATCATCAGCACAAAAGATGAAGAGGCACAATATTAAGTGAAACTGGCCTCACTGCCCATCAATAAAGGACAGTTTGCGAAACTTCAGACTTTTGTGCCAGTGAGGGCTGATACAGTAGTAGCTAGGAATGTTGTCTGAGCATGTGACAACATTTCCCAGACCACTAAAACATTGAAAACAGACCAACGAGGCAACATATTGCATTGATTTAGTCATTTGACAAATAGCTTTGGAATGAGTATCCATGTCCAGTCGTTTGTAAGTGGTTGCCATATAAGTAGAGGATAAAAGGAAACATGGATTCTTATTTTAAGAACAGGAAATGAGACAATGACAACAGACAAACTTATCGCATATTGAGACGATTGTGGTTGCCATGGTGAGAAATGGTCTGTGAATGGTGTCTTTATTGTCTCTCCATGTTGAAATCCTGTAATGATCATCCCATTCAGAAGATTTTCATCGCATCTGGTCTACTGCTGCAGCTCTTGTCCACATGTTTACAGTACAGGATCATCAAGCCCTACATCACTGAGTGCATTCTACCTGAAATTCATAATGTATTATTTCATTTGCAGTGTTTTACACATTTTTTTTCTCATACTGTGACATTCTGCCACATGTTATCAAACGTGAGAGCATGGGTTTGCTGAGGTTTTTTTCCCCTTTATTTTGGATATCGCATGTTAGCTGAGTGGTTAGAGTCCTTCAGCTGAAACACTAAGAGTCAGTCTTCTGTGGCAGCAAGTATCTGAACTCTTGAAGACCTCTGAGGACTTTTACCAGTTCCTGGGACTCTGGTGTGTAGCCAAGCCTGTACACTGACCTTGTTGGAGACAGCAATGGAGCAATAATTTCTCTGTGTGAATCACCATGGTGTTTTTTTTTTTTCTTTTTTCCCCCCAAACATGCAGATACTACTGGTCTGATTTCAAATACTTTACCTATAAACAACCCATATTTTATTTTAAAAGTTTATAAGATGTTACACCTTATACACCTGCCCTGAAGTATGTGTGAACACAGGATTAGCTCTTATGTTCTGCATCCTGGGCAATCAGCACCAAACAGCCATCAAGGCTTGCAGAGTTTGGCTTATCAAAACAGAGTGATTGCCCTCCATTTGATTTTCCTAAACCCTGCAAACTCCAATGTGGAACTTCTGTCAGCGAGAGCAGAGTAGTTGAGAAAACAGGATTACTCACTATGGCAACACCTGGAAGCAGCACGTGCAAGCTGGAGAGAAAAATGATCCTGGTTAACTGCCGCAGATAATGACATTGCTATATTTATATTTGTCTTTGGCAAGAGACAACTCAGCCATTCCACTACTAACCACAGCCAGCTTTTCTTTGTCTAAACAGTGCCAGTGTGACTTTTAACTCAGTGTTGGAGTGAAGTTTCCAAATACAAACAGGGTGGTGTCAAGTGACTTGGAGTGACTTGGTGTCCTCAGAGTTTCTAATTATTTGGAGGAGCTGAGTTGAGTTGTACAGCATGTCAGTGAGGCAGAGCAATAATGTTTGACAAAGACATGGAGGGTGAAGACAATAGAAAGTGTTTCATTATGTAAGTGAAGTGCTGATTAATCCATGTGGGGGAAACATATTAAAGTCACTTTCCTTGATTGCAGTATAGCACCTCCAGAACCTTATGTTTAAAGCCAAGCTCAGTGTTTATGTTTTAAAACATGTGTTACATTAAAAAAAAACACACAAAAAAAAAACCCACATTTACTTGAAATTTAATTTGTCTGTAACACTGGACATTTTCCTGGGTAAAGTCCAGGAGGCACAGTAGTAAGTAAATGTGTTGCTGCAGAGAGGGAACATGCATGCAGGAAGAGCAAAAGGAGAATTCAGAACAAATGCAGGAGAGGTGTGCCCTCCTGTTTTAACCAAACCAAAACAATCATGTGTGAGACACAATATGTAGAGTGCATCTTGAAATCAAGGAGGAAATTGGGAGGAAATTGGAAGGAAAACCTACATTCCTGCCCTTGCAATATGATCATGTTTGTACATGTTTGTTTCATATTTTAAGTCTTTCTCTATATAATAGTTTGATATTTGTGACTAAATAAGAGACAATCCAAGTTAACAAGTCCCTCCACACTAATCTAAAGATGTTGCCAGGTCCTTAAAGATAAAGGTTGGGATTGTACATTAATTTGATTTGTTGCTGCACATCAAATACTGAAAACACTCAAGCTGTCCTAATAAGGTTATGCCCATGGATTTTTTTTTTCACTCTTGATTTATCCATCTCTCTCAGTGAGGACTACTGAAAATGCCTTTCTATACCCTCCCAGGCCTCAGGTCACATTCAGGTGGAGCTTCTGTTTGACGCCACAAGGCCACGGTCCCAACTCAACAGACCTCTTTTTTTATTCGCTCTGTGACCCACAGGCCCCAGACAGACCGCTGGCCTGTGTACTGGAGCTGGAGTTTGCTTTTATAGAGGCTTTTCCAGTCCATCACTGTACACATTGTGCCAAAAGATGGCAACTATCACAAGAGAGGGAGAGTCCAAGGTGAGAAAGGGCAAAGAGATGTACAAACAAAGGGATCAAACAAGAGATAAGGTGTCAGACAAAGAGATAGTGAGAGCGGCAGAGTGAAAAATGTGTTATCGCCGGGCCTGTTCGTCACACACTCAGGTCAGAGGGGTGTGAGACACGAGTTGGCAGAGCTAAGAGCAGGGGCTAGTTGGAATATGTGTGGGGCCATAGGAAGTGCTGTGTGGAGAAGATAACAGTGTGTGTGTGTGTGTGTGTGTGTGTGTGTGTGTGTGTGTGTGTGTGTGTGTGTGTGTGTGTGTGTGTGTG
>JBBMJY010000006.1:13417058-13427085 GCA_037833715.1 Toxotes lorentzi
TGTGGGTGTTTGTGTGGGTGTGTGGGTGTGTGTGTGTGTGTGTGTGTGGGATGGAGGGGGGAGAGTCCATCGGGGTTGTTGACAAACAGTGTCCTCAGCCCTGCCCTGCTTTCCTCTATTCACTACCCACATCCTGTCTGTGTGCTGCTCCTTAATGGCTTTTAATGAGCCACCGGTGAATCCCTCTGCTTCCTGCCTTCACACAACATGCCAGGCAAGAGCGAGTGAAAGGAAGAGAGAGAGTGAGTGAGACAGAGAGAGTAGGGGAGTTAGCAGTGTTGGAACATCAACATCACAGGCTCCAGTGGTGGTCAGTTGTATTCTACAGGTTCACAACCATCCATTAAGATTCCATGACATGCCGACTGAAATGGTAAGGTCATGATGGGGGAGTCCCCACCTTCAGGGAGCATGGTACACTGTAAAAAATCATGTCCTTTTTCAGAAGTTTCTTTTCCAAGTCTAGCTTGATACAATAATAGAGAGACTTTATTTTTGCCAAATAATGTTAGTACACTCCTGTGCCTACAATAACATAATTTTGCGGAGGTGGTCGACGTGCAGGGAGGACATGCAAAACACCAGAGACAGCTGCACCTAAATCTTGGATGTGGTTGGGTTTAGGCAAAAAAAGAAGAAAGCACTTTGGTGAAGGTTCTAAAACAATTTCAGCATTGTTTGAAATGTTTCATTTGAGGGAAATAAACACAGAAAAAAGCAAACCGATGTGATGCATTCAATAAACGTAGTACATGTTGAGCACTTATAATTGCTCACTTGTGTAGAAAGGTATGAAACGCTACTTAACACTCCCTTAAACGACGCTCTCTCTCATTCGCTGTCTCCCCCCCCTCCTTACCTATTGTGGCTGGCAGGATTTCATGGCACAGAGTGTCTCGTCGTTGTGATAGATGACAGGTGAGGGAGTCTCTCTGATCCTCCTGACACTCTGTAATCGAGTTAAGAATGCTGGATTAGAGGCTCCTTTTGAAAGGGGCTGAGGTCAGCTCTCTATTCTGCCTGATGCATAGCTTCAGAGAGCGAGAAAAGGCCAGACATTGATTGCAGGAATGTGTGCACATGTGAGACAGAGATAGACGGGGGAGAGAAGGAGGGAAACAGCCATAGTGCTTTTAGAGGAGATTGCGTGGGGCCTTGAGGGTGCTCTTAGCTTAGGACTGAAAACAAAGCTTGTAAACTGCCCCTCGTAGTTGTTGTTGCGATGACTGTCAAGTTTTCTGTTTTCACGCAGCACATAAGCAGTTTACACTGGTAAATGTGGCAGATTTAAAGCTCAAAATCAGTAATTTTGGAAACAATAGGTCTTCACTCTGAATTATTTGAAAACCCTGCCTCAAGCTGACTTTTTAATGTTTCCAGTGGATTTGTTTTAAAACAAGAATCCTGTAGAAGAGTCTTAAATATGTGCATAATGGCTAAAAAGTGTTAAGGCTTAAGCTACATGTCCCAGTACATGTAAGTCAGCATATGCAACAGTTCTGAACTTTCATAAAGTGACCTGCAACCCCTGCAAAATAATGTAGTTAGTGGGTAATGACAAGTCCCTTCACTTCAGAAATAATGCTAGGTTCCTACTGTAGGTAGCAGATAAAGACACAGTTTAATCCACTCATTACACTTTTGCTCTGTTGTTTTTGTAAGGAGTGAAAATGACATCACGCTCCAAACTCTTGAGATACTGAGTTTCTCTCTTATGAATCCCATGCACAAGGTTTCAGCCTGGGGAAAAATCCAAAGCCTGACAGGAAAAACCTGACACATTCCTAGTTATGGTATAAACCATGATTGGACCGTGCCTGTGCTATCTCTCTACCTTATCATCCTTCCTTTTCAACCAGATCAAGATTTTCTATTGCAGTTAATGACGCATTAAATCTGTTGTACACGCAGCTCTATTCCTCTGTGAAATGAACAATGGTGAAAGGAGAGAGAGATAAACAAGGTCATTTTGTAAATCTACCACAGGAAACCACAATTATAATGATGAAAGATGGGATCATACGATCTCCATTCCTAAACAGCTAATGTTACCCAGCTATAATTTTCCCTTCAATATATGATGACATTATATGATGATTTAATATTAACTTTAGTCATCAATTTGAGAAATTTGTTATAACCTACTGTACCTATTGTATCCTACTAATAATTTAAAATGAGTCATTTGTAGTGTTTTCCTGTTGTTTCTTGTCATCTTTTCTAATGTTTTCTTGGGATTCTGTTATACCACAGTTGTTTTGAATGTAGAGTGCAGTGGTAAGAAACTATGCTGCTGCAATTCATCCTTAACTGTAACAGAAAGTCATTTGTTAACAGTTTGGTATTGAGTCCTCCCAAAAGTCCAACACACGCAATGGGATCGCAAAACAGGGAGATGTATGACGGGATGTTTACTGTTCCAACTGGTACAGTTGCCAGGGGAAGGTGGGTAGGCCAACCCGCTGCCTGATTTCAGGAACATCAATGTCCACAAAAATGGGAATGTACTGTTCTGTAAATGACCTGTGCTTTGCAATCAGAAAAAGGAAAAAAAGTAAAATCAAGTATGTAAAGTGACACTGTTGTATGATAGCGAAATCCATCCACACAACACAACACAACAATCCACTGTTTTCAACCACAGTTGAGTAATAGAAGGAACAGTTGCCTTTTCATTCCTTAAAATTTGCCCATCATTTCTTTGGGAAGAACTGAAGTGGTGACAGCACCCAACAGATGGTGGTTAGTTTAACATTAGTCATAATAGTCATGATGGTGAAGATGATGACAATAATAGCTCCAGCAGTAGACGGCAACTACAGTTGCAGGTGGGGATACAAGAAGGAGGAAATGTGTTTGTGTGTGTGTCCATGCAAACACCTGAGTGTCTTGGCAACGCTCAGAGGAAGGGTCCCGGTCATCGGACTTCCCTGTTGCAGGGCCCACTCCCAGCAGCAGACCCCCTAATCAGTGGGAACAAAGGGGGGAGGGCGTGTAAGAGCTCCAAAATAGCATGAGGAGTAGGAGGAGTGGAAGGATGTAGGGAATCTGATGCAATGCCTCGTAGTGCACGTATTAGCTATGGTCAAAGTCAACTGAAGAAACAGTACACCTAGTTAATATATCTGCTGTCTTATAAAAGCAAATACCATATGTACAGGAAGCCATAAGAGTAAAGGAGGACAGAAAGTGAGGAAGTGGAGATGAGCGGAAGGATTCGCTGTTTTTAAAATGTTTACCTTTCTGTGTTGTTATTGTGTGAATGTGAATCTGGTGGGTAAGTGCGTGCGTGTGTGTGTGTGTGTATGTGCATGCATGTGGTTGTGTGTGACTTCCTCAGCTGTTCATTATGAAGTGACAGCCTGACAAACTGTGGCTCTAGTGGTTGCATCAACTTCCTGACCCCACAAGCCAGAGTGTTTTCCCTGAATGACTTTTCCTCTTAGACACCACACAAGATGGGAAAAAGAGTGTACCAGCATCGTTTCTGGGGGGGACTACTTCACTAATCTTGACATGAATCTGCCTGGATTGCTGTCATGTGAGAGTTTTCTCATGCAAGTTTTAAAAATTAATACCCTCAGAAGTTCCCTGAAATCCACTCAATGACACGTGCAAGCTTCTTTGTAAGTTACTCTTTGTCTCCTGTGGCTCTTTTTCATGATAAGTCCCTGTCCATATGGAGAAAGGCCCATCAAACGCAGGAGATGATAAAGTGGACAATAAGCGGGGGCCACCAGGTCCCCGTCCTCTGGGGGCCACAGATTAGGCCTCCTGCACTTCCTTTGGAAAACAGGCTCCGGACCCAGAGGAAGCTCCTGTCAGCTGCGCTCCCTCACCTCCCTGGCCTCTCTCGCTCTAATTCCTAACTCCCTTTCTCCACCACTGTCTGTCTCCCTCTTTCTGTCTCTTTCTCTTTCTCTCGCTCTTGCTCTTACTCTCTCTTTCTCAGAGATGAAACGCAGGCCTCTCCATCCACAACTTGCCACCGTACTCCACCCGGATACCACAGGCCAAGCCTCATCAGGCTACTGCAACATGTCACACTGACACTTTCTTTTCTGTTTTATACTGCCACATGCTAAGTGGTAACTGAATTTTAAAAAGAATCTTTTTTTTGTGGATAGCCTTCATCAGTACATCATAAACCATACCATGTGTGTGATGTGTGTGGAGGAGGTGTAATTACAGAGGAGCACAAATCTGCGAATAGAACAGCAAAGCTCCTGCTGAGAGTACCCTGTGTTCTGCTGCCAGGGCTGGACAGTCAGACAGTGGAAGGTGGAGAGGGGGGTCAGGTGGTCAACAGTGATTGAATATGGACACTCCCTTGACTCCAGTGCCAAATCACAGTTACAGTCATCAGACAGATACTCCTCCACCCTTCTACTGTCTTGAGGATGACCCAGACAATAATGTTTGGACTAGGTGGTTCTTTGGCCTTTAACCTCACAGAACTGACGTTAACGTGCATTTGTCACAACAAAAGATAAAATAATCACTATTGTGAAAAAGTTGTAAAGCACAGAGTGATGTGCCATTATACTGTAATTACCACTTGTGACCACAGAGGCTGCTACAGAGCAAACACTGCATAGTCTCTCTGTAAAGTTTAGTCTTAAAGAAAAACTTTATTAACTATACTAAACTATGTTACAACAGCAATGTTGCAAGAAACTGTAGTTTTCCTTTAAGCATGTGGAATACAACCATTATGTCCTTGGATTTTTGCAGAATTTTCTCATGTACAGACTTTTACTGAACCTTGTGACTATTGAGGCTGTATCCTGTCTGGTGCACACAACTCCAAAAATCAGGCTGAAGTCACAGACCCTAATGACTGACATGTTTAGTGTCACATGTGTGCTTATTATTCCATCCAGGGGTTGCATTCCGGGCTTTGTAGACTTGACAGGCATTTCAGAAAACTGCAGCAGTGTAGGTTCTATTTCCAGCAGAACCGCCACAGGCAATTTGGATCTCCTGCTGGCCGAGTTGTGTGCCTGGTGTGGGTGCACATGGAAAGCCGAAGTAGGTAACTCAGTCAGGCTTCCCTGCAGGCCCAGTGGCCGCTGAAGGCTGGCACACAGTGCCCTCTTCACCACAAACACTGCCACAGGTAAAGTTTTCCTGAAGTGATGCCAGTGTTTTAAGAATTTCCATGCATTGAGGAAAAAGACCCAGGCCTGACTCCAGAAATACAAGCAGTCTTTTCAGCCAAGACCGACTAATGTAGTCCGCCTTTACAGACAGCAAGCAGACTAAAGCTCTCCTGTCTTGGAACCAAAGAGGTGAGAGGATTAGGGCTTGCCACAACATTTAACGACACTGAACCCTGTTTGATTCAATCAAGCGTGGTAAAAAACAGGCACAGATGACTCTGACCTAAACCTCCTGTTTTTGACCTTGCCATGCAATGTGTGGTTGTGTTCATGTGAATGGGCTTCCATGACTGAGTGTGTGTGTGTATGTGTGAGTGCTTGCATGCATGTGTCTGCTGGTTGCGAGACTTCTGGCACCTCACCACACATCAGCGAGTGGAGAAAACAGATTGATCTTGAGGCAAATTTCATCATGTTTTCCCCCTGACAAATTTGACAAATTCACAGGAAAATCCCATCATTTGTAATCAACATGCACCTCTGATGAGATTAAAGGTGAGACACTGGTCCTTTCAGAGAAGCACTTACTTAATGGTTGAATGCTGAATAACCCTATATTAACATGTACATGCGTCATTTTAAGTCTAAGGAAAAAGATTTTTACAGCTTAATGTGTCAACGCTATAAATTTTATGCCTACATTAAAAAAAACCTGTGTTACCAGAATATTTCTCACTAATTCCTTCAAATTCATACAAGCTGAAAACCAACCTCGACACCTGAGTACTCCTTTTGCATTACTTTCCAGTGTATGTCAAAATGAATAACAGGTAACGTGCCAACTTTAACATTTTCAGGGTAAAATCTCAGCTCCTGACTGAGATGTATCTTACTATCATTCCTTCCATTTAATTTTGAGCGAAAGCCAGACCTCAGCCAGACACCAATACACCCTATCCCTCTGGAGGCAGGTTCCGTGATTTGACAGAGTCTGGCCCTCAATCTGTTCAGGCCAGAGCGGAGCAAGCCACAGAGGAGCGACATGTGATAAATGGGTCTTATCTGGAGGTTGTGGCGTTGGGAAGCTGACTCTGTTTCCCTCCGATTACATTAGCAGGCAGGAAAATGGGACGCGGGGGGAATGGCTGGAATTCCATAGAACGAGGGGCAGACACTCGTTTTCACTTGTTTGCTGACTGATAAAGAGACCAGAAGGAGGCATAGAGGAGGTGTGCTCAACACGCTGTGGGCACATGGACTGAGTATGATTTGCCATGATTTTAGTAGTTTTAGCTGACTATGCATAGGACACATCTTATTGTGAAGAGAGAAAATTAAGTCCAGTTTTTCTGAGCTTGCACAACCTGTTCACTTTTATTTGCAGGGGTTGTCTTCCTGCAAATGTATAGGTGACACTATATATACTGCTATCTCCTGACCTTAGCCCCTGCAATAACAGACTGTTTAGAGCCAATATCCTGGTGCCTGCATGAGTCCATACTGGGTGATTCATTACATAGGACCAAAGTGTCACATGTGCCACTTGACTGCACTTGACTGGATTGTTTCCCAGCCACAGAGTTGCAGTGGTGCACAGCTCAGTTTAACACAGGTGTTACAAGGTCATGTTTAACACAGGTCGTGTATCAGCAGCATGTCACCCTCAGAGTGGGACAGAATCACATTTCAGATTATTAAAAAGGTAGAGTAGCAAACATTTATAGATTTTGAATCAGACAAAGATGACAGAAATGGTCAGGGTTGGAAATCTTTTAGAAGTTATTTGCATATTGGTTTAGTTATTGGCATATTTAAAATAATGTTGGTTTTTTTTTAACAGAAGCATTTAAAAAAAAAAAAAAGTATGTGACTATTACTCCGTAAAACAATATAAGAAATCAATGATTATCTGACACCAGTGTTTGCATCACATGGCGTCAGAATTTTTTTCAAAGCACATACTTTAACTAACAACAACCCAATTGCCTTTTGTTGTATAGATTTATCAAATCGCTGAAAATGTTGCACGGAACATTAACGCACTTGCATTACCCAGTCCCTGCAGAGCTTTGACATGTCTGTGCTGCCAGCATCTCGTTCCAACTCATTCCAAAGGGGATCTATAGGTTTGAAATCTGCGGACTGTGCTGTGGAGTAAACAAAAGCTGTCAGTCATGCACTTGGAAATGTTTCGGGACATATGCTAGATTATAACCTGCTGGAGGTGCTGATTTACAATTTTAAACAGGGGCACTTTGTAAACCTGCAACCAGCAGCCTGCACCGCTCAGGCAGAGTGCATGGAACTATGTCACAAAGTATGATTAAAAATTTTAAAATTAAAGCGTGTTCTTAACCTTGGAAGTTTGATCAAGTCTGATAAAATATTCTCAAATCAAAATTTACTACTTCATCATCTGGGTTTTCAGCCTAGTTTTTTCTGTTTTTTGTAAACCATTTTCCACAAAAGGCTAGCAGGTTGCTAACATAAATAAAAAGAAAACATTATTTGCTTTGTTGCAACTTTATTGCCTCTCTCTGAGAAGAAAAAACATTGTTTTAAGATTTCTGAACAGATAGAAAAACACAGAGATATACTGTGATATTGAGGGAGAGGGAGAAAAAGGAAGAGAGAGCGATTGTGATAAGAAGTAGGCAGCAGCCCAGACAAACATGGCGTGGCCCTTCCTTACTGACATCCTGAGGAGGAAGCTGCGGTGCTCTGGCCCCTCTGCTGCAATCCCTCAGAGACGAGCTCCTCCAACAGGTCATCGAAGTGAGCCAGGATCAGCGCTTATTAACACTTTCCCTTCCGTTTTTTCCCCATCTCTCTTACTCATTTTTTTGTTGAACTCAACCTTAGATCAACACGTACGTGCTGTCTGCCTTTCTGCCTGTCTAGATATCTTGTTGTCTGTTTCACACTTGCTTGCCTGCTTTTTTGCTCCCACCATTGTCTCTTTTTTTACAATTTATCTCTCTTTTTCCATCATTTCCATCAACTTCCCCTCATTCCGTTCCTTTCCACTCTCCACATCACTTATTTTCCACACCTGCTTGTCATGGGTCTGAGTGTAAATCATATACCAAATCACTGCAGATATCCACCAGACATGCAGGAGAGCAGGCAGAGGGAAAAGCCTACTCCCGGCTCCATAAATCACCATTCAGACAGTCAAGCTAATTGCTACTCAAATGGCTTCTAACGAAGCTCTAATTGAATAAGGTGGCTGGTGCATTTAAGCAACACAGTAAGCTGAACTCTGGAAAGGATATCTTGGAACGTGTGTGTTTAAGCGAGGCAGGCCTGCTGGCATCAGAGACACTGCGGTAAATGGTTCAGTTTAGCATTACAGTGGTGGCTCCCTGCGGGCCTGTCCTCCACTATAGCAGCAACCTGAGGAATCGCAGGCGCTCGGAGAAAAGGCTGGAAAATAAAGAGTGAGACCAGAGGAGAACCAGGTCGTGCCAGTAAAATATGTACGCCGCAAAAACCAGAGAGTAAGCAATTTACACACAAACTCGCAAGTGCATTTTTGTTGCAAAATACAAATGTGTCTGTGTTTAAGTCGTAAATGTTTATAGATTTCTTTTTATTACATATTTCTTTTTGTTTTGAAAGAAATCTGCTATCGGTTTTCAAACACTGAAGGGTTGACAGACATGTTTTGAACAAGGCGTCACCGTCAAAAACATAATATAGTCCAAAAAACAATGAGCTCACCACTTTTTTTTTCACTCTGTTGGGTAGGTATGACTGCCATGTGTTGTTATTCTCTCTTCATTCTGTTCTCACATCTATTCATCCTCTGCTGTGGTTATCTACCCTCTACATGCCTGTCCAGCACAGCAGGGGTCCCCCGGGAGAACAAACCCACACCGGCGGGTATGAGGCAGTCCCACAATCCCCGTCTCCCTCCCCCTTCCTTCTCCAACTCTGTCTGCCTTCTCCTGTCCCACTGTGTCCCTGCATATATGCCCCGCCAGTTTGCCTTATGACCTGGTTACTGATAAGACTGGAGGCCCCGCGGTGCCCAGCGCCTGGTGCCAGCATTTCCCTCTCATTCAAAGTCAGTCCTGCTGTGTCACAGATGGGATAGGTGATCAAAAACAGAAGCCCTGCTAAAAAGAAAAGAGCAGAACTATGAGACAATAGGGCTCCATGACATGGTAGTGTGGCCCTTTAACCCTGTGTGTAGCTCCTTTCTCACCATGAGAGTTTTCTTTTACAGCAGCACAGCTGTTAGGATGGCAGTATCGGTCAGTCCACCACTTTGGTCCAGACTGAAATATCTCAAATATTTAATGTATTGCAATGTTTCCAAAGGATGAATCTTTGATGATCTGTTGACTTTACCTCTAGTGCCACCATGAAATTGGGTTTGAGTGAAATGTCATAATAATTACTAGATGGATTTCCATCATGTTGTCCTCAGTGAAATGCATCAATTTTGATGATCCCTTTATGTTTCCCCTAGTGCAAAGAGGCCAAAATTTCACTTCTAGTCATCTGTTTTATGATCATAAATCTGCAAAACTAATGACCAACAGCCCCATCTGTGCTTTGTGTTTCATGCTACTTCATGAATGTTAGCATGCTAACATGCTAAATTAAGGTGGTAACCATTATGATGAAGTCATTTGACCAGGGAAGAGGGCTCTGATTTGTTCCATTAAGTCAAACGTATTTGGGCCCTTTGTGCCGCAGACACACCTATACCAGAAGACATGCACCCTTTTGCACACACTGCCACAGATGCATTTTCACATACAGCGTTTTCATTGACTCGCTCATTCTGTAATTCACTCAAGCTCGCACATATTCAGAAAGAGTGTGTGTGTGTGTGTGTGTCTGTCAGTGTGTGTGTGTGTGTGTGTGTGTGTGTGTGTGTGTGTGTGTGTGTGTGTGTGTGTGTGTGTGTGTGT
>JBBMJY010000006.1:13427185-13438976 GCA_037833715.1 Toxotes lorentzi
TGTGTGTGTGTGTGTGTGTGTGTGTGTGTGTGTGTGTGTGTGTGTGTGTGTGTGTGTGTGTGTGTGTGTGCCTGTGTCTGGCATGGCTGAGTGTAGTCCCTGTTACTATTTGTCTGGACACATGTAACAAGGCTCATCAATCTTCTTCAGGGAGTGTTCAGAGTTTGGATTAAAAACACCTGGGGCTCCGCGGGCTGACTCATGAGGTGGAAACACGCTCCTACCCTGTCAGAACACTGAAGAGCAGTCAGTCTAACACGACCTCAGACAGATAGAGATGGAGACTTGGGCAAGGTACAGAACCCGGCTGGCGCTGTGGCGTTCTGGGAGCTGTCTGAAACATTATCCCCTCTTGCAGAGCACCACTGGAAACAAAAGAAGGAACAAGATCACTTAGCCTGTGAGCCACTTCATTCAAAACTACAATAAATCTGTTGGGAAATATTAGAAGTGGAAGCAATAATTGTACACCAGCAGTAAAAAAAAACATGCACTTTTTGGCGATAAGGCTGTGACTCGCTATACAATGCACCTCCTACTGCTCAACGATTGAAGGAAAAAGGCCCCAGAAGTGAGAAAGATATTGGCTACTTTTGTGGTCTATTTGCCTCCCTGAGCTACAGATACAAGATACAAGAGAGGTGAGACCTGAGGTAGACTTAAAAGTGCGTCCATGTTAGGAGGGAAGAACAGGCAATCTGAGGGTGTTTCATAAACACATTCCAGAACAAAGCTGAAGTGGTGCAGGCAATACATTTGTCTGAGGAGTGTCATTACATGTGATCGTGTGTGTGTGTGTGTGCACGCGTGTGTGCTCGTGTGTGTGTGTGTGCGTGTGTGGCTGAGAGAGGTGCTTTGACCCCGGTCAACTCACTTGACATCTCTGCACCTCTGCCTACCCCAGCTGTATCAACACAGCCCCGCTCTACCCAAGCAGGCAGTGGGCCGGCAGTGTGTCAAGAGCCCGGCTTCAGCCCATCACCCAGAGAGTGACTGGGTGTTTGTGTGAGTTTGGGTGGAGGGGATAGAGGGTGGTGGAAAAGGACCTGCACTCCTCGCCACAGCTCCACTCTATGGAATTCAAATTATTCCTCTCCACCCCCACGTCCCCCACTAGCAACCATGCCCTGAGTAAACAAGCAGCTGGGGTCAGGGGCAAAGCAATCAGCACCACTGGGTAGCTCTTAATGGATTGCTGTGTTTGCTGACAGGTGGCTTCGTGGTGCCTCAGAATCAATATTAGAAGAGGCTCCTTGTGTGACATGTTGTCATGCAACAGTGCAGCAAAGATGATGTTACATTGTTCTTCTGGCCACAAAAAAAGTCTTGGATCAAATCATGGGACAAATTAGAAGTGTGCTTTATAGTAAATTTAGTGTTTCAACACTAATTCCTCTACCCTGTTTTATTGTGTCCAAAATTACTTTTTTGGTCACTCATTCACTATATAACTATAAGTGGGTAACTTTGTACAACTTTATTTTATAAGACCTTTCCAATTAGCTCAAATCAATTCAATATCAGGAATTCATTTTTAAATGAAAGTAAGTCCAGGTTATGAGTTTCTCACTTTCTAATAAGCCAGAAAAAGTTTCTGGGTTACCTGCACTTTTAAAAGTTAATAAGACATTAAGAAAGAATTCTTACAACAATTAATCAAGTCTACATTTTTAAATGTAGATAAATTGTTAACAAATGTATTTTTGTCCAGATGCTCTGCAACACTTTTCTAACAGTGATGGTCAAACTGTCCATTGGTATTGGTCTTCATGATAAATAAAAGACATTGCAAAAAAGAAGTTGGTGTCAGGCCGGAAGAGCACAACTGGAACATAACCTTAGTCAACCATTTGTTGTGTGGTCACGCCATATGCCTCGCTGAGTATGGAAAACGAAATAATTTATGTAAACATATATGGAAAGGTAATTGTCATCAGCTGCAAAGAAGAGTCAAGTGGCCACAGCAAGTGACAATAGATTAATAAAGTTTTAACTTTTAATAATAAATGTTGTAGCAGATTCATCTTAGAAAATGTACACTGAAGAGCCATTCTTCCCATGAAAAACTAGGTTGTCTGTGCAAGAAGCTTACTACGACCTATAGTTACATTTTATTTTTACTTAACATCTAGTGGTCGCATCAAACAGCCTAAATCTTTTCAGCAAAAGACACCAAAACAATGTGTTTACTCTCAAGTGACAAAGCCCCCTAGTGGCGGTCATAATTATGACGGGAGCAAAAAAGGAAGTCTTTTTGAACACAGTTTTTCTTTTGCGTATGTCCTGCACTAGGGACACCTATTTAGGAGACACACCTATGGGTGATATCAGAGGTCTACATGGTCATTTACGTTGGAGGACATGCTGACAGCAAACCCTGTGATCAGATTTCATAAATGCTCAACAAGAGATTACATTGAGTTACAGAAGCTGTGAGGAACAGCAGCAAGCCCTGAAGTGGCAGTAGGGCATCACCTCTGTGTATTTCATGCACCTATTAATCATCGACATTTTGCGTCATCACTGACAGGTGAAGGGTTGCATAAATGTAATTTACACATCTGTAAGTTCAGGAGCAAAGGTGAAGCATTGCATTGTTGGATATTTTTAGCAGAATGTAATGGAGACATTTTTTGTTTCATTGTTGGAATTTTTGCACTTGCATTGCATTTCACTGGACTGTAAGTGACAGCAAATAAGGAATGATTTGGGACAGAAATCACAGTCCTCCTCTTACCCACCAGGGATCTGAGCAGTTTGTAGTTGTCTTCATATCATGCTTCACTCCAGACTCAATTTGGACAGGAGCCGGAAGAGGATGTGGATATGGGTGGAGGGAGAGAGTGGAAGAGGAGGACTCTGGAAGGGAGAGGTGTTTGTCTAGACATATAATATGAACACCAGAAATCTTTGGCATATGGTGTATCTCGCCTTTGCATGACAGGGAGGAAAGGCACATTATAACATTATCTCCAAAACATAAGCGTAGACAGGCTGCTTTGGTTAACTACTAAGACTTTAAAAAGGACCCACACCATTTAGCAACATGCCTACTTCACTTGACCTTGCTATAGGCTAACTCCTTTCACATTTTTATAAACAAATTTGTTAAGATGAGGAGACACTGCCTTTTTCTTTTAAGGGTGATACAAATGTCACACCACAGGAAGACTGATTTTCTATGCAGGCAGCTCTGCTTGAGCAGCTGTTAAAGATATGATGCATGTTTAATTTCTGTCCGCTGGGTCCCTTTTCAAAGGATTTAAGGATGTTGTATGCCCTCAGCAGTGACATTAAAAGAAAAAAGTCTGCTACTTTGCTAATCCTCTCTGAACCTCTAATATCATTACTGCGGTAAATTCATCTTGGGGGAGGAGGAATGAATGGGCCTCTTTGTTTTATTATTATTATTTCTGGCACAGGGAACCACACACGTCTGTGCAGCACTGACTAAAGGTCTATACCCAGATGGCAATGGTGCTACAACTTATTGTACAACAAACACATCTTTCAGGCTTTCGAGCCAGCACCGGCCTCAATATGGGCTGGGACAAGGGCCAAACAATGCATTACCTCTCACCGCCTAACCTCCACTGCTTCCATCTCCCATAGTTAGACCTCCTCTGAACAGGAGCATCCCAATCCCCGGGTTGATTTACTGTCTGAGGGATGCTATGGGTTTCCTGCTCCAGAGTACACAGAAGCCACAGTAGGACACAGCATGCAGACAAATATCCTTTTGACACAATAGAGCAGTATATGGGCAAAAGGTAACACTCAAACTTTTAATTGCTTATCAAATATTGCATGCTTGCCATGGGATGACAAATGACTATTTGAAGTTGAAAGCATTTGTGGGGCCTTGAGTGCTTGGGTGTGCGGTTCTGTAAAGTCTGTGTTCTGACAGCTGGCAGAGGAAAAAATTAACCTGGCAGAAACCTGCTCTCCACAAAAAAAGCAGTCAATAACAGGAACTCAATCAAACTGCCCTGGTTTCCGGTAAGCTATGCACTCTGGACTGCCTGGTCTGACAGAGGCTGGCTTGCTGAAAGACTGGTTGGCTGCAGGTCGGCCCCCACCGCAGCACAGAGAGCGCTCAGTTGGCCCCGTTGTACCACACTCATTTGTACCTCATCTGAATGAGGTTTCGTCTTTTATTCAGGTGGGTAAAAAAAAATGTGCCTAACACTGCAACGATTTGCCAAAGAAAGTACTGAGCCCCAGCCTCAAGTCAGGTTAATGCAACATGAAGATTTGAGTTATCCTGTGCTTGCTTTTCAAGACACACAAAGTGATTAAAAATAGAACATTTTTGGGAAAAGCCACTTGTTACATGATGTCAGAGAAATGAAAGAACTGGGAAGGACTATTGACTTTTTAAAGTGATATTCCACCCAAAGAGCATCTTCTGAGAATTAAAAAAGTTTTGTCCTTCATAGAGAACAGAGGCTGTGGTCAGCTTGGATTCACTGTAATTACAATAGATTCCAATAGTAACAAGTTTCACGGCTGAAAGAAAACATCCATAGAAACTTGTCAAACCGCTCCTGCTACATAATCCTCTTTTCCACTGTCAACTTGTACATTCAGTATTTTCCAGACTGCACTGCGGTATTACTTTGAGCACATTAGAGGCCTTCTCCCGCTCTTCCACAGTCAAGTCATGCCTCTGAACTGCTGTGTTCAGCTAGCCTGATTGCTTTCAAAAGCTGAATTGTTTTGGATTTCACTTAGTAAACATGTGTTTTGATACTTCTGTAGTTAATCTTACCAAATTGGAGATTTTCCAGCTCAGTAGTTCATTTTCACGGCCTGAACATTATAACGTGAATGCAGCGTAAGGAGCTGTAGACAAAGTGTGAAGGCAAATATTCTTCTGAACACACAGATATTGTTTATAATTGTGCAAATGGTAATAAAGACACAGTGTGTAAAGACAACAGCATGGAAGTAAAGGCGAAGCTAGGATAGATGTTTCCCATTCTCCCAGCTCTTATGCTACGCTAAACATGTTATGTCACACGCTGATGTCTTTCTCAGTATAAGAGCAAACAAGTATAGTTCTCAAAATGTCCAACTTATCTGTATAAGCAAACTGATACAGATACTCTGGAACAGGATGGTGGTCAAGAAAGGGCTGGAGGTGGATGTAGCGGTACACATGGCACCTAATGTCACAGCCAGCAAACCTCAAGAGTGACAATTAAGACTGGCAGCATAGGCCTTCTACGCTTGGATTGTGCAGGTCCTGTCATCACCTCTACCTTGTTTAGTCTAAGTGTCACTGTCTATCAACTCACCGAAACACAAAAATATTCCTCTGTTTTCCCTCCAGACAAAGGAGGAGGCAGTGCTGTGAAAATCTGATCCAGAAGATTATTTAGAACATTTAATGTCTTGTAGAGATTTTACCCAGAATGAGAGGGCCTGTGTGTTTGGTGACACACAATGAAGTAATACTCATAGGTGTTTTCTAAACTGGCTTCTGTTTCAGCTGTGACATAGCTTCATTTCATCAGCCAAGTCACCATCCAGGATCCTGTGCATCCTCAGTTAGACATTTTTATTCATCATCCATCGTTGTATTCTTATTGTTTTGGAGTCAAACTTCCATTCATAGACAGTCGGTAATACGTGATACAAGAACAGTTTTTTATCAGCTATGATACTGTTTTACACACAATTGTAACTACAGAGATATATGGATGCAATGACGTCCCACGAAAGCTTTACAACATTTTTTTTTAAACATGAAGGGGTTCAAACTATCTGAAAATGTTTAGATTGTGTTATGTTAGAAATGAAGCTCAACATACACACACCACTATTTTTATTTTATATTTTTTTTACATTTCATTCCATTATTTTTAGCATATACATAACATTGTGTTTACGGTCAAACCCTCCGCATTCCAACTACATGTGGGTTATTAGAATACAGTAACTTCTTCAGAACAAACAGTGCTTGAAAGTTCATTATGTACCAGTATCATTTCCAGTGTAACACATGTAGGCTTGATTATCTTGATACTGAGTAATATGTGTTGTTGCAATTAATACATTTTAATTTAAGCTGATTTATAATTTTTCATCAGTTATTTGCTCCATTTAAAATTAATTAAAATTTACTGCTGTTCCATTGAAAATATTAATAGCATGAGGACTACCAAAACGATGTTGGATAGCTAATGCTGGATAGCTAATGTTACTGCTACCTTATCAGTATCATGTTTGCTTCATTAATACAAATAACTTGCTCCTCTCCGTATAGGGAAAAGCTAATAAGAGCACAGCTTTCAGGTAACTGAACAGCAGGCTCAGCGAGTGTGGTTTGGGTTTCAGGCTTAGTAATGATCCCTCTGGAATGGCCTTCATCTTCTCATGTACCTTTTATCAAGCTCCCAGAGTTATTAACACCTATTTAACAGATGTCATCAAGGCGCCACCCTCTGGCAGTAGACCTCATCTGCGCTAAGCAACAATTAAATATCACAAAATATTTTCTGTCTTTCATGTACTTGTCTCAGAGTCCTGCTTCATGTCCATAAAACAAGACACAGAATGGGTGGCTAAATATTGACTATTAACAGATGCTGCTTCCACAGTGGCCCCCACACCATCACCTCTAGCGTACACACACAGAGACCACCACCCTCTCTATCTGTGCACTTTCTCACACTCTTTCTTGCCCTACCATGTTTAGAGCCATGGCTTCGGACTAATTGAATAAGCAGCGACCCTGTGGACTGCCTCTCTGAGGGATTAGGATATGATCTCAAAAGAGCGCTCCTCTGAGGGCAAACACAGCCAATTTAGAGCCATTTCATGCTCTGCGCTCCAGCGCACGAGAGGCCGGCACAGAGGCCACACACACACACACACACACACACTAGAGAAAAGTAATTCATCGGCTTTCAAATCAAGCATGCTTTAAATTCTGGTCTTTCTCTTATGAAACACAGCTGTTTTTTCTTTTCTTTTTTTGGTCTCTTTTGCCTCCCAAAATACTACAGACACCATTAATTATCAAAAACTACCTTGGTATGCAAAACACCTCAATCCCAAATGTTTGCAATTACATGTTAAATTATAAAGATAATAAATAATGAAGATCTTTAATATAATTCAAAACAACGTTCATATTATTTAAAAAATAAATAAATAAAAAAAGTGACCAATGAAAAAAACTGTTAATGATAATTTGATTGTTGATTTCAAATCTCAGAGTCACCCAGCAGTAACCCCTCTAATGCTTTCACCCTTCTGGCTCTATGCCAAGGCTTTGTTTCATCAAATTAATTGTCAGAATCCTGTTTTTAATGATGCTTGGATCCATTACTTTAATAAAGTCCTCTCTACGGACTGTTTCTTGTAATTGGAAAAAGTAATACGATTTCATTTACAGATAAGAATGCCTGTAGACCTTGTGACCCAACATTTTCTTTTTGAAAAAATCTTGTGGCAATGCTGCAGAATAAGACTGAAGAATTGTTTCCTTTGTTCACATTTCATGATGTAAACTCACAAAGCCAATTCTATATTCAAAAATGATTTTTTTTAAATGACTCTATCGTGCAAATATTAATTCTTTTCTTTAACGGTGTGACAGTCACAGAGGAAAAGTTTTGTAACCCTCCAGTCTCTTTGTCTTTTTACTTGCCTGCTTTGGATTTTCACTCCCTTTCTTAAATATGAAGTTCATAAGCATTCACATCACCTTAAACACCATTTCTAGGGGCTCTAAGGTTCAGAGGAAGCAAGTCAAACAGTGTGTGTTTTATTACATGCCTCAGTAATCCAGGAAAGGGGAAGCACATGTCTCGGTGAAATACGATCGAATTCAGATTATCTGTGGATATTTCGCCCCATTTTAACCTCTCACATAAAATGAATCATATAAAAGTCTCTCCTAATTCAGTATATGTTATTTGTCATGCAGAGAGTCTTCTTCTTCCTCCTCCTCTTCTTTTTCTCCTCTCAGGGCAGCCAGTGCAGTAGTTTATGTCTGCCTTTCTTTTTCCAGCTGCCTGTTAGGATTGTGGCTTCCCCTGTGGCGGTGTATTTCTCCCCCCTGGCAGAAAGAGAAGTATGCCATTAGTTCACCAGACCTGCCATTGCTGTCAAAATACAAGCGGGGAGTAGATCTATTAGATACCTATATTTCCTGGTAGAACAGCCTCCATCACTGCCTTCCCCACTGGCACATTAAATAGAGAGACAAAACCCAGATGACTGGTTCTGAATCTATGAAAACATGGACTAAGTACACTGCTTTGGATGTGGATTCTAAAAGAAAATAATGAAAAAGCCACTGGTGGAAAAAAATTGTTTCTCAAAGGACAGTTCAATTGAGAAGACACAGTCTGCTGTCGTGGTTTACTATGATGTCAACTTTAGACTTTTTTTACTTTTACTGTTTTTACTGCTTTTTATTTGTTATGTACATGTCGCACCATGTTTGGAGAACTCTTATTAATGTAAGCTTTCATCTCACAAACATACAAAAGTCATTTTTAATTTTTTTTTGTGACAGTGCATGTTGCAAATCCTCACCTCATCTATCTTTATCATGAGAGTCAAAAACAGTTGGAAGCCATCTAGTACTGGGGTTCAGTTCCACAATGAAGCGAGGCTGATTCCTTAAGTAGCAGAGGGAATAGTGTAAGAAAGATTTGTAATAAAAGCCCGCTCAGGTAAATCACTTTTCAACCTGTCATCACCCGCAAAGGTAATATTATTGGAAACAGACGGTGTGTATAACATGTGGATATTGGCTGCTCATTTCACGGTCCCTTAAGACTTGGGCACCGGTGAATTCCATACTTCTTTATGAATTATCTTTAAACCTCATTTTGGCAGACATTTTGATGTCTTTTTTCCCCACTGATAATTATTTGATAGCCCACCCTTTCATGTATAAAGTCCGTTGTCAGTGGTGGTGGAAGAATTCAGATCCTTTACATATATAAAAGCAAGAATGTCACACTGTAAAAAATACTCCATTACAAGTAAAATTCTCGCATTGAAAATATTGCTTAAGAAAATGTATAGAAGTTTTGTTAGCAACATGTATTTAAAGTATCAAAAGTTAAGGTACTCCATGCAGAAAACTGGCCCTCTGAGTGTTATAGTATAAAATGTCACATTATTGGATTATTGTTACTGAAGCATTGGTGTGTAAGCAGCAGTTTATTGCTGCATGTACTGCTGGGAAGTTTAAGCTACACACTGACACACACACTGATTCGAATTTGGGTCAAACTATCACTTGCACCAATGGGTTGTGTTGACCCAGTGTCAGTTTAATTTTTACATTACTGTTGGGTTGTTTACACAAACAAAAAGTATTAGAAATTGTTATTTTGATCTAGTTTATACAAAACAAACTCAAGCTTGATCTTTTCCTTCGAAATAAAGGGGTGTAAAAGAATAAAGGCTCAAGAACCTCAAGTTTGTATTTAAGTACAGAACTAGAGAAAATAAAATGCACTTTGTTTCATCCCACCACTCTCAGAACAGAAAGTTTGGTAGGTGAAGTAAATAAATAATGAAGTCACTCGGTGGCTGTAATATCACAAATTAAACAAAGCAAAAATAGTCTTCTTTAATAAAACAATCAAATCTAATGAACTGGCTTCTGGTGAAAATGTCAAGTTTGTGATCTCAGAAAAATTAATTCAGCAGTTATTTGACTACCCCCTCTGTCTGGCCAAAGCCTTATTCACTAAGCTGAGTCTCAGGGCGGTCCACTGTTTGTGTGAGCTCTGAATCTGCAGGCTTTACAGGCTTTCCTCTTCCCCAGGCAGGGAGGAGAGGCTGCTGACTCCACAATCTCATCCCTATATCCCTCTATCCCTCTTCCTCCATCCCTCCATCCCCCAGTGTCCTGTTTACTCTCTGCAGCTCTGCGGCCGTGCCACCTCGGAGACACTCCAGACCACCAAGGTCCTGGCGGCCTCCTCGGATTGGCCAGTGACGGCCCTCACCATTGGAACAACGGGGAGAGGTGCTGGAGTGGGTGGGGGAGTGGCGCTGACGGTGGCTTAGTGGTGGGGATTTTCTGTGCTGTGGGACCAGGCAGCTGGGTGAAGGTATGATTAAATGTGGCTAGTCCTTGACATTCAAAATATATAGGGATGCTGTTGCGTTGTGTGACCAGGTGACCTCTCAATGGGCTCCACAACAGTGGATTTTTGTATTTTTAAGCTTTTCGGTGGTTGACAACCATTAGAAAACCATGAAACCAGGTTGAAAAAGAAATGGCATTTTACTGAGACTATCTAGAGAAAATTTATGAAGATGTTGCATCTCTCAGTTAGACAGACACAGAAAATGAGCATTTTCTTCTTGCAAATTATACTGTTACATTTTTGTTTCTGCTCTGGTTGGCAGGAGGTTTTCATACCATCCTACTTAAATTTCCTCTATAGCCCTGAATGTAATGGGAGATGTTATTTTTGACACTCTGAGAAATCGGGAGGGGAGGTCATGTTGGCCTAATAATGTTCTGGGATTCTTTCCAAAGCTTTAGTCGCCCTCTGCTGGTCAAAGGCTGCACTGTTCTTATTCCCTTGTCAGCAACAATGTGGTGTATTTGCACAGAAGTACAACCTACCACCAAAGCAACCGCAGCAAGCTCCATCATGACATCTATTTTTGCATGGGTGGTCCCCTTTACATTGTTGAACTCAGTGACAGCAAGCTCTTGTGAATGTAAAAAGAAAGCACTGCTCCAATTTTGGAAAGTAAAAAGAGTTCTGCTTAGGTCAGTCTGTCAGCGACCCATCAAAGCAAACAGCACTGGCCAAGCAGCGCATGCAGCTATTGAAGGGTTTTCTCAAAACGCTCCCTGGCAGGACATTGTATTCTCTGCAAGAAGGCTGCTTTTGTGGAATGATGAGAGAGTAAAGGGGAAATTAGTTTTGTTTTGGAAACGTTGTATATGAGGTGTTCAAGGGCTACTTTTTGGAGGAAGACATCCAGACAGGGATAAAGAGCGACTGCTGGAGAAAGAGAGGTGGGGAGGGGAACAGAGCGGGGGATACAGGTGTGTGTGCATTAGCCTCAACATGGAGCCAGTCTGCACTAATTTTCTGCTGAGTTTCTGGAAAGTTGGTTCCTGCTCCGAGGCAATCAGCAGTGTGTTTTCCCCATGCTGACTAGAGCTCTGCAGGTTGTGATGGCCTCTCCCTTTCAGACTGGAGGGAGGGAGGGAGTCTGCTGAGACAGCAAATGAGGGAAAGGGTCAATGATCAAACAAATTTAAAAAAAAAAAATCGAACTTATGTTCGTGTACTTTTAGTAGGCAAGACCGTGTATATTGCTGGATCACAAGATTCCTGATTCCCCCAAATGAGCAACCCTCGCTTGTGTCAAAAATAGAAGTTTTCAGCCTCAGATGAGGCTACAGTCCATCTTAACCTTCAGATTTTGTGTCTCTACCAAGACAGGGAAGCACACAACAAAAAACAAGCCTCTAAAAAAATCCATGCACTTTTCAGCAGAAAAAAAAGTGACAGACTGCAACTGAAACAAAAAACCTGGAACACTAAGGGAAAAGGGGGTAGTTGTGGGCCCTGACTCCAAAGTGTTTGTGCAGGGTCTTTGAGATTTTGACAGCCACAGGATATGTGTGGGCCATTGTTAGTCTCTCCAAGTGCTACCTCAGTGGTACAACTTCCTCCTCTCCCACCAAACCTCCATGCCCACACACATGCACAGACACACACACACACACACACACACACACACACACACACACACACACACACACACACACACACACACACAC
>JBBMJY010000006.1:13439209-13464441 GCA_037833715.1 Toxotes lorentzi
ACACACACACACACACACACACACACACACACACACACACACACACACACACACACACACACACACACACATAATTTAGTGAATAGACATATTGTATCGAATGTAACCCTTTTATGATTACATTATTTACGTAAAATAATAAAGTTTTGGTTTCCCATGCTTGTCTTTTTTCCGTAATTCTTTTATAAAACAGGTCATGAAAGAATATAAAAGTATGACGTATTAAAATCCTATACATAGATTTTTAAAAAAGGCAAGCAAAACCTAATATTTTTTCCCTCTTCAGTATTGCATTAAAATTTTCTTTGCTAGAAAAATTCTGTAATATGTATCCTTTATAGTATGTAAAATATGTTGCTGTGACACTGACTATAATAATGTCTTGCTAAATCTACTACCAGTTAACACACCAAAGACGTGTTCATGTTTATGCAGGTTTTGCAACATCAATATATCTATATATCATGCACACATTAAACCTGTGTTCTAACAGTGCAAAATGTAGAATAGAATATCAAGGGATCAGACTACACTTTTTAATGGAGATAACTGTAAAATAATTTTATAAGAAAAACTGTTAATATAAAAGAGTGTTTACTCTTGTCAGAAAAATCTACCTGTTAGTGTTTTCCAGCTGCAATAAATCCCCAGCCCCTACCAGTAAGAGCATGAGCATCATCCAAAATGCCCCTGAATAGACATAGACACAGTAAATCTTTTTTGCCTGCGTTGCCTGCCACACAACACATAAAATGTCTCCCTCAAAATGGGCTCTTTGTGTGGTCAAGTAGAATATGGCCTGAAGAATGAACCGCAGCACTGTGACTCTTTTCCTGTTTCCCCTGTCTAAAAGCAGACTGGACTGAAATGAAGGCTGGCTCAAAAAAAAAAAAGCCAAACCAAGAACAAACCAGGCAATGAATTTTTAGCTTAAATATGGTCAGGTATCTGTCCTCAACAGGATGCATACTGCCACGACAGAAATTAACTCGTTACATCTTCTGCTTCACCTCAGTCTGACCCTTGTTTCTCACTTTCAGGGTTGTGTCATCTATCGAATCCTCCCTCCTGTCTTGAGCTCCATCGTGGGAAACATTTCACACTACAATAGCAGCAGAGGCATGGGTTGCTATTTGGGTGCCTTGTACTGTGTTTTTGTTGGCCATTGGAGCTGTTTTTGGGAGTCAGACAGAGAACAGGCTAAGGGTCTTTTCCCCTCAGTGCGTCCCTGCTGCAGAGAGACCAGGGCTCAGTTCATCGATCACTGTGCACCAGGAGGGAGGACAGACTCTGTGGGCGGGATGCGAACATAATCGAGATGTGTATAATATGGGTATGTATGAAGCTTGTGCATGTCTAGTATTTGCTATTCTGTAACAAATGAAAGTTATGCAAGCGTGCCTGTGTGTGTGTGTGTGTGTGTGTGTGTGTGTGTGTGGGTGAGTGGGTGAGTGTAAGTTTGTGGGAGCTGATAAAGGGGATCCAATAAAACATGACAGGGGTATGTTTTGGGCATGAAAAGTATGAAAAGTAGATGTTTGCATGGGTAAGGGGTCAAGAAGCAGTTCATTTGTCTGGCTGGAAAGGTCTGATGTGACAAAATATGCACACAAGCAGCATGTTCATACACCCACGCCTGCACACAGGCTCGTGTTAACACAGTCGCCTGAGATGCAGAGAACATGCTCCT
The DNA here is from genome assembly GCA_037833715.1 of Toxotes lorentzi. Classification (NCBI taxonomy): domain Eukaryota; kingdom Metazoa; phylum Chordata; class Actinopteri; family Toxotidae; genus Toxotes; species Toxotes lorentzi. Next base: position 13,440,900 of record JBBMJY010000006.1, read on the forward strand.
TCAGTCTGTTTGAACAAGACGCTTGGCTCCATTTAGTTCCTTCAGCAAAGACTCCTCAGCAAGAGCTAAAGCATAAAAGAGCAAAGCACGTACACACATGGAGGCCTGATGGATTATGGCTCTCTTGGCCACTGAGGCCTCTCAGCAGTGCTGGCAGACTGAACAGAGACCCCGTGCAGGCCGAGGGGTGAGCCAGAGGGACGAGTAAATACAAAGCTGATGGAAAGGGCCCCATTGTGGGACCGCCTGACCAGCAGTAGGGACCAACCTGGAGATGATATGGAGCCAGCAGATGACCCAACAGCGGGGAACCTCCAAGATCATTAAAGTCTTCAGCGTGGCCATTTGATCAGTGTTGAAACCACCGACTGAAAACACTGGACACAGCAAGCTGCTGTGTTCCCCCCTCGTCTGGAAATCAATCTGCATGTGGGTGGGAGATGGCTATTTTCATTTCAAAAGTCATGTTGTACTTTTACTGAAAAAATGTGTTGCAGAATAAAACAATGGAGCATGTACAGGCTGATCACATAATTATTTATCTACTCTGTCTACTATATCTATTTATCAAGCTCCCAGGTTTAAGCTTGCAGTAACTGATCCTTTGGCCAAATGGGGGCAGCAGAAACAAGCTGTAAACACAACACTTTATAATCACATTTTAAGTTGACACAGGGTTTGTTAGCAAACAGCTGTCTTTTCATGCATCCAGGAGATATGGAGCAACATTAGCATCCATTTGTGCTTGTTTTGGTCTCCACTTGATGACTGTAAGTTCAATATTCAGTCTCCTTTTTGCTCTGTTTTGGTCTCCACCAACTCTTGAGGAAAATATCTGGCTCCTGAGCTGTTCACCAGCTGGTCTCTAACTGTGTCTGTATGCCCTTTGGTTCTGAGCAGGTAGTGTGCAGTGGATTTTTTGGAGTTTTTTATTTTTATTTTTTTCACAGAACACAGCTGGCTGCCGTGGCCAAAATCTACGGTGATGAGAACCAGGAGAGTGAATCATAATAAAGTTGCCGTTTGGACAGCTAAACAGTGAGCTGAAACTAGCTATAAAAGCTTTGCAAAGCCAAGGGGAGCTGCAGTTTCACTTCATCTTTTATTTATCTGCGGGTTCATCATTATGAGCTTCATACTGTTACATTGCTTTTATTAAAGTTGCTTTAAGGCAAAAACATCTAACATTAACATTAGCTAATACAAGCCACCATAAGGTCCTGGTAAAACCAAGCCAGCTAATGCTTTGGCAACAAGACTCCTGAGTGCACTGAATTGAGCAAAGGTGCGTTTCATTGCTTATGAATCCAACTTTGCTTTCATAAGCAGAACATTTGTTTCTTAAGTTACATAGTTACAAAGCTTTAACTGATCAACATCAGAAAAAATGATCCTTCAAAATGACTGGACACTACCAATGATATCCCAGTGTAAGATGACTACTTTTGGGGAAAACCATAAAGGGATAAGTAGACATTGTGTTCTTATTGGTGGCAAATCTCAGTGGTGTTAAAAACAGATCACTCACACAGCATGTTCCCACTGCTGGACGTGACGACACGTGTTCTGCCATTAACTGAACATAAACGTGGTCTGTTCCCCCTCTCTAAGCAAATCAGAACCACCTGCCCCCAGGCTCTGAGAACTGGCTGGTCCTCTCTCAAGACCTCCTTGGAGAGAGACAGCACCTCTTGTTTGGACAAACGTCAGGGCCCACTTCGGGGCTCGTACATGAAACGAAGAGTAGAGCAGGGAATCTTACCCTTCACACAGCCTCCTACAACCCTGGGCCCCGTCTACTCCCTTCTGAGCAGGACCCAATATTTTTTAATTACGTACAGGAAACTCCTGTTACAAAGGACACTTTCTTTGTCAATCTGCAGGGAGGCTGCAAGGAGTTCTGGGGTTACCCTCCCCTTTTTTTTCTCTCTGTCCTTTCTAACCGAGTGTGTGTGTGGGTAGTGGATGTATCAGCTAACAAACTGGAGAGCATGCCACCCAGAGATTTAGGTCAACGCTGACAGCCTACTTTCCCAATGCCAAGATGGCACCTGGTTTCTCAATGCAATCCCCTTTTTACACATGTACCAACATCAAAATAACCCCCAGTGTCCCAACCCCTAACAAGCTCCTACCCTGACCAAACAAACCAACTTCAGCAGCAACTTCTGTCTTACGTTCTTTTTCACACATACAGCATTGTGATATTTGTCAGTATTAATGCTATTATATATAGGAAGACAAAGAGTTAGACGTGTCAGTTAGTGTTTTTTCACCCTCAGCTTTTTTGCTCCGGTGGTCTCTAACTGACAGGAACTCAGACACTATTTGTTATCTTTAGGCCCAATAAGTCCATCTGGTTTTGGTTTGGCTCCTCGTGATTGCCCCTGGAGATGTGGATGGAGGGGACTTAGGGGTGAGGTGGTGGAGGGGCAGTTCTAGGAAGCTTTTTTCTCCTCTTAAATTGAATTTCTCACCATTCCAACCTGGGCCTTGGACCAGGGAATGAGCGAGAGCTCGCATTCGGCTTCCAACCCTCAGGCTCCTGAAAAGCTAAGCAAAAAAGTAAGTAAGAGGGGGGAAAAAATCCTTGGAAGAAATCAGTATCACCTGTTTTGCCAACCAACTCGTATGTTCGTAGTAATGGCTATTAACGGACTCAGATTCTCTCTGCCTGTGTTTGTAGTAGAGGAATGTATGAACTCTCTCTGACCCATTCCTGATATGAAACCTTTTGTGTCTGATTAAATGAGGTGTGAAAATAAACAAACAGCAGACTAAACAAAGCTGTCGGTCCTTGACAGGAAATCAGGATGGAAAGTTTTTGAAAAATATGTGTGTTGTGTTATATTTAAATGTTGTGAAAATGTTATTAAATTACATTTTTTGATGAATGTACATTACACCAGGAGAAACATCTGTGGCAAAGGTAGTGCTGATAGCTACACAAATACAGTAGCCAAAATAAAATAATCTGTCTATCCAGCAAACTGGCAAGTATACCAGTCGGATGTTTATTTACAATCACTATCTCAAGAAACTGTTCACTTTTCTCTTTAAAGTCTTCTCATGATTTTATGAGAATTAAAATTAGTTTAATGCAAAAAAAGAGCACTTTTATTTTTTATTCTAATTGTATGCATCTTTTAATTTTTGTTTTTCATTTGCCTTTCATAACTGAATTCCACAAAAGGAACCTGAGCTCAAGTCAATTTAAGGTTTTCACATGAGTGGAAGACAGTCTCACCCATCTCTCTTTTCACTGTCCAGTGCCTGCCATATAAATCAAAATGGAATAGAAATGAAAATAACCCAGAACTGTGAATTATTTTGTTGGCCCTTACAATTTTATGGCCATGACAGTCTCAAACTACTGGATGTAAAAGTGGTCAACTACTGGGTTTCTATGCTTTTTGGTGGTACAGTTTGCTTTTCTGGTATTTCTGTACAATTAAATACATGTTTCCCATGGTACTCCCCCATAAAGTCTGCACGTATCCCTGACTAACCCTGTGGGTTCTGTAAAATAAGACCTTACTGTCTTTAAAGGATAGAGCAGGCTGAAAGTTAAGGTATACTTTGTGGAAATGTAGCTTGAAATGTACACATGCTCCTCACAAATTCCCGTTGCTGTTTCCTTTCTCATTCATCTAAAATTCTTTTTTGTTTCTCAACCCCTCTTGTGACCTCTGTAAAAATCTTTGATAGCCACTTTTTTCTCCAGTGTCCCTGAGTCAAAGACCCATTCCCCCGGCATCATCACCATCCCACACACTCAGTTTATTTTCTCAGGTGAACAAAGTGTATTACACACACTGGCTCCCTCAGATGCTCTTTATTAGGCTCCTGGAGTCAGCTGCACTTTCATCTTCAGTATGAGTGTGTGTTCGTGTGTTTAAGCTTTAAATAGACCTGAACTGAGATTGTAAAATTCTCACCAAAAACAATTCACTACATTGTCACAGACAGAAAATAACCCAGCAAGAGTATGAAGATATTTTTTTAAAAAAAAGCTTCATGTGACTGCCTCAGAATTAAACATACCGAATACAGAACCTGGAATCATGCTGAAAACATTTGGTTGAGTTTAGACTCATGTTTCGCATTAGTAGACCACAAATTGGCTATGATTTGTTTCAGAAAGAGTGTGTCATTACCCCAGTTGTATGTCTAAAGCGTATGTATGTCACAATTTAAAAATGCTACATACTGACAAGCGGCATACTGTTCTTCAAAATCCATAACATCCTGTTTTTATTTCTTCCATTATAAAAACAGACCTTATTCACAGATAAGTTTTAAGATATCTTATTGACGGGGTGTGACGGGCATTCAGTGAGACCTCTATGCCTTTGGGTATGCAAGGGGTTTTTAAGGTTGCAGTCAAATTCCCATCTTCTAACCTCGCATCAACCTCACTCACTGCCTGACATTTTAAATTCAAGAGGAGAAAAATTTTCAACTTCATAATTTGATAAAACACAATTTAGCAGAATGCTTGAAAATAAAACCCAGATTCAAGGTTCAAACACTTCATTTTATCTAAATTGCACAGATTTCCTGTCACTTATTTATGCACCCATTTCTATTGAACACTGGTTTGTGTGTCCTCCTTGTCATATTGCCTTCAGCTTTAAATACATGAACTTGTGTATTAAGCCCCTTTATAGTTTTGGGTACTCTAAGGTATAATGTATTTTGTCAAGCATCAAGCAGACAAACTCTGATTTAAGACACAATTTCAGTTTAATGGATGTGTACACACTTCACAAATACATGCTGATCTTTACTCAGTGGGGACAACTGCTTTTACCAGCGCTCTATGTTCAACAACAATTTGTGTAACATTCATCATGAAGTTAAATTAAAATCACATAAATGGAGTTTCTACTATATTTTATCCACTTAGGCAATATTAGACTAGGTAGTGTTTAACTATCAGTTAGCGAACCTTCACAGAAGGTATTTCAAAGATAACTTTGTAATGTGGAAAAAGCATCTACAGTGACATGAATCTGCAGCCAGAGTGGCATTAGAGTGGTACTCAAGCATACAGTACAATAAAAAAGAAAAAAAAAAAGTTTAAAAAAAATTATTACTCTGTTTCTGTCAAGTTTAAGCTTTAATGGCTGATAACATAACCACATGCAACAAAGAGTGAAAATACTGGTAAGACATAAACTGTTTTGGTGAATTGCATTTTCTTCATAAACTCCAGGACAAAGCAGGATGAAATAGATGTAGGAGACGAGTAGATCCGACTACACAAGCCTTTTCAAGGGAACTACGGTGGGTTCATGTATAATATATATTTAAATAAATAACAGTATAAAGTGCACTTAGTACAGCTCATGACACCAACCACACAAATTCCATTCTGTCTATACGTACCCCTAAGATATGAGATATGGAGTTTAATCTACGGTTCAGCATCTATTTACAGCCCAAACAGAAGGAGAGAGAGATTATTACATTCACATAATATGAATTATGCTGTCGCCTTTATACAGGAACAGTTGAGGTATGTTTCTAAACATGAAAGTTCTTATCTACCATATCAGCAGAAAACGAGAACAGCAGCAAACAATGAAAGCACAGTGTCTTTGGTTATCGATAAGTGAGGGTGAGTGGATATTTGAAAGTGAAGTAGATAGTGCAGTGTGCATGTTCGACTTTCAAGGCACAGTCAAGCTCATTTATATGATAATATGCATCTAATGAAGCTAGGCCAGATTCTGACTTTAGCACCATTTTGAAATGCCATATACCCCAGAATGAAAAAATAATAAACAACACCTTACAATAATGTAATGCAAACTGCAAACTCAACAACTGAGTTATCACTTCTCTGACACAGCCTCAATAATATTTGAACGTCGTAAGCTTCACAAAGGTAGAATTTAAAGCATGGTAACTGATTAATGTTATAAGATTGTAAGTGTATTGATTGTTTCTCAAGCAATACAAAAATGAGTTGTATATTATTGATGAAAAATGTAGTACAGTGCTTGTTGTGTCCATCAACAATTAAATTCCATTTGAATAAAGCTGTCAACTCTTGTATATTTATTTTGTATACTGGTTGCATTAGCCCAACACAGTAGATCATATTTCAGGAAAATGCCGCAGGTGCATCAACTGAAATTTAGGTAATTTACATGGACAGGAGGGTTGGTCCGAGTGGCCTCAGCTGGAGCTGTCACATCACTGTATAGTCCTAAAAGAAAAGACAATTGTTACAAGAGGGACAGTCATTATATCAGTAACAGGCAGATACTGAATCTCTGTCTCTGCTACTCTAGCCTGCACAAAATTTGAGACATGCTTCCCCCTTGTGGATGTTTTGAAAGTATTCCTGTAAAAGGGTTGCGTGCAATATTCACATCTCCTCTGACAAGAGATGTATTCTGGTCAAATCAAAATAAGAGAAAGTGACAATGAAATTTTAAAAAATAAATCAATCAAAAACACACCAACCTCAACTATCAGTTGTGAGCACACATGATGATCGTCGTGATCTGCACATATTTTTCTGTGAAACAGAGAGGGCCAGTAATTATACTTCAATAAATGATTCATTGAAACAAAGGTATTAGCACATTGTGGCAAAATATAAGTATCTGTATTCCTTTTTATTCCTATTTCTAAGTTGTTTTAAAAAGTGCATATTTAACTTCCTGTACCATTTCTACCACATTAAAAACTTTAGCTTTTTAATTTCACCTACTAACTTTACAAACTAAAGTCACAAGGAGGCAGAATTCCCAAACACTGCTGATTATCACACATGCACAAAATCCAAGATTTGTGGTCACTGTTTCACTATCATTATGATTTATCTTTATATCTATATCTATGTATTTATTTATTTTAGATACATGCCGGCCAGGACTGGGTATTCTACCTTTGTATGAAGGCGATGATGAAGCACTGGGTCAGATAGCCAAGGATGTCTTAAGGCCTCAGATGCGCCCATCCTCCAACTAATGAGAAACACAATGACATAAAGACTATTCATTGCATAGACTGTATTTGAATGTTAAGTGTCACTAGATAATCAATCTCAGTTTAGGACAGAGATACAGCGACACATAGACATAAGATGGATACCTTTTATTTATAACGAGGAGCCTGGAGATGAAATCTTTGGCTTCTTCAGACGTATCTACAAACTCTTGTTCCTCGAAGTTCCATTGACAGGCCAAGATGTTATTCAGAGTCTCATTGTCATCATCACCGAGGAAGGGAGAGAGACCACTCAGACTAACAAGAGGAGACAAGCAGTCATTTACACTGGTCTGTTAAAAAGGAGTGTGCAAGTGTTTGTGTGTTTACTTACAGCATGTAGGTGATGACACCGAGGCTCCACATGTCTGTGTTGTACGACACAAAGTCGTAGTTGATGACTTCTGGAGCGAGAAACTCTGGAGTACCAAAATTCACTCGCAGCTTCTCCCTTGGTTTATATCTGTGTGAAAAATTCATAGCAATGACATTATACATTTTGCATGTTTACAGCCATGAATAAAACTGAAGCAAATCCCTGTACTTACATCCTGGCGAGACCAAAGTCGATGATTTTGATCTTATTTGTGACTCTGTTCACGCACAGAATATTTTCTGGCTGAAATTCATGACAAAACAAATTATTTTAAGCGAGAAGCTTTAATTAAACTGCAGGAATGTATGAATTCTGTATGAATTCAAAGGGACTTTGTTACCTTTAAATCCAAGTGTAGGATGTACATTTTGTGCATGTGCTGCAGGCCCTCACAGATCTGCCTGATGAACACCACTGCGTCCAGCTCCATTAAAGTGTAGTTTTCATCAATTATCCTGTCAAACAGCTCCCCTCCACCAACACTAAGGTTAAAGATAAATGCAGAAAAAACAGCACTCAAACACCTCAAATTTAAAGCATTTTAAAGTTTTGTTATATTTTAACAAGATTGTCCATACTTTTAAGAATAAATCCGTCACGCAAAAATAATTAATAATTAAATAGGTTAACAGAAATTCTGCTGGATATTATTGGTGTGGTTCTTGTCCCACCAGTTTAATAGAATTTAAGTCTATGAATGTCTTTCTAAAAAGTGATCAATAAGCTGTTTTCAAAGATATAAACAGATGTGCTGAAGATATAAAAGAAAGAGCATACTATTCAAGTACAAGGATGATGTCATTCCTTGACTCATAAGCTGCATAGAGCTGGATCAGGCTGGCATGGTCCAGATTATTCATGACCTGGATCTCATTCTTCACCACCTCCTACCAAAAACACAGGCGCAGACATACAGACAGATGCAGAAGCAGACAAACAGACACAGATGCAGACAAACACGGACACACAGATACACAGGCAAGTGAGCAAACACACACACACACACACACACACACACAGACACGATGAGAGGTGTCAGCTGTTCCCTGCTATGAGACAATGCATCTTCTCTTCTAGGTCAAATAATTCTCACCTAGGTGAGAAGTATTCCCTTTGCTTCTTTTCCAAGTGTGGCCTTGTTTTTTTTATATAATATGCTGTGGCTCTCACCGTAGTTATCAAAATATGACTAATTCATTACCATGACAGTGTCCGTCAGGTGCTGTACCTTTTCTTTCTGACTCCTGGCTTTAATGACCTTCGCTGCCAAAGTGAGACCAGAGGAGTTTTCAACACATTTATGCACCTGGCCAAAACGGCCCCTTGAAGAGAGATAAAGAGAGAGGGGAAAAGATCAATTTCCAGAGTTGCCAACTCTCTCATCTTAAATTGTACATCCTACAAGCTTAGACACTGTTGTGAAACAAGACAGAGGTAGTGTGCTATGTGCTTTCCCATGACAAATCAAAAACTGATCTTGCTTCAAACAGGGATGTTTTAGTAGAGTGTTGAGTTTAATCTGTTATTTCATTAAATCTGAGCTGGGCTCTGTCTCCTCTTTGAAGACTTGGATTAACACTTAGTGATTAGCTACCAGCTGGCACAGAGGATACAGTTTCACATACCATTCAGTCCTAAAGTAAAAATAACTGCTGTGACTCTGAAGTTATGAACCAGGGGAGAAAGGAGGAGACGAGGGGGGAGGTTTACGCAATTAGGGAATTGAAATTCTTTCTCACTGTCTTTCATTTATGATTTGCCAATTAATTTTTTTTACATTACAGAGAAGGACAACGCTTACCCTCCCAGGACCTCCTGCCAGTTGATGGTGTAGAAGTTGCTGATCTGGTTAGGCTTCGCAGACACAATGCGGTGATTAAAAGGAGCCGCTGGAGGAGGAGTGGTGTCTGAAGTAGGATGGGGGATATGAGGAATGTGAGAACACAGGAGCTTCATTGTTAATCAGCCACAGTGAGGCTTCTGAAAGGGTTCATGGCTGCCATGGTCAGGTTAGCACATTGTGTACCAGCGTGCTATGATAAATATCAACTACAGACACAGTTGTTGCCTTAATATGACAGTGGAGTAACCGTGCTTTAGTCTAGTCATAGTGCCAGACAACCTTAAAGACTTCACACTGCTGTGCTGTACCAACTTAACATTCTCAGCTGGGCAAACTGTGTAATGGCGACAGTTTCTTCATTACCTCAAACCTTTGGCATTTCTGTACTGCAGTTTCTGTTTCTTCACAGCCAACATATACACTGACCACTGCATCTGCCTTAAGCTAATATCAGCCAATATATTTGCCTGGTTGATTCATCAGACCAGCTGTAGTATGAAATGATATAAAGCGTAGAACAACTACAGACTCCTATATTTACACACACAGGGTCTTCACCTCTCTCCAACATGCAGATTTTGTTATGACTAATTTATTTTGGAACTACCTGACTGTGGCTTTTTTCTAGACCAAAAAAAAAACACCTCTGCTTCATTTTCCTACCATGATTAGCAGCCAATGAGTCCTGACTTACCAATTAAGAACTGCTCGGCATCCTCATTATCCTCCTTTTCTGCATCATTTTCCTTCCTCTTGCTCTCCACCCTTTGTTTAAGGTTTAACTGGATTTCAATTCCATCTGCCCTAAAGATGCCCCAGTCCTCAGACTCAGGCTTCTGTTCGTCCTCCTTGTTGTCCTCTCTCTTCTCCTCCTCTTCTTCCTCCTCCACGACCACATGGCTCTGCTTTGTGTGGTCCTCCACCACAAAGTGTTCCTCAGTCACAAAGGACTTGGTAGCTGTGCTGCTGATCTTGGCTATCTGGTCTTTCTCAGCCTCTGCAGGTGGGGTGGCATCTCTGTTCTCATCAGGGCTGAAACAAGATTGATGGTAGTTTTCATTCTTTTTTTAAATCAAGTCTTTTTTCTGTATAAAGACGTGGCTGATGAAACATGGAAAAACAAAATATGCCCTTTTTTCAACATGCTAGGGATTAAGTCAGTAAATTAATGACACATCGGGATGATTGCAATACACTGGATAAGGCTAAGTACAAATAAATTCTTACATTAGATGCATATGTTGCAGACTATCATGTTGAGAAAAAAAGACAGAAAATAACAATTAAATGATACAAAGGGGTTAAACATAAACTACCTTGTGGCAATGGGTTCTTTTTCCTTGTCATGGGCAGCAGGGAGTTCTGGGACTTTAGTTACTTCTTCTACAGGAACAGCTTCCTCTTTCGTCTTTTCCTCTGCAACTTCAAGCTTTTCATCTTCTTTCTCTTTCACAACATCTTCCGTATCAAGCTGGGGTTCCTTCTCTGCAACTACTGCCTCTGCCTCAGGCACCTTTTCCCCCGGCTCCTCCTCACTAACCTCGACAACCTCATGGTTCTCAGCCACTTGGGAATCTTCACGCAGGTAGCCCGCCAAATAACAAGCAGCAGCATCAGGTTGTTGATCTTTAGGCACTCCAGCCTCCAAATCCAGATAGCCAGGGGTGAGCGGGTGACCTGATTTCTCTGTGTTTTCCCTGTTGAGTTTCTGCACCTCTTGTAGAAGCAAAACCTGCTTTTTCAGAGAGCTAGGGTCTAGAGAAAAAAAATAGCAGAATTTGGATTTAGATTTTTACAGCCTGTTAAATATTCATCGTAGCTTCCTTCGTGTTTAAGACGGAATCATTTTTTTGTGAAAGGTTACAGTGTAAATCATGAGGTTGCCAAATATTTCACTCTGAACTTCTGAACTTGGTTTCTGTGTCATGGTATACATGTTAGTAGGCTATAGCTATGTATGTAATAGAATATCACACTAAAATGTGCCTCTCATAGAATCTTTGAGAGTAAATGCATGCTTTTATGTTAAATAACAACGAAACATGAAAGTTTAAGCACTGACATACAAAATTTATGCAGAGAAGACCGTATGTTGAGCTCAGTACCTGCTGTTTCTGGGGGCTTCATCTTCTTTTGAGCTTTCTGACTCTTAGGGCTCAAACACGGCTTCTCTGTCCCATCTTTACCTTTATGGTCTTTAAACTGAGAAATACAAATAAAAACAGTTAAAAGAAAAAAAATGTACACATTTTATCGACAGAAAATGTTTACATTTCCAAAGAAATTATCTCAATTAAAATGTTATACTGAAGGTTCACAGTGGTGCTACTCTCTATTCCAAAGCTAATATTAAAGACAGTGATTTTTTTTTCTTTGCCACATGTAACTCATCGTCACTCTGATGTCTCTATGCAGTGATTTCATATTTTTACACCTTTCTTGTCAAGGATATCCCCACAGTAACTTTCACAGTATGGAGCCCGACCTTTAAACTAAAAACATGAAGAACAAGGTGCCAGCTTGAAGCCAGAAATGCAAAAGCACATATACTTAAGTATTATAAATAAAACCTTCCTGTGGAAATACAGTCTATAATAACAATAAACCTACAAATTTTCCACATTTGCGAGAGGCGAGGAAATGCTTTGGTCCATGGAGCTTTATCTTGTGACAGGGCTGCGGAGAACTGGGCTCACATGCAGGAGTTATCTGTTGATTCCCTTTACTGGCTTTATTAGAAGTAGTTTTCTAGTAAAAAGACAAGATGGCAGTGCTTAGTAGGGTTATACGAATGCACATGGAATGGTATAAATATCACATATTAAGAATGAATGTCAATAAAACATTGATATGATGAAGTTAGGTTAACATGTAAAGCACACAACAAATATATCAAAACACATAAATAATTCAATAAAATGACAGCGACAGGTAGATTTGATGAAGTTAGGGTCACATGTAAAACACAACACAAATGAATCAACAATTCAGTGAAATGACACAAAGTAATGAAAAGGACAAAAATAGAAAAAAGCAACACCTCCTCTCACTTCAGTTTACAGATTAGCACATTTAATGCACATCTCCATGCGCAGACTGACTAGTACGGCATGCCTTTGATTATTCATGGCAGAAGGATAGACAGCAGCAGGGCAGTGAATTTATAGCTTATCACTTGTCGCACTCAGCAATGGAATGCAATGCTGACCCTGAGCGGAAAATATTACAAGCAACCATAGACTGTTGTTCAAATTTCTCAGCTGAGGAACCTCACTAAACACTCTCATCACAGGTTAGCATGGAAAAAACTGTCTTGAACCGCAGGGTGGCCTCACATTTGTTTTATGAATTCTGTCGAGAGGTAAACAGCACATGGAGATGTTTGGAGTGCAGTGTTTCCCCAGCGACAGCAGTGTTTTCAGAAGTTCAAATCCCTGATTGGGAGGGTGGGGAAACATGTAGAGGCCACAGTAACAGACAGAAATCTCACACCTAAGAAGGTGGAGGAAGATGGAGTGCTCTGACGACAACAGAAATTCCCTGAAATGTGACTCACACGGAAGCCATCACATTGGTATGTGGTCATTAATCATCCAAATATAATTTAAGCCATAAATGTATGATCCAGACCTTTAATTGGTTTGAATTCAACAAGTCATAACTTCATTTAGTTCAAATATGGATACAAAAAAGTAACTGCACTGTCGAACATTGTTCACTATGTGATAACATTGTCTCATGACGTCACAAGCACTCAGGTGAGTTTGCGCTTTGCTTGTAGGTCATAGAGGAAAAGAGATTTGACTCTATCGTCTGCAGCTACACAAGTGATAGGAGTGTGGTGATGTTTGTAAGTGCAACTCATGCCTCTGATGTCAAGCAGCACTTTGCGACCTTTACATAGGGTCATGGTCTGTCCTGTGATTGGATAATTAAGACAAAAGCCTCAGGTTTGATTTTTGGGAGGGGATTTTAGAGTCACAGGAAATTCTTTGAAGTCTAAAAAGCCTACAAAAATTGTACATGTGAGTGCTTTGGACACAAAGTTACAAATGTAAATTCTGCATCCGGACATACTTAGTGGAGTAAGAGTAATGTCACTGAGGTCATATTTACATAAGTATATTTACTTTTTTATTTTTCTGAACCTGTACCAGCAGGTCTCAAACACTGCGTGCAGTGTTAAATGCAGACCTTTACTGGAACCTGTAAATCAAAAGTACTTTGACAGCATTATCAGCAGGACTCCAAATAAAATTTTATGAAGAGCTATTTTGCACTGCAGGAAGTTCTGCAATTGGCACAAGAAGCACATGGTGTAGACCTACTTTACAGCAGAGGGGAAACCACTGAAAACTAATAATATAGAACATACAAAATAGCTGGCATAGAACTGGTGAGTCAGTGAGAGGGGGGAAAAATACTGACTCATCACAATTTGCTGACACCTGACTCCTGGTGAGCCGAAGGGGTTAAAGCCTTTTTAGACCCCAAACACAGCAGCCCCGATCCAAAAACAGCATTTCTAAACAGGGACACTCACATTTCACCCCTGGCCTCACACCGGCCCTCTCGTGCCCTGCCGGCAGGGAGCCTCATGCCAAGAAGGCCATGTTGCACGGATACAGATCTATATTAGATCTATATGAGTTAAATATGGACTTTATATAAACTACAAGTGACATATTTATTGTGCAGTAACTTATTTACTGCAAAATTAGTGTTCTTAATCACTTTACCCTCAATCAGCAGTTGGCAAGTGTAAACATACCAAAGTCCAGACACCGCCTATCACCCTGCCTTTTTTATGGAGAGTTTAGCACCCAAGCCAAGTCACATTCGTAGGCAAGAGAACTCTTGGAGTGGTCAGCTTTGCTGCTATGATCATTTTCACATGTTCTGCCAAGAACAACGAGATCCTGGTAAAATCTAAGAAATCAAAGTCAGCAAATATACAACATCTTTTACAACACTGACAAGAACAGGACTAGATGTCTTGAGAAAGATGACAGGCTGCAACACCTGGGAACACCTTTAGATGCTTAAAATGATAAATGCACACCTGGAAATAAAAGATAATTGGAAGTTGGATCATATTTCCACAATACCCACTTTACACCAATATAATGCAGCATCTTTTTCCGTACTGTAGGTATACACATAAAGCAAAGACCTTTTTGAATTTCAGGCTGTTAGTCTCACCTTGTCAAGCTTCTTGGTTATTGCATCTGTAGATGATTTTTTCCTGAAAGCTTGCTTTCCTTTATTGTCTTTGGGTTTGGAGCCCTTCCGAGCTGCAGGGCCTTTGAACATCAGCTCCATTATCTTCGAACTCTTCACTGTCTCCCCAATGAAGCTGATCACTTGCTGCATGCTGAGGACCAGTTTTTCCATCCCTTCCAGCTTTTGAGCCTGCTGCTCGGAGCGCTGGTTCACCACCGACATGATGGTGCTCATCTCCTGGCATATCTCCCTCACTTCTCGCCCCACGACCTGGGTCTGGTTCACAACTCTGGGTGGCAGATGGATCTCCTCCTTGTCAACCTTCAGATTCTCCATATCCTTTTCAATGCCATCAATGTCCTGAGACATCCCATCTAGTCGGTTGAGGACTTTTTCTTGAATGTTAATGAGCTTGTCCATCTTGCTGCTCAGTGACTCAATGCGATTTTGGATGAGGTCAAAACTTGAGCTGTGTCCATCTCCTACTGTGTTTGTTACCAAGGCACTCATGGCTTCCAGTGGCATAAAAAAATCACGTTAAGACACCAACTTGAGACAAAAATAGAACCAGTAACGCCCATGAAACAGACGGAAAGACTTCTTCAAAAATCGTAGCCAGCTCTACCCTTCAGTGCTCCACATTGGTGTGCAAACCAATTAAAATACAGAAATGTGAAACCAAAAATCCAACAAGAAAAGGTTCAAAAATCACCAACTCTCTAAAACTGTAAAGCTCAAGTAAAATGACCTAGACCTAATAAAGTAAAAAGAAAATCAGTTTCTCTCCCACTTTATCCCTGGCACCTGCTTCTCTCCACAATAGAAATGGTATTGAGAATGGAGGGAGCCGGTGTCCCTAAATGTAAATGGACAGCCTACGTCAGCAGGGGTCAAGTGTTGGGGGTGGGGGCTTGGCACTGCTTGGGCTATGAGACATTTGAGAGCCTTTAAGTGTTAAGCCCACCACCGTCACTGGCCTGTTGGATGTCAAAATGGTGACTGTCCACAGTACTTCTTAGTTGTGTAAGACAAGTGGGACAATGCTCATTCATTTTTACAGTTTTTCCTATTCAAATGGAAAAGTCGTCGTAACAGGTGGACATGTCTGGTCCACATTCTTGAGTGGACAGCTAAGGTGTCCAAAAAAGGAGAAGTGTAAAGATGAAGTTCACAGGTGTTGTTGTTGTTGTTGTTGTTGTTTGTTTGTTTGTTTGTTTTTAAGCAGAAGAAGATATTTTGTCATCATTTCAAATTAGACGCTGTGTTGACTGTCTCAATGAAATTATTCAAATGAGTTTCATGGCATTGAAGAGACTAAAAGGACTGTGCTGCTAGTTATTCTGTCTGTGTACAATTCTGAATGAGAAACGTGTTACAGTGCAGATTCCCTCTTTCTCTCTTGAGTGCCTGTAACTTTCACCCACTGTCAGGGGAAACGTGAGGAAGCCTACAGTTCCAGGCTAAGAGGACCTACAGTAAGATGTTTAGCCCTTCTGCTGAAAGAAGAGATGGGTGACACTGATGATTTATACTATGTCTACTCACCGACAAAAACATCCACTGATAACCTCCCTTAACTGAGTAAGGGATCAATTTTAACTTAGTGCTTGTAATATGAGCGTAATCCGTGTTCCCTGTAAATCCAAATATGATTTATTCTAACAACAGACGTGTTTATGTCAACTCACAGGGCACAAACTGAAAATAAGATGCGGCAGTCAAAATTATTTGAAGTTTAAATAACCAGAGGTTGCAACATTCTCACGGTTGGATAATGAAGCTATTTCCTGACAACTTTGCCTGCACAAACTTCCCAAACTCATTTTGCCCCCATAAATTCACAGATGATAGAGCTGAGAAGGAATCCAGCTTTGCTCAAGCCACCATGAAATACTTTTGACAACAGAGGCACAGACTGCAAACTGAGCCACCGTGAACCCAGCCAAACTCGCCTCACTCCGGTGGCTCAAGCCAAAATCTGGGCTCATGGGTGCAGGGACCAAGGAGGGACGTGAACTTGGCAGATAGAATGGGGTCAAGCGGGGTAAGGTGAAGGAAGGGACGGGAAGGAATTTACCTGTCAGCTCATATTTCATGACAAGTCATCACACCAGGTTGCATATTACTTTCTGTCTTATTTAGATAAGAGCCAAGCTGCGTTGTGCAAAGCCTAGTGGAATTTTCCTACACCAGTGCTTGTAGGAGCAGACTGACCTACTACATTCCCCTGTATTTTTATTTTCATCTGGCTTCACTCGCGTAAGATGGCTGTAGCGGAAAGAACAAGTGACTCTGACGGGGCAGAAACAGATGGGAGTAGAAACAACCATCAATCAGTCAGGGAGAGACAGGGACGCTTACACCTGTCTCTGGATGCCAACAGATGACAGACAACGTAGGTCATTTGCAGCATGTTGTGTCAATTTGAGGGGCATGGACAGTCAACTTTCTTATGCAGTGGTGTGCAGGGAACAGACGGACTGGAATTTTTCCACACAAGCCACAAGAAGAACGTTAAGTATTTCTTTACAAATGTTAAAAGAGAGAAAAAGAAATGTAACCATGATTTTGCTGCACATTAGCAGATTAGCATGCAAGACTGCATTGGCACTATCACATTATGTCTTGCATTGCTTAGAGGCAGAGGGGCACATCAAGGTTGTTAAACCCTGCAAGGTATATAAACAGATCTTAGGCCTTTGAGGCTCACAGCATAAAGCAAATATCGAGTTCATATCATTTTACAGTGAAACTAACGCCAAAGAAAGTAACATCATCATGACTAGTTCTCTATCACCTTCTCTGCCAAGCCCAAGCATGTGTACACACAGCCCAAACACACAAGGTGGCAGCCGAGGAATCACTGCCCTGTCTACTGGTGCATGACTAAAATGTTGTTTAGTTAATGTGACAGCAAAATTATCAGGATGTTTGGAGACATTGTCAACTGCATGAATGCTCAGAAAGCCTAATTCTGTGTTTGTGTCCTGGTTGACCTTGTAGTTTGAACTTAAGGACTTCTAGAATGGAAAATATTTAAAGGTAAACTGATATATATCAGATGGCTTTGCCCCTTTATGCAGCTAAACGTCAAACTTATCAGGTCACCATGTACCCTTTGTACATGGTGTGTTTGAATGTGTGTGTGTGTGTGCGCATTCTTTTTATGTTTAAGTGTGTGTTGCTAAGAGTACAAATGAAATTGATTTATTATCATTATCATAATAAATCTGGGGCTGCAACAAATGATTGTTTTCGTTATCGACTATTTGTAGTTTTCTTGATTTTCTCGATTAATTGTCTGTTGTAAAAAAAATGAAAAAATTGCAAATTTAAATCCAAATATATTCTACAATAAAACAATTAATTGATCATTAAAATGGATTGACTACTTGATTAATCAAGTTATCCTTTAATATACTGTTATTATTTGTGAATTGATGACCTGGTTATAACATGCATAATTATGAGAATATTTGAGATCCAAACATTGTTATGGCAAAATAAATGAAGGCCTCAGGGACTTTTTTGCAAGCAAACAACTGCTGGTCTTAAACAGTCTTAAATATTTATTAAATTAATGGTTTTATAGAAAAAAAGAACACTTACATGGACAATTTTTTTTCTGAACAGTTCATAGGTATGGAGGGGTATATGGTTAAACAGTGTGACCTGTGTGGCCCTCTGTATTAGGCTATTTGTTTGGCATTTGGGAGAAGGTGTACTGTTAAAGATGGAGCACCACCTCCCTTACAGAGAACACAATGTCCTGGGAAGCACTGGGTCTGTGTGCTGTGGCTACTGTCCAGTCACCTCTCCAGTCTCCGCTCACACATTACACAGCCTGCCAGCTCCAGCTATACTTTCTCTTGGAAACTTGTGGGCTTAAATGTGTGTGGCAGCATGAAACTTTACTCCTCGTGCTAATGTCTAAGACGTCTCTTCTGTTCTTTCCCTGTTATCTCAGGTTTTCTCCTGGCATGTAAGCACATTTTGCTGCTGGACTTTGACATACTTCTTGGTTTTGTTTATACAGAGTTATAGAACTGAATTAGACTACATTAGGCTGATTCAATACACTGAGTGAGCACACACACACGCACATAGACACACATTCAAACAGAAGCCTGTCTCTCTTGTGAAATGTGATAAATGTTTATGTTAAAACATGCAAGTTGAAGAATCGAAATGTTGAGAGGTTTCACATGATACGCACTTATGCCTTTTGGAACGTGACATGCTCAGACGAATCTAAATTAAGTGAAACTGTATGTTTCTGGTACAGTTACTGATTAAAACTAGCAGAGATGATGTATATATATATGTGTGTGTGTGTGTGTGTGTGTGTGTGTGTGTGTGTGTGTGTGTGTGTGTGTGTGTGTGTACCACTTTGAAAGGTGCAGTACAAAATGAAATACCTTTGATATTTAAAATATATTTTTCTTATAATACTTTAGAGAAAATTCACTTTTCCATGTAATGGTTTATTTTTTTAGTGTGGTATTGACAGTGCAAATTACTAAAGTAAATGATCTGGGTCCTCCACTCACATTTTTGAACAGCAGGTGGCATTGTTCATCTGCATGAAGGATGAACAGTGAGACTTGTGAGACTTCAGAGGTTTGAACAGAGGCTGTTTTCCCTGTTCTATTTTTTGGTGCATAAGGGATGCAGCTAAGGAGTCATTTCTATTGATTTGATTTTCTATTGACTGATTTCTTGGAGCTGAAGCTAACCTGTTTTAATAGTTTGTTTTGTTGGGACCAACCAACCAAACCAAAAGGATCTAAATCCTGCTTCTTGGATTCAGTGCTTTTATGGCATAATTGTTTTTTAAAAATTACAGAAAAAAGAGATTATTTTTAATCAACTGACTGATAGATTGCTAAATTTCTGACAGACTATGTGTATTCATATTGAATTGGTTTAAGTGAGAATGACGAATTGATTCTTATGTAACTGGGGAGGCAGAGTTGTTTTGAAAAGAGCTGCTGAAGTACTTTTATTTCTGTTCAGCACAAGTAATCTCACTTGTACTTGAGTAATGCTTTCAAGTTCACTGCCTTGAGGAAGATATTCCCAGTTGCACTATTATTACCAGTATGGAAATTTAAGAAGCACTTTACATTGAGGATGTCATAAAGGGCATTAAAGATTAGTGATAGAATGCAAAGAAAGCCTAGCCACATACTTGTGGATCTACTACAGTAAATGTCAGTGTGGATCTCCTAAATGCCAAGAAAGGAATGGAAACAAGAGAGGGTGAGAGGGCTTCAGCTTGTCTCTGAGGCACACTATCACAGCACTACAGATAACTACAGAATGTGTGTATTTATAATCCGTGTGCAGTGTTTGTATTTATACCGAGAAAGGATTCTCTCAGCGGGAATATGCATTTTACAATTTAAAACAGGTAACAAGATATCTGGTCATATTTCACGCTTTGAAAGGAACAAATAATCCATGATGTGCGGATATTAAAGGGTAATGAAGCACTAAATATTATCGGGCAAAAAGCTTTTTTGCACTGATCTATAAGAAGTTCAAGTCTCTTGCTTTTTCAACCACATGCATTGTGACAGGAATGTCACCACTAAAGCAAAACCACATTAAAATCTTTAATCACTAGATGGCAGCAAAAGCAGGAGTTTGTGGCTTCAGTGTGCCTGTCACGCTCGACCGCTAGAGCTCACTGTACCTTCACAGCAGATTTTAAACTCTGCGGTCATAAACACCACCAGCTCCTTATCTTATGTTTTATCCTTCCAGCTGCTATCCATAACATAGCAAAACACACATGCATCTAACTACCAGTCTCCCCTTTCAGTTAGATTCTGAGAATCACATTACTGCTGAAAGGATAATCTCCATATGTTGAGCTAACTAATTAAATTAGATGTGACATTTAGCTGGGGCATAGCATAGAGAAAGTGGGTGTAAAAGTAAGCATTTAATTGCACAAATAAAATGTACTTCAAAGGCAACCCAAAATGGTCTCATATGCAGGTCATGCTACGCAAAAGCATGAGCTAAGTGCATATAGTTTTCTAGACATAATAGAAATAACCGGATGCAAGCAGGCAAGAAATAAGAATAAAGTACACATAGGATAACATATCATTCATCCATTTTCTTTCCTCTTAAGGGTCACAGGTAGAGCTGTAGCCAATCCCAGCCGACTTTGGGTATGAGGCAGGGTACACCATGGACAGGTTGCCAGCCCATCACATGGCTGATTTATAGAGACAAACAGTTATTCACACTCATATTCACACCTATGGACAATTTAGAGTTGCCAATTAACCTAATCTGCATGTCTTTGGACTGTGGGAGGAAGCTAGTAGGAAGGAACCCACTTAGGAACCCACTCAGGGTGAACATGCAAACTCAAATATTATATAACACAAGATGAACACATTGGACCTGTCAAAGAATTAAAAGTTGTTTGAAATTAACATATAAGTTGATCACGAGACTAGGTTATTTGTTGTCTAAGGATAAAGTAACTCTAGCACTTTGGTTAAAGAAACTCATTTCCATTAGTTGCAACATTATCCATGTCATAAAAAATGGCCAAGCACCCATTCTGCATAATACCTGAAACAACAATACATCACAACAGCACCAAGCCTTGTGAGCTGGATATCACCCACAGAATTCAAGCAATTGTTGGGCATCAAAAATAAAGCACGTATTTGAGGCATCGCAGCCTTTTCAAAGGTACCTAATAATACTAACAACAAGAATAAACAGATGAGGGTGACCCTGTGGCTGAATGGTTAGGGAGGGTACCACTTGAGTGTAACGCCGTGGGTAGCCGGTCCCCGATGTGACTCCAGGGTGGTCGGACCCTTTGTTACATGTCATTACCCTACTATCTCTTCCCACTTTTCCTGTCTCTTTCTCTCTCTCCTTCTCCACAGGACATTCCTACAAGGACAGTAAAATTATCAAGTAAGGGTGGTCATTAAAGCTGGTGCCATCCCCTCTGACAACAGTCCAAAATTGTTGACAAGATGTGTAGTGTTAGTTACTAATAAAGGCACCTGGACTGCAGATACAAAACAATCCATGCTTGTTTTCTGCAGTGTAGTTGCATTTGTGTACAATATACCTATAGATGATGATGAAGATGTAAATTTCCAGGATAATCAACCATCAATCAACCATCCAAAAGGCAACTTATGAATCAGGAAATCAAGCAAAGTCCTGACACAATCCAGCATTTGGTCTGTAACATACTCTCTCATTTTGACTTGTAATAATAAAATTAAGAGGATTTTCAATGGACAAAAACAAAATAGATTACAATTTTATTGTCCTAAAATTGTCTTTAAATTTTAAATCTATACTGACTCCATGACAACAACACTGATGGTATGAAAGACAGTTTGGGGAATTCTTCATCGGAAGAATTAATAAATACGGAAGTGAAAATGCGAAGCCAATGCATGAACAACTACCATTATCACAAGGTTACTATTATTGTCATGTTGCTTTTGGAAAACAAAACTGTTAGTGTTCCTCAGCTAATGTTTGGGTATTATTCAGCACGTCAAACATCCGTGTATATACCTGAATGGCAGGTGGAGTAGATGCTTTGTGCCTCCTCCTGTAGCAGAGTAAATCACACAGCCTGCGCCAGAGGTAGGAGGCAACCAAACACATGCTGTTGACCAGCCAGATGTCCCAGCCTGTTACAAATTTCTCCATGGCTTTCACTTTGCTGCTCATCCTTCTTCTATAGTCCCGCTCTTCCTATCTTTAACTACGAAGGATCTCTTGGAGCTTAGGGAGAAGAGTCTCAAGTGGAGAGTTGAGGGAGATGACAGCTCATTCTCAGGGTAAGGACCACCCTAACATTAATACTACACTATCCTTCGCAGCCTCTGTTAATTCAGTCAACCACCCTCCACTCCCACCAGCACTTAAGAGCCAAAGGACGGGCAGTTTGTCCTCATGACAAAAGAGTGACAGGTGCCAGCGAAGGGTGTCTGAGAGACATGCTCTCTCTCACTCTGTATAACCTCTCATCTTCACTAGAGAGCAAGTTTTTTTTCTATGTCCTTTCCTCCCATATTCCTCTCTGTAAATGACAAGACAAGATTAATCTTCAACACAGCACTGACATTGAAAACTGTGAGAATTGTGATAGGGGTTCTAGTCTCCCTGTCAACACAGACACTTGGATGTGGTGTAAATAAATAGCCTGCGCTATTGGATTACTGCTGCAAATGTCACACCAGCCATTACGTGGGGGCTTACACTCAATGATCTCAGCAACAGCAATTTTATATCAACTTTTATTGTATGCAAACGTAAATTACAGCATCCACTGTAAACACAACAGTAATTCACATATAGAATTATTAAAGAATCCAAATGAACACAGAATGAGTATTAAATGAAAGCTGGTATCCCAGCAGGATTTTTAAACTTAGCCACATTGTGTACAGTATGTTTTGCAACAATCACACACTTTGGGTGTGAAACCCATACGGACACAAGGCCAAGAATGCATCACCTGGCCAACAGTGGCCAGTCACAGCTATGTGCAACATGTCTGGAAACTTCCCCAGCCTCCTCTGGCTTCACCATGGGCGCTGCCAAATACAATAATGAGCTCACTTTTGGATGGGAGTTGTGGTCTCACTGCTCAAATGAATCTGTTGGCTGCCATGAAGGGGAAAAAGCAAAACTGGTCTTTGATTACTTACAATGTCTCAGTTTGCTTTACAGTAGACTACTTAAGTTTCAGCTGCAGCATTTGATTAATTGAACCCCAGACTGCATGTTTTACACTATTTTTGGCACACCTTGGTCATCACATAATACTGCAATTGATAAAACTGACAAATCCAAAGCTCCAAATATATTGTGTGCTGAGTAGGCACTACACACAGTGTCATATTTCAAAACTTTACAATCTGGTAAATGTTATGGTGTTAAAATCATATTGAATCACTGTTAAAAATAAACATCAAAGCCACACCAGTGTATATATATATATATATATATATATATATATATATATGTATATATATACAGAGAGGATCTGTTGGCATACAATCTGTTCACAATCTGCGCACACGCTT
>JBBMJY010000006.1:13464541-13483880 GCA_037833715.1 Toxotes lorentzi
TATATATATATATATTTATATATATAAAGAGAGTCTCTGGTGGCATAACCTCTGTTAACAATTTGAGCAAATTAGTGAATTTGTGACCATTATAAAGTTAATGTCTTTAAAAATGCATTAGCACCCCCTGCTGGTGCTCCTATGGACTCAAAGTGCAGATTCAAAAAGGATATTGATACTCCTTCATAAGTACCTTTTACAAGGAATTCATACACAGCATGGATACCTCTGGTTCAAATTTTCTTTCCCAGAAGCTGCGCATGGTTTTCACCCTCTCCAAGTAGGGGAATAAGGCCAGCTTGGTCATGTTTCAGACTTTGGCACACTCATGAACTGACTTCAACTTGGCCGTTCTCCCTGAGGGGGACACTTGGCCGCCAGCCCTTTCCTTCAGAGCTCTCTCTCCATCTTCCCGGCCTGGTTGACCTCTCTGGGGTGTTTCTCTTGGCTGGATATTTTATCTGAGCAGAGTCAGAGAGAAAGACTGAGGAAGGCTTTAGCAAAGCACCAATTAAGTTTGTAAGAAAATACCAGCGTTAAATCATTTCAGACTTTTTTTTTTAAATGATACTTAATCTATTTTTTCCTTGCTTTAATTTCTAAATCACTTATAGCACCATAATGTTGTACAGCTGTAGCCTTAGCAGTATGGTGGACTTTGAGGGTATTGCAAAGTAGTTTAATGAGTGATACTTTGCTAATAGATAGTTAGTAATCCTGGAGCTTTTGGGCCATGTGCAATTCTGGGGCTGTGAGACCTGTTGCACATCAACAGACAAAACAAGCACTTTGAAGACAACATCTTGGACTCCGGGAGACTGCTAGGCATCTGCGCTAATTTTAGATATATTATAAACAAGGGTGACTGATCAGACAAATAATTGTTAGATTAATCTCTGATTAAAATAAGCATTAGCCCTAATAAGAACCAAGAGATCTTCCATACAGTTGTGACCTGGCTGTTTCTGTACATACAGCCGATACTTGCTGCATTCAAGTACCGTAACACGTTCGGGAAAAAGAAGCGTCCCTTGCCGGGGTTGAAGTTTTGAGAAAGTAAGCTACAATTCAAACTTAATTTTAAAATATATATATATATTCTATTCGAACAAATGTTCGATTTAGCTAGTAACAAGGGAATGTCACATCTGGGCATAAAGTTACGGCGAAAAATAGTCTCTCACAGTCCATACCGAAACAGTGTTTGGTCACGTGATTAAAGGTCAAATGTTGAGCGGGGAATCAACATGGCGAACGAGATGACATCCACGGTGCCGGAGTCCGTTCAGTGTCCCGTTTGTTTCAAGGACCTCAAGCCGACCACAATTAACGGACACCTCGATGTATGTCTGCTGAAAAGCGCTACCGACGGCGGCCCGTCCACCACAGACGAGAACGGACCTCCTCTAAAGAAACCGCGTGTTAGTGCGGAGGCTGCACCGTCCAGTCCTGGTGTCAACAAAACTGTGGCCGGCTCCTCCGCCTCCGTGGCAGGGACCCCGACATCTGCGACGTTTTCTCTGTTTCAGACCAGCAAGAGTAAAGTTTCGGTTCAAAGTGAACGGAATAATTTCTTCACCAGTAAAGAAAATGCTGCCACTGCTGTCAGCAAGGGGGTTCAACGCAGCGCGCCGAACGAGACTAAAGCTCGGCCATCAGGGACAGAGACTCCGAAGAGCCAAACATCTGTGTCCAGCGGACAGACACTGAAGACTCCACGTGGTTTGTCACCACGGACACTGCTAACCATGGACAAGCCTTTGGCGGAGATACTGCGGCCGAACACACTGGAGGAATACTTTGGTCAGAGTAAAGCTGTAGGCCAGCAAACGCTCCTCCGGTCACTTCTGGACTCGCACGAGATACCGTCTCTGATCCTGTGGGGACCACCGGGATGTGGAAAGGTGCGATGGTGACAGCTAAGACGAAGCACCTTACATGATGCACCATCCCCATGATGCACTCATTTGAGGAGACCTGATTTTCATTTATTTTCCCACTGTCTCATTTGCAGTGCTTGTTTTCAACACGCACACCGCTTTGATAACACAACACTGGTATTATTCTTACCCCCAAATAGCTTTATCTGAAGTTTTCATTCAGACTGTGTCTGCCAGGTTGGTGCTCTTTGTCAGACCTGGTTACAGCATGTTAATGACTCTTAGGTATGTCAGTCCACTTATATGAATTGTTGTACCACAATTGAGTGGTTATTTTCGTACCTGGTTCAAATGATTTACAGTGAAGACAAGATTTATGAGGCTCTCAAAGCAAGGTGCATTATATGACCTGGAATATTAAATGTATGGCTCAGACACTGGAGATTAAAGATGGAATATATGTGTGAATAGTTTTTTTTTTTTAGTGTGGGGTAATTTTGGTTTTGCCTCTAGGCCCATTTACATTCCAGAAATCAGCTCATATGTTACAATCAAATTCCTTAAATGTTTTGTTGTCTTTCAGACCACTCTAGCTCACATAATAGCCAGCGCCAGTAAAAAGAATGGCACAGCTCGGTTTGTCACTCTTTCTGCGACCAGCACATCCACCAATGAAGTCCGAGAGGTGATCAAGCAGGCGCAGAATGAGCTCCGACTGTGCAAGAGGAAGACCATCCTGTTCATTGATGAAATTCACCGCTTCAACAAATCCCAACAGGTTTGTTTATTAATGAATTCATGTTTGTTATACTACAGGTTGTCAAGCTATCTAAGCTTTAGATTTATCCTCCATTTCTGTCAAATATAGGAAGTAGCACCAATGTTAGTGTGTTTATCATTAGGTTTGTTTTCACATTTAAGATTATACAGCTTCCATTTAATCTGTTAAGATGATCATGTTTTATGATGTTACCCCCCCTTGCTAAACCACAATTTAATTTCCTCTGCAGGAAAAAATACACGGTTATGAATAGCTTACAGCTTACAGCCTAGTATGTCTACTGCCGGTCTTCACAGCTCCATTATAAGAATGTGCTCACTCAGTATACACACAGTTGATCCCCTCTCAAACAATATGCACCAACTCCTCTGTTTGACATATATCATGTGACTACTCTAAGCAGTTATTTGCTGCCAAGGAGGCGAGTGTTATGAAAGTAGTCAAATGAATACTTTTAGATACTGTCACTTCATCGATGGTGATTGTACCTCTTTCACTTCATGCTTCATTTGGCCTTTTTCTTCACCCAGTATGTGTGTGTATCTGTAGGACACTTTCCTTCCTCACGTGGAGTGCGGGACGGTAACTTTGATCGGAGCGACCACAGAGAATCCATCTTTCCAGGTGAATGCTGCCCTGCTGAGCAGGTGCAGGGTGCTGGTTCTGGAGAAGCTTTCTGTGGAGGCCATGGGCTTGATCCTGGACAGGGCTGTGGCCACACTCGGGATCAGAGTCGTGGGACGAGATCCAACAAATCCCAAAGATCAAGACCAAAGAGATGGACATGAGTAAGTGCTCCTCTTGGGGGCTGAGCCCTCTGTTTCCCACATGTCATGACCGGATGTCACCCTACAACTGCTGAGGAGCAGTTTTAAGTTCGAAGGATCAAAACATGTAAATAATTCACCTTTAGACCAATAAACTTGCAAGTAGAATCACTTTACTTTCAGTGGTTGTTATCAGAGTGGTTTAAGAGACTTGTGGGGAAATTTATGTTTTCGTGTATTCATCATCATACCCAATAACAAGCAGTGATCTGAGTTTAAAGTTATTTCTTTAGGTGTAATAATGATTATGCTGCAGTGACCTTGTTAAAGGAGTACACATTGCTACAATTCATATATTTTTGCAATATTTGTCATCATTGTTGATTCAGATTCTTATCCTCAGGCCCATATTCTTTACAACGGAAATTACAATAGTGAAAAATATTGACACTGATCTTATTTGGTTGTATTTTTCTCTTTTCCAAGGCCAGAGATTTACATTGAGCAAAAAGCTCTGGACACTATAGCCTACCTCTGTGATGGTGACGCAAGAACAGGACTTAATAGTCTGCAACTGGCTGTTCAAGCTCAGTTGAGTCTGACCCATTCAACCCTGTTAGCACAAGACGGTGCTCCTCAAGAGATACTGGTGAAGGAGCAGCATGTGAAGGAAGGTCTCCAGAGGTCCCATATTCTCTATGATAAAGCTGGTAAGCCCAAATGTACTTATCATGTCAGTGTTGCTGCAGTTACTTACCAGAGTGACCCCTGTGAAGCCCACTGATCTGGAAGGTGCCTTGTGCAAATTCAGGGCACCTTAAATTTATCAAAGCATCTACTGTGGTGACTTCCATATAGTTCTGTTCTGTTGTTGGTGAAGTGAGACACATTTAGAGGAACATTAACCCATTGCAGCATATTGTACATACCCACTTCTTTAAAAATCCTCTTAGCAGTTTCAGTATAACCCCTGTCAACAACGTCTTCAGTTTAGATAACTTCTAAATATCTTGAGGGTTTGACTTTAACGACCCTATCATATTACCTCGTTTTTATCACGTACGCTTTGTCACAGGGCTTTCGTATGAAATGCATTGAATTATTTATTTAATTTATTTTTTTAAGACTCGATAACTGATAGAACCTCAGGGTGCTTCTAACCATGCATATGGTTGCCATGGAGTTCCACGTTGTTTGTTTCCTGTGTGTGTGAATGACACTCAGGGGTGTTACACTAAACACATTTCAAGGGCCCCAGTGCCCTTTACAGCATGAAACATAAAACTATGACTCTGCTTAAGACTGATGTGTTTGCATTGATGTGTACATTCTTAGAACTAGAAAGCACTATTACTTGGTACTTTCTTAACTGACCAATTAATAGTAAAAATCAATGCTCTTTGAGTTACAGTGACCACAGTATTGTCATACATATTGTGTTTAGTAATAGGTGGAGCTTTTAACATCTACATACTGTGGTTTCTGCCACTCCAGTCATTTACACCTCCCTTCCGCAGTCCTCCACACTGTCCTGTTACATAACACTCAGCTGTCCCAAAAGATTGAGATTTACTGTTCCCTGTTTCACAGCGTGATGATACTGCCCCTCAGCTTAACTAATGACCTTATATCAGTCGCTTCATGTGCTGATGTACTTGTGTGTATGTGTCTGTGTTACTCAAAGGCGAAGAGCATTACAACTGTATCTCTGCGTTGCATAAGTCGATGAGAGGCTCTCATGAGAATGCCTCTCTGTACTGGCTGGGTCGCATGCTGGAGGGCGGTGAGGATCCCCTCTATGTGGCTCGCAGACTGGTCCGCTTTGCCAGCGAGGATGTTGGTATGTGAAATTGCTGTATCCCATCATCTCAGGTGTTTTATCTTTTAGAATTTATTCTGATCATTCAGTATGCGGCTGCCAAGTTGCTGCCACTCTGATCCACTGGTCTTAACATTGGATGCCTGTATGGATGAGATTGGATTTTTGCAGCTGTGATACTGGTTACATCACTGACACTGTAGTTTAGTTTGAGCCAGAGTAGAGACTGTGTTCTTCAGACAGGGGCTTTGTGATTGTCCCTAAATCTCAGCTCTTAACTAAAGATGTGTGCTGTGGGCTTATGCTGTGAGATCCTTCAGCTCGTGGGCTGTCAGCTGTCAGAAACCCATAGGCATGTTAAGTCTGTTGCTTCTTTAAAAATTTTTTTTTTTTTTTTTTTTTTTTTTTGCTTTCTGTAATTTAATTAATTCACTGATTTGATAATCTGCTATTTTAGGCTTAAAACTGTATTTGCTTTTTTAATGCATTTAAAGTACATGTCAATTGCTTATTAAAATGTTCCGAAGCGTTAAGCACAGGACGCTTACAGATAAAGGAAAAGATTCTGATAAAGGAAAATGTATTTTTGAATTTTGAATGCAGTCTGACTGGTTGCCCTCCTCTTTGTGTCTCTCTCAGGTATGGCAGATCCCTCTGCTCTCCCTCAGGCTGTGTCCGCCTTTCAGGCCTGTCACTTCATCGGGATGCCTGAATGTGAGGTAGGCTGACCTGACCAATCAGTGATGGTTTTACCCAGTTTTCCATCAAAATATCTAATTACCATACCTGAGTCATTTATGCTACAGTTGTATTTTAGTCTTACCTCTGTTATCCTCCTCCTGTTCATCTGAATGACAGGTGATCCTGGCTCAGTGTGTGGTGTATCTGGCACGAGCACCCAAGTCTGTGGAGATCTACAAGGCCTATAATAATGTAAAGGCCTGTTTGAGGAGTCACAAAGGCCCTCTGCCTCCTGTCCCCCTGCACCTCCGCAACGCCCCCACAAAGCTGATGAAGCAGCTGGGCTACTCTAAAGGCTACAAATATAACCCAGCCTTCAGCGGCCCTGTAGAGCAGGCATACCTACCTGAGGAGCTACGGGGAATCGATTTCTTCACCTGGACGCCCTCAGACCCATGAGCTTCTCTTGTAATGATTAAGCCACATAATGTATGCTATTAAACCAAAACTGCTGAATGAAAACAATCTTTTGACATTAATGGTATCTGCTGATCCAAAT
The DNA here is from genome assembly GCA_037833715.1 of Toxotes lorentzi. NCBI lineage: Eukaryota > Metazoa > Chordata > Actinopteri > Toxotidae > Toxotes > Toxotes lorentzi. The sequence goes on from JBBMJY010000006.1 coordinate 13,471,029, forward strand.
TCACACCTGCATTTGGGGCTTTTGACATGTTCATTTTTTTTTTTTTTTTTAGAGGTAAAAAAAAAAATTAACATCACAGCCATTTCCATTCACATATTATGTCATGTTCAGATGTATATACAGTTTTAATTTAGTCAATTGTTTTTGATTATAAATGATGCACAAACCATTTACAGTTTGATTTACTTCTAAATATATTCATAATAAAGGCCTTAATTCATTCATCAATAGCAAAAATATACTGTAAATATACACAATATATCTTTGAAATTCCATAATAGATGTGTAAATGTTTACTATGTTAATATGTGCTTGTTCTCTTGTCCTTGTAAAAATTTCATGCATTGTTTAAACTGATTAAAATGTTTCCTCTTCTTATGAATACTAAACTCCTTTTGATGAAATGCAGGACAAATATAAAATGAAAATTTGATATTTTATTTAACAGTTTATTGTTTAGTCTCTTCTTCAGTTATGGAAGCTTCTTCAGTTTTGGGCCATGGTCTGCAAGGAAATAACACAAGACTAAGTTTGTACACTTCACAAAGAACCCTCAGTATGAAGTGATATTGTGTAAAGTGACGTCTGTGTGGTTTCCCTCACCTCACTGATCCAGGGGATGAAAGAGGCCACACGCGTAAAGACTGTGGGTTTTCTAGGAGTATTACATCCACGTCCATCCACGAAACTAGTCACCCCTTCAACGTACCATCTACCGTCTCTGCCCTTGCAGTTCAGAGGACCACCAGAGTCACCCTGAAAGATGACAGCAGATATTGGTGCATTGGAGAAAATGTTATCGTTTGTGTCACACAAAGCAAGCATTGTTGTGTCATTGTTCCTTACATGGCATGCTGACTTGCTCTCTCCTCCTGCACAGACCATTATTGTCTTCGCTGAGCTGCCCCACCACTCGTTTTGACTGCAGATGCTGTGATCCACTACAGGAAGTAGGGCCTGTTGTAGTGTGGTTGCCCGGGGACCTCCAGCTAAAGAGAAATTGATATTATTGTAATAACAGCTGAGAATTTGAATTATGTTTGATGCATCCCTGCAGGTTCCAGAGCAACTGAATATTTTGCTTTACACAACATAAGGTGGGTGTCAGCAGTCTTGGCAGCAGGTCTTACAGTAGAGACGACCCCAGCCTGTGACATAGCAGGGCTGGTTGTGGGCAAGAGCAGCACCACTCTGCGGTAGGCAAGCCGGTTCAACCTTATCATTGATAACAGCACTCTTCTCCAGCTTAAGCAGGGCAATATCATTCCTATGTAATGGAATGAACACACAGAATTAAGCATACATTTTCCTAATAGGTCAGAGGCTGCATAACTGTATAAAATGCCTGTTTGTTGTTGTGTTTAGGTGCATTGATCTACATTTACAAAACTTCTATTTACTCAGCTGCTGTTCAGCAGAAACTCTCAGCAACTTTTTCAAGTACATATTTACTGTTTGTTAATGATCCATCACAGATGGAAAGGATGACAACCTACCCACAAGAAACACAGTTGTCATTCCATTTGGGATGGATGAACATTTCTTTCACCATAATGAACTGTTCAGGTTCCTCTTCCTTGTTCATGTCATGCTCAGCAAGAACCACCCTGTATGTGTGGAATCTGGATAGGAGGAGAAAAAGAGCCTAACTGTCTTTAAAAATTAGTTTTAGAAATGAATACCGATCACATTACTATTACATCACTAGCTTTTTAACCTCGAAATGTCATGTGACCATTGCAAGAAAAAAAACATCCTAGATTTATTCAGGGACCTCAGGTGTCATTTATGTTTTTGTTTTTTTTTAAAAACTGTATCTGAGGTGAAAACTTTTCCTCACGTGATGCAGTGTGCAGCAGTCAAGACCCAGTAAGGAGCAATAAGTGTTCCTCCACAGGTGGGTAAGAAAGACTCCAAAGAAATCTACAGATACACAGAAAACTGATTGACTTAGATCAGCATGTGAAACAGATGGGTGAATTTCTGTTTGTGAAGAGTCAAGTGTTTGCACTGACTCACCTGCCATGGCCAGCTGTAGGGACGGACTTCCTCCCCATTCACCACACGGCCGATGTTGGGCTGGTAACTGGGTACACCACACCCAGACACTTCAACACAGTGAGAAAAAGAAACAAGACAAGCTCAATAAAAGAAAGAGGGTCCCCAAAATGTATACAGTTTTCTCTCAAATCAAGATATCAGCTTGCTTCATATTGATTTTAGGTAGTAGTAGTAAGTAATTTCCACCAATAAATACAACGTGCTTAACATGAACTCACCAACTGTGACAACCAAGAGGAGGACAAATGCCAGTTCCATTTCTTATTGATCCGAAAGAGCTGTTTTTATCCTCCAGAGCTATTTATGGGCAGCAGTCCAGACAACACCAGACACAGCCTGGGAGTTTTGCTCCCATTCTCCAGGTGGCAAGAGCGCTGTGTGCATGCAAAGTCAGATACTGGCTGAAACACAGCATGTGCGAAATTGAGATAGCCCACTAATACAAAGCAATGAGCAAATTTTTATGCCTCTGCGCAGACGAGGCACCTTTTTTAACTTGACCTTTAGAAATGTATTTTTTAAGGGGTTTGGATTTTTCCCCTGAGAACTTAATAAATATACCACTAAAGAGTCAATAAAAGCTACACCCAAGAGAGGAGAGTTTTGTGGGAGTCATTTATTCTCCCCGCCAAACGGTGTCGCTGTGAAACACGGCTGTCTACTTCCGCTCACTGCAGCAGAAGAAGAAATTGTAGTTTAAAAATGGCGCTACCCGGTGTTTTACTCGTGCGGCTGAGAGGGCTGAGAAAAATCGCCAAATGTGTTTATACCGGAGGCAAAACAGCGTCCAACTTGAACAGAGAAATGCGGTGGTACGCGACAAGAGCCGGAAGCTTCGCAGAACCCGGTGCATCGTATTTCCACTCTAAACGAGGTGAGTGAAGCCTGCTGTTAGCTAAGTTAGCTAACGGCGAAGAGGTGACAGCTCGCAGTGGGGCTAAACCTCAAGGACATCCATCCTAAAACATGACAGCCACTCTTATTTAATGGGCCTTAAGTAAATAACAGTGACATAATAAATACATTCAAACAAGCCTTTCATAAGAGAACTATATAAAAGAAGTTTTCATAACTGTAACATTTTTATAAGACTTCTCTTATAACCTCTTAAGATTAACTAAAAACAAGCAAGAGAGGCCTCGATTTACCGAATATGTATTTTTGTATGTCAGCAGTATATCAAATAAATACATAGTAATAAGATTTGTAAAAAACAGTTTCCTGAATTTTTGAGTATGGATGTAAGATCAAAACAAATGTGTGCATGTGTGATTCAGTACTAGTTTCACATAAGGAGCAGCAGATGAATATTACCTCAGAGGAAATAGCATCAGAAACAAGAGCTGGATCTTTAGGAGGTTACTGGAACGGCTTAAACTGCAAGAAATTCTGAGTAGTTATTTAGCTGACCATTTGGTGTAAGCAGCTGGCCAGCCAACACAATATAACTGTGATTCCCGTTTTCCAAGAACTGTATGTGTGTCTGAAGTCTGTTTTTAATGTTTAGATAACCTTAGCCCAGACCTCCTGAAAGAGTTTCCACATCCTAAAAGCCTCTTGAATAACACCATCTCTCGCTCACTGGGAGTCAGTGACCTGTCCCATTTCATCCAGTACAGCTACACTGAACATGCAGGCGTCAAGGTGAGAACAAAAGTCAAGATGATCTATGGTTTCTGGACACACCGCACAACATCATGAGAGCTAGTGTCTCTCAGAAGTGAGTTCAAGTTTTGTATTATAACTTTTTTTTTTGTAGAAAGTTACTGTCACACTGCAGTGGCCCTGCAAGTTTGAAGAGGAGGGTTATGGTTCCAAGAGAAGCGATGCAGAACGACTTGCTGCAGCAGCTGCTTGTCTCAAGCTCAGAGTAAGAATTCACACTGTAAAAAGTGGACTCATCCCTTTTTTTTTTTTTTAATTTTAACTCTCTGCAGCGCTTTGCTCATTCTCTCTCACCCCTCTCCTCTCTCTTTGTGCACAGGAAATGGGTGTGATTGGTCCAAACAATCAGCTCCCCAGGAGGAGATCTGGCCGGGTGAGAGGACAGCTACATTCATCCTTTTTTGATGAGGAGGACTCTTGGGCGGATAATGTCCACATCTCTAAAGCTGAAGCTAGTGAACAAAAACAGTACCTGCCTCCTGTAGAAGACACCTCCGATGTCACTGAAGCTCTCTCTCTGTTCCCTCAACCTAAATCTCTCCTGGCCAGGGTCATCCAGGTGGCAACATCATCTGACAGAATCAGGGTTGGTAGCTCTCATCCCTGCCACAATGAAAACTAATCACTCTTAGCTCATCATATATTCTAAATCCATTTCACTGTCATCTGTCATTACAGGAGCTAATGAATTTCAGAACAACAGGAGGGAAGCAAAGGAAGTGTACACTGACCCTGCACTGGCCTGAGGACATGACGTTCACAGCTACAGCGAGCAACAGAGGGACGGCAGAGAAGAGAGCTGCAGCTCTTGCTTGCATGAAACTGAAGGTGGGAATGCCTCTGGAGAAATACTATATCCTTGCATGTTAGAGCTGTACTAATATATGTGCAATGTTATGTGGTTTAGGAGCTACAGCTGCTGGATAAAAACAACAATCCACTGACTCATGCCAAGTACCACCATGAGAAGGTGAGGGAGGCTGGTGCGAAGGACAGACGCCCCATCCCACTGGAAGTCCCAAAATACCTGGAGGATCGCATGAGAGAGTATCTTACACAGGTGAGTAAGATCGCATTTTTTAATGTTTTTTTTATTATGTATATATGTATGGCCAAAAAGAGTGGAGGATGTTACAGTTGCACCGTAATGCCCAGGGTTAGGGCTGCAATGACCACATATAGGTGTAACGTTTGGGTGTCCATGTACTTTAGGCCTGTGGTTCTCAACCTTTTTGATTTTTGACTCCTCATTATAGTTTGTTTTTGTTTTGTTTTTTTGTTGGTTTTTTTTGGGCCCTCAGTTTGGGGGGCCACGCAGACATGTGGTGACATTTTAATTTTCTGTCAAAGCTAAAGCCTCATCTTTCTAACAGTACCCAGTGGCAACAGAAGTACAGAAACTATGGGAGGAGGAAGAGGTGAGAGGACAGCAGACAGTAAACCAAGAAGAAGAAGCCGAAGAAGAGGAGGACATGGTGACAGACGCCATCACAGGCAGACCGTACAAACCTTTGTCTGAACTGGAGGCTCAGCAGCTCAACATCCACCTGCAAGAGGAATGGGAACGGGCAAACCCTGGACTGAGTGTGGCGCTCCCCGTTGATGACCACCGTCAGCGCGTGGTCTCGGCTGTGCAGTCCTCCAAGGTGGTTGTTATCGCTGGTGAAACGGGATGTGGCAAAACGACACGGATCCCCCGTTTCCTGCTGGAGGAGTGTGTGAGAGGTGGGAAGGGAGCCGAGTGCAACGTCCTGGTCACCCAGCCTCGTCGGATCAGTGCTGTGTCTGTGGCCCATCGTGTTGCTCATGAGATGGGCCCAGCTCTAAAACACTCTGTGGGATATCAGGTAGGGATTTACGGATTAACCGACAAGTCGATGGACAACTAACTAACTATTTAATTATTTCTAAAGCAATAAATACTAAATGTTACCTGGGTCCAGTGTCTCACTTGTGAGGATTTGCTGCTTTTGTTTGTCTTATGTGGTAAGGTGTTATCATTAAGTTATCATTATTCTAGAGGCTGGTGTAAAACTGACTGGTAGTTGTCTATTGAATTGTTAGTGTTATTTTATTTTTCATTAATGAAATCTTCTAATTTAATGTTAATTTAATAGACTTTAATAGAATAGATTTTAAGAGTAGAGCTGATTCCTCTGAGTTTTTCTACAATAAGTAAGTAATTCTTCTCTGTGAACAGGTGAGGCTCGAGAGCCGACCCCCAGAGCACAGTGGAGGAGCCTTGCTCTTCCTCACAGTGGGCGTCCTGCTGAGGAAGCTGCAGTCGAACCCGTCCCTGAAGGGAATCAGTCATGTAGTGGTGGATGAGGTCCATGAGAGAGACATAAACACAGATCTGCTGCTGGCCTTACTGCGCTCCAGCTTAAAAGAGAACCCCGACCTACGAGTGGTGCTCATGAGTGCTACTGGAGACAACGAGAGGCTGGCCCAGTACTTTGGAGGCTGCCCAGTTGTGAAGGTGCCAGGGTTCATGCACCCAGTGAGGGACAGATTCTTGGAGGATGTGCTGAGAGAGATGGGACACCGACTGCCAGTCCAAGACAGAGAGGAGACAGACAAACAGGTGAGCCTCAAGTATGATGGATTTATAAGTTTTCAATGTGTTGTGTTCCTTTCAAATTCATTCCATTTGTGTATATGTAATGCATAAGATTCTTTTGTCTCATCTTGTGTCTCATGAATCTGTATTTTATCTTAAGGGAGGAAGAGATGAGGTTACACCTGATCTAGATTTAGTAGCTGATGTAATCGAGCACATTGACAAACATGGAGAACCAGGTAACTAATGCACTATCTCTAACTTGCCTTTGCTTGTTTAACAAAGCTTTATTGTATCACTGTATTTCTCTAAACTTCTTTCCCCTCATGCTTCAGGTGCAGTGCTGTGTTTCCTTCCCGGATGGCAGGACATCAGAGCAGTTCAGGAGAAACTTGAGGGGAAGCCCCACTTTTCCTCAGGCTCCCAGATGATCCTGCCATGTAAGAGCACAGACAAACACCTGTTATGTTTTCTAACTATAAAAAGAGAATTTCTCCCCATGAATAGAGCGCATTAATATTTTATTTCCTTTTTTTTTTTTTTTTTTAAAGTGCACTCTAGTTTATCAGTGGCCGACCAGCAGGCTGTGTTCCAGCGCCCCCAAACGGGGCAGAGGAAGATTGTGCTCACGACCAATATTGCAGAGACCTCCATCACCATAGATGACATTGTCCATGTGGTGGATACAGGAACTCACAAAGAACAGAATTATGATCCACGGACGAAGGTTAGTGAACAGTTTCTGCATTTAGCTCCGGTTTCTCATCAGACCTTCTCAGATCTGCAAATTTCTGAAATTTTCATGGAATTATGTAAAACGGCAACACATCAGTTCTAATCCAACCTATTTGGTTTGACTTTCCAGGTCTCCTGTCTGGACACAGTTTGGATATCCCACTCTAATGTCACTCAAAGGAAAGGGAGAGCAGGGCGATGTCAACCAGGACAGTCCTACCACCTGTTCCCACGGAAACAACTGAAATCCATGTCTCTGTTCCCAATCCCTGAAATCCTACGCACCCCGCTGGAGAGTTTAGTAGTGCAGGCCAAAATCCACAGTCCTAACCTCAAGGTACTGACAGAAAATAATGGCTTTTGTGCGTTTTTTTTAACTGTTATATTTTTCTCACATATTGAATGCCCTTTGTCATTTTTAATGTGTGAAGGCTGAAGATTTCTTATCCCAAGTGTTGGACTGTCCAGAGCAAGAGGCTGTGAGAGACGCTGTCCGAATTCTACAAGACATCGGTGAGTGACTCACAGCAACTTATGTTCTGGATTGCTACATTGCATTTCTATGTTGGGTTAAATTCACGTCAATGCTTTTATTTTGGCAGGAGTTCTGGACAAGACAGAGGCCCTGACGTCTTTAGGAGAGCGTGTTGCCTGTATGTCATGTGACCCTCGGCTGGGCAAAATGCTGGTCTTGAGTGCCATGTTCAGATGTGTTCTGCCCATGTTGTCTATAGCTGCCTGTTTGACCAGAGACCCCTTCCACAACAGCCTGCAGAACAGAACACTAGTCAAGGAGGTGACACACACGTTTATTAATCTATGCAGTTGTAAAATAAACCAGATTCTTAAATATAACATGCTGATTGTCATTCAATCATCTGTGCTCTGTTTGTCCAGGCCAAAGAGGCTCTGAGCGGCTCCAGCTACAGTGACTATTTGGTGTTCAGTAGAGCCGTGTTAGGTTGGAGGAAACTTCAGCAGGAGGGCGACAGAGAGGACAGGGATGAATATCTAGACCAAAACACTCTCTCTAAGGCCAGCCTTCGATTCATCAATGGTTAGTATGAAGCATCAGTTTCATAGGATTTTGTCCCTCAAAAACAGATCAGGTGGCTCGTACGTGTTATTTAAGATAGTTGTGGCATTCACCGATTCTCTCTGTGATGCTACTGAAATGTATGATTTGTCCTGACCCACTATACAAGCTATTAACAGACAGTCTGCGTTTCATTCACTCCGTCTCTCCTGATAGCTGCCTCAGGGTCTTTATGCAGGTCGCTGTCTAGCATCATCTACTGTTATAACACCTGACAGCGTAACATCAACTAGTGTTGGCTGTGATATCGTCCTGTCTAATATCTCTCTGACTGTCACATAACCGCCTCTCACATTAGTCATTAACTGCTTTGCTATAGAAAGACTTTATTTACTTTATTACTGCAACGGCAGAGCACTGCTCTTATGATCTCTTACGTCATCGACAGCTGTACTAACACTGTTTTCTAATTGTTTTGGGTCCTCTTAATACCACCGTACTGACACTGCTAAATTGTATTTCCAGCTGCATTTCTGTGACTGAAACGTGTCACAAAACGGAGCTGGACAGGTATCCTTATATGGCAGTAGATTATGCTAATGATGAAATCTCACCTCCTCGCAAAACAAACGATTTATAACAAGTTTGTGCATTAAAAGAACTAAGCAAATATGACTTGAAAAATTTTATGAAGAAACTTCATGGAAGGAAAGAGGAAAAGAACAGGAAAATGTTCTCGAATGAGGCCCAATGGGTCTGGGTCCACTGTTGGGACTTTTTTTTTTTGTTAACTTTTTCATAAAATGATTCCTCTTCTTGTTTCATCCCATTGCAGGTCTCATCTCTCAGTTCAGTGAGAACCTGCATGACGCTGAGCTGGTTTCTCGTGCCAGCGAGTGCCAACGTCACACTTCTCTCTACAATGAACACAGCAACCAGGATGAGCTGCTTAAAGCTGTCCTGCTGGCTGGACTCTATCCCAACCTCATTCAGGTACATGGCACCTTCTCAGAACAGAGTCTAATTTAATATGGCTTTGTTCAGCTTATTTCCTGTTGTGCTCCGTCAAAGAATTTAGATGTCTTTGTTTGGACTTATGTGGAGAAGTATTTATTGCAGCTGTTTAGCTATGTCTGTGTCTATGTAGTGTTATTGTTCCTCTGTTGCACTGTTGTCATTATATTATCACCAATTTTAGATTATTGTGTTTTTGTTGTAATTGACTTTTTTCCCAAATTTTCCCAAACCTGCTTATGACACATCTTAAATCTCTTTTTTTTTTCTTTTTTTTTTTTAGGTGAAGAAAGGTATTGTGACCAAAGCAGGGCGCTTTCGCCCCAACAGTGTGGTTTTCCGCACACTCAGTGGACCAGTGCTGCTTCACCGCTCCTCAGTGAACAGGTTGGAGGATGTTCACAAATTCAGCTACAGTTCACTTACATCGTGTCTATGTAAACTTAACGTCTTCCTCTGTGTTATAGAGGAATGGAAGAGTTCCCCAGCCGCTGGTTAACCTTCTTCAGTGCAGTCAAGTCCAACGGGAATGTTTTCATCAGAGACTCTTCTGTGGTCCATCCACTCGCTCTGCTGCTGCTCACAGACTGTGATATCACAGAGACAGGTGGGACATGTACTGAGGTCCATCAGGAAGATTCAAATTAAAAATGCTCTGGCGTTTCTTGGTGCTGATTGGCAGGATTGGTTTTCCAACCAGTGTAAAAGCTGCCAGTGAGCAAAAACCAGAATTATATGAATCAGCTACAAAAACCAGAGACGTGTGAAGGAGTTTGGAAGTGTGGAACGAGGCTACCCAGCCCTCTATGCTAACTTTAAAAAAAAAAAAAAAAAAAAGCAATTGACATACTTGTCAGCACATAATTTATCTCAGGATTGTGCATCAAAAAGGCATTTTGCTCACAAAGACTATAAAAAATATTGTAGGTTCTCCTCCGAAGTACCTAGAATATGATCAGCCTACTAGATTTCCAGATTTAAATCCTCCTGTCTTCTGAAAATATATATATTTTTTGTTCTCATATGTCCCAGTGAATGGAGACGAAGTGGAAGTGTCATTTCCTGGTCGCTCTCTCGTCCGCTGTGAGCTGCCAGTTGAGACATGGGAGCTGCTGTGGGAGCTACGCACTTCCATTCAGACCATGCTGTGCCGAAACCTCAGAAGTCCCGAAAAGGCAATCGCCAACTCTTCTCAAGATGGAAAACTCATCTCCTTACTCATAGAGCTGCTCAACAACACAGACTCAAACCCATTAGCTCAGGATCACAACAGCGACAGCGAGGTTGATTGATGAGCACTTTCTGTGTGCATGTTGGATCTCCTGGATGGTGCAGAGGAACCGAAAAAGAAGGTGGTATCTTTTTTTATTTACTTTATTTTTTGTTTAATTTTTTTTTTTTTTTAATTTATGATGGGATGTTTTTGTGTTGTATAAGAAATTTGGAGTACTTGAGTTAGTATTTATTGTGCTGAACTGATCACTGACTCTTTAAGAAGAGAAATCCACTGTAGACTTGTTTGCTTTTTGCGGTAAATGATAAACCTATGGCAGGAGGAAATCCATTTGGATTTTGGACTAAGGTTTATTGTTTGTGGATATTTGCTTTTTGAAAAGCAGGAACTGAGTTTTACTCTAACGAGTAAAGACAAAGAATGGCTGACCAGAGGTCATTAAAATGAACTGCATGCAATAAATGTCATTTATTGTAATAAATATTCACATTTCAACATGAGGAAAATGCTTGGATTTTTTTTTTTCATTCTCAGCACTGAATCACAGCACTACAGAAAATAAAACTTTGTTTAAGAAAAATCCTTCATAAACTGTGTTTGAAAGCTGGTCAGGCGTTTCAGTAATTCCTCCATGATGTCCCCAGGTGTCATAATGCAAAATCTGCAGAAAGAAAGGAGGGTTACAGACCTGAGGTGTAAAATGCTCCAAGCATGCATTTACAGTGCACAGTTACATTTAATGCCCTTTTGAAATTTTGCAATTCTAAAGTGGACCACTTTAGCCATACCACAGTTTGTCTACTGGAAAACAGGCTTTTTATGTGGTATTTGTTAGTAGTGTTAGTAGTAGTGTTTAGAATACCTCTTGCTTTATCTGCAGTATCATACCTGATGTGGTGGGTGCCCTCCTTTTGTCCATACTCAGAACCAGGACTGGCCAACACACCAGCCTCCTCCAGCAGTCTGAGACAGTAGAAAGTATCTGGCTGCATTCCCAATTCCTAAATCATCCAAAGACATCACATTTTATTGACTGATGCACCAGATACGTGACGATTTTTAATGATTATATTGTAAAGTATTGCAGTGTATGCAATAACCTTGGCTTTCTGAATGGCTTTAGGTGGAAGATGCAGTCTGGGGAACAAAAATGCTCCTCCCTCCACTGGCTGGCAGCTGAAACCCTGCAGACTGTTTACAACCGTAAGGGCCCTCTGCACATTATGAACCAGTGTGGTCCTGATGTGTTGAGTCTCCTGCAGAACAGCGAGTGAAAGGCAAGAACAACAAATGATCAAACCCGGGGCCTGGAGAAATGCCACTTATAAACTTCCTAAGAAAAGCAGGCCACATCATGCAAAATCGGATAATAATCTGAACTGCGTATTGTGTCACCATGTTATAAAGATGATATGATGGATCTCCTGGTTGTGGAGGGTTCATCATCAGATCCAGGGCCATCTGACCCAACATCGGGGAACAGCTTTCTTTCGAGAACAGGTTGTTGATGTATTTCATAACATCAGGGTCCAGATTTACCAGCTCCACATATCCACCACGTAGACCACACCTGGTGGGAGACAAATCCGTATAGAGCGTAACACACTGACAAAACAATCTCATGGCACGCACATCTGGTAGCTGTATGTGTAAGCACGTATGTGTTTATTAATGTACAACAACTGTAATTTGCCCTGTATAAACTGATTATGAATGCCAACATGGTAAAACACAATTGCAATAAAATAAAATATGTCTTCATAGGAGAAGTTATAATTACTGGCAAATACTGTACATTAACAAGAACACTTAAAATGCCCTCATAGCTGCAACAACTGTAACACAGCGTGTTATAAACCATCTATTAAATGTTTACATGGTGCTTAGGGATTTAAGATTAAGATGTTACCGACTTCATCTTCATGGTTTTGTCAGCTACTGTTGCCAGGATCAAGAGTGAACTTTGTCTTAACATTTATAAAGAAGATCATCTAGCGCGGAGTAGCTGACAAACTTTCAATGCTCACCAGGACTGAGAACTTACTCTCCCATGAAGCCTTTGGATGCTGAGTGGAAGGACGCCAGCTCCACTGTGTCTGAAAAAGGAGGCCCCATCTCTGCTAGCACCCTCTTGTAGGAGACAAACTCACTCTTTTCCCCATAAACACAGCCCTGATAAACCTGGGAGAGGGAGGCAGATCCATGTGTAAATTTACGCATGCATTTATGTGAATGAATGTTTCATTACATTTGGATAGATAGACATCCACCTCATCAGCCAGAAGGAAGAGCCTCTTCTCTGAGACAAAACGGATCACCTCTTGCATTGACTTTCTGGTTTGAATGTGACCTATAGGTGAAATAGCATGAAAACAACCATGTGATATATATTCTTTGATATAAAAATATACTTAGGTCATCTCCATATGTTTTTTTTTTTTTTTTTTTTTTTTCCCCCCCTGGGGGATTTCCAGGGTTGACAAAACAAAAAAAAAAAGGGTTACAAACACCCTTGGCCGAGCCCAGGTCACAGGTCCACTCCTCCAA
>JBBMJY010000006.1:13483980-13505079 GCA_037833715.1 Toxotes lorentzi
GTTTGAATGGGACCTATAGGTGAAATAGCATGAAAACAACCATGTGATATATATTCTTTGAGATAAAAATATACTTGGGTCAGCTCCATATGTTTTTTTTTTTTTTTTTTTTTTTTTAACTACCTGATGGATTTCCAGGGTTGATAACATACAGAGCAACAGGGTTACAGACACCCTTGGCTGAGTCCAGTGCACGATGTAGCTCCTCCACCTGCAGCTCCCAGCCCTGTTCCTCGCTTAGGTAGTAGGGAACAATGACTGCTCCCAGTTCCGTTATGGACACGTTGGTAGTCCAGTGGCATGGCACTGGAGTTAAAATACCTGTTCTTATTGAAGCCTCGCTGTTCACCAGGACCTTAAGAATGTTCTATTGAGCACAGGAAAAGACTGGGTTCACTTGAAGGAGGAAGAAGCTGGATAAAACACACATAAAGTATGTTAGCAGCCTACATGGTTCTGTGGATTGATACCGGACTCTGGGGGACAGGAACAGGGTTAGAGATTCAAAGGCAGTGAGAGAACAACTCTGCTTCTGTCTGGAAGGGGTTCACACAGATCACAAACCACGAACCTAAAGCCCCCCCCCCCCCAACTCATTAATATTCATTAATCATTAATAACTTGCGCCTGGCTAACAAGCTGAATGAGTTCTACTGTCGTATTGAATGACAATGCGACAGTCCTGACACCATCCCAGGTGACTCCATCCACCAGCTCCAGCCCACCAGATTCACTGACCACCTGTCTGAGAGGAGGCAGCACTTAAAGCTAGGGAAACAGTTCTCAGACTCCCAAGACTGTCAGGACAGGACCCCCCCCCCCCCCCCCACACACACACACACACACACACACCCCCCCACCCACATTCTACGGCATTGAGGCAAATGCCTTGTATGTGAAAACTGACATGGCAATAAACCTTGTTCTGATGTTAGTAATGCTGCCTGTTACCGTGAGCGACCACTGTGAACCTGAGCTGATGTATATGTTTTCAGGGTGAGACGGAGCCCCACCGTCCCGTCTCGTTATGAACTCAGAGATTCTCTGGACTATTTCTGGTGTTCCCGCCGGAGCAGTATAGGAACCTGAGGAGAGAACACAGATCCTGATAAACTTTCACAAAACACAGACTAATAAGAAAATCTGAGATGACACTGTAGAACAGACTGATATGTAATTATTATTCTTTTTTTAGTTTGTTTTATTTATTTATACTACATATATGATTATAATATGGATTCATATTATATAAATTTTCTTATTGTTTTTTTTTATAGTAAAACTTTTAATAATTTTATTCTAACACCACATATGCAGCCCTTACCTACACTCCCTCCAGCACATTCCCCAAGCAGCCTCAGAGCTCTCTCTCTGACATCCACAGGCAGCCTGTCACCATTCATAAGCTGAGGGTAAATGCATGCTGCAAGAACCTGCAAAATATGAAGGCACACCTTAGACAAAGACAGATTTTAGTTCAGAATAAAATGCAGGGGCTTGCACATGCAGTTTTTACAGATCTTAAAAACTGTGTAGGTTTTGAAGCTCACAGATTACCTGTCGGACAAACGACAGAGGTTTCACACCTGCCCTGTGCGGATCACCCCAGATGACATCTATCACGTCATTGTATGGCTTTCTCACTCCCTATTAACAGGTGAATTCAAAGCACAGGTTTCACATATCACAACACAGGATGGAAAATTGACTCTAGTGTTGCAGATTAGTAGTGCAAATTTATGTTAAGATATTTTTGTCTTTACCTGTCTGAGCTCTTCCTTGATCTGGTTTGCTCGTCTAGCCAGGACTGCATATTGCAACTGCTTCATGTTCTTCACATTAGAACAGATCTCCTGCAAAAAAAAAAATCTCTGCAGTTTGTCTATAACTTCTATCAGACCAGACCAGCACCTGTCTTGAGCTGAGCTGTGTCTTGCTGGTGAACTTGTTGCAAGTTCAATTATACAGATGAAGATAGGACGTTGAGTTAAAGATATACATGGGAGAAACATGGTAATATGTTCAATATTAACAGTGCAGTTGGCAGAAACCTCAAAGGTAAAATAAAAATTTATCCTTTCATTACATATCAACTTTTAGTCCTGACTGTGCATGAGACATGGCTGAAATTATGAATATCTTTTCTCAGACTATAACCACAAGTGTATCAGTCTGCATTATTATAACAGTCTGTTATAGTTTATAACAGAGATTTGAATTGGTCAGTTGTTTGGTTAAATGAAGAAAGTATCATTCGTGTTCCTAGACTACAAGCTTATAAAAGTAGAAGTACTTGGCTGCAAGCTGGTTATGAAAATCTCAACTGTCTGTACGTACCCCTCTCTATCTCACAACATCACAATGCAGTACAACACAAGCAAGAAATGTGGGTATTATTGCTGACAGAGATGAAGCCAGATTATTTGCAGGAGGGCAACAAAAGGTCAGGCCTTTTGTTTGCGTCATGCAGAAAATTCTCTGTTTTCATTACAGGCAGGCTCAACTACTGCAGTGCACTGATCTCAGGTCTTCACAAAAAGTCTATAAATCAATTACAGCTCATACGAAGTTCTCCAGCCAAAGTTTTAAGTGGCATAAAGCAAACCGCCCACATCACTGCCACTCTAAAGTCCCCACCCTGCCATCCAGTTGATCTTAGGACATAATTTAGGATCCTATTATATACAATATTGGCAGTATTGAGCAAAAGTGAGTACAGCTATGTGCAATGCCACCAAAATGTTAAATGATTTTCGTTTTTTCTCAGTCTAAAGTCAGCAGATTAGCACAATATCTGTTTTAGGGCGAACTCTTTGTAACAATTCAATTCAATCAATTTAATTCAAATGTAATTATCATTTATTATAATTAAATTAAATTAAATTGAATAAATTCAGAAATGCAATCATATTGTTTTGGACACTTTGTTGTTCTGGATTACGCCAAAGTATTATTGTCCTATTTCAGTCACTGAGTCTATGTGTTGATGCCCCAGACAACTGTAGTTTGTAGTAACGTACAACGTGCAATAAAAGCCCTGTTAAGGAATGAAAGGTTTCTTTCGCTATAGGGCTTTTACTGTGAAACGGGTGCAGGAAGCATTGAGCGTAAGGCGGTAACCTTGGGCAAATGAGCTCCACTGAGGCTATTCAAAACGAGGCTTTTATATTTATATATATTTATTATTATCAAACAGAGGAAATTAGAAACAAAAGCTTGTTTCTAATACAAGTCTGCTTCAAATAAAGACCTGTCACTTTCTGCAGTCGATGTGAAGTAATAGTATAAATAATAATAGTAATTGTGAGACAGTGAGTCATGATTATGAGATACAGAAGTCTTAATTTGCGATGTTTTTTTTTTTCTTTTGTAAGTGCAGTGCGCTTTTGCCATTTTGGAATGTGTGTCAGGTCGGATGTTTTACGGTCACGTTTCTCTACGGACATAAATAAGAGACGTACTCCTGCACTTCCTGTTTTGTTTTTCTTTCGCTCCGTGCTCTGGTCGGTCAGATATGGAAGAATTTGCGAGGCGAGGAGAAAACCACAGCTTGCCCGTGAAGAAACACGCTCTCTTCAAGTACCGGTGGACCTTATAAACCACACGGAAGCAGCGGGCAGCAGTAACACCCGCCGCGGGGCTTGAGACACCCTCACCTCGTCACTAGTGTCCGCGACATGGCACTCAGCTCCGGCGGCTGGGCTCCGCCAGCCCCGGCCCCTGCCTCTTCCCAGCAGGCTGCATGCGGCGGGCCTGCGCCGACGGCTTGCTGCAGTACTGTTTTGATGTCAGTCCGGGTTTCCGTGTGCCATTCCGGGATCCGGCCCCTGTGTCTCCCCGGAGCAGGCAGCGAGACCCTGCGCTTACAGCTCAGCATGGACCCGAGCCGGACCGGAGAGTTCAGACTGGCGCTGAGAGACACGAGCGGAAACCGCAGTGTGGTGAGAGTTTGCGCATACACCTGTGTGTTTAGAAGATGTGCTTTCATCGTGCGCTTAGATATGTTTGTGATGAACCATCTCACTGAATCACATTTACATTTCATTCCAATATGGGCCTGTACACGCCATTTTATGGAGCAGTCAGCCAGGGAGATGCAGCTCCATACATTCAGATTTAGGGATAGAATCATATCAGATTTCTTTCAGTGCATATTTATATCATGACAGATCATCAACACCACCCAAGACTTTCCTCTGGATCCATTAAAACAACTATGTGCCAAACAGTAAATCTCAACTCTCCCTCTTGATTTGCTTTTTAACTGTATCCATCTAACAGTAACTCCAGTTCAGGCCTAATTATAAATGGTACAACCTGTATGATGTAAACAGCCTTAAATTGTTATTTGTGAGTTACCAATACTGTAGTTAAGAGGTATTTTAGTTTCACTTTCATTTTCAGCCTTCTCATCAACCACTACACATTCAGTTTTATTGGAAATCACAACTTCCTAAGTCAGAGATTGTAGTAGTAAACAGCTGCTGTCACACTCTCCCTGGACTTAGCAGGAAGACAGGTGGGTATTTTCCCTCTTGTCTATTACCTCCACAACAAACTACCAGTTTCCAGGCTTGAATTTGTCATATTTAACATAACAGCCATATAATTTGTGTATAATTCAGGATATTTGAGGTGAACCGACTTTTCCTATGAGTTAAAAAGAGTGTTGATGAGTGTAACTGTGAATATAGACAATAAAATGGAGATATAAATAGCAATGTGGAGCAGTAGTGAGTTGAACAGGAAGTTTCGGCAACCTACACACCTACCCTCAATCCAGATCAGAGCTAAATTCACCTAGATGCTTTACCACCACCTCGGCACACACTTTGGTCGCATGAGGCTTTAAGTTACTCAGAAGCAACATCAACAAATGCATCATTTCATACTTAATTACATCATTTCACACTTCTCAACTTCACTGGGACAAAGTACTTTACCATGCCCTGATACGGACTGTAAAGACTGGTGAAGATTTGAGAATAGCAGTGTTTTCTCTGTTTTTCATTCAGGCAACAGTTATGTGTTGTGGGATGTAATTATAACATTGGTAGGTCCACCAGTGTGTTACCTGTTTAAAGTGGGATTCCAATGATTTAGCATTGCACATTCATAGAGTTAGAGAGGCAGATTAAAAAAAAAAAAAAAAAAAAAAAAAAAAACAAAGTCAGAACTGAAGCAGCCTGAGGTCAAGATATCCTGGGTTAAGCTTCAAAAACACTTGGCCCTACAGTTCCCATAATGCAGCTAATAGTGTTCATCATTATACCCTCCCTGCCTGGTACATGTCCATGTCTTTTAAACTCCACACACTCTGGTAATATGCTTAAGTCTCAAGTTCAATCCAGTGTGTTTGACCTTTAACCTTTCAGCACACTTTTGACATTATTTTTTAAATTTGCTCTTTTCCTTTTTTTGTTGTAAGCAGTTTTCATTGTAGCATATTTTTGTCCCTTGCCACTGTATTGCAATTTCTTCATCATTTCTCCATCTTTTCTCTGTTTAAGGACATACAGGTCTTGTTAACCTATTCAGAGGACAAATTTACACTCCATCGCTAAAGTGGGTGCTTTAAACCCTACTTTTCTTTTTTGCATGTGGAGTTACTTTTATGTACTTAACCTGAAAAATCTCAGGGACTCTTTCTCTTTCAGTATTATGGGTGATTACTGTCAGCCCCAGCTGTAGGCGCACATGGTTGATCATGCTTGAAGTTGTCCTTACTTTGCACTGTTCCCGACTCTGTCACTACGTCCTAACTTAACTCTCATGTCTGTCCTTTGTTCCTCATGTTTGCCATGTGCTGTCTGCCTAAAATATGACAGGCACTCTGGCAGGAGGCAAATCCCTCTTTCCTGCCTTTGTCAACCCACAACAGACTTCAGTGCCCTGATGATTCCCTCCATTGCCACATTTAAAGGCAGGGGACAGATTATGCTCTAAAATCCCTGTGATGCCGAACTCCCTCATTTATTACAAGTCTTTCTCTGTCAGAACAAGGATTTCACTTGCTTTTTGATATATTTGCTATATTCTTTCCTTACTGTCACACTGCCATAGTCCTGCAACGTGTATTGTATTAACAGTTAAGAAAAGGTCGTCACATATTTGTGTATTTGCAAATTCTAAAGGATGTCTCAATCTGACAAGGGCTAGAATGTAATTTTGCTTTTTACCAAACTGAAAACACAGATGTAGAGCTAAAACGAGTCAGTATTTTTTCATTTAGTTAGGACTAATTGAGATGACCCTTTTCTTTCTTTTCTTTTTGTAAATAGAAATGAATGACATGCAGTACATTTCCTGCATTTTGGCCTGAAAGATGTTTTTTTTTTTCCTTTACCCTCAGTTTATTGCAGAGTTTGACCTGCGCTCTGTGCAATATGAGGTCAAGTCTCCTCGCTGCCATGAGATGCGTCTCGCTGCTCCACCCCACGACTGCATCCGCTTCAATTTCCGCTGCGACCGAGAGGCAGAGGAGTGGGCCACAGTGGTGATGTCGTCACTAAGAGAGGCACATAGGGGTCAGTCTATGACAAATGTCTTCTTCATTACTCAACTTGTCATTACTCAACTACATATACATAAAGACTATTCCCATGTGTCCACATCTAGATTTCCACATCTTTTAGGCCACAGAGAAAATATGCCAAACCAAACTCTGATGAAAATTAATGAATAAATATGCTGTAGTTTGAGTAAATATTGGAAGGACAAATAAAGACAGTAGATGCATTGCACCATAAGTACTTTAGGCTGTTCCTCAATGTCTGTTAAATATTTATAACACACAGTTGGGGCCAGTTTTCAGAGTAAAAGTACTTTAGGTGCTCTGAGGCTCATTTGCAGTTGAAAGCTGTGTGAGCAAAGTGAGAAAAATACCAGCACTGTGTCTGCTACATGGAGGACGTCAGTTGTTACAGACTCTATCAAAGTGGATTCTAGTAGTAACTGTAAAATGGGACATTTATGAAGAAATTATTAGTCAAAGTATAATGTCTGTAAATTAAATATGGGTAAACTAATCTTTTCCCTGTGATTAATGTGTGTTGCTGATAACTACTCTGGGCCTCTAGCAGCCATGTGCAGCTAAAATAAATACAGACATATTCTGATATGGTTGTTTCATCTCTTCTCTGACAGTTGCAAATATTAACACGTACGAATCAGATGGCAGACAGAACCAAACGGCAGCAGCTATGGAGCAGTGGAGCTCAGCCTCGCTGCCGCTCACCGGTGAGTATCGCCATTTATCGTCATGTGCCCCCACCCCTCCTTATGTAGATAAAACATTCTCCAGAAATCTAACTTTCGATTGCTGCCTCGTGGTTTCTAGAGGAGCTGTGCTTGGAGCTCGCCAGGGCGATCGAAGCAGGCGACACTCAAGCCGCTTCCCAACACGCGTCCGCTCTGGCTCGACAGAAAGCCGTGCTGACGATTCAGCTGTCTGAAAAGAACTACGCAGACGGAGAGATTAGGTGAGAGGTGTGGGCCCGAGGACGTAGTCATGGCCGCTACGACTGATTTGGTTTTCCAGTTCGTGTGTGTTTGTAACTTACAGTGCGGTATCTGTGTTGTAGTTTATCTGTGGTAGTGGAGGACGTTTCGTCGTCCTGTTGTGTCACAGTGAAAGTGTTTCCCTACATGACTGTGGCGGCACTCAAGCAACAGGTTAGAACAGTTAACCAATAATGAAATAATAAAAAAAATATATCACGTAGTAGCTCTTGCAGCTCCACCAACTCGCTCCCTTTTTCCTCTTCAGGTGTTTCTGGAGTACGGTTTCCACCCTCGCGTGCAGCGCTGGGTGATCGGTCAGTGCTTGTGCACCGAGCCGAGGTCATTAGCATCCTACGGTGTGCAGAAGGACGGCGATACAGCGTACCTCTACCTGATCTCTGCCCGACAAGCCCGCATTACCCGCCAGCTGTTCCAGCAGGACCTGGAGAGCGCCCTCCTCGCCCCACCTCTCCCCCCAGGCAACGGACCCACCTCTCAAGAGTGGAGGGGTTACAGCACCTTGCCCTCAAGGCTACCCCACAACAACCAGGGTCAGTTCAATAAATATCACCTTTCAGTCACGGTTCAGGCTGAACGTTTTTAGAACAGTAATATATTTCTCATTATTTTGATTCCAGGACGTCTGATTCCGTCCTACATTGTTTATCTGATCTGGATGTAAAGTCACTTTAGCCATACTCCCTGTTTAAAACCAATGTACAGAGCCAACCCCAGAAAACATGTCACTGTCCAAATATATTCCTTGACTTGCTGTGAATACTGCGTTCAAACTAGAGAAACCGCAACTCTGTGAGCTTGTTTTTTGTTGTCTTTTTTTTTTTTTTGTCAACTTCAGGGAGCACAGGTGGAGGAAGCGATAGACCCAGTGATATCAAAGATGTCCTCGACATAGAGAATCTGCAACTGAATGATCAGACCAACAAAGCCAGTAAAACACAGGTATGCAACCAGTATATACTGTTTAGAATTTTCTTTATCTTTAAAATGAGCTGCTACTTGATCCTGTAGACCTCCAGGAATTAAGCTAAGTTAGTCTCGCCTTTTTAACCTACCTTCAAATTGCACAAAATGATATAGAAAAGCTGTCAGACTCTTCACAAGCAGGCAGAAGTAGTGAAGTTACACCAAAAATCCTTCTAAATCTTTGTCAACTTTTATCCTCTCAGCAGACAGAGTGGGCTTGTCCCTCATGCACTTTCATCAACAAGCCTTCTCGTCCAGGCTGCGAAATCTGCGCTACAGCCAGACCCGACATACACATCCAGCAGGTACTGCATGACATCTCACAGTCAATACCCTTGTACTACTCTGCTTAACATTTCCCCTGAGTGACAGTCAGTCCTTTTTTCATCTCTCACAAAGGAGAAAGGAAGGAGAGAAGACCGGGGGGAGTCTGGTTTAAGCAGCAGCTGACTGCCCATCATCACAGTCGGTTTGCAATTTCTCACTCACTTATACACAAACGCATACATACACACACACGCAGCGTGAGGATGCTACATCTGCCACATACATGTTGACAAAATACTCACATCAAGACTTGTCAAGTGCACTGAGAGTCCTCTGACAGCTGGCTGACTGCTGAAGACTGAAGCGTTTGAAGCACTGTAGCATGACACAGGCTCAGACAATGAGCGGCAGCGTCAGCTTTGACCGTTTATACGGACAGAACATGACCATGACATACATCTGAAGTTGGCCAGACCTCTTTCTTATTTATTTTACAGGGTTTGTGTGTATGTGTGTGTGTGGGGGGGGTGTGTGTGCAAACAACACAGATGGCCTAATATTTATTTTATGGGAGAAAGTAGTGTTGTAAGTTCTTTGAATTTGATTGCAGCCGAAGTTGAGGGAATGTCGTATTTTCAGTTTCTGCCGTCTGTGAAGTGAGAGGAAAGGTGAAAGGTGAAGCCTTGTGCAATACCCTGTTCTGTTCAAGTGTGTCATCTGTTGGTGCCAAAAAAAAAAAAAGCCATGGAAAATGGACAGAGAAGGAATGCCGCATTTACAGGGTTGTCAAGTGCTTTTATTTTTTTATAACATTGTATTAAGTGTATTATTTTTAACAAGATGCATTGCGTAACTGATGTACATTTTAGCAGATGATCTTCTTTTACTCGATTCCCTCTGGGCTGTGACAGCAATGGAATGATCTGTTTTCAGTACATAATACTGTAAAAACTTGCATTAGCTGAATAAACATAATGGAACTAAACAAAGCCTGTTAATCCATCTCTTAATCTATTTTTCTAAGATACTCTGATTGATGGACAAATTGCATCACTGTGTTGCGTACATCGGGCTTTCAGTGCAAATATTAATTAGCTTTTCTTTTTTTTTTTTTTTTTTTTGCATGGCTCAATGGATTCTGTTCCAGACTTAGATATCTCAATAAATATAGAATGGATTTCCATGAAGTTTAGTTCAGACATTCACGTGGTTCCCAGACAGTGTCACCTGAGGACCAAAGTCCTCAGGTGACACTGATAGGTTTAAATTTTCACATATGTTGCAAAATATCTCTCTCTGATGGGGAAAAAATGTCAACATTGCTGGTTCCCAGATGATTTACCTTAATTACTTTGGAGATGCTTTGAGTTTGCCTGTAGTGCCAACATAAGGTTAATATTGGCAGGATTTAGTGATCTCAGTACAGCATCACAGAGCTGCTAGTGTAACTTTTAACTCACTGAATCACTGAACTTCAATTTTTTTTTTTTTTTTTGTTAACTACAGTTTGTAGCAGATTCAAGTCTTAAGTTGTGTAAATGCAGCTGATTGTGTTGCTGACATTCCAGGTGTTGTTTTTTTGTGATTTTTATAATCTGTGACACAACAAATTGCTTACACAAAAAATAGAAGTAATTAAATTAAATTACATTTTGAAGTAAATATCCATTCCTACGTGTTGAGGTTGTGTGTAAGTGCAGTAATGTACAGCGAAGTATCATGCTCCAAATGTTTCCAGTCTTTTATTTTGGCATTTATAAATAGAAAATAAACACATTTCAAAGAAGGTTATCAAAACAAGTATAAAAATATTGGATGTAGCGATGGCTTGTTCAACACATACATGTGTATGAAAGTCTTGAAGGACCCAGACTATTAACCAGCCATTTGGTTTATTCTGTCTCTGCACTGTTTACCCTCAGAATAAACCATGTTGGTACAGTCTAAACCTCTTCCATCATTACAACCCTGCCTGATTTAAAACAAAAAAAAAAAAGTGCAGCATTTCTCTGTATGTATCACAGACAACAAAATCTTTAGAAAGAAATTCTTAAACCAAAATTTTTTTTTTTTTAACAAGATGCATTGCGTAACTGATGTACATTTTAGCAGATGATCTTCTTTTACTCGATTCCCTCTGGGCTGTGACAGCAATGGAATGATCTGTTTTCAGTACATAATACTGTAAAAACTTGCATTAGCTGAATAAACATAATGGAACTAAACAAAGCCTGTTAATCCATCTCTTAATCTATTTTTCTAAGATACTCTGATTGATGGACAAATTGCATCACTGTGTTGCGTACATCGGGCTTTCAGTGCAAATATTAATTAGCTTTTCTTTTTTTTTTTTTTTTTTTTGCATGGCTCAATGGATTCTGTTCCAGACTTAGATATCTCAATAAATATAGAATGGATTTCCATGAAGTTTAGTTCAGACATTCACGTGGTTCCCAGACAGTGTCACCTGAGGACCAAAGTCCTCAGGTGACACTGATAGGTTTAAATTTTCACATATGTTGCAAAATATCTCTCTCTGATGGGGAAAAAATGTCAACATTGCTGGTTCCCAGATGATTTACCTTAATTACTTTGGAGATGCTTTGAGTTTGCCTGTAGTGCCAACATAAGGTTAATATTGGCAGGATTTAGTGATCTCAGTACAGCATCACAGAGCTGCTAGTGTAACTTTTAACTCACTGAATCACTGAACTTCAATTTTTTTTTTTTTTTTTGTTAACTACAGTTTGTAGCAGATTCAAGTCTTAAGTTGTGTAAATGCAGCTGATTGTGTTGCTGACATTCCAGGTGTTGTTTTTTTGTGATTTTTATAATCTGTGACACAACAAATTGCTTACACAAAAAATAGAAGTAATTAAATTAAATTACATTTTGAAGTAAATATCCATTCCTACGTGTTGAGGTTGTGTGTAAGTGCAGTAATGTACAGCGAAGTATCATGCTCCAAATGTTTCCAGTCTTTTATTTTGGCATTTATAAATAGAAAATAAACACATTTCAAAGAAGGTTATCAAAACAAGTATAAAAATATTGGATGTAGCGATGGCTTGTTCAACACATACATGTGTATGAAAGTCTTGAAGGACCCAGACTATTAACCAGCCATTTGGTTTATTCTGTCTCTGCACTGTTTACCCTCAGAATAAACCATGTTGGTACAGTCTAAACCTCTTCCATCATTACAACCCTGCCTGATTTAAAACAAAAAAAAAAAAGTGCAGCATTTCTCTGTATGTATCACAGACAACAAAATCTTTAGAAAGAAATTCTTAAACCAAAATTTTTTTTTTTTTTTACAGAAAGCAAACAAACCATGACTTTTACCATTACCAGTGAAAACATCATCCCCTGTTCCACTAAATTATTTGTAAGTGAGATGTTTAGTAAAAAATAGTCCATTCTTCTGAGTATATCAAGAAGACCTGATTTTCTCTGTTTTAAGAATGAAATACTTGGAGTTGATATTGACATACCAACAAAATGTGGGAGTCGAAAAAGGGAGTCGATGCACTCTTTCCACATCAGCTGTAGATATTTCTCTTCTTTTTTTACTCCAGTGGATATAGCTGTCATTCTTCATAATCCCCCTGGTGAAGACAAACCTGAGAATACCTCAGAGGGGTTTTCTCCCCATGAAAGCTTGCAGAGGTCCTGGGTGACTGGCATCTACTTCCAGAAGAGGATGTTCCAGAAAAGCAGCCAGCACGGATAGACCAGCAGGGCTATGAGTGGGTAGACCAGCGAGCCGTACAGGGAGTGGTCCAGGATACCCTGCGAGATGACTGACAGGTAGAGCAACCAACCATCCTGGAAGCTAACAGGCGTTTCCTGTAGCTCTTGGAAAAAAAAGACCGAAAAAAGGAGAGTGCAGGCTGGGCTGAGGAGGACCAAGATGAAGGCTGACAGAACCCTAAGGGAAGGAGAAGAAGAGAGATAAGTATTACTTCCATATGGGCAGTACAACTACATGTCAAGAAGAATCTGTGAGCGTTTCTTACTTGGGGACGTGGGGGGTGACGAAGGCAGCCACAGGGACCAGGGTGAGGGCCAGGATGAAGCCCAGGGAGAAGTTGATGAGAGCGGTGCAACCCAGTAGCACAGCCAGGTACAGCACTGCAACCAGCTTCAGCACTCTCCAGCCTTGCTCCGTCCCCTCCCCTGACAGGAATGCCCTTAACGTTTCACAAGATTCCCACTGTTAGTCATTTTCAGAGCATTACTTAGCTGGTGACATGAAGTGATTTCAGAACCTGTTATCTACTGTGGTTGTACATCACCCTTTGCAAATCTGTGGAAAAAACTCGGCATGAGAAAGTGCAGTTGGTGAATGTGTAAAAAGAAGTGTGTACTTGACTGTCACAATGTGGGAACTTTGGGTGGCAAGCTTCACAGTTTTCTGCTGCGAGACTACTCACGTGTTAACAACTCCTTTTTCCTGGTTCTTTGTTTAATAGGAGTTCTCAGCACAGTGAGCTCAGAATATTGTATCTCTTAACATAGGGGGCCGTCTTTAAGACCAGGAAAAGAGCATTAAAATTATAGAAAAAAAAGAACACGTTAAAAATCAGAGGGGTGTTGCAGGTGTTGGTAGGTACCTGTGCGTATTATGAGGCAAAGCCAGCCCTGCCGTGTAAACAGCAATAGCTGTGAGGACCACACCCTCAGTCTCAGACACGGGGAAATGTTCAACGGCCATCTCCTGAAAACGGATCGGCAGCGTGTACAGAGCTACTCCAGTCAGGTGGCTGATCACCAGAGGAGTCAACACCGACAGCAATCCTGGACTCGACTGCTGGAAGGAAACAGATTTAATTAAAGAGGTGACTTATCAACTCAAGCCATGTAAATACTTCCAATATCTGCCACATTGTTGGGATGTGTGTGTCTCACCTGCTCAATGTCAGCGATTCCATCTTCTGTTCTGGGTGGTGGAGTTGCGAGTTGGACCCACAAATCTAAGGCCTGTAGCACTGTCAAGAGAAAATCTGACGACCAAGCACATATTAACAGCAATGTGGAAAGTCATTCTTTTAACAAGTAATGTAATCCTGTCAAAGTGCAGTGTCAAAGTAAAACAATCATAAGAGGATACACGAAGCAGCAGGATGACGGCCAGCAGGCCAAAGGCCGGCATGTAGTAACCAATAGAGACAAAGTGAGAGAGTGACGGCATGAGGTAGAAGAAGTAGGACTGGTGGAGGCGCTCCAGGAGGTTATTCAGCTTACGATACATTCCTTCCAGAAGCCTAAAGGATATTCATTGGGATAAAAACAGCAGGTGTCAACTAAAACGAAAAGTAACTTGTATAATCTACAAAACAAAGCACATAAATATATTAAACCTAAATACAAGCAAAAGTCAGTAGACCCTCCCTCTGACCTGCCAATGGTGGTGGTGTCAGTCTTGTACTGTCGGAAGCTGTTGATGCCCTTGATGGTGGCAGCCTCGATGTGGTAGCGCAGGAACAGGCCATGGTCCCCCCAAGGCCGCCCGCTGGCCTGCTTCATTACCATCAGCATCATGGTCTGGACAGCGTGGCTGTAGCCTGATACAGTGTCCCAGTCATTCCTCTGCAGCTATAGAGACAGGCAAAAGTCATATATGACCAATGCTATGCCCAGGTGATCATCATTCTTTTCACCAAACACCAGAGAAAAGAGAAAAGGTGACAAACAAGACTTTACCTTGCCCTGAATGGTGCAAAGCACTCCTATCTTCTGGCAGAAGGCATAGAAGAGGTTGGCTAAATCCAGGTTGGGTAACTGGCCGTTGAGGCCTTCCAGTACCAGGTCCAAACTGGTGATGACATCACTGCTGAGCTCTAGGGTCAGAGCTGCCTGGATTGAACCACCACGGCCTTGCAGCGGAGACCAGTCCATACCTAGATGAACCATTTGTATTGCAAAAGAAAAGTCAAATGAGAAATTCACAGTTTCTTTTTAATCAGCTCTGAAAGACGTGGTGGCTGAATGGTGTTGACTCCCAACGTAAATGAATGAATTCAATACTTGCAGGGATATTTGTTGATGTGGTTTGTAACTGGGTGAAAGTAGGTGCTCACCAGTGGTGTTGGTGTGGTGGTAGCCCTCCAGCCAGGCCTGCATACCAATCAGATCATGCTCATTCACGAGGAAGATGATGTCCTTGGCCCAGTAAATCTGATCTGTTGAGGAAAACAGCAGTAATTAAACCAAGAAATGCAACTGTAATGTCATTCCAATTGTGCTGAAGCCATGCAACTGATGTGAACCTGCAGTGTTCACATAAACTGAGGCAACTAGTGGGTAAAATGCACAAACTGACCAGAATGTACTGACATTTATGGCACTGCATGCATGCTGTGTTGCAGACTGTATGTTTGTATATAACACAGGCTGGGAAAAGGCAGTGGCAGCTATACTTACTTCTGAAGTAGTGTGCCAAACCAAGCAGCAGTCCCACAGCTTGGTTGTTGTTATCACCCGGGCTGCAGGGAGCACTCAGCACTAAGGCTTCAGTCCGTGGAGCTCTAGGTGCCCGAAGGATCCCATACACATTAGTGCCTTTCACCATCTGAGAGGATGCAAGGAGCAAGGAGCAAAAATCAGTCAGTTGCATGCCAAGAGCAGAAAAGTGAACACAGAAGTGCCTTAATACAAAAACAAAACAAGTCATCCATGCTGACAAACTCACACATCTCTCCTTGTTTTCATCAGGAAAGGGAAGAGTGCGAGAGAAAGTCTGGGCAAACACTTCTAGCCCTCTAGCCTGCATGGTCTTCACCAACCAATCCACAGGCATCCCACTGCAGAGAAACAACTGGTCACACAACTGGTACAGAATTGTTGCATATGAGCAAACAGTCTAAGGCTTAGTTTGGTGACTAAAGTCAGAAATCTTGAAAACTAGATTATATTCATACTTTCTACCATGTTCTGTCTTTTATTTATTTATTTTTTTTTATTGCTGTTACTTACCCTGCTTTCTTCTTATGAGCTGCAAACTCCCTAGCCGTGGCCAGCGCCCTCTCCCCTGCTGGAAACCGCTCCTCTACCATTGTAGACCCCATGGCATTCTCTGACATGTATGTCCGCAAAGTGAACGGCTCAAAAGATAAACCCATGAACCAAGCCACGCCCGCCAGGTAGCAGACCACACTGTGGAGACATGGAAGTGACAGAAATCATATAAGATATACATACACACAGGTGCACAGTGGGGATTATAATAAAATGCAAAATGGGCTTCAAAGGAGAGTCACTGGTGGTTCACTTTGAAATATTAACTCGCAAAAACAACTACAACTGGTTGCTCTGTGCCTCTTTGTGGCCATTTAGTGTCTTTTTGTGGTGATTTAGTGTCTGGTTTTGGTCGTTTGTCATGTCTTTATCCTTATTTTGCGTCTCTTTGTGGTTGTCACTTCAGTCACTTCAAACAAAGGCTCTGACCCCTTGGGCCCATAGGCCTGTGCAGGAATCGTTCCCTGCTGAAAACTCACCAGAGTGGGGCATTGAGGCGAGTGAGCAGGCTGATCAAAGCCCGTCTTCTGTTTGGGTCAGACAGCAGCCCCATGTTGGTGTCCGCTGTAACACAATCCTGAAGCCTGAACACACTGGACCCAGAAAGCAGAACACACATTGTAACTATAATATAGAACACGTAATTATAGATCATTTATCAATGAGAGACAACCGCAAAATATGGTTATCGCGAGTTTTCTCTCTATATGACGATTCATTACTCAAACGCAGGTCATTAAAGGGTTTTCTGCCGCCGACTGTCACATCATCTATTGATAGCTGAGGTTAGCCTTCTGTTAGCAAGCTGGCTAACTTCGCGGGAGGGTAAAATGTTTTAAACCGCCGCCCTCTGCGAAGGCGAGATTGCTATTAAAGGTTACTAGGTTTATTTTGCAATACTTAGTGTAAAATGTTTGGAGACATACCTTTTTCCAGTGTAAAGCCGGTCACATCCACCTGCAGAGGTGGAGCTCATTCACAGCGGCTGCTGCTAAGTGTTTTCAACTTCCTCGTTCCTGCGGGAACATCAATGCGGCGGACTAACTTCCGGTTGAATAAAATAACAGATTTCACATGCCAAGAAAACATTAAATTACAGAATAAAAAGAGATATAAAATGCCACAGCTTTGAAATGAATATATCAATCATGGAAAATCTGTTTGTCAAATTGGTATACATATGGGGCCCATTTTGAGGATGTTTCCACATTTTTGGTGTAGAAAAACAGCATCACAAAACTGAGTTTCAGTCTGGCGTTTTACATATCTAAAGAGCAATCAATCTAACAAGATTCTTGTCTTGTGTTTAGATTTTTTTTTAATATTGGCACTTTTGGTTTGAGGTTCGATCGTAATCTGGTGACTGCAAAGTCCACAGCATATTCAGGTTTTTCCTTTAACTTTTTCCTTTAACTTTCCTTTAACTGTCTTTATATTGTTGGCTGTCAGTCAGACTAATAAGTGAGCAGCTTTATCCATTTTTCACACTGGGACAAGAATTATCTACTTGAACAAATATGTTAATTCAACCACTCACAAATAAACAAGTGATAAACAAAGGATGCAGAGTTCACATATTTATTGTTAGCTCTATCACATATATACAAAAGTACAGAGAAATCTGCTATGAACGCATAAAAAAATGCAAAGATTCTCCATCATTCCTCTCCATTCAAAGTCCAGATGTTCTCCTTGCATCACTCCCCAGTGAGCACTGACACTTCTTGGAGATGCTGTCGCACCACCTCATCGAGCACCTTGCTCACACCTTTACAGGCAGTCATGGCAGCTTCGATCAGAGTCTCTAGGTGATCCTGATGTAGTCTGGCGTCCATCTGCAGCAGAGCGATCTGTCCACTCCGGGGCAGAAGCGCTAAGGCCAGAGAGCTCACTCCCCCACTTTCCTCTGCATAGCAAAGGTCAGCGAGGGCTGTATCGTCCACAAACCCGACAGTGCAGGCACACACGTAGTCCAGCATGGGGATGCCAGCGTCAATTACTGCCAAAGTGGCAGCATTCACACAGACGCTGTAGTTCCCTCCATCTGATTGCAGAATCTGTTTGGGAATTAAAGTTTTTATCTACTATGCACAGATCAAGTTGCAAAAAAGTAAACATAACCCCATCACGTCCAAGTCTCCCTGTTCAACAGTCTAATTACTAACCTTGACATAGATGTCTATCTGAGACCGTGGGTATAGCTGGGTCATCACAGCAGCTTCAAACGTCTGCTTGAGGTGCAGGCTCATCTCAGTGGACTTGCGGTCCCCATGGGGTCTCCTCTTCCTCTCTGCTGTGCTGAATGTCGCCATGCTGTACTGACAGTTGATAACGGCCCGATCGTGAAGAGTCCGACTGCGGGAACCTCGCATCTAGTGGGTGACAAACACAGACATCTCATTACATCTCTTTATTATGTGCTATTCTTAAATGACATTCTGGAGATCCAGCACGGCAGCAACAACCTGCTCTCACTCTGACTGACATTTCGTGCTCATCTGGATTATGGATTAACACACTTGCAAACAACAACAAAACCCTTTTTCCAAACACACAGCAATGCACCCACTTCAAGCTGACACTCATTTTTACCAAGTACATATATATACTTTTATGTCATCTTCAAACTAACTAGCTAACCGCTCTCGCCATCCATTCATGCATGATACTTACTTCATGTGGACCGTACACCACCGCCAGCACTTTGGTGTTTCCCTGCTCTAAATACGCAGAACCGTCCGCCTGAGCGAACACACCCATACGGGCCTGGACTTTACGCAGCTCGGCGGCTTTTCGTCCATCTAAACGGTATCCTTGGTCGGACAGCAGCTCCAGACCCGCCATGTTTCCGCAAACTTCGAACAAACGGCAACGCAACGCCCCACGTGTCTGGCGCTGTACTACATTAACCACCCGCCCTCTCACCGGATGAGCTACGGCAAAGCCAAAGGTTCAAACATGCAATGCTCGGGTTTTTAGTTCGGAAAAAAAATAAAAGCAAATGGTCAACGCTATTTATTTGTTTCATAAACGAACTAAAAATATATATGAAAACTATTGATAAATGCCAAAATAAAAACAAAAGAACAAATAAAAATGTAAACTTTTAGTGCTCTATTGCCCTTGCATGTCTTATACCATTACATGAAATTAAATTAATCTAAACTTGTTTTATTTACTTTACAAATTAAATTCATTATTCTGAATCCCATGTTAACTGTAAGTATGTTAATTTGCTGTGTAATAAATGGAGAAAAATAAAAATAAAGAAAAAGCAACAAAAAAAAACCCTCCAATAAATTGGCAACAAAATTACACTATAAATCTACATTTTGGTAACCACTGTACACTAAAACCTTGGTTTCGTTAGGAAATTAGATTTTTGTATTTGCGATACAATATTTATGCGAATGTGCCCGTGAAAGTGACGGCACAGTGGTAAATGTCAGTGTGCAAAGAAGAGTTGTACAACTTCAACACTTTTAAAAATAAAATTTATTAGCATCTCTAATGTGTATAAATAAAAACATATATGAAACAATGCATATACGTATAATGTAATGAGCTTAACAATAACAGGGTTACATGTGATACAAAGGAGCAGTCTTTATTTCAGACAGTGTATTGTGAGGAAAACTGTACCTTGAAATCAAGCATTCAAATATGCATACCTATAAGTTGCAAATCTACATTCTTTCACAAGAATGAAACAACATAATCTGTTTGGGGTTGGTAACAGGGAGAATATGGCAAATTGCAGTTCTGCATTCCTGTTTCTTTAGATTTTAAAACATCTTTGATTTAATACATTATAAATTCTGTACTTTTTTAAGGTATCACTAACAATGTTGAGGCACCACACCGCAACACTAGTCACACTGACCATCTCAACTTTACATTACACTCAATTAAGAACCCTAAAAAGGATTTCACTTCACTCTTTTCCATTTACTGAAGTCACATTGTTCCACAGACTCGAAACAATAGGTCTTTATAAGCAGACCTGAAATCTAGGGACAATATGACTATAATGTTAGACACAGCGACAAAAAAAGAGTAAGATACCAAATGACAAATTTTACATGTAACTAACAGATCCAAAAAGGATCAAACAAACAACTGGATTTCCATTTTACTAATGTAACAAGGTTTTCTGTCATTTTCTGCAATGGCTTGCTGTGTCTGGGTCAGAATACCAAGAAGACAGAGGGTGGATGCTTCAGTGGGGGGTCTGAGGACTTAGCTCTCTAAGGCAAAAAGCAAAGAAAGGAAAGGACCTCTCTTCTTGTGTCACCCAATGTTTTCTATTTGGTCATGCTTTAAACACCCGTCGTGTTCAAATGTCTTACAAAACTGACAGATATGCACATAGGACAAATACTATGTCTGAAAGCTGGCCAGTATTTTACAATAGCCAATGTGATGTGGACTTGTAACAGACCATTAAATATACATCGCTGATAACTAGAGGGAATACCCTTCAGCCCACATAAGTGTGCATCAAACTGCCACAGACAAGTCACTTACAACTGTGTGGACTATTGTTGGCCGTTGTCTCAGGTTTTCCTCATAAATCACATTTTAAAAGGGGATAACAGCATCCAAGACTAACTGCTTCAAAGTAAAAAAACAAAACAAAACAAAACAAAACAAAACAAAAAAAAACAACAACCAGTGGGTAGGTACAAAAAAAAAAAACAGAAAAGAAAAAAGTGGTCTGCTTTAATACGCAGGTGTACGTGACAGTGAGAGGTTATCGGCACCTAAGGATCATGGCGACCTCATTCAGCCTTGTGGAATGAAGGGACTATGTAGTAGATCTGAAAAACGATGGTCTCTGCTCCATCCCAAGTCTTTAGAAGAGTGCAAAGATCCCCTTATTTTCCCTGATATATCCATGTTCCCGCATCCTAAAACTCTGCAAACTCTTTCGCGCATTTTTCTGTTAAAGAAACGCGGATTTCCTCCTCCTCGTAGTCATCGAAGTTGCTGGTGTCCCCTGGGCCTCTGCACTTTGGTATGAATGGGGCTTCCACCTGCATGAGAAATATAAGTGTTAACAGGAAGGGTTTATGGATTCTGCCAGTCACAAAAACAAGCGACAGAGAGAAAAGGAAAGGTATCATCCATCCAGAACAGCTAAAGCATGAACGCTTGTGCATCTCTTTGTATACTGTCCAGTTCATCTAAAGCATAGCCCAACATTAAAAGGTACCTAATGTCCTAATGAATTTTGCATATGACTGTAAACTGCACAAACAGATTATTACCACTGTTTTCGCCATACGTTTTGCTGTAAAGTCGCACTTTTTGCAGATAATTCCT
>JBBMJY010000006.1:13505179-13636824 GCA_037833715.1 Toxotes lorentzi
CCGATCTTTACCTTTAGTTATACTTATTCCTTGTTAATATTTTTTGATTCCAGCTTATTTCCAGTACATTTACACATAACATGAAATTTAACCAATTAAAAACCAGTGAGACAGCACATAGGCCTCTCTCCTGCAATTTAAGTTTCAGTCTTTCATAAATGTCAGTGTCATTTCTGTTTTCCAGGCTACATAACACTTCCCATGCATTCAAGGATACACCCAATACGCAGTGAACTACGTATTCTTTGAAGCTCAAGTTTGACATGACACAAATTTAAGCCTTCAGTGTGCTATTTCATCAAAGTTGTCAGTCCACCTGCCTCAGCTCTGTATTTAGTAAACGTATAGTGTGTTTGGCTGGTAGAGAAAAGACAGTGAAGGTGGAGAGATACAGAAAAAAAGAAGATGACTTTAGCTGAGATTCCAAAACATACAGGAATTTATAACCAAGCTGCCCTGAAAATTAATTTAAGTAATTTATTGAAGGAATGTATTAGTTTTTTAGCTTTTGTAATCCAATTCCAATTTATCTTATAATTTCTTCATTATCTTTTAAGATATTATCAGAAAAAAATTAAATGTAAAAGAGACACAGAGTGAACTCAGGTCTAAAATCGCCATTCTATCTTTATCATAAAACAGTGTTTAACAAAGTAAATATCACCTTTTCTGTCGAATCCAACTGACTAGTTCTGCTTTTTAAAACTGTTTCTACATCACAGAATCTCATTGAGTGCTTGTCTTGCGGAAGAATACTGTAAAGCATGGGAGGGGAGCAACAATAAATCAGGGAGGAAAATAAAAAAGTAAATAAAAATGGTAGCACCTTGTAATACATCACAACAAGCAGGCTCAGATTTAAGGATGCAGTTGACAAGAAAGAGCAGGTCTAAAGTTTAGAAATTCATTGTGTGATTGTACAATAACTGAGGTTATTAACATATTAACAGATCAATAGGATTCAAGCTCCGGCTAAATATCTGCTATGATTAATCGAAACTCTCTGTTACTGTTGTCCTCCCTGCAAAATGACATGTGACACTGATACCTCACAGCCAGCAGTGGAGCTGGGTGGTTTCCAAGTGGGAAAAAAAAAAGAAAGTGCAACCCTCTGACTGGCCAGTTGTGAAATGACTGTTAACATTCACGCAAGAAAAAAAAAAAAGTACTGTGTTCAGTACACTTGGAACCCAGAACCATAAAATAAATTTGATGAACAGTCCTCAGGTAACTTTCTGGAAACAAACTAGTGTAAAATAATATTGTTGCAGCATCACAGCTGGGAATTTTACTAGCAAAAAAATCAATATGAACAAATCAATATCTAATTAGCTTGGTTTTTATATGGGTAACACTGTTTGGTGTCACAACAAAATGCATTTGGCGTCTTGCCTTTCTCTCGTAGATTGCAATCCAGTCTGTTGTGGCGAACCATTTGTGGCCCTTAATGTCGTTGACTCCGTTCTTCAGGTTGCCGTAACGTTTGGTCAGATCCACCTGCAGCAGGTTTCTCAACAGATCCTTCAGGTCGGAGCTGAAGTGGGATGGGAATCGGACCTAGGAATGAGAGGAGAGAACAGTTCAGACTTTCCATTTTAAGACTTAAATATAAGATTTTTGTACAAGCACATCAAGACAAATACCAAACTTATTCTCAAACTACAGACACACATTTCAAATTAAAGGCCATTTTTTTCTTCGTGTCCTTTAATTTCCAAATTTCCGAAACACTTGCTCACCTTTCCAGACACTATCTTCTCATAGATCTGAATAGGTTGATCTGCAAAGAACGGAGGGTAGCCAGCTGCCATTTCATAGATGAGAACGCCGAGAGCCCACCAGTCCACAGCTTTGTTATAGCCCTAAAAAAGTCAAGACAGAATCAGGTGTGCGAGGTTTCTTACTAAGAGGGAACTTCTAAATGTGTCCTACATCCCCAACTGGACCAAATGATAACAATATGCTACGAAGATATTTGTTTTGGCACCTTGCATAAAAATGTAGGATAGGACACACAAGAGTGAGATGTAATACATTTATGATACTGTCGTAGTGTGTTGTAATTTGAAGTTTAGCCTTTTTGTTATACCAACTTTACCTCAACCAGAGTGATTTTCTATATTGAAAGATGGTGATGCGATAGCAAAGCGTGAGATTTTTCTAGTTGATGAAAACTTTTTGCTGCATTACATTATGGTCTACTAAGGCTTATGAAAGTGAAAAAGACTGTATCTCTTCCTCTTATACGTACTTCCTCTTGATGAAAAGTGAAGATGGTCAGTCTAAAAAGAAACCTGACTTTTACTACGGATGTTTCAAGTAGCTTGACAATTTTTTTTTTTCTTGAAAACGTATTTGTATAAGGGCTTGAAAAAAAACGACTAGGCATTACTGATGTTATCTACAACAATGTCTTCCCAGAACGGAAAAGTGCAATGCAAAAACTGTATTACAAGAATTTTAGGGTAGACTTTTTTTTTGCAGCAAAGGGAAGACAACATTGTGACATTTGTGCAGTAGAAATTCC
This sequence comes from Toxotes lorentzi, assembly GCA_037833715.1. NCBI lineage: Eukaryota > Metazoa > Chordata > Actinopteri > Toxotidae > Toxotes > Toxotes lorentzi. The sequence continues at coordinate 13,507,707 of JBBMJY010000006.1, forward strand.
ATACTTTGCTGAGGATGATTTCTGGTGCCAGGTACTCTGGCGTCCCACACAACGTCCAGGTCCTGCCTTTTACTCTCTTGGCGAATCCAAAGTCTGTCACCTAGACAGCAGGAGTACACATACCATACATGGGCAAAGTGTGGACATATAGGACGCAGCTGCATTACATATTCATTCATTACGTTCTAGCTCACCTGAATGTAGCCGTGGTGGTCAATGAGAAGGTTCTCAGGTTTCAGATCTCTGTATATGAGATCTAGTGAATGGAGGTACTCAAATGTCAGCACTATTTGGGCGGCATAAAATCGTGCATGTGGTTCACTGGAAAGGAAGAGGAGAGAAGTGTGTTCACAGTCAAAAAAAACCACAATTAATCTCTAAAACTGATCAATGCTTGTGATTAAAACAGATCAATAATAAAAGATTAAATTAAGAGGCCATTGCACAACATGCTTTATATTTTACATGTAATAAGTTAAGGACTGTTGCAGAATAACGATACTCACCTGAACCTTCCAATTCGTCTCAAGTGTGAGAACATCTCTCCTCCTGGAACGTACTCCATCACCATGTACAAATTAGAGTTGTCCTTAAAAAAAAAAAGAAGTAAAAGATGGTTAAACATTGCTGACAACATATTAAAGGAGTTTCAAGTACTACATAAAAAAAAAAAAAAAAAATCACACACACACCGTACCTTAAATGAGTACTCAAGTTTGACGAGAAAGGGGAAGCTCACAGCCTGTAATATCCTCTTCTCATTTAATGTGTGTTCTATTTGCTTGAGTTTCACCACCTGACAGAGAGAAAGAGATAAGATGACCTTGTCAGGCAAATCTCACTTACACTAGCAACAGATAGCAAATGTTGAGAGAAAAGGAAACTTTTCGTTATTTATTTTTCTGAATTTTACTTGTGTGCCCAAGTAACCCTGTAATGCAACAACAACAGTTCATAACGTCATTTTTTGGGTATTGGCTGAACATATTTAATGTCACCAAACATTTACTGTCACTGCACATTTACTGCTAACGGCAACACAACTGTCCCATGAGGTCCGACACACGTTTAAACTAACCTTCTGCTTGTCCAGTATTTTCATGGCAAAGTATTGCTCTGTTCCTTTGTGTTTCACCAGCATGACTCTCCCAAATGAGCCGGTACCCAGGGTCTTTAATCTGTCAAAGTCATCTAGGCACGTTGTGCTCTGTGGAAATAACGGAGTGTTAGCCTACCCTGTGCACGAAGCTATCAGAAATGTTAAGTTCAACTTTTCATTATTCTGACCTGTGGTGGGCATTCCCATTTCCGTAAGAAATCTTCTTTGGCTTTGGCTAGAAATTCTTTCACTAAAAAAAAAGGAGCGCAATAAGATACAGTTAGCTTATGCTTCTTCTTCAGCAACACAACTTGGGTTATTAGTAAAAAGTATGAAGACACATTCAGGTTTTGAACTGGCAAAAAGACCAAATGCTATCTTACTAGAAGGGGAAAGGAAGAAATGTGGGGAATGGAAATTAAATTGTAAATCAATGGAGAAGAAAAAGGGGCAAAGTCCACTCTCATCTGGATATAAATCAAACAGGATATTAAAAATATCACATACTTTGTTCTAAAGGTAAGACAAAACACAAAAAACAACACAACAAGACAGGCAGACTAGTGATGCATGCCAAGAAACTCAGTATGCTTTTGTTATTTAGTAGCCTTATTCAAAAGGGAAGGGGACCACAACACTTTAAAATTACAGGGTAGGTTTCTCTGAGCATCTTGTGCATCACTTAATACGGTTTGGGGGAAAGCTATCAAACACAGCATAAAAATGGTAAGCAGAGACAAACCAATGTATGGGAAACACAGCAGACAGCAGATATCCAGATTGAGAGAATGTGGATAACAAAAATACAGACTTATTATCAAAGCACACAATAAAAGCAGGCACATCTAGCAATTTTTCACAATGAGACCAATGCCGTTTTGCCATTCTGGTCATCTTTTGGAAGAATGAGCATACCAAAAGTCTCTATTGATCACCAAGGTTTTGGAGGAACAACCACCCACATGGATGGGATGATACGGAAGAGAAGACAGAGAGAAATATAGAATTCATGTACATAACAACAAGTAGAACACATCAACAAACATGAAGTATATGTAGTGAATCAAAGCAACAAGAATGAAAACAGAGCTGACATACACCTGAGGAATTTAAACAGAGACTGACTGTCTACTGTGGCATTTGAAGAACAGGTGTACCAAAACGCTATGTCGTAGAAATTCAGTCGTGCGTATTAGGACAGATTGAAAAGATTACAACCCTAACTACAGAAAAAAGCATTTAAAATCTACTATGCACTACAAAGTTTCTGGGTTTTTGTAAACTTATAATGAGGGTTTTTTTTCTGCACCTAATTCTGAAAACTGAGATAAAATAATTTAAAACGACTACAAAAAATTTCCATCAGTTAAGAGCCTGCTGTAAGATAAAGTAAGCTTTAAGGACAGATACTGAAGTTTCCTTAACAAAATAAAGCTTAACTGATTAGTTGTTTAATCAATTGGTTGATCGACACGAAAAGAATTAGAACTATTTTGATAACTGATTAAACTCATTTTTCAAAATGCCAAATGTTTCCTAGTTTCTAGCTTCTCAACTGTGAGGCTATGTGACTAGTAAACTTCTGGTTGAACAAAATAAGCACTTTGACGATGTCACCTAGGGCTTCAGGACATTGTGATTGTCATTCTTCTACATTTTCGAACAGTCTATAGACCAAACTAGAGCTGCATCAAACCAATTTTCCTTCTCAATTAATCTGACAATTATTTTCTCGATTATTTGTCTGGTCTCTAAAACAGTGAAAAATGTCCACCACAATTTTTCAAAGCCCAAGAAGATATCCTGAAATATTAAGTTTAGTACAACCAAACATCCAAACGCCCCAAATATTTTCAATTCATACTGATGTAAACAGAGAAAAACAGAAAATCTTCACATTTTATATCTGGAAGCCTGGAAGCATTTTTGCTTAAAAGTGACTTAGACAAATAATGAATTATAGAATAGATGTTTAATTTAATTTAGTAATGATCAAGTAGCTGATTAATGTACTAAGCATTTTAGGTCTAATCTGACATTTTACAAGCCAAATGATTAATCAAGAAATTTACCTACAGCTTAATTGATAATGAAAATAATTGTTAGTTGCAGTCCTACAACATAACTTTCATGCTGATTTAATATTCCCCATTCAGTTAGAGAAACTTTATACTGTTGAAAAATATGAGCTCTTTTTGTACACACAAACGTTTCTCCAACATTTTGTACCTTGAGGGGAAAAATAAATGGTCCAAAGCCAGCACAGTTGGCCAGCCCTTCCTGACAGCAATGCCAAAATCCAGACAAGCATAACATAGTTTAGTTATGTCGGTCTGTCCTGTTACACTACGGTGTGAAACACAATGCGCGGGCACGGTGAAATAAAATAGGTGTCATGATGGCAACTGTTTAATCACCCTTTAACCAAGTGTGACTGTGCTGGTGCTATTCCAGCTGATCCAGCTAATGGTAGCTATATAGAGTAAACACAGGTAGTCTAGTGTATAAACAGCGCTGTAGGTAACCAGGTCGTCTTGTCAGAGCGGCTACACTCCAGACAAATCTGCAGCTCAGGGCACACTGTCAGCTTAAACAGGTTTAACAGTTAGCCATGGCCCAGGATCTCGGGATCATAGATACACTCAAAAGAAATGCTTGGCAGTATGGGAACTATTGCTGATCTGATCATCTCTGTCTGCCTGAGTGTCTCTGGCTGGCACTGTTCACTGTGCCTGCCTGGTCTCTTTCAACAGGTCAATAAATCTCAGAGGAACGTTTTCACTGCATCATAAAGTGACGTTACTTTAAACAAACTAAGAGCGTAACTGAACACAGATGGTTCTCTGCAGGTTTTAAGTGTGTAAAGGTCCATGAAGGTAGAGGACAAATTCAGTGCATAAGTGACTGATTTTAAGGCATCAAATGCAATTGATTCAGCAAAAAACAATAAACACCTTCAGCTTTTATGTTCGCAAACAGGCATAGGGAAACCTGTATGATTTACTGCACGGGATGCTCAATGATGACCAGCTGCACACATCAAAGTCTACTGGCCTAGGCCGTGTTACGTCAGACCTTACAAAGCTTGTAATACCCCTTATCCTCTGACGAAGGTCTGATGACAAGCTGCTCCAGTCAATGACAAGCTGAGTGTGAGACGTGAGCCTTGATGGACCTTTACCACAGCAAGATTAGAAATGGGGCTCTAAATAAACACAAGTGACACAATTCAAGTGTGTTTCTGTGAGTGCGTTGTGCAGACAGTAGTAGGTCTCAGTTTTATGAATGGAAGAGGGCATTTGTCATTTCTTCACCATATTTGGTCAGGGTGCTGTGCAGAGAGAAAGCTTTGTTTATGCAGCCAAGAATAAAATGTAGCAGTGAAGCCCGAGGCAGAAACAGTCCCACACTGCCTTCAAGTACAATTTATTGGCTATTTAGAATAATTACTCATGGGTTTGTGATTTATTGCTGCAGATTTGCGATCATCTGTGCAAAGTTTCTGTCTGATACAGCTAGCTGTGCTGACAAGAGACTGCAAGGAAACATACAGTACGAGCCACGCCGCGATTGTCAAAAGCTGAGGATGACACCGCGGAAGAGATGAAAGTTGTGATGCTAGGCTGGAGGTTTTTAGCCATTACCCAAAGACTTAGATGATGGGAGGCGACTACACGCCACGGCTAACAGTATGTGTGTACAGGCCTGAACAGCTACCACCATCAAGAGGCACTGAAATGACAGGGGCCTTCTGAGGGCTAATCCCCCCCCTCACAGCTAAAGTTAGCAGGCTAGCTGGTCATCAAGCTTGATCCGTCTTGTGCTCCAGCTGGCATGCAACCAACCTTTAAAACGTGTGAAATTATCAACATGAGGAATTTATCGATGGGCACTGCAGGTCACAGCTCTGTGATATGCTTTAATAGCTTGTTAACGCTGTCAGTCAATGCTCCCATTCCCCACCCCCTTGCAGCCAAGAAAACCACAACATCCACAGGGTCTTCTTGCTGCTACATGCCCTGGCTAGGCCTTTAAATAATTGAATGTACAAAATCACACGCAAAACAAGAAAAAAAATATCCTGCATGGTTGTTTTCCTTCAACTAAATGGCGAGTGTCTGCAGCGCTGGTGGGATAACTGTGCGGAGGATGAGGGACGGCCCTCTCCTGTTTTACTGTAGCTGCCAGATAAGACCGTGTAAGTGTTATTAACAGGTTAGCTAGCCACTTTTTGAAGGCTTGATAAGTTTCAAACGCCCAGATACAACATGAAACGCCGTTGAGGCCAAACAACAGCCCGGACTCACCGCTCTCTAGCTCGTTGCCCTTCTTGGCGGTGGCAGCGTTCCCCATGGTGTGGAAGACACGGCGGTCGCTCCGACTGAGAAGAGATGGCGGTGGCTATAGCTAACCTTCCTACAACCGATATTCCCGAGCTCTTTGAAAATAGGCAAACACAAATCGATGCAAATATTTCTTCGAGCTCAAACGTGAGGAAATAAATTCCTGTATCCCTTCCAGCAGCCCCCCTCACTCTATCCCTCTGTCTCTCCCTCTCCTTCTTCCCTCTGAAAGATTTCCGCTCTTGCTAGTTGAGTGCTGTCTGTGTCGTTGACATGAAGCTAGCGGTCACTTCTGTTTCTGGCTGAGCTGCCGCTTCCCCCCAGCCCTCCCCGGCCCTCAGCCGCACTCACGGTGTGGTTAGCGTTTGGACTGGACAGAGATGTCTCTGTCAAGATACCGAACCAGCCTCGCTTCCGCGTTTTTGGAGCATCACGATCGCATTCACAGATACGGGGAGACATTTGAGTGCTCGTTTGCCTGACTTTATTAGAGGCTAAATGTAACATAGGTGTTTAGAAATGCGTCTTCTTTGTATGATTTGTAATCTGTTACTAATGCAGCTGTTAATGGGCACAACTGCAGTTTCAGGAGTGTTTATATGGTGAAAAAAGTAACAGACTGTTGACATTATGACCTAATGTTTTAGTATTTAGCAGACGTTTCGTCTTTAAGTGTTCCTGTAAACTTTTATCTCATTGCATTACACTTTTTATTAGCGGCACATATAATTTAATTTTATGCATGACAAAAGTGTAAGTTTTGTTAAATTTATTTACACAAGGGAAGCACGAATAAGCTGAAGAATCGACAGCATTTTAAATCATCAAAATAAATAAATGATAATTATATAACAAAAACAAAAGAAAATCCCAGAACAAAATTAAAGTATCATCAGTTTTTATTTAAATAGCCAAAATCATTGTCACAAATATTCAGATCCTTTACTTAAGTAAAAGTAATAATGAAATAATGTTGAAATACCCCATTGCAAATACAAGTCATGTATAAATGTAGTCAAGTGGAAGTGCGATCAAATCTAAATACTCAAAGTAGAAATGCCTCAAAATTTCACTTAAGTACAGTATTTGAGTAAATATAATTAGTTTCTTTCTACCACTGCGGATGGTTGCAACTGCAATTTTATCAGTTTATGACTCAAAGATTAATAGACTGTAGCCTTTATGATCTTTTTAATATTTAGTTGGTATTTCATTTATTCATTAAGCACTCTTTGAAACTGTAAATCCCTGTGCCTCTCACATTTATGTATTTAGAAATGACAAATATTATAACCCCGGCAGAGAAATGAAAATGTTTAGATATAATTCCATAAAAACAGCTAATCTCAAGATAAAATTGAAAATGTTTAGATATAATTCCATAAAAACAGTTCAACTCAAGACAAAATCTGCCTGTCCATTGAAAACTCTCCATTTACCAGTGCAGTCTCAATCTTCTCCTTTAGCTAACATTCACTTCCTCAAAATGTGGGCTCATTTCACTACATGCAGTCAAAATTACATAATTGCATACACTTACAACATGATATGATGACTGGGACTTGCAGGATGATTGTAGCATTCAAATCACTGTATCAACCATAATAAACCCACCAGGTGCAGCTGCACAGCTTATTTAGTACAGTTGTGGTTAAGATTTCCATTAACTGTTACAAGTTTGATGTGGCAGGAGAGTAACTACATCAGTTTTGAAGTACTTGTAATTTACTTGAGTATTTCTACTATATGCTGCTTCTTCCACCCTCATTGTGGTAATAGAATCACACATAAACACACATCCAGTAAGGGTTGATGACAGCGGTTGGCCAGTGAAGTGTTTACTCAAAGCAATTGGGAAACCAGTGGATAAAACACAGCATATTCAAGGTTAGTTATTACACTTAAGTAAAAGATTAGTTACAATAGCATTAATACTAAAGGTACTGTAAAAATGAATTTGCACAGTAACAACAAACCTGGATTAAAAGCTGGCAAGTCTGTAAGCAACTATATATAATCCCTTACAAAGAATACAATAAGGGCTTTACATAAAGGCATTGAGACGAAATGTAAGGGTACACAAGACAACATAAAAAGACAAAGCATAGACTGTCAAATTACCCTGATGCTAGGAAGAAGTACAGTATCAAGCAAGTCCAAATAGGAAGTAATAAACGTTAAGTGTAACATTGCTTAAATTCCACAACAGTAAAAATAAAAAGCATAAAATAACATCACTGTAGCACAGCAGTAAATTAACAGTTTCATGGATTGCAACACATTAGCCACAGACAGATAGTGAAATGGCTAGCTTGATGGTTAGCAGTCATCAGATCACAGAAAAACAAAATTTACATCTCAAATTATAAATGACAATCATAATCAGCAGTAATAGAAAGAGCCCCTACAGATTATGCTCCTACAAGGACATCTTGGAAGTAGATAACAGTAGATGCCTTTCAATATTTGCTTGGAAACAGATCTGACAAAGAGGTGAATTTAACAGTGTCAGTTGAAATGTAACTGCCACGGAACTCTACCAGTGGCGGTTGCTATAGCAACAGAATGTTCAACTGACAGCAACTGCGAGTGACGAAATACCACTTTGAAATTCTTCACCTCTACATCAAAGGGTGAAATATAGTGCTTTTTCACTACATTTATTTTAGAACTTTCATATTCAAAATTTCCAAACAAAAATACGTTAATAAAACAAGATTTGTTATTTTACATTCCACTACCCCACAGTATGCAAAGCAATTGAAATCTTTTTTAAATTCTCCTTTAGATTACTTCTGAAAATGCATTTTAACCAAAAGCCTTCTTGTTACCTTGTTTCATTTGGGTAATATTGCAGGCATGTGTATTAATGCACAGCCAAGTTTGTGTATGTAACATATGTTTGGATGAGTGCAATATAAACAAACACCAGGTTCCAAATTAATGCGATCAATGATAATAAATATCTAGTGATATAGTCTAATGTTACTCTATGGAAAGCGCTGTTCTGCCTCATGAGTACTTGTACTTTTTTATGCTCTGCTACTTAAGTGCATGAGTTCATGAGTATTTTTACACTGCGTCACTGTATTTTTACTTTTACTCAAGGAAAGAATCTGTATCTTTCTTTCCACCACTGTAGTTTTGCTTACTAACTGACAGATCAAGTCCCATCAGCCGAGTGTCATTAAGACCCGCAGTGAGTTTAAAAATGATTGGATAAACAGGGATAAGCCTAAGTGTTCAGTAGGCACAGGGTAATGCAGAGTACAGCTGACTATAGCGTTTGGGATGGTGGAACTCACTGCACAGCCTTATGCAGATAACATGGGTCTAATTATCATTAGCATGTGGGATGGGAGGTTCCTCCCTCACTGACACACTCAGCCAGCTGTCATGTTTTGATAAGGTGTCTGATGTTTGGGGTTTCCTGTTTGATGACAGACTTTCTGCATAGCCTGATCTCCAACCTTTTGTTGGTTGTTACACTATTACTCAGTTAGATTTATGTCCATTCTCCACATTCAAATTACAAGGGACTATTATACAACCTAGAGGACATTTTTTAGATATTTAATCTTAAGTTTGAAAATGTAAATTTAGACTATGATTGAACTTCATGGTGTGTAATTCAGCCGTTTACATTCACAATAGGAAATTTGGGCCAATCATCACTTTAGCTTTCAGCTTTGGAAACTCTTGAATGCCACTTTTCTTGTCAGATAGATATATCACAGTTGGATATAAAATGGTGTGTGCACTCTTCAGTTTACCAAGCATCAATTTGTACTGCTTTTATACTTTACTACACAAGAGGGCAGTAGATCTCTGTTGCATAATCTGAGGAGAAAACCTATGCCAGTTCTGTGCATGGGTGATGTTTTTGCCTTGACCACAGTCACAGGGACTTGATGTAATTTCTTGTTTAAGTCAGTTGTTTTTAGTTTTGCATTCTTTGCATTCAGATGTTATAATTATATTGCATTTGGCTGAAGTGAGCTGGTTGTCTACTGTGTGAATTTAACATTTCTCTTGTAATTACGTTGCACTATTTGGGGCAAACTTGTGATAGCCCAGTATGTCCTGTTAGAGCAGTGGTATGTCGATGTTAAAGAAATAAGCATTTTATGTATCCATAGTTGTCCAAGAGTTTTTCCCTCAGCATATAAAGTATAGTGTTTCATTTTGTTTTTCATAGAAAATGTGTGCAAGACTGCAAAGAGATATTTTGGTTATTGAATGTGACGCTCATCTGTTTTCACTCCTTTATCTCCTCATTTCTCCTTTCCTTTCTGTTTTCTTCCCAACAAACAGCATGTCATGTTCATCCCAACTGACCAGCTGCTCTCCATATTGGCTTTCTTATGTTCCTTGCAAACAGACTGGGCTGCGCTTCAAAGGGAATGATTTATGCCCTTAAATGAATGAATGAAAAGCCATATCTTTCCAGTTTTCAGAATTGATCTGTTTAGAGCTGTAACTATAGACTGTGCTGCATTGTTTCAGCCTGATGCATTCAACTAGTTTTAATCACAACAATTGCAAGGATTTTGTTGTTATAACCAAGAATCTAGGTTCACTTGTTTACAAAGATGGTTAATTTAAAACATACTGTAACACAATTTTAAGGCTTTATTTGTCCACGCAATTGAAATATTGGGTAGAGTGGCTGTATTTCAGACACACCCTGCTAAACATTCACACAGGAGCTGCCTAGTACAACCACAGATTTCCTCTGTTGGCTACCGACCAACTCCACTCCAGTGGTTGGGGCTGAGTGCCTTCCTCCACAGCACATCAACTGAATTTATAGGGAGTGGGGTGTGTGATATTTGCAGCTATCGAGCTTCTAGTTGTCACTGGATCCCTAAATTTCCTTCCTCTTGCTGGGATTTAAACCAACAACATTATAATGGAAAGCTTTCTACTGTCATTTGAAGATTACAAAGACCCGCAGAGTACAATTATTGGACTCACTCTGCTTAAAAATCTGTCTTGCTCTGTTTTTTGCAAGTGGAGCATGTATTGTGGAATTGGCACTGTCAGTATGAAAATGTTCACTGCTAAACATTATTTGTTTGTAGTGTTGCTGATTTAAATTAATAATAAAAAAAGAATAAACTAATGAATGTATATGCCTTAATGTGTTAATATCTGCACCATTTCAAGGTTGTGATATCGTTAAAAAAAAGAAAAGAGGTTACAGGTTGTAGACAGATAGTGATGATCTGGTTATCTCCTTCTTATCAGTCACCAGTTCCTATTAGGATGTTGCATGTGGTTCCAGGACATTACCCATTTCCTCCTCTGTATATCAAAGCCTCCAGGTCCCCCTCCCTCCCACAGCCTAATTCACTCCAGATGAGCACAATGGGACTTTTGATTTAGTGTGCAAAGACACATGTATACAGCTGTGTCAGCTTGCCTCAAACAGCTGGCGCTGAGCTTCAGTACAACTTTTAATCATGCATTTGTTTATGTAATTAAGATAAAAAGAAAAAAAATACAGCACTGAGGACTGTGTTGTATTGTCCTCAGCTGCAGACTGATCAGATATTTCAGTGTGATGTAGGTCCTGTCGTTGTTGTACCTCACACTGCTAGCAAATGCTCATGGTTTAATGACATGCAGGTGATACAAATCATGTGCAAACAGCAGAAGGTCTTCCAAGTGTGTGTCAACACGCATGACAGCTCTCCAAGTGAATATATTTCTGTTGAATATGTACTTTGGACCCCGGACAAGAAGCTCAAATGAACTATTGCAAAGGCCTAAGTTCTGATTTTGTAAGTAACATGGAGGGTTCTTTTTTAATGTGTTTTTATTAAGATGTTTAAAACTTGACTTGGAACATGATCTATAAGTATGCAGAACACGCCTAGCTCCACTTCCCATTTTTGCTTTGTAGCCATAAAGCGCTGATGCTTCTGTTTGCCGCTAGGTTCCTGTATTAGCTGGTGAGCACTGGGCATCAGGAGGTATCATATATATATATATGTGCAGTACGTCTGTCTGGGAATGTTGATCTGAAAACCATAAGGTATTCCGTTTCTATTCACTGTACCAGGTTTCCTTTGTGCCTACATACAGAGAATATCCATATTTTTTGTCCTTTGGCAGGCTCAGTGCACTACAACATAAATGCCTATAATTTCACAACCACGAGATAATGTATTCTTACCAACAGAGGATGGTCTCAAAGTACTCAGACAGTTGTTCAGGCTGCTAATATGGGATAGATGCACAATATCCCTTTGAAGTTCTCCTTTAGCGCTAGCGCTTCAAATCCCCCCGTAGAAAACAGCACATACCAGCCTCTCTGTAGTACACTGTTTTAGTTGCTGAAAGGAAGGTAATGTTGCATTTGCTTAAGTGGAAGGTTGATTCATTAACAAAACAGATCATGCGAGTTCATCTAAGTACAAAATACAGCAAGAAATAGGTCCAGGTCATATTTGCTAGAGTCATATTTGCTAGAGTCATACTCCATTTCAAAGACAAGTAGACTGAACCATGTGTTGTTGTTGTTTTTTTTTTTTTTGGATGTATTCAGTGTTCCCTCAGAAGATTTCCTTCCACTTTTTATTCATAGATAAGGTGATTCATGCTTACTGTGAGGGGTGAAAACATTGGCCGAGGCAGTGCAGAGACAGAGAAACCCAGTCAGTGTCTTTTCCACAGCAGCGTTTCAGAGTTTTCAGAGATGGCAGAGATTATGGGAGGATAACACTGCACAACATGGCCGCCCCAAACCAGATCAAAGCAAAGACAATCAAAGCCAGAGTGAAAGCTACAGCAGTAAGCTCTTTTAAATGTCTGCCTCCCCCACCCCAACTGAGTAAGAGTGTTACCCTCACTCAACTGTTTCCATCCCCAATCTTTCCACTTCTGGGACTGACATAAGCCCCTTTTGCATGAATACTGGACAACGAGTCGGCCAGACATAAATCCTTCAAAGCAATGCAAACAGTGCAGTAAATGACCTATGATAATATTAAACCTAAGCAGCCGTGCTGTAAAACCTGTGTAATGCCAGAACTGATAAGACATGACACTGGTCATAATCATTTATGGCGCTGGGTTTAGGCTATATAACAGTGGTTCTCGAACATTTTCTGGCATGCCCGTCTTCAGAAGCCGAGAAAAGTTCACAGTGACCAAACCCCACAATTTTTTATCAATCATTAACAATGATAGGGAGAAGCAATTAATAACAAAGGATCCAAGCTGAATTCCAGTGAAATAAAGGTCAGTGTGATAGCATCAGCAAACTCTTGTTTGTTTATTTCCCTACATAAATCATATTAATTCAACTTAGTTTCACTCCATATTTGTCCTCTGGTCATCCCCTCTCCCGCAGCGGCTTTATGCCCACCCCAGGGGGGCCCGCCTCCCAGTTTGAGAACCACTGCTATATAAGTTCACCATGACAAACGACTTGTCATGACTCATGTATGGTTTTACATGAAAGGGTACAACCACAAGGCTCACACACTGCGCAGGCATAGATGAGTTGAAGTTCTAACCCACTTTCTCACATAGGTTAGACTATGCTCTATAATGCAGGCTTTAGAAATCTACTGACACCTCCCCATACATCTCAAAAGCCAAGCCTCCTTGACTTTTCAGCCTTTGACCTTTGACCTCCTTCCCTTTTGTCCATATGTTTTTAAAATTGATTAATGCATTTTTTCCATCTCTCAGACAGCTACTGGTTTCAGTTCATTTGAAAGTGGTATGACAGTCAACATCAGAGACCTGCTGGAGAAAGGTAATCCATCATAATGGACATTTATTCATTTATTCTTCATCAATGGTTAGGTTAATGGTTGCATGGTAATGGACTTTAAAAGCCTGGATTGTTTTGAAAATGCTTTCAAGCTCTGATAGGAAGCTCCAATGATCAAGACTTACTTGGATGTCAGCAGCTAAACAACGACTATTTTAACACAAAAAGCTCCCAAATTTCCTTTTTCATGAACAGAAGTGAATTGAAATTTTGAGGAATACGTTCCAACTATGCAGCTTGTCGCTTGTAGACATTTTTAGCTCATAATTTTGGTTTTCTGGTTGAGTCTCTCTGTTCTCAACAAACCCTATGTTTTAAAACCATGAGCAGCTGTAGCCAGCAAAGAAGCTCAGACTATATGACTGTATGCTGATTGCCAGAACTAAATGGCAGAGAGCTGATGTAAACTAGTACTGGTTAAGAAAATTGAATGTCTAGCAAGCTGAAAACCCCAATATTTTTCACAGCAGTTTGTGGACACAACCATAGCTAAAAAGTAAGTGAATACAGAACTTATATTCAGATTACCAAGAAAAACAAAACTCCAATTTGATGTCCATGTTGCTGTGTGTAAGCTTGCTTTGAACAGTAGGCAATTGTTTTCTTACGTGTTAGCCATAAAAACATTATAAGAAGATACTGCCTCAGAGCTGTATTTGTGTAGCCCTTTATTTGAATGGTCTTTATACCCTCAGTTAACAGGTCTCAGAGTCACTACATGTTTTAGTTAGACCTACCCCATGTATACCCCATACTGTCACTTTCAGGATAATTTGCATGTGTGCTGTACAATGTACTACATGTTCTAGCACAATTCTTATGATTTAATGTTTTAAAAAGTATTATGCAATGATAAAACTCTGATAGTGTAAAACCCCCAAAAAAGAAAAAAATGATATTAAGATCCATTTTATTAATCCCCTCAAGGGAAATTATCTTCTCCATTTGAGTTATTCTAGCTATTAGAAGCAATGGGCAGCCACAGTAAGCAGGAGCCAACTAAAGCACTGAGTTGATTTGGTAAAGGAAAATGACAGGAGTATGTTTACTTTTGCAAAACCTTTGTCTTTCAGGTTTGAATCAGAGCTTCCCACCAGCACTTGAATGCACCACCTGGAATAAGCCTCAGAGCAGCCCATGCTTTCAGCTGCCATGACTGACTACTATAACTCAATAATTCATGAAATATTGAAAAAAAATATTTGCTTCAATCGATTAACTATCTGAAGCAAGTTTCGAATCCCTGGAAGTTCATTTTCAAATTGAATTAACTTTAAACAGTAAACAATGGCACCCTAGAAGGCACGAAAATACACTGAGCCATCAAAAAAGCTGTTGTATGCTTTGGAAAATGGCCGGTACAATTTACAGTAAATGGACGATGTGCAAAAACGCTGGCGTGGTCCTGCAGGAATTATCTGTAGACTCTACTTCTGACTCTGCAGTCTTAGAAGTTTGATTTCGCCTGAGGGACAGAGGTGACTGAGAGACAGAAGCTCCTCCAAGAGACGGGTTTACTCCAGGGAGCATGAATCAAATGCTTTACCTGGGCCTGCAGCAGTAAGGGACAAACCCTTATCAATTAAGAGCAACATAATGATTACGATTCTCAATGTCATTACAGTGTAATGATACTGAGATCAAACACCTGACCTGGCACTGCTTGTCAATTCCACCTGCAGCAGATTTTGGAGAGTGTATAACGTCTGTGAGAGCAGGGATGAGCATGCTGAGGGGGAACTCTCATTTTGATGATGTTTTATCAATCTGTTTGAAGTTTTTTTTTTTTTTTTAGTCTCTTTTTTTTCTTTTTGGCTGCGCTCTTGCTTGGTGTGCAAAAGCTTTCAGTCTCAGTGACTCATAGCAATATTTTCCTGTCCCAAGTGGCCTTGAACATTTCTTACTGACGTGGATAAGAGCTGGCTGACAGCTCTTCATGGTGTTTGCCAGACATTGTATGGTATCTAAATGTACAATTCAATTAGACCTACTACATGTTAAGTGGTTTGTTGGCTGGTTTGTGTAGAAGTTTAAAGAGATAGGTCAAATTGAAAATGATGGTACAGATGATAGCAGTATTATCAGGTTAATCTTGGAAAGGTTTTTGACTTAACATTATGACTTAACATTACTCTTAGTAGTGCATGAGTTAATCTGGCAGCTGCTGCTTCTTTTTTATCTCTAGCATGCCTTTGCATTATTTTGACTGTTAGTTGTATCAATCGAGTTTCTACAGATTCTACAGAGTTCAGTTTCTAACTTTTGTATTGTTCTGTTTTTCCACTCCTTAGTTTTCTGAGTACTGATTAAATCACTTTTTGGCATCAGCACAGCAGACTGTGGCTGTGTGTTTCATGCAAATAAAACGACTGCTGCTTCTGCTCTAAATATTTAGCCATTGCAGTCCTGCAGTTCATGCACTGTGTCTGCTTTAATAAGATGTGACTGTGTCTGGAGTTAAACTCCATTCACATTATTACAGTTTTCAAATAGCTCTAAATTTTGTCTTGGACACGAGAGACAGTATTTGGCCTTAGGTACCAATGTTCAGCAGGGAATGGCTTGTTAAATAGTTTAAAATCAGAGGTGAGAATTCTACACAGGCTTCTCACACATACTGCTTAAGACATTGGCGATTCCAGGAGTACTTTCTGATCGTTCAGTATTCAGCCTGACTTCAACTTTCCCTTCATAAATCAAGAATGTGGGAGGGGTATTCTCAGCTCATCTCAGTTTTTTAACTCTCCTGATAGCTCTGCTTCCTATGTTCAACATCTTTTTGTAGCCTAGGTCTGCCTGCTACCGTTGTAATTAAGACCAAGAATTATCAGACCGGAATCAGATGAAAGGCTCATAAAGCACTGCTGAATTCAGACCTATGCCAGGGGCCAGCTCAGTTACAGACTTAATTCATATTCCCTTTGTTCCTCTCCAATCTCACAGAGGGCTTGAGGCAGCTGTAGGACTGGTGGGTCGAGTGACAATATAACAGGTATTAAATAGACCATTTCCAGTGTCACCATGTGGTAACTGAAGGCTTCAAAGAGCCAACAATTTGCTATGAAATTAAACCAGGGATCAGTCTGGCCTACACGATACTATATCTTCACCACTGCAACGTGAAATGTTATGATGCAGACATTTAGCATGCCCATAACAGAGACCCCTGAACAGCATTATTTTCTTGAAGATATTAGTCCACCGTGGAAATCATGTGAAAGAGTTGTGTTCATTCATACTGTATATAAATCACAATGTGTTTCCTGAGTGTGTGGCATGGACTGGAGTGTGCTACATCATCCGTTTTCCTTTCCTTTTTTGACTCAAACCCTGTAATAGGCTGTTTCAAGTCTATTTCTGTAAACATGGCAGAAATTATGCTACCTAACCTTGCAAGTAAAATGATTCTGTTTGTAATGCCTGTTTAGTATTCCAGTCATTCCCAACCAAACCATCTGGTGGCGGTCTTTGCACTCTCCAAGTGGTACATTACTCTTAGTGATCTTGTTGCCCTATCACTTGCTACCTCATTAAAATGAGTGATAATAAATCCCACAGGCCATGTGCAATGAAATCATATTGATCTTCAAACACACACACGCATATCCCCACCATCATATGCATGCATATCAAATCCACAAACAAGCCCCAACAGAAGCAGTACAAACCACTCCACTATTAAAATATTTCATTTCAAATCCCTTTTCACAGTCCAGCACCTTTGTAGGTGCTCAGTACATACACACTATAGGGACATAGTGAAGGCTGGGTTTTCAAAATACAGACCAGAGAGGAATGTTTAATCAGCCAAGGTCACTGTGTGTTGCCATGCACTGTTGAAGGAGGTTCTGGGAGAACAGAGGGACCATCTCTCATCTGTATTCTCTTCAGATGGCTTGCGTTAGTAGGATCATGCAGATATGGGATTTTTCTCTGAGAATTAAAACCCAGATGTCATGCTAACAGACACACACATCCTCACCACAGTAAAATATTATTTATGGCTCTGCAGTCAGCATAACTAATGCCTCACACTCAGCAATCACTCACTGTGAACAATGCAAAAGTAGTCTTCAATTTGAACTTGTTGGCAATAATCCAGTTCCACCCATGTACCCGAATTTATTTGCCCTCCTAAATCTTCTCTCACACACGCTCACAGCTGAATGTTAAACGTTAGATTATTTCACAGAAAGCAAAACAAAAGAGTGCTGTTTCTTTGATTTTTATCTCACTGTGACCCCAGTTTTTTTCTAAATGTTAGTGTAAATGTCAAAAACCCAGAGTAATAGGACTTCTACTGCACACTGCATAAATACAGTAGATAAATCCTTCACTTTAAAGATCATATTGTCCTTTCATGTAATGTTGATTGCAATTGGAACACACTGTTGTTTGCATTTCATGTAATGTTAGACCTGGAAAGCATGAATAGTAAATGCAGTTAATTAATAATTTTTAATACCTTTTCAGAAACATACAAAGATAAACATGACGGGTCACGTAACAGGAGCTTTTCTCACAAAGAGATTTTTATTGCATTTCTCTTCATTTAATGTGGTTATGATAAATTCATGTTTGCAGAGCATCATTGTATCACCAGATAAATTTGACATGTTCATACATTTTGTTGTGTGGCAGAAATCCCAGATCCATCCTGAAGTGGCAATTGACTGTGCTACAGATATGAAGCTGCTGAAAGCCTTCTGCTGTTTTACATAGAGAACAGAGGCTTTGATGTCCCCCAATGAATTGTGCTGCAATAACTGTCTCAACTGAAGAGATAAAATCCACACATTGCAAGTACAAGCACTGCAATGCAACGGTGCTTCATGCAGTATTTCATTATGCTAATGCACCAAATAAATAAAATCAAGACATGAAAATAGACAGCAAACAGCAGTTTAATATGTCTGTTCTTTTGTTGTGAGACAATCTAGAAGCTATAGTAATCAATGATTCTTGTGATTTCTACTACTAAAGCCAACAAATATCCACCAAATGTTCACCCAATAAAACTATGACTCAATAAAAGCCCCTAACTTCTTTTAAAATCACTGATGGGATCGTACAAGCTCTAGTGTTACTGTTTTGCCTGAAAAATGCAGACTGTAAGAGAAAAGTACAGTATCCACAACTAAAACATGTTCTAAACACACTTGCCTATTTTAACTACTTTGCTTACAAAAATAAACTTTATTTTAACCATTTATAGCTAATGTGAAGTAAATGTATCATGATTTTGCCTGGTGTTTGTCCAACAACTGTTAATACCGATTACAATACAATAAATTAATTAACAATTTAATACATTTCAGTGTGTAACTTAATGGTAGCCTAACAAGACCAAATGAAATCAGCTAGTCACAGAAAGTAACTGAGATCTGCTAAGCTAGTTACATTAGCTTTAGCAACAATTTAGCCAGGTATTTTTCTCCATAATGACTGGATTTTGCTATGGCTTCATTTGGCTATGTGGAAAAACTAATTGAATAACCAAGATATCAGTAAATTAAACTGGTATTTTTTCAGTTGAGTACAGATAAGAGATAGGGAAAACTAGCTTTATTTCTAGGCTAGCGGTGGCTATCTGACCAGCTAGATTAGCTTCATATAGTGTTCTTGCTTTTTTTCAGTCCAACCGAAATCAATTTTTTTTTTTTTTAGCAGTAATACAGTTTTACCTGTGTAGTGCAGAGTGTATGTTGGATGAAAATACTAACAAAAAATAGATGAGGGTCTTCATCATTTTTATGTTTGCCATGGCATTTTCTGGCAAAACACACAGTTCTTTGGGGGAACCTGTGAGTGAAACCTTTTTGAGTCTGTGCCCATATTACTGCATTCTCTGTCCTGTCATTATAATTCCTCACAACGGAAAAGCACTCTGAGCCTGTGCCAGCCACCTATACTTAGAGCGGAAGACATTAAATGGAGACATACCTGAAGTGACACAAACTTGGCAGGGTCGAAATAGTTTCCAGATAGTTAATTAACCTTAGTGACTGGTACAGCAGTCTTGCGTGGCTGGTCAGTCGCAACCTGTCCTGGGATAAATACAACCAGTCATGTTGACATGTCACAGTTCATACATGTCATGTGTGTACTGCCAGGCTTTACACTTTGTTTAAAGCTGAGTTCACAGGGTATTTTCATCAAGGAGGGGAAAACGGTGCGTAGACATAATGTTATGCAAACATACTAGAAGTCTCTCGGCCCATAATTAACTGAAGTAGTTTGTAAAATGGTATTTGTGTAGACTAATGATACAACCTATGTTTTTTGCTCATTTTTGAGAATGATTACAAGTATAAATTTTTCCAAAAAACATTTTGTCACTTTTCCCCTGTGGTATTTTGCCATGCCCGTGGTTTTGGTTTTATTTATTTTTATTTGTTTGTCAGTCAATATCCATTTTTATTTTTAAGCAAAAATACCTACAATCCTCTGGTTCTAGCTTTTCAAATGTTAATATTTTTAGGTTTTCTTAGTCTTCTATGACAGCAAATTGAATATCTTTGTTTTTTCACTATTGGTCAGACAAAAAAAACAAAACACTTAAACATGTCAAACTGGGACTGACATCCTTCACCACTATCTGACAGTAAATAGACTGAGCACTTGATTTATCAAAAAATAAATGAAAAATTCATAAAATGATGTTAGTCGCAGTCTTTGCAGTTATTGCTGTGTTCTGCTGAAGAGCAGTTTTAGTGCAGATAGGTAGTGAAAACCATCCTGACGTTTGAAGTATTACAGTGGTTTACTGCATGAAGTCCAGATGTCACTCTGCTGTGATTTTATGGAGAGAAAACGTCAAATCTAGGATGTGGCAGCTCAAAGTAACTATTAAGTCCACAGTGCGACATAAACATTTATGCGGATCACTCTTCTGGTTTTGAACATTTCCACGTTTCTCATCACCATCACACACATAGCTACATTTCGACAAGGTTTTTAAAAGCTATGTCTCCAAATCAAAACGTCTATGACTGGACTGAGAATACAACATCTGGTGGGTAACACCTCACAGCTCCTGGGGAAAGAAAAAAATCATCACATTTGTTGAAAGAGGCTGCATGTGTCAGAAAAATGGATATAAAGTTGGTGGAATAAACCTCGAACTGAAACGAGGGAATGATGACACTTGCATGGCTGCAATTACACAAATGAATAGAAAACAGGTGGAATCGGCATCGACACTCCATTTTACTAGTTTTAATTTTTTGCAGGCTGTTTCCCAACCATCTTTTCTGCAGAGATTCCTTCTTTCTTTGGTTTTGCTGAAATGACTCACATGTGCTTTCTTAGCCACATAGATTCTGTGTAGCTTTCCCACTGTATGCATGGCATTTTCTCATACCAAGCTCATCCTCTTAGCTCAAACGCAGAGGACTGAGACCTTTCTGTCAAGACCTGGACCAAGGCCAGTTATATAAGTGTAATGTTCAGCACACAACTCTATTCAGTCACATAGATGCCTAAAGACTTCTGTACAGACAAACAAAATGACAGCAATATTTTTTTAGCAATTTGTTGAGCAAACCTAGTCAGTTTGAAAAGTTATGTTAGCATGATATTGATGCCAAAAACAATCATGGCTGACATGGTGGATGTCCCAAATTCTTTCCTATATAAGTTCTATAAACGTCACACCCCCACGTCCATTGCTTGATGTGTCCCTGTCAAATTGCACCCTGAAATTTTGTTTTAACAGAGCTGAGGTGATTTAAGAAACCCTAACAGAGGAAGACATGCGGTTTGTATTCTCATGGCTGTCTCAGTTTAAATGTCTCCAGATTCTTTATGGAAGGGATTGTAGGGGGTGATTTGCTGACGTTATTTACATGGAGAAGGTTTTGTAGCCTCCTTGTTGGCCAGAATATCAGGATTTTGGAATTTTTTGGCAGTGACCTACATCTGGATTTCTGCACTAGAGGGTGCCCCACCCCCTGACAGCCTCTCGCAGAGCCACAAGCCTGATTTTTCTCTTTCTCTCTCTCCAAGTAACTCACTGCAGCCCACACAACTGTGAATCTAACCCTTCAATGTTCCCTGTCACACCTATCAGAGCAGAGTCCAGTGAAGTCCTAAAACAACACTTCCTCATTGTGTCTGTGTTACAAATGTGAAGTAATGGAAGAAGGGACAGAATGTGTCCTTCGGGCCTTATTCCTCATGCTGTATGTGGAACAGTATGTGGAGCACCCAATCTGGTTTTCATCCTTAGTGCCCCACCCTGGCTGAAATACAATGAATTGGGAGCAGGCCTGTGACTTTTAACTCACTCTGCAGATTCTATGCTCTGCCGCCAGTCTGGCCAATCTGTAGCCCAGAAAATTCCCTTGATGTGTCAGCCAAAGCAGCTTTGAATCCAATCATAAGGCCATAGGTTCCCTTGTAATAGTACATCCATGTTCCTTCACTTAGACACAGGGGCATTGCGTTTATGTTCAGCAATGTGGAAAAAGACAGATTGATTTTAGCCATGAATCTCAGCTCCCAGTGTGATGTACTGCAAGACACAGATAGTTTAGTAAACCTTTTCTATAGTTAATCAGTGAACTCCCCAGGTGATTCTCTGGCTGGAAAATAGTTAAATGTAATTCTCTTTTTTTTTTTTGCCAGTTGTTGAAATTTTACCATTATTTTAATATACAGTCAAATATATCGACTGGCATGTTGCCCAGGGTGTGCAATCAAATCTATATCTGTCTTAGTTATTTCCAGTCACTGTTACTGAAGTACCATTTTCCATAATAGAACAGAATGAATGGACACTTTAATTAAAGAAAGCTGGGCTGAATGAGTGAATGTCAGCGTTTGAAAGCCCAGTTGTTCATCTGTCAAACTTTTTGAACTGCTGTTCTACAGACTTCAGCGTCTCCGCAGTGGGTTTTGAATGATTTTCTTGTTGTAGCCACCGTACAAACAAAGGCACCCCTGTAGATTTATGTCTCATCCCTCTCTCTCATATTGGACTCTGAGGGTTTTAAGGCTGTAATTAAATTCCAATCCCCACTCTCACTTCTCCACTGACTGTCCCTGTCGCTGTGGGAGGTTGAGAAGCTGGGTTTTACCGCCTGTTGTGGTTTGTTTGAAAGATCCAGAGTTCTCTGGAAACCCCAGCCATTACGATAGAATTCACACATGTGGTGCAGAGAGAGAAAGAAAAGGCCTGTGCTCATTCGCAGACGCAGGACTGGTGTGACATCCGGTCTGGTTGAGGATTTGAGACATTGCAGCATTGTGTGCGTGTTTTATCCACACAGCCACATCTGCCTGTGAACTGCAGGATTTGAGCGTTCTCACGTCAAAGTCAGTTTCCCAACATGTTGCTATTTCATGCATATGATAGTGCTTTTTGAATGTTAAGATGCCCATATGAATAACTCCATCATTGTACCTATCAAAGCTTTTTCTTACCAGACAGCCCCCCACTGCCAAAGCACAGATTGCTGGCATCGGCCCATAGCCAAGCCAACAAACTGGAATCAGCTGCAGTAGCAGGCTGTCAATTGGGACTCCTGACAGCGATATGAGGGGCTAGTCTGAGCAAGTCCAGTCCAGCAGGGACCAGAGGGAGTGGAAGGATGAGTTCTGCACCACTGATCCAGAGTGACAGTGATGGACAGGTTCAGAGAGGAGAGCTGATGGCCAAGGTTTTTCTCCTGTCTGGACAGTGTTTGAAAAGATGGACATGACGGTCGCAAGGCTTCAAAGTCCAACAGGGCATGTGTGCCTGAGTGTGTATGTGTGCCTGTTCCAGAGTGTTGATGTGGGCGTGCATGCATGTCAAATGGTCAAGCAGAGCAATAAATGTGAAAAGTGACACTGAAATCTGAGATCCATGCCTTGTTTATGTTTAATTTTTGGTCCATTTTAGACAGAGTGATAGTATATGATTAAAAATAAAAATCAGCTATTCACTGATTTTGATTTATTTTTTATTAATTGATTAATTGTTTGGGCCTAAAAGTTTTCAGAAAAAAAATAGTGAAAAAATACCTGGCATAATGTTCGAAATCCTAAAGTGAAATCTTTAGTTTTTGTTTTTTGTTTTTTTTTTTATCCAAGTGCCTGAAACCCAAAGATTTACAATTTACTATCACATGAGAGAAATAAAGCAGCAAATCCTCTCAAATGAGAAGATGAAAAAAATGATTAAAACAATCAATCTATTATCAAAATTGTTGTCAAATATTTTTTCTGTTGCTAATCAACTCATTGTTTCATTGCGTCAGCTCTGTAATACAGCAATTTCTGAAACATTAAACTTTTTTTTTTTTTGGCCTGTGCTGAAGCTGCAATTACTGTACAAACACCAGTAACAGAGGGGACCCATTTGCTCTTTATAGTGTTGAGAATCAGCTCTGTCTTGTTAAAAACCTGAGTTATTTGTTACAAAACATGTTCCAACACAGCTCATGCTTCATTGCGAGTCAGGGTTCCCTCTGACAAGTAATTATGTCAAGAACAAACGTTCCCAAAGGCAGCAATTAATGTTGAACTCATAACACACAATGATACCCCAGGGTCCTGGATCTAATATGAACACTGGCACCCCTTGTTCTCCCGTTTACCCAGTTGTCTGCTTTGATGACTCACATACTCACACAATTTTTCTTATTAAGTTGCGTGAAAGTGTGTGCATGTTTCATTCACTCGCTCTCAATATTTCCTCTGTGTCCTTAATTCTATGGACCGGTGTCCTGGAGACAAATTATATGTGCTATCATACTCAAGGACAGGTAATAGAAATCATTTTTTTTCTACAGGAACAGATTTTTTTTTTCAGACACACACATTCATCTAACGCTACAACTTAAGGACGCATCCTGACTGTATATCCTCTTTATGATGAAATTAATCTTTTTTGACTATGACTTCTCCTTCCAGATTTGCAGTTCCTCCAGGAAATATATGCCCAGAACATTCAGGAGAGAACCCCCCCCGGAAATAAGCGAAAACACAAGCCCTGTCCTCCCCATTTCTCATGCATGCCTTCAAGGTCTCCACCATATCTCACACACACCCATGTCCAAATTTGAATTATGTTTGGCACAGTTCACCCATTGTCAAGAGATGCTTTCAAAATCAATACATGATAGGTTCACCCAGAAGAATGAAAGTGAAATGACCATTGCATCTGCCCGATGTGAAAGATTGACGTGCAGCATTTGGAGTCTGTGGTTTGAGGGACGGCTTCCTCTTGTGCGTGAGGTGGTCAGAGACAGCTCTGGGTTTAGGCTTTAGGGGCTTTGTGAGGTTGTTAAAAATGTTCCTGCTCACTTTTCCAGCTGCAGCCTTTTAACGGTGCATTAAATGACAGTTACCCCCAAAAAGTCACCGGGGAATACAAGAAATGCCATTTGGAAATCAAGAGAGGGTCAAGAACAATCCTTTTGCACTATTCATTCTTTTTTTTTTCTTCTTTTTTTTTGGAGTTGTTCGGATGTGCAAAGACAAAAAACAGATCTTTTTTAGACCATTTTACATGGGAAAAAGATTGTTTCAACCCCCTCATTAGTCATTACAAAAGTACCCCCTTAAAAACATATCAGTAACACTAACATGTTAAGCTGTAAGGACCGTTTAAGTGTTTGTTTTAATTTTAAACATTTACAGTCTAAACACCCTTAAAATAAGAGAGGAAGCAAACACTTTTGGAAAATTGTACACTAACAAATAGTCAGCTATGCTAAAAGCTGTTTGAGGCTGTATTTAGAGAAAGTGGTTCTTTGCACTGAATGCTAACATGCTCACAGTGACATGTTAACATGATGATGTTTAGCAGGTATAATGTTTACCATGTCGCCATCAGTGTTTGCATGTGCTAATTAGCGTTGAACACAAAGCTGCTTTACTCACTTTTCACCCCTAGCTGTTTCCTGTAGTTGAAATAAATACATTTATTTTGTTCTCCCTAAAGCAGCAGCTTAAATCCAGTCATGGAGAATAAAAACGGCTAAACTAGTTCTGCTAAAAGATACCTAGCCTAATGTTAGCAGAGTAGTTGCTTAACTTATGACTCGAGTGGAATTCAGGACTCTGTGTGACTGAGTAACTTTTAAGTTACATATTTAAATGTATTAGAGTTGTAATCAAATATTTACATTAATTTCAATTAATTATTAACACATGGTCAATGGAAAGCAAAAAGAACACATTTTATTTTTCTGATTCTGTTTTTTTTTTCTTTGACTACTCAGCTTTTCTATAGCTAGCTCTCGGCCTTTGTAAGGTAGCGTAAATGTCTACACCAAATTTTATACCAATCCAATCAGTAGATGTCGAGAAGTAAAAACTTTGTGGCACTACAGGAAAAATCATGGGATCGCCAAAGTCATTAGGGTACATCCTGTGGGGGCCACGAACCTTTGTACAAAACTGTATGGCAATTCATCCAATAATTGTCAAGATATTTTGCACATCATATATAATATTTCCTTTGTTGCTATACTAGGCAGAAAGCCATATTCTGATTTGGAACCAGGAGAGGAACTTCATTACTTCTTAGACCTCAGAGAAAACAGCTCACTCTCAAGGCCACATACTGTATATTTATCTTTATTTTTGTGGGTATAAACCCAAAGAGAAAAACTATTGCTATTGCTGTGTATGTCTCTTATTTCTTCCGCAACGTTTCATTCAGTTAACATCACAATACAGAGCATTCACTTTCTCAGCACTCTTAAGGCAGTCTTGAGTCAAGACCTTTCTTGATTTAGAAAAAGCAAAGTGATGAAGAAAGAAAAAGAACAGAGGGCACACAACACAGGCTCTGAGCACAGTGGGGGATTTTCCTTTATACATTTTCAGAAAAGACCCTTCTTGCTCTTTTAGCTATGGCACAGGTTGAAGATGTGAGTTCTTGAAATGCAGCCGATCATTTAAAATGCACCTCCTCAAGAAGTTTATTTCTGGGAGGAAAAAAAAAAAGCAATGTGACCAAGGCAGGAACAGTGTTGTACTGTATTCTCCTTAGACTGAAATGTTAAAGAGGTATAGAAGTGTGGGGTGAAAATGTGGAGATTTCTCAGTCTGCCTCAAGCTTTTTCAGTCTGATCTCTCTCAGAACACAGAGCCGCAGCTCAGAGTGACTTTCCATAAAATATCATGGGTTTTCTCCTGCCGACATCTGAATGGCTTTTCTTTCGTACATTGCACAAGTGAAAAAAAGAAGAAAGAGGATTGCTTCTGAACAACACAGAGGCAGATATTTGCCCCTGTATTTATTATTTATTTTGAATCATTACAATTCTTACATTTTAAAATCTTTTCTATCCAGGAAAACTAACAGGTCTGAGTGATCATGCCAGCTTTTCACTAAGAGCTCTGATTCACATTCATACAGTCATTCACAACCTGGAAAAACTATTGAGCAGTTGGAAGAAAGATCAAGTGGGTCCAACTGTGGACCTCACATCTGGGGACATGAGGTCTTTTTACTTTTTTTCTTCTCAAGACTTTCAGTACTGTTAAGGTTTATTTTTTCAGGTTAAAAAAAAAAATTGTTTATAATTCTTGTAGTGTGTTTGGTGTGGAAGAAATACTCTGGAAAATTGACCTAAAAAATACAGTCTGTTTGCCATTTGATAAAATGCATGTGATACTGGCCTGTTGGGGAAGCTAACATTTATGTTAGCCTTGTAAAAACCATGTGAAACAGATTGCAATATAATATATCTTGTGGAATAAAACTGAAAATGTAAACCTCTCTTGTTATTGTCAGTGTTTGATTTTAACGAATTAAATGCCCCTAAGCACATAGTCTTCATAGCATGTACAGTTACTGCATTCAGAAGCTGCAAAATCACTATTTACCACAAGCTAATTTTTGACAGCACATTGGCTGAGCAGCATTTAATGTCAGCATTAAGTTGGATTCCCTACGCTTTTTTTTCACACCTTGTTGGTGTTGAAATGCTGATGTTAATTAAATGTCTTTATCTACCTAGTCATTTGTGAATATTTTGCGTCTTTCTTTCTTGGATTTCACTTACAACAGGTAAATTAATCCTAAATGTAGTCTATTTGCTTTCATACTTTTGTGGCAGAAAAGGAAATGACTCCCCTCACGTCTGGGGGACTCTACTCTCTTCCAGTTGGCTCGGATGTCTGGCTGCCCCAGGGTCCGTAGTCGGACCCTTCTCAGAAAGGTGCCTTGCTTGAGGGCAAACCAATAGTAGGAGGCTGAACTAGCTGAGGAGCTTCTGTCTGAAATTTTACCTCCACCTCTATAAAAGTGTCAAGAATTTTTTTTTCCCAGATGAAAAGTAAAGCACATTCTGTGCAGGGTATTGTAGTGAGCTTAAAGAGGAACATTTCTAGGAAAAGAAAAAAAAGCTCTTTATTTTCTTCTTCTTTTTTTTTTAACATTGTCAGGAAGTTTAGACAGCAAAATCTTCCCAAAACAAACGTCACAATTAAACATTTCAGTTATTTTGTTCTAGTTTCTTTTGTTTCCATGTGTTTGTGGGTGGTTTGTGTCTGTCTTAACTCCTAAACCAAATATTTTGACGAAATATGAACCTTTGTTGATGTAGTCTGTAGTAAAGGTCATTTAGTGTCTACAAGAAAGCAATAATAAAACATGTCACCATGTGTAACATCTCAGTGCATCATAGCTCTGCAGCAGTTTCCAAGCTGAAGCCAAACTTTTATTCAACTTTCATTCTTTTTCTTTCTTTCTTTTTTCTTTTTC
The DNA here is from genome assembly GCA_037833715.1 of Toxotes lorentzi. Classification (NCBI taxonomy): domain Eukaryota; kingdom Metazoa; phylum Chordata; class Actinopteri; family Toxotidae; genus Toxotes; species Toxotes lorentzi. Next base: position 13,535,645 of record JBBMJY010000006.1, read on the forward strand.
TTGAACCCGTCACTTTGATTTTCAAACCAATGGCCCAAGAAAACATTGCTTTGGGCATCTTTTGAATGCAACTTCAAGCATGACATTGATTATCTTAGCTTCATAATTATCTCCACATGCTACTGTACCACTGTATTTCACATTCAGACAAGGCTCGGTACATCCTGGGTGAGTGATTATAGCAACTGTAAGTAAATTAGCTGTGAATAAAAGCGTTTTAAATAAAACATTAGTCAAAGACATCCTGCTGTTGAATGCTATAAATTTTTTCAGTGATCCAACAGAGAAGTCGCCGGGAACAAAAGAAGCGCACACTGACAAGGCCACACTGTCAGTCTGATGTCTGATGCACCACTTCTGCAACAGAACTATCACAACATTCAGTTTTCGGTTTTGCACTTCAAATCTGAAGCACAACTTCACAAGAAGAATCAAACCAGCAGTGCCTCGTTTCCATGTTTTGTCTTTTTCTGTCCCCCTTTTTTTTGTAATAAATTGGGAATGCAAAATAGGTACAGATGTGTTTGCGCAGTGGTGGAGTTTTCATGTAAATAATGGCTATACGGTTTCAGAGATATATGGAAAACATCTGTGTGACGGATCTGTAATTATCACTCTGAAATTCCACTGAATAAAACAAGAAGCATTTATATCCCATACTGTGCATGTTTCAGCGAGGAAGAAAAAAAACATCTCTCTTATTTATCAAAGATTTTTCTGTCCAAGCTGTCTTTAACAATACCATCTCTCTGAACTGACATATCAAAAGGCACTTTGAAGTGGGACATACAGTAAAAAATGACCATATTTTATGTTCTAGTGTGTTTCTCACATGTTTGAAGCAATGTCAGACATGCTTGACTGGAGTTTATTCACATATTCTCTTTATTTTTTCTTTTCTCCCAGTCCTGCATTTTGAAAAAATTACAATCATTACATTTTGACGCAAATGGCCAAAAACTGTGGGACCAATTGCTTAAATATGGGAAAATTCCTCTCTTGAGCTTTTGACTAATAGCAGTCATATGTTGTGTTTGTGTCTCGGGGGAATGCATTGCTATTATTTTGACAGAGACAGCCCAACAAAAACACAGGCCTCTGTTGAGTGTTTACTGTATAATGGGTGTGACAGGCTACCTTAGACCAGCTCTGAGGTCACTGCTGGTGTTTCCTACGAGGTATGACAGTTTTACAATCGCGGGGCTCAGACTCGGATTGTTTCTGACATGTTAGACTGCTGCTGCTCTCCGTCTGTCTCACAATCTCTCCCCTTCTTTTTCTCTCACTTTCTCCTCTGACTCTCTATCTCAAACACTTACGTTTTCTCTCTTTCTTTCTTTCATTTCAACACACACACACACGCACGCACAGGAAAGAAATGATATCAAGCCTTTCTCAGCCGGACTCAAAGAGGACTCTTGAGCATATTTTAAGCCTAAAGTCTTAATCTCTCATAAGAGGCTTCTTTGTGGAAGTCAAGGAGGAAGCCTGTAGTTCTTTTTTAAAAAGCCCTCTGCTGGATGGGGCTAGACGTGGTGACATCCTAACAAGCATTAAAACAACAAACTAGAAATGCCATAAGGATAAAATTAAAAAAAAGACTTGCTGTGCAGTTAAATTACAACAATTGCATTGGAAGATTATGCAACAAAACGGCTAATTTTAACAGCGCAGCAGGATCTTAGGAGTAACATTTTGTGGTTTCTATATTTGTGTGAGCAGCTGTGCCTCACAACACATGCTCACATATTTACACCCACCCTATAACACAGCCTATAAGTACTTCATCCATTATGTGCCACAGCTATACAAAATGTGAGGCAACCTGATTTCATCGTTTTGTTGTTTCTGCAGGCGGGAGTTCTCTGTCTTCACCAGAGCTTTAAGCGCACACAGAGAAGTCGAGTCAGCCAAGGCGGTGCAGTGTTGCTCGGTGGGACGGTGGCAGCAGAGCAGGAGCGATTCAGATGTTCTTTATCTTCCTGCAGCAGAGTGAAATGTAGAGGAATGTAAGCTGTACATTTACAGAGGCCCTGAGGAAACATAATACTCCTTCTGCATTGTGGCTTTGCTGATGTAATTATGCATAGTTCCTGCACTAGCTAAAGAAAAGATTGCTATCCAAGAATATAAACACTGTCTGTAAGAGCACCTTTTCATTTTAATAATAATGTTATTATTATATATTTTCAAGCAAGACCTTGGTGAAGCGGGTCAAAAAGCCGATTCTGTAAACATAATACTCATTCCAGGTTTGAGCAAAGTTTGGGATAATTCATGAGGAAAAAATACCTCACTTTTAAGTGCACACACACACACGTACAAGCGTATACATGCACTGCTACAAGCAATCAGCACACGCACACAGATACACACACACACACACACACCACATTTTGGCCCGGGCTCTGTGATCTGATTTTGTTTGATGTCTTTTTGATGATGGACATGAAATAATGTCCAAATCACCAGAGGCTGGAACATCAAACGGATCTAAATGAAAACACGGTAATGTCTTCTCGGACTGAGCCTTATTGCGCCTTCATTTGCCACTGCCCCATGGAAGATGGGCTTTGACTGGGAACAGAGAAAAGATGAGTTGATAAATGAAGCACTTTCATCTCCAACAAACTTTGACAACTTTTTCATTTGCAACGCAAACACTGCATGGCTAATATGCTGCATCACAGTATAATCAAATAATCACAGATGGTAATGTCAGCGACTCAATGAGAAGTCAAAGGTGGAGGGGAGTAGCTTTGAAGAGGATGAATGGCCGGAAATCATCACAGCAGGATAAGGAGAGCCCAGGAAATGCTGATCTTTGTATCAAGAACCCCTCCAGTCTTATTGGGGGAAAGGACGTGATCATCTATATATTGTTCAATTTCAGAATCCAATGTTCTTTAAGATCATAGGCTGAAAGAGCTAATACAGAGCACAGGTGACTTAGTGATAATGAACCAATATATATGCATCATGCAAAACCGATCCTTATGCTTGGGAAAGGGAGCTCAGCACATTCATTCATCACAATTTTGTCTGTTATGAAAATGCAGATGGGGAAATTTCCCCTCCTCACGGTGACATCACACACACACACACACACCCTGAAGGGCTAGTCTTATGTGAAGCCTGTTGTCAGCTGCCATGTCGATTCTCCAGTGTTTATAATAAGGAAGCTTTCACAGACAATGCCGGCCCATTCCAGGGGTGAACAGTGATCGGGTCATCAACTTTGCATTTAATTTGATTTATAGCTGATCGGAAGCCAAGTTTCTGTATAATTTGCAGACCGGTTTGGTGTCTCCCAGGGCTTTTGGATGGCTCTGTGTAAACTGAAAGGATGATGTTCAAACAACAAGGCAGAGAGCCATAGTGGACTCAGAGCTTTGCCTTGGCCTCCGCATCAGTCTCTTGACAGCACACTGGCACCCAGCTCGAACTAATAAAGTACACCACCCAGATCCTACAGTGACTGCACGCACTGTACGTCTGCTGAGTGCCTGTGTGGTCAGTTGAGAAGCAGGATACCCCTGGAAAGCCACCGATGACAGACGTGCTGAATGCTAAATCTGCCAAATCTATGAAGTGAGTCTCATTTGCTGCGTCTCCTCTTCGGGTGATTTAGATCCAGAGACTGAACAAAAATGATTATGGCCCGTATTGTTAAACTTGCATAATTACTGTCATAATGTATGCATACTGGTGATATCCTTTTTTTTCATCACAGTTGACAGCTCCCACAAAAATAACAAAGCCAACAACAAAATGGTGCTACTGCAGCAAGATTACAAAGTGGGCCACTGCCCAGGAGCCCCAAAATCCCCAGGTTTACTCCACGTCATTGGGGCCTACATGATTTGATTGCTCGCAAATTTGCTAAATATGTGTGCCACTGTACAGTACAGTATCAACTATGACTGGTCCTCCATCTTGTGGCCTAGTCTTGCAGGGGGCGCCCTGTGATGAAATCTAGTTTTTAGACCCTCATGGTCTTCATTTATATTGACTTAATTTGTTGTACTGCTGTGGTTTATCAGATTGCTTTAATTTCTCTGTAACACTCAGAAAACCTTGGGCAAGGTAATATTAATCCATCACATCAGTGCTGTAAGGCAGAAATTATCATCATTATTAATATCTGTGACAGTTTCTTTAATAATTGATTGATTGCTCTGGGTATAAAATGTCAGAAAATTGTGAAAAATGCCGATCATTATTCCCTGAAGTCCGAGTGAGAATATTCTAATGCTTAATTTTGTCTGACCAACAGTTAAAAAAAGAGAGAGAGAGAGAGAGAGAGAGAGAGAGAAAGATATTGAGTTTACTCATCATAGAAACCCAGCAAATATTTACATTTGAGAAGCTGGTACCAGTCAATTTTTGGCAGTTTTGCTCGAAGAGTGATTTAATCAATTATCAGAATTGTTGCCAATTAATTTTCTGTCAATCACCTAATTGAGTAATTAACTAATCATTTCAGTTCTACAGTGCAGGTTAGTTTCTGGGTGTCTGATGAAATAATCAAACTGTCACCGCACAGTGCAGATTCCATTGTTGTCCAAAATCTATTTAATATTTTTCTCTGTTGCTTTGGCACAAGCGTCAAATGAAAATCATGATTCTCAAAACAGAGTCCTCAAATCTATAATTCATTCTGTCACAACAGTTTCTGCAGTTCTTGTCGCTTTCATGCAGAAGTCAAAGGCAAAAGTATCTTCAAATAATCCAGCGATGCGCTGCTTTGGGTCAAAGTGGATTAAACAGTTTTTCCATTCTTCTGTTTAATTCTCAGACATGTTCATCGGCATAATCATTGTGCAAATCCTCACGTCTGAGTCAACTGTCAATTCTTTTCAGTCATGAATGTGAAAGTACACAGAGGACGCGACAATATATGTTGCATAAATGATGTAGAGAATATTTGATGTAATTACTGAGTTACTGTGTTAATCTCAATGAGAAATCACACAAAGAAACTGTGTTTCACTGAGACAGCTGCTTTGACATTAGTCTGCCTTGAATTTAGCAATGAGACATTTTGTTTTGGCAGCAGTGATGAAGGTCCTGTCGAAGTTATTTACTTTTCATGCAAAAGTTACATTTCTGAGTGAGCGACCGAAGAGTTGTGCTGCTCAGTTTGAAGTGGTGTGGTGATTGCTCGGTGATTGAGTGTTTTGAGGAGGGCAAGAGTGTTTCAGAAAAGTGTGCTTAAGCAGTTGATTGCACTGGGAGTCAGGCTCCTTCATTACAATGAACATGGGCACCATAGTTTTTTTTTTTTTCTGCCTCAGTCACACACTAGCGCGTCAAATAGTCCCTGACAAATGTATTTTTTTATTTCGGTTTGGTCTTTTCGTGGGATCTGTTGAAAATAAGGAAAATATACAGTATCACCAGTCTTTTCCTTTAATCGTCATTTTACTACATGTTTGGATCATAGCAATGCAAAATGAGAATAAGCAACCAGACATCTGCGAACAAGAAAAAATTTCACATTTATTTGATATCAAACAGGAGTTGAATTAAATATCAGCTGATGATGGGCTCTTACAAAAGAAATAAAATGAACCTAATCAGTGCTGCAACAACTTTTCACACTTTCCAACCACATTCTTTTTTTTCCCCATTTTTTTCTTCTGAATAGTTCAGTTAATAAATTAATTAGTGTCGAAGGATGAAACATGTCCGCAAAAACTGCAATATCGCATTGACACGAACATATGTCTTTAAACCTGACAATTTCTTTCAAGTAAAATAAATTACACAAGTATCCAATTCACTCCAAATCTGTGCATGGCCCGGTGTTAACAAATATACTACTGGCAAAAACTCATCATTCATGAAAGCAAAAGCACTTCACAAGCAGAGACGTGAGCATGGTTTCATATGGACTGATATCTCTCAAAACTTTTTTTTTTTTCATATTCAAACATACTACAACGAGTCAAGTGTGAGAGGAAAAAAGCACATTTCCACCATTTTGATTAACCTTGTCTGAAGAATCTTATTAACATTGAAAGGGCATAACTACTGAATGGTTGCCGTTTCTTTTTTTTTTCTTTTCTTTTTTTTTGTTGTTTTTACTTTTTACACTAGTGGTACAGCAAAATATATTTTCTTTAGCTGTTACTTTGACAACAGTTAAATGTGCAATAGAGAAAATATAAGGCCTGAGTCTGAATTAGTGGTTTCTTAACTTTACAGTCCTGACTGTGTAGTGGAGCCACACTAGTTCTAGTTCTGTACTTCATGACTAAAAAGACCCTGGTTCTGCAAAGTCCCCCAGGAGTATGTCAGGAGTTTCATAGTTCTTTGTTTGGAGTATTTTTTTTTTAATCCCTCATTTTTCGGCTCTTCTTTCCATACAACAGAAATGCCAGACTTATCTGTGACACAGCGGCCTGTGTGTTATTCTCTGCACCTCTTTAGTCCAACAGCAGAGCTTTCACAGTCCACATTTGTCTGGCCTCGGATGGATGTGTTTTGTGTGTTAATGAGATCTGTGTGCAAAAGTCATTTATTCATTCCTTTTCCCACCCAACAATATTTCACTTCCTGTCCTAACAGGAAGAGCATGCTGAGTGCGGAGCCAGGCTCGCCGGCTCTCTTGACATCAACCAACAGCACCCATCTGTCAAAACCTGTGCAAACAAAAGACGGCCCACTCAGAGGCTGGTAATGAGCTGCATTTGTCCGTCGGTGGGTGCCTCTCCCTCCTGTGCACAGTCTTCATTGTTGGGTGGGATGATGCACCCGTCGCTGGTGCCTCGGTTTATGTGGTAGTAGGACAGGGGCTGCGGCGCATCGCCGAGCTCAGGCATGCTTTTATGATAAGCGTCCTCACTCTCGCTCTGAGGTGAGGGGGAGAGCTCCTCCTCCTCCTCCTCCTCCTCCTCAGGGGGGTATGGTGAAGCTGAGGGTGAGGGTGACTCTCTCAAGTTTGGCATGCTGGTGTAAAGGGAGTCTCTATTATTGTTGGGTGAATGGGAGCCCATGTCCTCCACTGCAGTAACAATCTCAGAGCAATGGCCGCCCTGCCCCTCCAGGCGCCTGGGGGCCTTCTGGGTGCTGTAGAGCAGGGAGTGAGTCCTCTGGGGCAGGAGGGGGGCCTCCAGCGCCTCCTTGTGGTGGGGGTGCAGGAGCAGCTCCAGGGTGGCGTGGCCTCCTCTTCCACTTCCTCTCTGGGGGGATGAGGCCTCAGCGTGATCCGCCACAATGGCGTCATCCTCGCTGCCGCTGCCACCCCCGCCTCGGTCCACTGTCACTCTGGTCTGGGGAGGCAAGGCTCTGTCCCTCTGGGCGTCGCGACCTTTGGGGGCCCCGCGGGGCCTTAGGTTGTTATGGACAATTTCAGATATGATCATCTTCTCAAAAGCGACATCGTCCAGGTTGAGGCCCCCCAGGTCTCCCGCGGCTCGAACGCCCACGGCCTCATAGTCGTCGTCGCGCAGGGAGTAGCTGTTGTTGAAGTTGCCGTTGAGGGGGAGGGTGTCCATGGTGCTGATGTCCCTGCTGTTGCTCAGGGAGTGCTGTCCTGCAAAGAAAGGCAAAATCAGCGCATGAGATTAAATTTTTCACCATTTGATAAAACACAACTGTCTTCACTACACCATCCACATTTACGTGATACTGCTCAGGACACTTCACTCTTGTGCTCTTTGATCTCTGGAGCTCTAATTTTAATTTTATACAGATACAAAAACTTTTAAAATTCATAGCAGAACCCAATTAGCTCTCCAACATGTCCATCCTCATTATGGCTGAATATCATTATAGCCAAGCTAAGAAATTATCCTGAACAATATTGAAAAAATGAGAACAGGCGATGACTTAAAGCTTAAAAAAAAAACAAAAAACAAACTACAGCAACACATTTCAAAGTAGCTGATGACCAGGTAACAGCACAGCACCATACAAAATGCAACAGACAGGATGAGAGTAAAAGAAATGAAAGAAATGAATGAATACGAGCTGATGAGGAAGTGTGGTGACATTAACAATGAATAAAACATTCCACCTGGTTAAAGAAGGCAAGACAAGAGAGTAATGTTGAACACAGATGGCCAGCCACCTCTCTGCACTGGGGCCCCCACAAGCACAGCAACAACCCCCACACACCACGACAGACAGGCACGGTGCAATGACTCACTTTGCCACCACTCACATCAAGTGTGTCTGCTCAGGCTATCTGGCCTAAGAACAGCTGATGTGCAAAAAAGTAAAACAGATGCTTTTTTTCAATTGCAGCAGAAACAACAAAATCACTGAAATAAGACAAAGGTGGAAGCTCGTAACATCCAGCCTGGATTCAGTCGATCCCTCTCAGATTGTGTCCTTGCAATTAACTATAATTTAGCCCGTGTGATACTTTACACAAATTGTTGTAGGAGAATTGTTGGATGGAGAATGACAGGGAAACGATGTGTTTAACAGTTTGAGAGAGCTAAAGGACAAATCAAGGACAACTGAATCCTGGACTCAGCAGGTGAAAGGGTTCAGCAGCAAGCACAGTCGTTTTAAAAAGTCTACAGTAAAAGAAGGAACATTTCCTGATGAAATTATTTCTTTCTGAATGACGCTTTTTTGTAGTGTACATCTATCAGTATTATGTGAACCAAATACAGACACACACACATACACACACATACAATGGAGCACTCTAATTTTGTGCAGCTCTATGACTAAACTCAAGTAGCAGGATGAAAGTAAAGGGGGCTAGTTTGATTTGATATGAGTATTTTATTTACTGGGTACACTGTGAGCCTGTAAGTGAAAGGCTGACATTTTGTAGGGTGAGAGGGATGTCGTAACGGGCAGTCATTACACACAAAGTAGGGGGAACTGTAGTCTTTCGTTTTAAACGGACGTGTCAGAAAATGGATAATAACAACTGGAAAAAAAAACTGAAAACATCAAAAAACTACAGAGAAAGGAGCACAGAGAGCAAAAGGGCAATAAAAAGGGGAGGGGGTGATTATTAGACACTTCTGTGGGTAGAGCCTTCTTCCAGATTTGCATTTGTTTATGCGCAGGCAGTGATTTTATTGCAGACAGGTATTGTCTACCGGGAGAGGGGGGAAATGATGTGAACAGAATTCAACTGGACATGGCGACAGCTGCACTCTGGGAACCGTTCCAGCAGAGATTCATCCAAGATGTTCCCCTTACAGATTTTACTGCATCGGATGAACATCTGCAGAGTATTACTTAGTATTAATACACTTATAATAGAAGACACACTCATCCTTTTGCAGGAGCTAAATGTAATGACTATAGCAGAGGAAATTTTGAAAAAGCTTATGTTAAACTTGACAGTCTCTCTGCACGGATTTCATACTTGGTTGGTGATCTTCACACCAGGTTTTGACATTTGTGTGTCACGCTGCTGCCTGCTTCACACAAACTGGTTGCCATATGTTAAATCCTTAAATTTTTTTGTTTGTCATTGCCTCTTGATCTACTGTTAAATAAGTACGGGTTGTATTTCCTCTGTCTGTTTAAACACCGCTAAATACAGCAGGTTCACCTGGGGGGGGGTTCTACAGGTAAAAGAGATGTTTATACTAACATTCAAAATTACCTGCTAATTAAATATCACTGCTCTTCATCTATCTCCTGCGCTCCAATGTTAACATACAATTATCCTACAGTGATTAAGCAGGTAAACATTTTAGGGCAATAAAGCACAAGCTGTCTGCACACATGCTGACTTCTGCGTCCGCCGCGGCTGCTGCTGAGCTCACAAAAAAATAAATAAATAAAAAATCACGAATTCTCACACAGTCTTTGATTTTCTCTGCAGACACTGTTTCACAGTTTGGTCCCAACGCTGCTTCATTATCTCTGAGTGTAAGGTGCTCTCATTGTGCTTAAAGCGAGCTCGCAGCACAAAAAGACCACAACGACTGCGGCAGGTTAAAGCTATATGTTACATATCCTTTCCTTACACACTTGCGCTATACTGCTGTTTTTGTACATTCCCTTTTATCATCAAATGCCTGTGAATATCTGAGGGCTATGACTCTGCCCGCATTGCATCATGTGGTTCTGTTTTTTTTTTTTTTGGCTTTTTTTCTTTTTTTCTTTAATTGAGTTTCTTTTGCTCTGCCAGTAAAGAACTAGGTCACCATAAACACTGACATGATTTAAATCCAGCTTGATCTAATTTGAGGTAAACTACAGGAAATGTAAAGATTTTAACGTGAAGAATGTGAAGATATCAACCATAAATGATCTGGACCGACGTGTAAAGCTCATATTCAACTCAGAGGAATTCCCATATGCCTGCTCAGTGGAGGAGATAAGATAGCATTGACGTTTCTCAGCTTTATCTCCTTCTGTGTTTACAAAGGAGAAACTTGTGTAGATAAGAACTACTGAAGATACAGAGAAGGTGTGAATGAAGAACAACAAACGGTAAATCCAGTGTAATTACTCTCAACAGTTTCATTCATGCTGTGTCACACAGCCACAACCTCAGGCGTTTTCATGTTTTTAATAAATCTAACACACTTGAAGGAATAGTTTGGCATCTTGGGAAATAGGCTTATTCGCTTTCTGGCAGAGTGTTGTATGAGAAGATTGATACCACTCTCATATCATGCCAGTTAAACATGAAGCTACAGCCAGGAGATGGTTAGCTTAGCTAATCATAAAGACTGGAAACAGTGGGAAACAGCTAGCCTGGCTCCCTCAAATGGTAACAAAATCCACCTACAAGCACCTCTGAAGCTCACTAATTAACACGCTATGTCTGGTTTGTTTAGCACGTACAAAAACTGAAGTGCAAAAATGAAAGTTCGCTGTTTACAGGGGATTATGAGCTGGACTGTTTTTTTGGCAGATAACCCCCCCCACCACCACCACCAAAAAAAAAAAAAAGGCGGAGTGGTGTCAATCTTCTCATCTAACTCCCCTTCAGGAAGTGAATCTGCGCATTTCCCAAAATGTTGAACTGCTGCTTTAAAACAAACACAAATCTATGCAAGAATAAAGATGGAGGGTGGATGTGCACCTGGGGAGTGAAAGGCCGGTGGAGAGGGGGTGTTGCACACCACCGTTTCTGCCAGCAGGTTGTTATAAGGGTTAGTGTCGTGGGTTCGGAGGAGAGGGTTAGTTAGGAGGTAGTTGCCAGTCATCCCTGAAATAACAGGAAGAGAGAGAGAGAGAGAGGGAGAAAAATCAGGAGGGAAAAAACAGTCGAGGAAAAAAAAAGAGCTTGAGGTACTGTACTTCACAGTCTGTGGTGGTGTGCTGGGTAGCTGTGGACATAAACAAACACTGACACTGGCTGTCCAGAATCAGACACCACAAAAGATTTATGACCTACCATCCGTCTGCCTTCTATTATGGACGAAGAAGCCATAGAAACGTTGGCCAAAGCAAAACATTATCCAAACAGTTACCTGATGTAACTGACAAACAATATTATCGCGACAAGTGTTGACCAAAGCATAGCAACACACTCAGCTGCAGTGTTTATGTGAGACAAATTCATCTAAACAAACTCATCCAGTCGAGACACAAGACAAAACATGTCTAAGTGGTCTGCTATGAATAATACAGTATCGCTATCATCCTCAGTGTGCTTGTGTAAATCCTCAAGAATGTAATAACTATCCTCAGTCATTTGGACGGATTGCTGAGAAACTCTGTGCTGGCATATGTGCGTTAAAAAAAAAAAAAAAAAAAAAAAAAATTGAAACCGATTCATAACTACAGCCAAATCTGCGCTGGCACAGTCCAGACACAGGATCTGTCCCAAAACCTGCTCTGACCTCAGCCTGACTTTGCTCATCTCCTGTCCCTACCTCCATCCTGATAATCACTCTGGGGTGAAGATGAGTCTCTCTAGTCACGGCCATTTCAATTTCAACTCCAGTCCTCATCAATAACATTTTATGCCAGACTAAAATATCGCACCTCTTTTCTGTCTCTATTCGTCTTCGTTTAAGATGATCCCAGTGAGCAGGAAAGTGCGGGAAAATGCTGTGAACTCTGATACACAGGCAGCATTTAACGCTATTTTTTGATTGCCTAACGATGACAGAAACACAACATTAAATCGGGTCTTATCTTCCTCTTTTCCGAGCTGCCACAGAGCCAAGTAGGCTGCATCCATTGAAGTGTTTACTGTGAATACAGAACGTCATCGCAAAGAGAACAGCGTACATGTCTCGTCTAGTGTTGGGGGAATAAAGGGTTGCTTACCCTGGTTGAGTGTGGAGGTGCTGTTTATGTCTCCTGAGATGAAGGAGGACTCCGACTGCTTCCTCACTGTGTCATTCCACATCCGCCTGATGCGGCTCTGGGTAGAGAGAAAAGCAGCCATTGATCAGGACTCAACATGGTGCCGATGTTATTCAAGGCTTTTGGTCCTGAGGATTGAGTGGCTATGCGGGTTTGTGATTCAAGCCTACGCTTGTATTTGCAATTCGGCTCACCCACGGCTTGATGACAAGGTCGTGCTATGGTAAAACGGTAAAACAAAGCCCCCCACGTGCTATTGATCCCAAAAAAAAAAACAAAAAAAAAACTGATACACGGAGAATCTTACAGCTTGTAATTTGAGAGTCTCTTTTTACCGTGGAACGTAGGAGCAGAAGCCCCCACCAAATTCCCAGAAGCGCTCTTAAGATAGATCTCACAAAGTCACCAGAAGAGAGATTATAAGAGACCCCTACTTCCAGTTCAGCAGTATTTTCTTATCTGTTTCTTCCTTTTCAAACAGAGTCTACCTACCAATCACGATAACACTTATAGGAGTACAAAAAAAAAATATTTTCACTCATTTAAAAAGGCAAGTTTAATGCTGTCTGTGTGCTAGCAGCACTGCACCGTAACCCTTCTTGATCTAAAAAAAAATTCAATAACATCCCTTGATATATAACCTTGGCAGTCTAACAACGTGATAACTAAGCTTTAAAATTACAATGTGAAGCCTAAAATGTGGCACTGAGTACTGTACCAAGGTGAGATTTCTACTTCAATGCCCCAAACTATGTATTTGGTTGAATGAGTCGAGAGGCTCGGCTTTACAATGACAAAATTCGAGTGAAAGAATGAAAATAAACTGAAAAGTTGAAGTCTTTACTAGACGACAAGGCCGGCGATATTTTGTTTTTTCTTTTTCTCAATGAAACCACTGAAGGGACCAAAACCAACTGTGTGATCTTTACTTTTTCACCAGTCTGCGGCTCCCAGCTCCAATGCTGCTCACTCCTGAGGATGTAAATCTTTAAAAAATGGATCTCAAACATATAGTTTCTTTCTTTCTTTTTTTTTTTTTTTAAAGGCAAAAATAATTTCCTTTAACATCTGGACACGGCAGATTTTAACAAACATTACTCAGACAGGAGTAAACAGTGCTATTTTCAGTCACAGATTAATGCACATTTGGTGCACTAGTGAGTGTTTACACCACCATGATGTTGTATGTGGGAGTCACTCAAAATAAACTGCTGTGCCCCTGTTCATCATAATGAAGGAGCATGTTACCCAGCACAACAGTGTGGATCATTAATGCGTTTTGTACCTTTTTGGACAATAATAGAGCCCCATGTTACCAAGGAATAGGTTACAGTACATCAGGTTTTGGCTGCACAGTCAATACTTGTTAGTACGATCTGTCCTTGGCTGGTTTTGGCCTTTAGTTAAAAGAACTTCTCCTTTAAAAAGAATAAAAAACTTTTTTTGTTGAAAACCAAAACAGTCCATAAAATCTAAAAATAAAATCCACTGACATATGATTAACTGGAATAACCTAAATCCTAAACCCTGACACATCCGATTCCCAGCGTTGCACACGCACCTGTGTAGCCGACGAGTAGCGGGCCGTGGATCGAGATGTGGCTGTCTTGGCTGAACTGTGGGAGCCCTCAGATGGCAGCGCGCCGCAGCACTGGGATTGACGGAAACATTTGCTGTACTCTTTGCGGACCTGCAGAGGAATAAAAGATCAGAACAGACTGAGCGCACACAGACAGCAACACAATCCTCCCACCCCACGAGAGATGCAAATCCCAAATCTTTATCGAAAACAAAGCATTTCATTTCTATATGAAATGCTTTGTTTATAACTTTAACATATTACAATATAAATGGAAAAGGCTAAATTTATGTGTTTTTGTTTGGAAATGATTCACCAGTTATCAGAGCAGTTACCAATTACTTGTCTGCTGACTGACTAATTCGTTAACTCACTTTTCAGTTCTTTTATAGATTAATGACTATTTGTTTAGTCTTTAAAATGTGATAAAATTGTGAAAATGACACAGTTTCCAAATTCATTGTTTTATCTAACAACAGCAGCCCAAAAACTCACAATCATTCAGTTTAAAAATAGATAAAAACAGTGACAACATTTAAGAGGCTGGAACTTGTGAAGGTTTCACATTTTTGGTTCATCTTGATAGATGTCTTTCTTGATCGGCTACTGGAAGAGGACAAAATCTTACCTTTTTCTGGAGAAGGCAGTGGAAGATGAAGATGAACATCCCTTGCAGAGTGTTGAAGATGGTGAAGAGGTACGCCATCACGATGGAAGATTCATTGAGGAAGAATAAGCCAAAGGACCACGTGAGTCCCAACAGACAAAGCAGGGCAAACGCTCCCAACACCCATGACCTGCAAAAAAGACAGAAGACCCATATTAACAACTGAAAAAGCAAAACCACAGCAGATTTCATCATTACTTGGTTTGACGTTTCTCTCCTCCTGGACAGCACTGTGCTAAAAAAAAAAAAGAAAAGTAATACTGCTATATTGCTTTTGCACAAGTTGCACTTGTGCCGGCATGGTGTACAAATGCTGATACAAAGTGTTGAAATGAATGTGGATTTGGTATTTGACTCCAAGTCAAAAAATATTTCCCTGGTCTTCCTTGGAGTTGGTGGCTAAAGAGACTGCAGACACAGCAAGATTTTCCTTGGTGGCTTCCAGGAAAGCCTAGAGGGAATAAGATAACTTAACAGTCAGTTTCAATAATGATGGCTGGTTGTTATTGATACACGAGAGAGGTGAGCCACCCTGAGAGAGATACGGTGAGGAGAGAAGAAATGGGACAACAGCATGTCACTGAGAGAGCATCCACAGAAAAATGAGAGGCAGCGTTGTGAGTAAGTATTTAGTGCTTTTTTTTTTTTTTTGTCTGAATAATCACACCTACTGCAGCCAGTTATTTCACTTTTTTAATGCATTTGACACACAAACTAAATACAGATTTGAGGTACACCCTACTTAGCAGTTAGTGAGTTTTGACTACTTAAGATAATGTGTGAAATCCAGCATCCAAATGCAAACAAAAGCAGAATTTCTGTGGGCTAAAAACAAACCTGAAAACCAAGTCAATGCCTTTTTTTTGGTTTGGACCAAAATCAGAGTGGCTGCCTAAACATCAAACGCCCACATACCATATGTTGGCCTGCCCTCAGACATATTGTTGAACAAGAATCCAAGCACAGACACGGCCAGGGACTTGTCTTTTTATCGAGCAAATGCAGCCCCCTGGAAGCAGGAAGATTGGGGGGGGGGGGGCTTTTTTTCTGTTTATACCATTGTTAAATCTACGAGGCATGTGGTTGAATCCATCTTCCAAGGAAGCCTGCAAACTATGCCAGCACAGGAGCAAAAAGATACCAAAGGTCAGAAATGAAGTTATGAAGAAATAAAAAAAGGCAATATAACCCTGAGTAGTGAAAATATTGAAATCATAAAATGAACTAAAAAGGCACCACCTACAGACCAAAATAACATCTGAAAGGGAAAAATATTGGTCTGGTCGGCTTTAAGGGAAGAGAAAATCAAATAAATGTGTAGGTCAAAAGCAGCTTTTGAAATTTCAGGAAGGAGGCAAAAGCAGTAATGGCGCATATTATTTTTCTTCTCACACTTAAGTGACCGCCCCACACACACAGTTCTCAGTCCAAGCAACCGCAGACCGTCCACCTAATCTCCTAGAGTGACACCCCTCACCTGATACCCCCCAGCCTGGACGAGTCAGGTTTCATGGACGTGGAATGCTTCACCATCTTGTACATCGTCACCACCAGGAAGATGACATTGACCTGTCAAAACAGACGCGTATCAGGGTTAACAGACTGCACTTAGAGAGGCATCGCATTTCTGCTCATAACAGGCGGGGAGGAAGTATACAGACCCTTTACTTAAATAAGAGTACTAGTACCACACTCTGAAAATACTCAACTACAAGTAAAGATTCTGTATTTAAAATTTTACTTTAATTTTTAAGTAAAAGTATACAAGTAAAAGCAGAAAAATGTACTCAGAGTATTAAAAGTAAAAGTACTCAATGCATAAAATGGCCCGTGAGGCTGTGAAACCTTTATATATGATACAATTGAATTTTTATTATTCATGCATTAATGTGTAAGCGGCAATTTACTGCTGTAGCTGGTTGAGGTATAGCTCAGTTTTTATGTTTTTCTTATACATAGGACTGCAACGGGTGATTCTTTTCTCTGATGGATACATTTTCTGATTATTTCCGACTTCCTACAGCCCAAAGTGAAACCTTCACAATGTTTGTTTTGTCTCAATGTTTAGTTCTCAAGCTTTTTGAGTCACGACCCCCCAGAATAATCAGGCTGGTGTTCGTACTGTTTTGTTTAGTTTTGTTTAGTTTTAACTGCTACCACCTAGGCGTTGTCCAATGTTCTCCAGGCACTGTGGATTTTTGATGCATTCTGGGACTTTTTCTCTGCCTCTGACCTGCTGGAACAACACTCCCTCTCTGTATTTCAGGGCCTTCTGATTTACAAGTTAAGCACTGAATATATTGTCGTTCCATGTGATAGCTAGCAAAACTGGCTATAGCTGCTTGGTTAAGCACAATACTGGCATAAAAGCTTAAAATGAAAATGGATGCACACTTTGACTCTCACTCACAAACACACTCAATAAAATCTTTTCCAAGGCAAATTATATCACTGCTACAGGCAGTGTAATGTAAA
The DNA here is from genome assembly GCA_037833715.1 of Toxotes lorentzi. NCBI lineage: Eukaryota > Metazoa > Chordata > Actinopteri > Toxotidae > Toxotes > Toxotes lorentzi. The sequence goes on from JBBMJY010000006.1 coordinate 13,552,621, forward strand.
AACCATTCCCCTCTCTAAAATATGTTATTTTATTTTTAATATGTTACTTTCTTTTTTTTCCACGACCATCTGTCGACCCCCGGAAATTATCTCACGACCCCCTTGGGGGTTGGGACCTCCAGGTTGAGAACCACCGACTTAGAGCATTGCTTAATCCATAGTGGTTTTGGCTCTAGTCTCAACACCAGCATACCTTTACCAAGGAAGGAGGAATATGAAAATTTATGCCTTGGTGCAGATCATAAAGTACACTGACTTCCAAAGAGAAAAACAACTGTGAGAGGTTATTGTCTTGGTCTACTTCACACAGCTCTGGCCTTCAACATAAGCTGTGTTGAAAGCGTCTCTTCTCTCTCTCTTGTTTGACATTACACTCAATCCCAAAGTGCAAATCCTCATCGAATATGAAAAAGTATATCTGATAATGTTCAAGCAGATATAATGTACCGCGGACAAAAGCTCCAGAAAAATATAGAGAAATACTGAAAATGACTGCAGCTGAGTGCCGTGTTTTAGAAATATTTTTTACTGAGGCCAGAAAAAACACTGCAGTGATTCAAGATATACATCCAGAGGAGGTTTCCATGCTCTCAGGATGTCTCTCTATAAGCATCATCGCTCTATAAGCATCACCGCCACCAAGGGAAAGGAAGGAGATGTGCTTCAAATTGATCCAATACCATGTTAAACCTTTGAAATGCAGTTCTGTAAATATTCACAGAAAAAAAAAGTATATCCAGATTTTTATGTTATTAAAAACTTATATCCCATATCAGCTCCAAGCAAACATTTTGCAAGCGTGACCAATCTACTGTGCATGAAGAAAAATAAATGGTTAAACTAGAATTACCGCCTCGCGCCTGTATGCCTCTGCCAACAAGTCAAGTTGCAGTTTACATACTGTAGTGAAGACTTTGAAGAAATTTTATATGAGGTATTAAGCATATTTGCAGAACACTGTGATATGATGACCTCTTGAAAATAAAAATGTCATCATTTTATCCTATTAGACACTTGTGAAATTTTGTCATAATTAGGGTATGAATTCTTGAGTTGTGGTCAAAGTGACCTTTGACCACCAAATTCTAATGAGCTCATCCTTGAGTCCAAATGAATGTCTGTGCCAAATTTTAAGAAATTCCCTCAGGGTGTTCCTGAGATATCTGATTCTGAAATATCTGATTGAATGGGATGGACAGATGGCCGCATGGAAGGACAACCCGAAAACATAATGCCTCTGGCTACGGCTGTAAACATACAAAAGCATGAGTCGGCAAGAAAACAAAGCACAATGATCCAAATGTAGTGTTTTCAATTTATCAAATACTTCATTTTCAATTCATTTACAAATAAGCAGAAAAAAATCCTCATTATTATTCCACACGGGTGCATTCTGAAACACTACAAGGCAACGAAAAGGAGTCTTTAAATGGAAACAGAGTGGGAGCGGAAGGCAGATGGAAACCAGGAACAGCAGGGGAAACGAAGGAAGAAAAAGGAGTGGTTAAGAAGACAGAAAGACAAAGATCACAGCTTAAAGTAATGCTGAGTTTTGTCTCTTAGCCACTGGGGCCGATTTAGGTCCGCATGAGTCGAGTTGCTGGAGATGCATTTAACACAGCTGCAAGTGATGACACAGATACGATGAGACAGACAGACGGACGGACGGACAGCGAGGTGAGAAGGCAGGGAGGCACTCTGCAGAAAGCCGAGGCAAACTACATATGGACTCCCCCATCCACTCATGCCCAGTCTCCAAGAGGTCTCTACAATATTCAGGTCTCTCACTTTTCTACTACATACGGTGCAAAAACAAGCTCTGCTGACACAGCACCTCCCTAGGTTTTGCATGTATTTACAGCCTATGGACAGATTTACATGTGTATGTGCCTATATAGATATGCAGCATGTGTTTGTTCAAGGCTGTGTGCATGCATTCCTGCACATGTTGTGTGTGTGTCTGTGTCTGTGTGCACTGCGAACACCCAGTGCACCACATGAAATATTAAAAGGTGAAGATGAAGATGTCCGTGTGCTGGGATTGGCTAGGGACGTGTCATGATCCTCAGCAGGGCTATGAGCTGTGGTAATGGTTGTCTGGCCCACCCACTCATTACTTCCATGTTCACCCCCCCTTACCATCACCCTTGTTTTCCCACTGAGCAAATGACCTTCATGCCTGAGACGATTTCTCCTCCTGATTGCAGGAGGGGAGTATTCTCTGGATGTACAGCAAGAACCAAACAGCTTTAAGTTGTTGCCGCTCACCAATTCTGATTTTCAGAGGATTTCATAGCTGAGTGGACACTGATGTCCTCATGTCAGCTATAACGGGACCACTTTCCTTTCATGCAAATTGATCTGAGAAGGCAGAGCCAAGAGGCTGCCGGCACAGAGAGAGAGAAAATCTATAAACTGTTTTCAAAGCTTTTCTTTGAAAGGAAAAAAGAAAGTTATCACACACGTGCACAAAATTACAACTTACCACAATAATGAAGGTTACGGGCCCAATGAACCTCCAGATGAAATGGTTATCAACCCTCAGCCAGCATCTGCGGGGAGCAAAAGGTGATATTCAGTTCATTAAATCATCTCACTGCCAAAACAAACTTGTGTCTCATCGATCTGGGCCCAGCAGTCGGCTGGATGATAGGTCACAGCAACAGAATAGAGACTCCTCTGACCACAGAGAAGAAAACCCAACCTTGAGGGAGTTTTGGCCTTGTGCCATGAGAGGCTGCAGTCTAAAAGGCAGCGGTTGTTGGACTCATGACTTCACAGTCTGCAAATGTCTACAAATGCGTGATGTCTGACTGTGTGTACCTAAGACTCTTAACAGTAAACAATGTACTGTGGACAGTTCAAGAATAAATTGCACCTCGGTCTCTGTTTATCACCAGGAAACAGAAATTAAATGAAGACTGTAGCAATAAAACAGCGTTTGAAAGAAAAAAAAGCAGTTTACTTAAATCTCATAAATTAGAGGACTGGAGTCAAATAATAAAGCTTGCTGCTCGGTTGAAGACCAGCAGAGAAGTGCATAAACTTTCAACTAGCAATTATCTACAAGCAAAGAATAAAAACCCAGCAGGCTGGTGCAGCTAGCCAGCGTATTCATTAATGTTGCGGCTTTGCTCACATTCTCTTCTTTTAGCAGTGACAGGGTGTAAATTTGCCAGGGGGCAGAGGTGGACTACTCTTTGTGGTATTACTATCATTGGAACACACATGCATGCTGTGTGGGTGTGTCTTGACGGGGAGAAGTAAGGACTAATGCCCCTGATTTTTATCCCCACAAAAGCAGAGCCTCTGCAGAGACGCTACACTTACGCTCGCTGCGTGCCGTAGCTTCTGTAGTCGATTGCTGCTGAGATGCCCACCACCACAGCCGGGATGAGGTACCCGGAGATGTAGTAGTACTTCCTGCGAGAGAACTCGCTCTCGAACACCTCGACCAGCATGAGGTACAGCTGCACGCCCTCCAGACACATCCAGGCAAATGCAGCCAGGAAGCAGAAGTGGAGAACGCCGGCAATGATGGAGCACACCAGCTGACAGGAAAACAGAACGTTTTTAAAGGGATAAACTTACCCTGACATTTTATGCTTTCAGTTAGAGTTTAAAAGTTCAATGACCAGTGACATCAGCCCTGTTTAGCCAGATTACAATGTTTATGGGGTCAAGTAATGGCTCTGCTTAGAGCTGCTCTAATCAATATTTGTATATCAACAAAGGATCAAATGACCACTTGAAATGTGAAAAGGGTCGCTTCAGCATGTTTCAGCTCAGTATTTTGGTTCCATGGCCTCTAACTTTATTGTTTTAGCTTTTAGACACAGCAGGAAGCTGTTTTCATCAAAGAAAAACCTTGGATAAACCCACTGTACACTGCCTGTTCAGCACCAAACAGCAGACAGCGCATTTAGCAGCTAAAGAGTCAGACATTTCTCCTGAGAGTTTGTGGAGATCAAACAGAGCTAACGCATGTTTAAACATCAAAGATGGATGTCCGGTCTGTTTTTTTGGTCAACTTATTGATTACGTCAATAACTTCCCCAATAACTCAGAAATGCAATTACAGTAGTTATGCTACTTATATTTGGGAAAACCATTAGTCTTAAGAACATAAACACTCATTTGAGAATTTGAGAATGTATATCCTGGTTTTCCTAAATGCTGCTGATCCCGTACCTATTCAGTGAGTGAGCAAAACTAAACTAAGTTAGGCTAGACAACAAACAGCACATTATATTATAAATACAAAGGCATCTAAAAGCTTTTCTTGTTCTGTGTAAGTAGAAGAGTAGCCAGAATTTCCCAGTTTCTCAAAAAACCCCTTGTGGGTCCACGGTTGAATTGCTCATTGTGCAACAAAGTTTCGTTTAAACCCACAGAACTCTATTTTCAGTTTTAGTGAAGATCCCAAAGTTTCCAAAGATGCAAATGATTTAAGGGAAATGTGTATAAAACCATGCACAGAATATTTGTGTTTGATAAAATGGAGCAGCCGTTAAAAAAATCTGTTTCAGAGTTTGAATATTTCACTCAGATTCACCATCATATATGTTCAAGTGTTGGAACAAGCTGACACAGAATAGATATGTGATATTTTAATCTGAAATGGACTTTTTTTGCCAACATTAAGGCCACTTAAGGCAAATTGAAGGGGAAATTCAAGCATTTAAAAAGGTTAATCACAGCAGATGAGACCGCTCATCAGTAGCATAAAAGTTAAAACCCTCTGCGGTATAATTTCCACGGTACCTTTGGTTCTGTCATGTTGATGCCCACAAGGAAGATGAGCTCGCCAATGAAAAGGTTGAGGCAGAGGTTTTTGTGGATGGTGTTGCGGTCACTTTGCAGACCTCGGAAGAAGCAGAAGGTGAAGAGGCTGATGGCGAGGCAGACGAGAGACACGGCGATGCCCATTCGTGTGATGACAGTAAGAAGAAGCTCGTGGACGCCCCCCTCCCCCTGCAGAGAAACAGACATAGCATGGATTGACCTTCAACTCCAAACATGTCATAATGACTTGTGGCATTTAAGCACATAATGGTTGTAGCTACAGCATATTTGTTAAAGTGTAAACTCTGACCTGATGGAAACCATGGAAACCTTGATATATACAAAGTTGTAATGAAAATGGAAATTTCTAAGGTGTTCAGTATTTAAAGAATAGGTTAATACATTTTTGACAAGACCCAGGTGCCCATTTGTACAATCACAATCCCAGTGCCCTTCCTGTGTGAGTGATGGGGGGGGCAAAATCCACAGTGCTCGTTCTGAGCAAAAATATCTCTGAAGCTAATATGAGGCTTAAGAGGCTTTGACAAGTCAAAGTGAGTAGATGTCTTCCAAAGTTAAAGTCTTTTTAGTATTAAATTCCCTTTTTGAGTTTCCCTGTTGAACTGCAGTGAAAGGATAGTAAAAAGCTGAAAATTTTGTACTAAAAAGACTGGTGAAGATACCCTTTTGATCTGACTAGTGCAAACTGCTCAGGCCTCATATTAGCTTAAACTTAAATAAACTCTTGAATAGTATATATTTCTACACCAAATGAGGACGGTGGATTTTATTCCTCATCACTTTAAATGAACACATAAGGAAGGGATCTCTTAATGGCCAGTAGAGGCAGGAGGAATGATTAATAAGAATAATAATAATAAGAAGAATAAGAAATCCTTTATTAGTCCCTCAGTGGGGAAATTGCATTTAGCAACAGCAAGATTACAGCCAGTAAGTGAAGTAAAATATAAGTAAGACCAATATGGCCAAAAAAAGATACTAAACTAAGAGCAAGCAAAATCTGTTTTAATGTTCATATGGGCAACTGGCTATCAATTTAAGACTGACATGAAAAATTGTGAATCTGTCCTTTAATTTGATCATAAGCGATGATATTTGGCACTCAAACCGAACACGTTTAGATCACATTATGAGGCCCATGTTGCAGAACGTAACATCAGTTGAAAAACTGCCGTCTGACGTCCACATGTGGGTTCTGTTTTTGAGGTCAAATCCCGCCATGTTTCAGAAGATCTAAAACTGAGCATGTTTCAAGATGGGCACCAGGCAAACGTGAAAATAGCAGACTTGACCATACAAAATATCACTCAAGGACATGGTGGCCTGAGAGTGAGGCAATTCTTCCAGTGACATTTGTGATTTTATTGAGGGCAGGAGTTGCAGTTGAGGTGATGTGTAGGGAATTGGTGTGAGGCTAAGCCTTGCCTCAGGGCTCTGGTTTCAAGCTGTGGTTAAGGTTGAGGTTAAGACAGATGACAGGGACAGGGTTCATGAGTTGGGACGTATTATTAAACGTACCACAAACTTATCCTGCACATTTATTACTGGCTAGGTCCTTGCTGCACATGCTATTCATCATGTAATTGGATTGTAATTGCATTTTGCGACCAAATGGATCCTACACCACTTCAAGAGGGGTAGAAACATAAGTTAAAACTGAGGTTATATACTACCATTTCCCATGATTCTCAGGGACATATGCATGGAGGGTTATTAGACACGGACCACAGGTAAAATATAATTACTTCTGATAATGGTATGGCACTTCCTATCCTGAGCCACAATCTCGCTCTTTTAAAGTGACAGCCTGCTTCCTCTTCTCCACCTCTCCCCCTCTTCCCCCCACCCTTACCTTCTCCTCCAGCAATAATCTAATTATCTCCACTGAAATGCCATTCTTGTTCTTGCTGTGTGCGCACAAATCTATCAGCGAGACAGAAGAAGAACAACTAACTGAGACAGAAAAAAAAAAAAAAAAAAGCTCCTGCAACCACGAGGCGAGGGCCACTCACCACATTCCCCCGATGAGCCATGAGGATGGCGAAGTTGGTCAAGTGACTGCAGGAGCAAGTGGTGTGACTCTTGTTGGTTTCCAGGAGTTTACAGCCCTGAGTAGACCAGTATCCCATCATGCTCCGCTCAGAGTAATTCCAGAAGGAACAGTTTGGATTGTAGTAGTGCTCCTTCTACAAAACACAAACACAGGGGGGGAAAAAAACGATTAAATATACATGAACATATTCTGCAATATGCATGATCGTACACAAACACACCTTTTATATTTCATTTCTCTAACCGTAAGTCACCGTAAGTCAATATATTTGCTGTGTAGACCAGTTACTTTGTGTTCAAATTCTTTAGATGTAGTGGATTGTTGGAAGAAAAGGGATGAAAGAGATCAAAATACCAAAAAAAAAAATATATATATATATATAAATAAATAAAACTGAATCTCAATGCTTAGAGATGTGAGAAGGGTTACTATGGCAATTTCAAAGCACAAGGCAAAACACGACACACCAGAAGCTCTGCTTATTTCTCTCACTCCCCTAGTCTACATTAGTGTTAATCACTATCCATGACACACTAACATAATATGGATGTTTTTTTTTTTCTTTTTTCCTGTTTCTCCACAACAGTAATACATCAAAGCGCCTGATTTGCCCTGCACTGTAAAAGGCTGTGCAGCTATTTCAGTATTTTTAACAGCCCAGGTCTACAGTATGGTCTGGGGGAGTCTTAGGATTGAGGCTTACATCGAGGTGCTCCAGTGTGAAGATCACGGGGTCCGCCACAAAAACACGGCTGGACTCCTTGGTAATAGAGGCTGAAAGGATGTGGGAGTTGACGGTGAGGGAGAGGTTGCGTTTGTTCAGGTCCCCCATTCCCCTCAGCGTGGCATTCTCCGTGCTGAGGAACTGACCCAGGTGTTTGTACAGCACAAATACCAGCTTGGCCACACCTGTAACCGGCAATAATAAAGTTATCAGGCAGTCTGAGAATTTTGATTTTGAATTGTGATCTTAATTCTAAGACAAAAAATTTGGTTTTCATTCAATCCATAAACATGTAGCTCCCCTCTGAGATATCGTAATCGAATAAAAGAACAGACTGACAGTTAAAGGAGGAACAGTTATACAAAACTCAACATAAAACCACAACATGTGTTTTCATTTCTGTTTATGTACAAGTGAGCCAGATGAAATACAAATCATTAATTAGTGAACTTTAGAGCTGCTTGTGAGCCTACTGAAAAAGCCAGGATAGCTGTTCCCCCCTGCTTTGAGTCTTTATGCTAAGCTAAGCTAAGCTAATCACCTCTTGGCTTACTTAAAGCACTCACATCATAGTGTTATAAATATTCTCATTTGACCCTCAGCACAAAAGCAAGTAAGTGAAACTATTATTTTAAAAATATCTAATTAAAATGTTCCTAGTAGGCAAATCAGTTTGTACGCTGTTGCACCTTGATCACATTAAAAAACAGCGACCTTGTCCACAAGGATGTGATTTTACATGATTGGGGTCACTGGCTGCAACAACCCAAAAAAGTGAAGAAAAGGCAAAACTTAACCATCATTAAATGTTTTTTGCGGCTGTTGTGTGGTTCTCACCATTTTTGCTGTTGACTTTGACTGTGTTGGAGGAAAGCTGAAGAGACGCTCCACCTTTGCTCGTCTGTGGAAACCTGAAGTCTTGCACCTGACCATCAGTACTTAACACGTACACTTCCAACACTGAGAGAGGCAGGAGGTGAGGGGAGACAGGGAGAGATGGAAAGAGACATTTGTATTACTCATACTCAAGTAACATTTCAAAGGCAGTACACGGTGTTTAATAGAGCTCTAACGTTAAGGCCTGCCGGGGTATGTGTAAAGATTCAAGGTTCATTGTACCAGTTACAGAAGCCAATCTTATTGCCAAGACCCCGTAGAGTGTCATTTACTTAAAAAACCATGTCACTAAGCTGTTGGTTGGCACTGTGAATGCCTCCGAGGCAGAAGCAAAAATAAATAAATAAATAAATAAAATAACAAGGGCGGCGATACAGGATGAGTAAAAGCAGGCGCACAGCCTACTGCAGCATGAATGTCAAATATTCATAGGATCAAAAATATCATTGAGCTTTTACTTTTACTTTTTTACTTTCCCCTGTGGGTTCAGATAACTCTTGACTCTACGAGCAAATCTCTGAAAATCCTCCAAATTCCTGCTGCAGCCACTCTCTCCGGTATGCCAGCTGCCGGGTGGTGCTCCCTTTGATTTGTGAAATTACTGAAGGGTCAGGAGGACACACATATCAGCACACTCCCTCCCATCAGAAACGGCCTCACTTCCTCAGATAGATGGCTTCTGACAGATGGAGATGAGGAATTGTTCTCTGGTTGCTCTCCCCCTCTGCCTAGTTCTTAGCTCCGTCTTTGCTCTCCCTCCCTTTTCTCTCGTGTTGCCCTTGATGCTCGCCTGGAGGTGCCATTTGGGATTCGACAATCTGCTAATTAGGAGCAACAATCATTTTCACTTTTTTTCCCAACTCTTCAAGGGAGGTCAGGTAAGCTGTTCTCTGAGGTTGTACGTTTCTTCATACGACTGTATTTATGTTTCTCCACTGGAATATTATCTCCACTGCACAGATAAGTGAGTGCTTTACAAGCTCATAAAAACTGCCTGAATGCAGAGATTAAGTAGCCAATATACTGCATATTACACAATATATTAATCAGTGCTTTTGGTATAGACTGAGCAACTAGTCCTTATCAGCTTAGCTAACTACCACTTAATGGGAAAGGCTTGGAGGGAACAGAGTGCTGTGTGAATGGAACAATGCCATTCAATTGGTGTCTTTGTTTTCCCCCAGAGGTCTGGACACTTCATCTTGCAGCACACACTGAATGAGGTGACTTTACTATGCAAGAAAAAGATTAAAAATCAATGAGGTATAAGACAAAAAGGGTGAGTGGGAGACCATAACCATAGCAACAAAGAGTATGAGTAGAAATATGACAGCCCACTGCACACATCTGACTTAAATGAATGAGATCGCGTTGCTAATAAACTGCCTGTCTATGCTTGTTTCTTTTATTGTGATTTCAGCCCAATGTGGTCATTTTTAAATTATATTCCCCTGAAGGGATAGTTGTCCAGGTACAAAAAAAAAAAAAGAATTACTCTGAAAATAATTTTATCACCCAGTTTTTTTTTTTTGCATTACTTTATTGATCCCTCCTGGGGAAATTACTCTCTGCATTCTACCCACACCAAGTGAATGAAACACACACACAAGCATGCACATGCACTAGAGACGCTGGGGCAGAGGGCTGCCCGGGGAGCTAGGGTGAATTGGTGCCTTGCTCAGGGGCACCACAGCCATGGTCACAAAGGCAGGGGAGGCGCGTCTCCTTCACCACCACCATATCCATTTTTTATTGCGCTTGGTCAAGGGATTGAACCCACGATCCACCGATCTCAGGCCAGCCCAAGTCCAAAGCCGCACTCTTAACTTGTTGTGCCACGGCTGTCCCCAAAGCTATTTTGAAGCTATTTTACTCAGACGTGGTGCACAGCCAAAAAGGAAAAAATAACCCACAGCATCATAAATTGTGACTGACAGATGTGTACATGCTGTTTTATCTGTTTTATTGTTATCAGAGAGGAACTTACTGATATTCTCTGCAGGTACTTTTACGATCGCTGGCTCGATCAGGTTTTCTGCAAGGACAAACGCCCCTTCCTCCAGGGTATCCAGAAGCATTGTGGCGGCGTGCGTTTGTTCTGTTGAATTCATGTCTTTCCAGGATTTCAGAGCTTCCGGCCTCAGGAGGTTGTCAACAGTGTCCACAATTGCCTGTATCCATGGAGACAAGTGAAATGTCAGCTTGCCGTTTCCTCTCGTCATAACTTCAGTTTAATAACAAAGCCGGGGACTGGGCAGCAAATGATAAAAAGGGCATGCATGGCCAACAGTGACAGAGGCAACAGAGACTAAAACTGGAATATCAAGATCACTCCAAGTGAAGACGTGAGGGTTCAAGGAAGTCATCGGTAACTAAAATAATAATGATGATAAAAAATGCAGCATGTATTATTTAATATTCTGTTTATGAAAAATAGGTCTAATCTGAGAAAGATTCTTTTTTTTGGACCAATTTCTTTATCGAATAATAATGCAAAAATGCTTGAGGGGAAAAAGAAATGCAAACCAAATGTTTCTTTCCCTTCACTGTCTGAAGCTGTCTGCAATGCTGTATTCTCAATTCCTGCTATTTTCCAAAATAACAATTATCTCCATGAACAATAGTCTTTTTTCCATGACAGGATCTGCCCATAATGGCCTTGACTACTATTCTTCTGGAGGAAAGGGGGTATTATCATGAAATCCATGTCCAGAATGGCAGTCTAAGTCAAGACAGAGAGGGGGGTTCTGCTTGTTTTCAATGGCAATCCTTTCATTTCCTGCTTTCAGATAAGCAGTAAGTAAGCAAAACATTCCACAAAACCCACACAAGTATCATATGTTGATAAAACAAGAGTTTCCCTTGACCCTGGCTGGCTGAGTTCATGATTCCTGCCTGGCACAATCAAGCCACAACTAACTTTCTAAAATCCCACTAAAGGCAGACAGTTGTACAAAGATTCAGAATCCAGAGCAGCCCTTGGTGTGATAAATCAGAGTGACAATTTAACCATAGGTGCCATTAACCGCAGCAAGACCCACCACAATAACGGTAATTAACCACAACAAGCCCATGCTCACTGTACCAATTAGTCACAGCTATGATTATCCAAAACACTAATTGACCACAGACAGGATTATCCGTTTGCCTGGAATAACAAGAAAGGAGATCAGCCCAAGTCTGAACCAATACATGATTAACCGCAACATTTAACCACCAAGCTCACATTAACCACAGCAATGATGACACTATGTATCCAGACACAGGGCTCTTAACGTGCCTTTATAGCTCAGTCCCGAGCAAAAGAATCAATCTCTGTGGCCCTGACCTTGCAGGAAACTGGAACCTCTCGAGCTGTGACCATGATGGGAGTTCAGTGTGTGTGTGCGCCACTGTGTGTACATGTGACTGTATGTGTGCATGTGTGTCCAGGAGAGAGAATGGTGGCGATTACAGGGTCGGAGCCATTATAACCCAACAGACAGTAAATGGTCTTTCCCCCCTGGTGAGCTATCCTCAAAGGACCCATGAAATCCAAAAGGGGGAGAAAAAAAAAGGCTGGCTGTCTCTAATTTGTGTAACACAGAAAGATTCTGTGTTCTCATTGAATCCTCTTTAATTCTCGCCTGGGTGGAGGTCACTTTACAAATCACGGGGGTGCTACCGGGGGAGCCCCCCGCTGGCTCACTGTAGCAAGAGACATGTCTCACGTGGCGAAAGCTCAACAAACGGGCCAGCAAACACTCGAACAGCTCTGACTTCAAGAGCAACAGCAGATGATGAACTTTGACACTGAGACTATACTTACTGTTGGCCTAGCCGCACTTTGAGCTAACGTCAGCATCAACAGTCAGTAGCTGGAGCTGGAGCTGGAGCTGCAGCGGAGGGTGTGACACACAGCTCTAAGAGGCAGTTAAGGTACATTAAGATGTTTAGCGCCAGATTGCTGCAATTTGCATTCAAATTCGTATTCCTCCTCTGAGGTGTACATCAGTCAAGTACTAAGACATGATAGAAATATTTTGAGATTTATTGTGACTTACTCTGTCTGAGGATTTCATTATATCTGGTGTCCATCACAGATAAAAATCTGCTTGGAAATCATAGAGAAAAAAAGCTTTTTATGCTCCAGAACGTGCCTGAGAATCATCATGTTTTTATGTCTTCTTGGGTGTCAGAGTAATTCAGTGATAGTTGTCTTTACATCCACAGGTAGACTGCAAACAGGAACTGCTAATAGCTAATTTGGCACACTTTTAGCGGTGCCAGTTTGAGGAGGGGTGGAGAGGGGGGTGAGGTCAGACTGTGAAACCCTGTGCCCTAGAGGGAAAGTCAGAGGATCACCAAAGTCATTAGGCTGAGGGAAATGCATTGCCCTTTTCTCACAGTAAAATGAAGCCGCAAGTAAAAACAACCCAAACTTGCAGAGAGTTCCCATGAGCCACTGAGAAATACAAAAACTTGATAATTTGTTTTATGCCATGCAAGACATCTCCTCCTGAGTGTTTACACCATGCCCTTGTCTTTCAGCAGAACCTACCCAAGGAAATAAACTCTGCCAGAGCAGAGGAAAAGCAAAATGTCTGGGGGAGAGACTGAAAAATCAGAATGGAACACAAACATAATAATGGGCTCAGAAATTAATCCCACTGATAAAACAGCACTGCAACAGGAGAGGAGATTTTTTTTTTCGTTCTTTCTTTTTTTTTTTTTTTTTTTTTGCTAAGGGGACAAGGGAGTCTAGAAATTGTACAATGTAAGCAAGTGAAAATTGAGCACACTGCCACTTTGATCACACTTCTGGCTGACAGGGAGGTGCAATTACGACCGTGGGAAGGCAATTATTCACACAACGTATAAAGAGCTGACAAGAGAGACGAAGAGAGAGAAAGAGTGGGGGAAGAAGAAAAAGAGGAGAGAGAAAAATGAAAGAAAAATGTAGAAGCGATAGCACACAGAGGAGCGAAAATAGGACAAAGACGGAGTGATATTGACGGTGGCATCCTCAGATGGACAGAATGACAGGAGAACAGGCAGCCAAGTCAGATGATGAAGCAGCCAAAACTTGTACAAGCAGGATTACCAGGCACATACTGTAACAAGACAATCAAGGACACTGAGAGTGACAGTGCTGCATGCTGCCGGTCAGGTGTTTGGGATCGGGGTAAAAAAGCAACATGGAAAGCCTGCTAGTTATACCTTCATATACGCCCTGCATGTCTTCTCTCTTTTTTGCAGCTTTAACGTACAACAAGAGGATCAAGAGACACATTGTAAAAGGAGGTGGTAAGAAAACAGGAGGCATTAAATCATGCCACTTACCATGCATTACAGATTCAATGAAAAGAAGAAGTCACAGGTCTGCCAACTACAACCTTAAAATGATGCTTTAAACGCTATTTGGGAGAACGGTGTTTGAATTCTAAATATGAATATGGATCACATAATAGTGAGGTTAAGAGATGATAAATGCACAGCACTGGGGAGGAGAAAATGCTGAGACTTGATTCTGATGCTCCCCATTAGTGAAGTTTTGAAATACGTTGAGAAGATAAACAGTGTGGGATGAGGTCGTTTGTATTTCATGCCTTAGAGAGAATAATATAGTACTAGCTCTTTTAAAACCCCTCTGTTGGTATTAACTAAGCCTTCTCCTTCTAACTCGAAGTAGGGAAAATCACATGCTGTAGCTCTCACACTGAATAAGAAAACAAACAGATAAAGTGTTCTTTGTACCCAGATTACAACCTCCACATCATACAAGAAAACACACACAGGAAAATGTTTCTTGATTTACTTGTAGATTTGTGGGAAATGGCTGTATAAAATTTAAAGGACCATACCAGTGTTTTTGGCTCTTTAACTACACATCATCTGGGTACATTCCCCGCATGGGATGACTTTACTGAGTAACCTGGATTCTGGTGTGTATGTAAATACCAAAGCCAAGTCTGCATTCATTTTTGTCAAAACCGCATAATTGTCACAGAGCAAAACAACGCAGACTTTTCAAGACACACCTCCATTAAGCTGCATTACCAAGCAGCAGAGATTTAACTGACAGAAATGAATGCGGACTTGATCTTCACTGAGATAGACTGCACAAGTCAAACAAGTTTCAAGAGACTGCTGATAGATTTTCAGATCGTACAGAAATGAATGCAAATCAATGGAAAACGCAGCAGCGTGGTTAGCTGTGATGTTGATGTGATTTGTAGTAAAGAAGATAAAACGGGCGAAACTACTCGTATGGTCCTTTAACTTCTGTCATTGTTTCTTCTCATCAGCCAATCACATGGTGTTATTGTTTTTGCTGCGTACAAATCACTGCAACACTATCGGCGCTTGTGTGAAAAACCCGTTAGCTCTTATCTTCAAGTACAGAACAGCATTTGAAGATAAGAACATAAAGGCACAAATGACAGGCGTCGTTTTGGTGCAAATCACCCTGTTTACAGAGAAACTGTTGTCTAGAAAGTCTGAATAACAATGTAATTTTTCAAACTGTCATTCATCTCTCCATGGCACTGCCAACAGCTGAGAGATGTAGGTACGTCTCGGGCCTACTCTTTTCCCTTCGAGCGCTTGCAGAGGCTCCAGGAAAGAGCAGTTCCACACTTGTCAGCAATGAAGAGTTATTCTTTGTGTTGGTGGGGGGCTCATGGCCATTAGCTCCTTTAAGGTGGAACTGCCAGGTGAGCCTGTGTTTCCAAAGCTAGTAATTACCAGGGAGCTGTAGAGGAATGAGCTTCCCCTCAGGGCTAGACCTGCCTCCCTAGCCCCCTCACCTGAGACTGTGTGTGTGCGCATGTAAGTGAGTGCAGACGCGGGGTTGTGTTTGTGTGTATCGGTAGGTGTCCTGCTAATGAATGTCCTGAGTCATGCTGACACCAAGCTGGGCCAAAAGGGGGACAAAGTTTAATGAGAGGTTACACTAGGCCAGACAGGAGTTTCACAGTACCTTGTTGAAGCTGCGTCCAGCTGAGTCCTTCTCGCTGGGCCTGAGCTCCTGCAGCTGAGCATCCAGGATGTCCACGAGCTGCTCCATCAGGCGCACTGAGGAGCTGACGTCTCCGGCAAACACTGGGCCCTGTGTGTGGCGTGCCAGCTCATTGGCTAAATTAGCAGCATTTTCGCCACTTCGAATCTAAAAACAGCAACAGGGAAAACGGGGGTGTCAAGTGAAGTGGGCCTGAGCTGATGGCTCCGCAATGTGAAGCAGTTATAATGTATCCCACATACACCTCAGTCATAATCCACTGCAACACAGCTTGTTCAGAAGGAAAAGGTCATTGTGTGCAGAATTAATGTAAGCACAGGGACTGCATGTTTAGCAGGGAACACAATAGATAACTGTGATACAGAGGCTTAAGAAAAGAAAGGAAAAGAAAAGAAAAGAAAGGAAAAGAAAAGAAAAGAAAAGAAAAGAAAAGAAAAGAAAAGAAAAGAAAAGAAAAGAAAAGAAAAACACCAGGACTTGGTGATAATGATAGGCTGTCAGTGTTTGTACTGTCATCTGTGATGAGTGTAATCTTAAGCACTTATTTTGTGATAAATGCTATAATTTTTTGGGTGCAACCACCCTCCCCCAACCTGCCGTGACTGAGCTGTGACCCAATTTCACACCACATACTAATTTTATGCAGTATATACGAGTCTTATACAGTATATACCAGTTTTCACAGTATGATGTTTTTCCAGTTAGTATACAAGAAATCTGTGTCCTTTTCCATTTTGCAGAAGAAATGAAGCAGCACACGCACAGACATCAGTCACACTGCCAATGCCACTGTCAATTAAACTTCACACAGAGAAAGCTCATCCAGGGTTCATGCCATATCATACAGAACATAATTATGAGTGGCCAAGCAGGTTCACACCATACGGCCTCCAAGGTGTAATTCAGACTCAGAAATATCGGAAATGTCTTACAGCTACAATATCTCCCACTTGGCCAGAGGAACCACGGAGGCGTCAGAAAACCAGTGGCATAATGGCTGTAAAACTACCATCACAGCCAACTAAATTAGATGTAAAATCCAATTTCAACACTAACATAATCAACCCAGCTAACTGCACATAGTTCGTATCCAGTTTCACTTATTAATGAACAAATATGTAAAAATAAAAATAGCTCACTAAGGCTCCAATTTCTCCTGTCACTATAATTTTTTTTTTTTTTTAGGTTTACTCTATGTTGTCTGTTTTCTAACACAACAAATATTCAAAACCTGCTTAAAGGTACTAGTGTTGTATGGAATTTGGTTCTTTTTAATCATTTCTACATTTCACAAAATGCCTTTTGACAACACCCAGAAACCCTGCCTGAACCTGCTGCATTCAGTAGGTGTTTTCCCAGTCAAAGAGAAAGGCAATATGTTGTGTGTTTGCGTGGCATTACGGTCTGTGCAGGCTATCGAACACTGAAACTCTTATCTGTGCGTCTACGTTAGATTTCTACCCGCATTCCTCTTGAACATTAAAGCGGAAAAGTCACAAAAGAAAGTAGCACTTGCTCTTTGAATCTAAGCAACTGACTGCAGTTCTTGGCATTTACTGCTGATGTTTTAGATAGCTCATTTCTTTCTGCCACCACACCGTTTTGCTACACTTGAAAAACTTCTTCCAGGATATGTACCATGGACCAGTTCTCTGCTGGAATAATAAAAATACACCAAGCAAGCAAACAGGTCAGAAGTTGTGATTCAATGCTGTATTTCAGCTGTATAACATGCTTGTTTTGCTGTTACATTGTGTGTAATTGACACATTCCCGGTTTACCTTTTGTGCCACTTGAGTTACCCAGTGGGAAGTGCAGTTGCTGAGGTCTGGCCCTTTGGAACACCAGGTCCCTGCCACAGTGCAGAGGTAGGAGGCGATGCCTGCAGTACCACAGAATAAACACAACAGTTGGAGGGAAGCCAAAGCCATGCTCAGATAAAGTTTCTCCTGCTGATCCTTCATTCATACAGACACTCTGGTGCAGGAAACTAACTGTTGGGCAGGAACAGCCATTTCCAAACAATTTGAAAGCCTGAAAGCTTTGTACAGTCTACACAAACAAAAAAATGTAGGACGGATACTAAAAGACTATCATATTTCTATATAGCTGACAGAAAAAAAACAATAGACTCTGGCTCGTTATTGCCAGTAAACATCTCAGATTGTAAACATTTTATATCCTCCAATACAATAATGTCTAAATAATACACCACATTACGCCCAATGAGTAATAATACATATGCAATGCATCTGGATTAATACCTAATCCAAAACTCTTTCCCTTTTCACCCTGACAGTCAAAACATTGTCTCTTCCTTGCTTTCATCCTCCAGTAGCCTTGGTTTATATTTTGACAGTTCAGTCAGTCTCTGTGATGGGGTGTTAAGATAACTTGTGAGAGATTCCTGTGTGAGTATCATTGTCAACTGAACTGGTATAACAACCATCAGCACAATGTTCCCTTTACTGTTGACTTCCTACTCTTCCAGACGGTTCAATCTTGTTGCAGCAAGAAGAAAGAGGTAAGAGGAGCAATGCACGCTGTACCATTATATAAGTCCCGTTACCTATTTTTGTGAAAGGCTCTAATCATGCTGTATTCTAGTTTTAACCTTGACATGGCGTCCAGCTGAAATGTCACAGACTCAGTGCATAGGAACAAAGATGGCAACGCCACATTAACACCTTAGTTTACCCTAGTTTAACCAAAGTTTCTGATCATTTGCAAACTGTGTGTGATTTTTGACTTTGCTGGGTATACCTGATTGTTAATGGACAAAGAAAACACTAAGCCTGTTCACCCCCTACAGAATAAAGAAGAGACTATTCAAGACACACGTTATTCACACGTTAATGCAACAATTCTAGAAATGCGTTTGTTTAGTAATGATCCATCAACACAACATAAATAACAACATAACAATAACAGGGTCCATTATACATAATGAATACTTTTACTTTTGATACTTTAAGTGCATTTAGCCGATCATACTTCTGTACTTTTACTGCGGGTTTACAGGGGGAGTGAAAAGGTTAAAAAAAAATTGGGTTACATAAAGTTATAACATCTCATCAGTAAGGGTCATACACTTGCACAATCACACCAGATGGCGGCCTACCTCTGGTCCCTTTGGGGCAGGGCCTCTCCACCGTGGTTCCAGTGTGGGTCTGGGGCCAGTCGATGGCCCTCCTCCGGATCGCTTCACAGAAGCGCCTGGGTGTTGGTGGCAGCTCTGGGACAGTGGGCTCAGCTGTACCTGAGCCACGACTGTCCTCAAACGGATCTCTCCCATCTCTTGGATCGGCTCCTGCCACTGTGGTGTCTCCGTGCCCCTTCATGGTGGACACAGCAGTGGTGGTGACGACCGCGGTGGTCTTTGGCACAGATGACGAGATGGAGAAATCTTCAGTGGTTGGCACTAGAGCGAGAGAAGAATGAAGCCATTAGAGCTCATGTCATAAATATCCTTGCCTTGAACTCCCGTCGTTTCTAGCTGTGGGGAAATTGCAACTGCTTTGAGTTCCGTGGCTTGTTGGTGTTGCTAGAGTTACTGCTGGCCATAATTCCTGGAAATAAAAGCTTCGCACAGCTTACACTCGTAACTCCACCTCTTTTCTGCTCCTTCCCTAAAGAAAAACAAGGGAAACCAGCCAATGCGACACTATCTGTCTCTTTCACTATCTGTCTTGCTATTTTTGGTTTACTTAAGCCCATAAATAAGAAAAGCAGTGTTGGTGGGGCATCCTCTGACATAGCAATGATTTCTTCTCAACAGAGTCAGTACCGTGGGCTGATTAAATGTCAACAATGAAGACAAAGCCTGCCTGCATCTTACTTTTTTCCTGCCTTGTTCATCTCTCTCACTTTGATAAAGCTGGGAAAGGAGAACCGCACTGCTCCAAGCAAAAACCATACATCAGCAATAATGCGATTCCTCTGTATTTAAACCACACCTACCCTGCAAAGCAAATCTATGTGTGAACGTGCACATGCATGTGTGCAAGTGCACTTGTGTTTGCTCCATTGCTAAGGTGTGTTACTGCTTAAAATCACTGCATGCGAACAGATGGATATCTGCTGCAGAGAGCCTGGAGATAACTAGGAAATGAGAGCAGAAATAGGAAATCTATAAATTTTATACAGTATGAATAGCCAATATGAATAAAAAAAAGAAAACAACGTTAGTGTGTGTGAACGTTAGTGTGTATAAGCATACATGTCTACATGGATACACTAGGCTACTTGTTTTCTGCATGAATGATCATACATTTTTGCCCACAACCACCTGATTGTATTTGGAGATAAAAGCCACTTCCCACAATGAGGTTTGCCGTTGTGAAAGGCACTACAGTGTTGTCTTCAGGTTCCCTGGGTGCTTCTGGGAAAATGCAATATCATGCTATCTGACACTCCATCATCAGACACATATCTCCATTTCCTGCGAGATGGTGACAAAGCCCACATTTCACATTTCACACTAATCAGCCAGTCAGGGGAATCATTACTTTTTCATTCCAGTAAAAAATCTGAGTTTATTACAAAGCTGATATCTGGTGATGTGGTCAGGAGGCCACTGCGAGGAGGAAACAGTGTTCCTGTGATGCTCACTATTTAAAAAAAACAAAACAAAACCCCCAAACCACCCTACAGTGTGGCTGAATTGTGACATTTTACTCAGTGACCTTTTCCCCTGGCAGGGGGCCCTGGCTAATTACCTTACACTCATTCAGTCATTGTGTGTCTGTCACCCACACATTCACAGGTTGGCCTGGACAGCATGGCTGCAAAAGTAACAGCTGACATGTGCGGTCTGTGTGAGCAGATAATCAGGAAGCCTTCCATTTAGCACCCACAGCTATATGTTCAGAATTAGTCCCAGGAAACAAGGTAAGAGTAACAAAAATTGGCAAGAAACAATAAAAATAAAAAGTCCAAAAAAGGACCCGAGATGATCAGAAATGCCCTGAAATTGTAATTCTTAGTGGAAAACTAGGTTGCCATAGCCTCCCTCTTTTTACTTTTCTATATATAAAGTATGCTGCAGTAAATCTGATGAAAAACAACTTGTTTGTTTCCTAAACAGACAAATAAGTCTGACCAGGCTACAATAATAATAATAATAGTACAACAATGCTACAATAAAAAGAAAATAGGACTGTTTGAAATACACTATGTATTGTGGGTGAAGATTTTTTTATTGACTCAGGAAAAGTGAGATGATTCATAGGTTGACTTTGTTGATTCAATATACGCATATAATGCAATACAAGGGCAAGTGTAATTAGGTTTCAGAATATTAAACCTCTCCATACCTGAGCAAACTTCTGCTTTTCCACAGGCTGATATAAGCCCTAATATGCTTGCATCACCTGATTAACCTGCTCCCGAGACCATATTAATCCAGCTCAAGAGTCCGTGGCACCTATACCTGACACATTTCATCACAAATTATCATAGAGTATCAAGACATATTTTTCTCAGTTTTGACATTTTTTTTTTTTTGTTTCTTTTTTCATCTTGACAAATCCAAATCATCCAAGGTCTTTAAGTAGTTTTATTTCAACCAACGGTCCATAACCTAAACTTATATTTGAATTACATTTTGAAATAGAGCCAAAGTTGAAGCCAGTGATTTTGGGGCATTTCTTTAAAGGCCCTGAAAAGTTATTTTTTCTATTAGCTTTTTACTATGACTGATGGGTTACTATGACTGATGGACATGAAAACACTATTTTCTGCCCAAAGTACAAGTTTTGGTTATTTCACATGAGAGATTTCTGTTTTTCTTCTCGTCTCTGTGCTTTTTTTCACTGGTTTGAAGTGGTTTGGTCTTAAGTGGAAATAACATAGTCTCACTGATTAGACTGAATGATGATGAAAGTAATCAATAGTTGCAGCCCTAATTTCTCTGATCACTCTAAAAACTCCACTAAGGAGATTCTATTCTTGTTTATTAAAAAAGAGTTATTTCATGCTATGAGACTCTTGGTCATTGTTTCTCACATATTTTCCTCTTTCAGGCAGAATCATAAAATCATATTGCTTCAATTAGCAGGGACACTCAGATGTTGACTGAGTGATTTTTTAATCAAAGACAAGATACAATCTTTGTGCATGTTTACAGTCGGCGTGTCTCGGGTTTCACATCAGAGTGTGAGTGTGAATAACATCAAGAACATCAAATATACAACATATCTATTCAATACTACATCAAGTAATGTGCTTGTCAGATGTCAATGCATCTGTGGGTCTAATTTTGACGTCTCTCTACCATGCGCTACAATTTTCTTTTGATTGCGAAGAGAAAATTCCCCTCCAGTAAGAGCCCTGTGTCCTCTGATAGCACTCAGCCAAGAGAGGGCTGTACCAATTAGCTACCATTTCTCTCAAGAGGCAGTGAAGTCACTCTTTATGGGCAATCTGACACCAAAGGCATACTGTTGCCATATGCTGAATAATACCTCTTGTAAATAATGGAAGAGTTTGAGATTGAACACTTGAAAAATGGCTGTCACCAGAGTCTAAACAGACCATGTAAATTAAAACTGAGCTAAAAGGAAGGAAAACCATTATGCAAGATCATCAATCAAGACATGAAGATGAAGCAGTATTAGTTTTATCACTTTATAGCTCCCCAGAGTCATTTACACATCTGCAGGGACGATGACAAAAAATATTAAACCATTATCAGATGATCACAGGCTTAGATATTCTGTTTGTCCTTGCTTTTATACCTTACAACACTGCACTAAAACAGCATTAAATCTTAAATTACACTCATGTAGTCAGCGGTAAAAACTACCTACCTGTCCATACAAACGCCAGGATAAATGGATCATAAGCCACTTAATGCCTACTATTAGGGAAGCGCAATGACAGCTCATAGCCAAATATAAATAAAAAATAAAGCTGTTTTAATTGATTTAAATTTTGTAGATGAATCATTTACAAGGCTAAGCCTCCCAGTGCGACAAGAAATAGGCTGACATAGTTGAAAGGAAATATCAAATAGGCAGAGCTGAGTTAAAAATCGCACCCACATTAGCAGGGGTCCAATTCTAGACCATTTTAAATGACGAGCAAATGACAAAATGTAAGAACACAGTAAATATACTGTATGCTACTGTCAATAGAAAGCTACAATAGCAGCAGGTTCGCTTAGCTTAGCATAAAGACTAGAAACAGCTAATCTGGGTCTGTGCAGAGGTCAAAAATTTGCCTTCTTGCCATTCTGTTCAATCCATAAGGGTAAAAACACCAATTCGCCATTTCACGGTGGGCTTCAACTGGTTTCATGACTTTTTACATGTATACGTCTTGATTCTAGAGCCGCAATTCTTTCAAGATGTTCACACTTACTTCTAGAGCTCCGAGGGTTAGTCGAGTAATCAATTTGTCTATATCCAGAAAATAAATTATCATAATAGCAATCGGTTAATTTTCTGTCCAGAGAATAATCAGTAGATATTTCTATTAAGTTCTTCAAGCAAATGAAAATCTATTGGAATTTTCCCTTATTTTATGACAAAAAAAAAAAAAATGTATTTTATGGCTCAGTAACTAATAATTAATTTGTATTAAGTGTAATTTATGAAATGAAGACGATGCATGAGTGATAATAAAACACATTGTATGTTATATATTAAAACACTGTTGAATAATTTAAATGCAGGACTTTTACCCTGTAACTGTGGTATTGACCCTTTTACTTAAGAAAAAGATCTGTATACTTCTTTCACCACTGGTGCCAGCTCAGCATTCTAAGTCAGCTATTGTTTCTACACTTTGGATTCTGTGCTAATTAAACAAACAGTGTCGAACATTTGCTTTAATCAAACTAATACGTTTGTTGCGATGCTAATGATGCCAAATGTAATCTGCACTGTATGTGGGTCTTTATTTATCCATGTGTCTTTATTTGTTGCGCATTTCAGATTGACTTAATAACAAGACGGTCTCAGAGGAGAAGAACTGAGTAAGAGCTACAGTTGGTCTTTTTGCCTCTTTACCTAGAGACAGTGCTGGTAATTAATGACAGAAATAAATCCCACAAGACATGAATTTTACATTAGGCTGTTTATATGCGATCATGCTGTTCTGCTTCATTCGAGCCTACGTGACGGGAGCACACAGCTTGGCATATCAGGTAAAGGGCCACAAGACAATTCAGAAGCAATTTCTAATCTGACACTAAGGAATATTCGATCATTACTCTTGCTAAATGAAAAAAACTCAAGTTGCTGTGAGATTGTTTGCGGGGCTTGCTGCTTTACTGATACATGTTCTTTAAAAAGGAGAAGGAGAAGAAGAAAAAAGGACATATCCTGTGCCTGCGTGGGGTAATTTATAAGGCCTGAAACTGAACACTGTGGAGCAGCAGACATGGTGTAGTCACAACTAGACAGTCTGAGTCAGAGGAAGGTGGCAAAGCAGCTCACAATAAAGACACAAGCATGGTGACAGGAAGATATATGTGTCGACAGAAATACACTCGGAGCAAAAAGACTCCAAAACTCCCTGTCATGTACGCCTATAATGTCCACTGAAACAATTTCCTGCTATAATTCAGCAAGCAGAACAATTAGAGCTCTTCCAAATCTTCTGATT
Organism: Toxotes lorentzi; assembly: GCA_037833715.1. Classification (NCBI taxonomy): domain Eukaryota; kingdom Metazoa; phylum Chordata; class Actinopteri; family Toxotidae; genus Toxotes; species Toxotes lorentzi. The sequence continues at coordinate 13,576,711 of JBBMJY010000006.1, forward strand.
CCTTTACTTCCGCCTCTATTTCTGTTGCCGAACATCACGCTTCAGAGGGTGGAACACGGGCTTAGTGCATGATACGTCTATAAATGTCCTCTGTCTTGAACGCTTACCTGGAGGCGTCATTCAGGGATATAAAAGTAAACCAAAGTGCAGCGAGGTGCACAGCTGGGTTTAGCCAGAACATGGCTAAGCAAAAAAACAAAAAACAAAAACAAAGACAAAAAAAATCATCAGCTTTGTGATGACAGATATGCGTGGCATGCAGGATATGAAGTAGCGTCCTTGACACTTCAATTCAGTGCAGAGCCCACGTGTGCTCACTGGTACCAGATTACTCGGAGTGGCTAAGCCTTTCGGACAAAGCCATTAATTTTATGCCTCTCGTCTTCATGGCCTCAGATCAATTCTACCTCAAAGACAAATTAATTTTCTGCTTTCTCTCCTTGTTAGTTCAAAATGCTTTTGGCAATTTCTGATTCTTCTGATTGTTTTTTTTTAATTCACTGGACTGAAATCACTTAATGTCTTTGCACATCACAGGGAACACACTACCTATGTCCCTAAAGGTTTTGTAATGGTGAGCATCTAAGTGTGCTTTGTATTGGAGGTGGACTCTCTAAGTATTGACCATTGCTGTTTTGTGTTCACAATGCATTAGCAGAGCATAGACGATTTCTTTAAATGTGTGTGAACTGTTTGGAACAATAAGCGGAAAGATCAATATGGGGAATGGTCTTAACTAATCACTTCAACCATGGCCAGAATGAAGAAGCCCGCAGTGATACAAGCACTCTACACAAGGTGAAGGAAATACCGACAACTTGCTAAGGTCAATTATGTTCTGCTTTGATCACTTTACTGAAATTCCCTTAATATAAACCCCTAATCCTGCTGGCACCTCAGCGCCTCCGTTGGATGACTGTTACAGCCAAGGTTGATGCTTCTGACAGAAAAGGACGCAGACGCTCATTGTGTTACAAGAATTCTACAAAAGAGAGAAATATACTCGGTTTGGTGTTCGAGGTAACTTCACTCTGTGGTCGATGAATCTTAATGGGCACAATTAATTTCCTTTACGCCTCAAGTGCCCCTCAGTTTCAGAGAGAGACATTATTTCAGCGCCATTAGATTACCCTGCAGAATAGGTTGCTTAATTCAACGCCATATCATGGGCAGCAATAAATCCTAATAGTTCCACAGTAAAGAAGTTAAAGGTGTAGGTCTGAAAAAAACCTAATAAACAGGAACCAATTATTTTGGAGTGCCATTCACAAAGACCGGCGTGCTGCTGCTGCTGGCCGTGGCATCTTGAGGTGCCTCCTCTCTCCTTCTTGAACTCACAGCACTTCAACATTTTCCCATAAAACACACTTAATGATCCACACTGACAAGTTCTGCTGCAAAAACTTATTTCTGATTGGATCCTAATAACAAAACAGTGCCTGGAAATGGTACTTAGAATAATGAGTGAAATCATCAACTATGTTCTGTTGGGTTCCTTGATTAAATGCACTGTTCCTTCAGCAAGTGGCAACACCATGCCTATGTGGCATTTATGTTTACCGAGCCATTACAGTAGCTGAGAGAGCACATTAAACCCTTCATTGAAAATGCTCTGTGATGGCCACTTTCCTCCTCTCCCAGAGCCTCTTTTGAGACAAGGAGGGTAATTATGATAATTCAGCTGTTAATTACATTTACATACATCAGGACGTGAACAGTTGAGCAGGCAGTTTGCATGCATGGAGAACTCATTAAAGTTTGAGTATTTTTCATATCTCCTCTAACATACTCTTAATTGAGGCTTTGGTTGTTCAGCAAAACAGACACAAACTTGGTGCTCCCCTTCGGTGTCGAGTTATCGTGCTGGGGAGATTCCAGGGAACGGCAGGAAAACAAACAGACGTGTTGACAAGAGGTCAGAGTTCAGGAGCACACAGCCTCCATTGAGACATCAGCGCCAACCCCCCTTCAACAGCTCAGGCCAAGAATCAGATTTCCCCCTGGCAACCCCTCCCAAATATCCAGAAGTTAAAAATCATAACCTAATCTGGACCAGTGCTCAGGGGCAACCTGAGCCTCTAACACGACGCAGAGTTGGGTCACAGTCCTTGTTTCCCCTGCTTCATACAAGAGACTTAGCCCGGCTCTATGGGATAAGGTGGCTGCAGTCATGTAATTAGGCCCATTATCAGCTTGATGTAAGGTCCCTGTCTGATGGCACATATGTCGCCTCTCAACACTTCACAGATTAATTTAAGCCCGCTAACCGCCTGACAAGATTCTTCACTGTAATTGATCTCTTACCTGACATTTGTCTACCCTGATTCACCATGTGGTACATAACTCATGCACACTTCAGCCTGGTGGTTTTAAAAATATTATGCCACAATGGGATGGCGATTATTTCCTGATCTTTTTTTATTTATTTTTTTAATTGGCTTCTGTGATGAGGTAGCCATGGCAACACAATCTGAAATGCTGTGTTAAGGAGGAGAGGATAACCTCTGTCATACTGTGCACAATACTTCTGAAACGTATTCCCAGCATTAGTGGGAAGTTCAGGAGGGCAGTGTTCATAATGGTTTTGGATAAGGCCTGAGATTAAAGAATTTGATAGGGTCTGAGCTTCAGCTGGAGAGAGTGCCTCTGCTTGCCTCATGGTAATAAAGAAGCGGGTTTTTGTAGCGGCGTGATGACACTGGGAGCTATCCCTCATTCCAAGGTGAATCTGTAATTTCTGTCTGCAAATGAGCCCTTTCCCCAAGACTAACGCAACCCTCTTTTCTTTATCACACCTAAATTGCATCCAAAATTAAAAGGCAGCCATCTGTGACATCCCACGCTGCAGCCAAACAATAGAAGAATCACACAAAGACAATGAACCAAATACAAATGGAACAGCTCTCACCTTCTGCAGGATCCGGTGGCCCAAAGTCCAGGTCATAGCGCAGGATGTAAAAGTTATTCCACACGTAAAGCTGGTTGTCCCTGGGGTTGTAATCCACAGCGGTGATGTACTGGTACTGGTTAGGGAAGAGGATGTCAGTGTACTCGCCCTGGCTCAGCTTGGTGTTGTAGATGTAATCGATTTGGCTCCTGCTGGCCTCGCTCTCGTTCTCTTCGTAGGTGGAGCGAACCACGTGTAGAACGCCGCACACCATAAAGGCGTTAGAGGCAGAGCGCTTGTCGTACGCTGTTTCCCATGTGGCCTCGAAGCGGAGCGTATACGGGTTGAGCTGGCTCACCACAATGCGCCCATTGTTCTGCTCGGTGGCATAGATAACCCATAAGCCCCTCTCATCTACTGCCAGGTCAATGTCTGTCTTGCCACCCCAGCGGTAAGGCGAGGTGTCGTGATAGTTGGCGTTATTGACAATAGCCTCGCCGCTTTTGATGCGTGTGCGCAGGTCGAACTTGACAATGTTGCGAGTGCGTTCCTTGTTAAAGAAGATAGCACCATCATAAGCTACGAAGCCTGTCCCGTCAACACGGTGCGGCAGCTTATAGGTGGTTGTCTGGCGACCGTTTTTGAAGTCCTCCAGCGAGGCGTACTCTATTAGGGTGTCAGTGCGGTATGGCGTCCAGGGCATGAAGAAGACTTTGTCACCAGCCTGTAGAGGGTCTTTGCACCATGACCCTGCTTGCTGCTCTGCCTCAAACAGGAAGGTGGCGGCTCCAACACCCTTGAGAGTCCCAGGACAAATGAAAACTACAGTGACAGGGAAGAGAGTGAAACAAAGTACAATAAGGCAAACTTTAAAAATACCCACATTACATATTTGACACGCATCATTCTCGCTGCTGTACAACTCAAGATCAGGGACTGTGAATTTGGAGGAATATTTTAACTAGTGCTTTTGTACTACAGCTAATGAATAGGGAAAAAAGCAAATAAATGAATGTGTCATAGTGATTATTCAGAGTGAGAAATTTGAGGTTAAAAGAACTTGCATCTCAAGGGTCTGCTGCTACATCCTAACAGGGACAAAACAAAATAAAATGTGAACAAAAAACTTAAAAATCCTGCAAATGAAAGACATGGGACATGGGAGAAGTAGAGTTTTTAAAAAAAAAAAAAAAAAAATACCAGCCTGTCTTTGTCATCTAATGCCACATGAACAGCTGGGTATATGGACACACTGCACATGCATACTCACATGACTGAGGTCATAAACAAAAATGATAAGGGAACAGACTTCACATCTTGTGATAAGAGTGAACAACAGGTTGTCAATGGTGGTGGCGGCAGCAAAGCAGAGGTAAAATGAAAGTGGAGGTTGGGGAAGAGATCAAACAACTGTGGTAAAGGATTTTCACTACTTCTGTGGCAAAAGACAAGAGTAACCACTGATGGGTGAGGGAGGCCATGGCACGGTTCCCATTTTGACGGTTTTAAATTAATTGGTTCGGGATGAAAAGGGGACACCGAATTCTTGTTTTCCTTTCAAACCTTTTTTTTTTGGTCTGTGCCAATCTCACTCAGCCATCACTGCTATTTCACATCACGTGCTATGGGTGCAGCAGAAGTTGGGCCAAGCAAACTACAAACTGAGCCAAATAAGAATATATATACACAACTAGTCATTCTTCAAGGGTTAATACAGTGCTAAGCGAGAGTCCCTGGAACAAATCAACACCAAACATTTGGCGTTCTCTTTCATAGTGTGAGAAAAAACTACATTCGATGACCGTGGATGTCATTTGAAATTCTGTTTTGGAATTCGTTTGGACTCCATGGGTGCAAACAATCCTCCTATGGGTTTAGCATTTGACAGGAGAGGCAATCAGGAGGGGGGAGGAGACGTGAGGGGAGCTGTACTCAACACCACAGAACAAGGAGCCGAAGGAGGGGGAGGGAAGGACCGGACCACTCATTTACCTTTTTGCTCCACTTCTATTTCAGGCATTGGAAAAGAAAGCAAAAAAAGAGTGCAAAAGGGAGAGAAAGGTTATCATGAGACAACTACCAGGTACAAAGAGAAGAATTAGTTGGAGGACATGACCATGAGATGAACTGCAAGGCAGCTTTGGGAGGAGAAGCTAGAGAAAAAACAAGGATGTTTGTTAGTGAAACGGCCTCTCATCCTAGGATATAAAAACAGACAAGTTATGACTGGAGACAAGCTATGTGTCAAGCTTTCCAGCACATTAAACGTCTCATTCCTATAGTCATTAACTGCCAACAATATAATGCACTGGCCACTGTAAAAGCAGAATAAATCCCTCTAAAAATGCTTCTCCTAAGTGGCAGGAGAAAAAAAATCTGAAAGTCCTGGTCATACTCAGATGGATAACATTCTTAGAGTTATTTTTGGCTTTTATCGACTGAGGGTGGACTTTGTTCAAACTTCAGAAACACAAATCAAAACTCGATTCCAAACTTGCTCGCCCACACACGAAAAACATGACACGGTGATAATGCTAGACCAAACTCTTAAATGAGCCAAAGAGAGCAAAAGCACAGTGGATGACTGATGAACAGTCGGCCTAATATGGACTTTCTTTAGTGGTCTGTTGAAGCTGCAAACACTGGGCGGAGGAGGGAGAGGCTAGAGACAATATGTGAAAGATTGGAAGTTAAAAAAAAACGAGAGCAAAGAGGTTAGCTGTGTGGGAAAGGGACAGGAGGTGAAAGGGAGGTCTGTTTGAAAGAAGAAAAAAAAGAGGTGAATATTTCTGAAAATGTTTACAATTCATCAATTTAAATACTAAGTACTTTCACAGGCAAGGATGAAGCCTAGATCTGGTCTTATAAACGATTCTAAAACACCCTTTTGAGGTACATTAACTCAAATCCAATACCAGAGACGGAGTTTAAAGTAGTGCCAGCTTTACCCAACACTACAGGACATTTAATTAAATCACTTGAGTCGTTCCATGACTGTATGAAGGAATTTGGTTAATCTGAAAAAAGATGCAGAATTATCTCACAATTTTAGGATTTTTACTCTAATATCCTCTGAAATATGTTTCCACAGGATATTACTGAATGTGCTGTACTGATGGAAACACACCAAATCTGTAGTTAATGCCATTAAAACTACTCAAAGGGTCAATTGCCCCTAGTCTTATCTAGTCACACAGAAAGTTTTGGTTTTATTTGCCCAAGTTTGGAGATATCTGCCTCTGGGATTTCTGCCGCCACCCAAATACAATAGATGTTAAAAAGGAATTTTGTTTGTGGTGCTCACAGCAGTGAAAAAAAAAAAATATAGGGAGTATTTCTTCAGTAGAATGTAGTTCCAATGAAAACTGCTCACAGTGAGGTCTGTAGATTATCTACAGTAACAGAAACACTGTTTCTGGAAAGAGATTTTGCTGTAGATTTTTTTTAAAATGTCATTTTTCAATGCTGTTAGAAACACAAGCAAAAATCCACTTACTATCGAAGTAATAGGGTGGAGGTACAAATCTCAGATGGATGAGTATGGGGTATGCAGCGATAGCATTTTAACAGATCCAAATCCAGTATTTAATCTGTTTATCAAATCCAAAACCATCAGTGAATCTAATTAAGCTTAGCTTTCAACAACTGTAAGTAACTTAAGTTATGTGTAACTAAACGTATTCAGCTCAGCACGACAGTTTTAAGTGGTTAGCCTAATTAATGTTCACAACCTGTAGCTACAACCAGAAGAGTCACAAAAAGTTAATTAAATATGTATCATTACATTGTAATAGTAGACTTCCTTTAGCACCTAATTTTTTCATGAGCTACTTTCAGTTAAAATTGGAAATCCCGTCACAGGACATTTAAATTAATGAGCTTAAAATATTATGATATGTGTAAAAGTTGGTCTTGTTTAATCCCAGAAACCCACAGTCCACTCGAGGTTATAAGACGACATTACAGTGATGTTTCTTTTCCAATACAATAAATATAAGGGCAGATATCAGACTCTAAAAACAGATATCTTAAACCCTGAGACAATAAAACCAAAACTGTCTCTATGGCTGAATTACACTGGAGGTAACTGAGTTCTTTCATGATTGGGGTGAACTGGCCTTTGCATGAATGCAACACTTGTTATGTTTCAATATAATTTATCATTAACAGTGCTACAGTCTTCTCCCAAATACTCCCACGGGTTGAAGAGTCATGTGTAAAACAAATGTATACACTGTTTTCGCAGAGTCTGCAGTTATAGCACATCTGTCTAGTCTACACACACTTCAAAAACAGACAATAAGAGTTCACTATGAGATTTGGATGGCGATACTTACTATAGGGAACACACTCATACTGGACCTCTAAGTACTTGTAGGTGCCAGGGCATGGATCAGGAAAGACATCAGAGCCAGTGACAACCACACACTGCGTACGGTTGTTGCACCTAGAAAAAAAAAGATTGACCAGAGATTTCATCATGACTACCCACAGCAAGAGTGCTCCGCAAAGACAACACTAATAACACAGAGCGGGAAAAGCTCATTGCTACGGCTACAGTAACTGATGAAATCCCAGCCAGGACTGTCACATATGCATTCTAGTTTAAACCTCGGCAAACAGAGAGAGGAATGAAAACATTAAGGAAGAGTAAACGAATGTGCATGAATGCGATAATGAATAACCAAGTGAGAGAGCAGCTAAGGGCATGTTAGGAATTAGCGATGGCATTTCCTTTAACAGCGTCTTCATACCGCTATTGAAAGGGAAGACATTCATTAAAACACATACAACAGGTGGCGGTGACATGCAGTGGACTGGAATGGGTGGCCCCTGGTGAAACGGAGCGGCTCCTCTGCATGTACGCAACAAACACGACATCAATGTGTCATTTGGATGAGAGGTTATTCGTCTTCCAGTATGAAACCCTCAGTGTTCCTCAGTGAATTAACAGTCTGATCTGTGAATTGAAAAGTTAGTGTGTGCATGTGTGTGTGTGTGTGTGTGTGTGTGTACATGTGTGTGCAGATGTTTCTGGGTGCTAAAAAAGTTAAAGTAAAGAGGGAGAGGGAGAAAGCAGAGGACTGAGTTTGTGTAAATACTTCATAGGGTGAAATTGGCTCCACTTCAATCAAGCTCTCTTGAGGCCGAGGGATTGAGAATAATGTCAGCAGTAGCAGAGGCAAACATGAAAAGACTGGCACCAAAATAGGACATTCAACAATTTGCAAGCTTGAGATAAATATTTCAGAAGGTCAGTAGCAGTCATGCAAGTTGGACATACATTTCAACATTGGACATGACTTTCAAAGAAACATTAGTAATTCAAGAGGCTTTCTGTCGCTGCAAAATGGGATTACGCTGCATAAAAACCACACAAAGCCTTGTCTGTGCACTTTTAACTATGCAGGCTGTTCAGGTAAAGAATAAAAAAGGTAAATGTGTGTACATTAACCAGAACAAGACTTTACTTTTAAAGCTGCTTTTTAAATCCAGCTTTTCACAACAAAAACCCATCCCTCCAACTAATGGATTATTAAACATTAAATATGAATAAAAAGGCGCAAAGTCCATTATGAAGTTAACAAACAGCATCAGCATCATTGGTGATTGTTTAAACATCACTGACAATATGGTGCCAGCTGCACTTAGGAGATTCACTTTTATGGTTTTACTGCAGTAAGAGCTGGTGCGAAGGAGAAAGGTCACTGCACCAAAATGTGAACCGAATGACACCAGGTGCGAGTGAACAGAGACACTCTGTTTAAGCCAGTGTTTAAAGTTTATAAGTCTGACTGGCGCTTGCTCCCAATTGAGGAAAGTACATTTACTCAAGTACTGTTCTTATGAACAATTTTGAGATACTAGTTGTTTACTTAAATATTTCAGTTTGTGCTACTTTGTGCTTCTACTCATGTCATTTCAGATGAAAGTAATGCACTCTGCCCCACTACATTTGACAGTTATTGTTAGCAGATTAAGATTTAACATATAAAGATATGATAATCCCATTTTATATATAAATACACTGTTATGGATTGAAGTACCCAACAGCGACTACATTAAAGTGCTGCTTACATACAGTATTAATGCATCAATGATAATAATCCACTGATAAAACCCACTGGTTACATTTTGGCCACCTGGGGGCAGCATAACAAGCTGGAAACATCTGACATGTTACCACCTTAGAAAGTTGTAACGTTAATGTGTCACCAAACATTCGCCTATTTACACATTTGCACAGAACAACATTAGAATTCATTTGGAATCGTGTTTCTGGCCATGATGATGTTGATGTAATTCCCTTTCCGTTTAGCTCTGTTTGGGGTCTCTACCAACTGCTGAGGGAAATATCTGGCTCTTTAGCATCTGAATGCTCCACTACGTTCACCAGCTGGTCACCAACTTTGCCTGTCTGATGTTTGGAGTTGGGCAGGTAATGTACAGTGGGTTTATCAGAAGCTTTTTTGCTCAAACAGTTGTCTGCTGCTGCTGGAAATGAACTGATGAGAGCAGTGAGAGGGAACTAAAACAGTAAAAACAAAACAGCAAGCTGAAAGACGCTAAAATGCTTCGGAGATCTGCAGCATCTAGAGATAATTCTCACTGTAAGCGACTGCTTTCAGGTTACACCAGGTCATTTGATCGATTGTTAGTATAAAACACTGATTTGTGCAGCTTAAAGTTAAGGATCCAAATACTTGTTCCACCCCTGCTTGCTTTCAAGTTGTCGCTCTGGTATTTATTGTACTGAAATTTTTAGATGCTGCTGCCTTGGAGAAAAGGGAGGTGTTGTTGCTAAGCATTTTGACATGCTTCCTCTGTTTTAAACTGCTGCTGAAATCACTGCATGTGATCTCTGCTGCACTGAGCACAATCTCATGGTAGTAAAGTGTTTGATTCCTGCTCCGTTTCCATCTAAGAGCTGCACCTTTTGACCAGGTAAAAGATTCATTCTATTAGTTTTAATGGGTCAGGGAATAGGTGGCCACTGAAATAAGGTAATACAAATGTGTGTACGTACACTTCAAGAAAACAGAGGGGCAAAGGGAACAAGGCTGGAAGAGAGGAAGACGTCAGACATACCGTCCATTTACAGTACATCTCTGAGCGAAAGATCACCTGAATATTAAACATGCCCAGTAACCTGAATTGCCATCAGTTCCTCCATGCATTTTTCATCCAGCCACTTTTTTGTCAACAACCAAATATTTTACTTGACAAAACACTTTGATGTAGATGTTGATGTTGATGTTGTTGAGAATCAAGCCGTCTGATTCCCGTCTAGTTGTTTTGTTGTGAAAAACGGGCGGCTGATGAATAGCTTTTGTCGCAATTTCAAAACCAACAAAACTGCCACTCTGCAGCAGACTTCCCACTGTTTCTATCTCCCCAATCTTGTTTAATATGTTTGTTTATCTGTCTGCAGTGCTATTGCCTTTTGTTAATCTTCGCGATGTTGACAGAGCATCGTGCCTTAATGTGGCGCAGTTTAAATATCCTCCTTGCTTCAGTTTGCTGCAGACTGAGGGAGGAGTGATCAGGGTCTCCCAAAGCTTTGTGACTGCTTTAACATCTCTGGTTATCACATCAACCTTAATTACGGTCAGGAGCTCAATTCCTCTGATCTGAATCATTAGAATAATTCTGGTTAAGGGCTTGTGGTGCAAAGTCTTCTCAAAGCTTTCACTCGCGCGCTGCCTCCAGGGAATCCTCTATGGAGATAAGTTTGAAGTGTAGCTCCCAGCAAATGACAGTCAGACTTGTCAACAGATGTGGCGCACAATGTAGCAGGTTGCAGTCAGACCAAAGGGCATGGACACTGTCAGCAGAGTGCTACTGTATGAGTGTACTGGGGGACTCGGCTATAAATTTAGAAAGTAAGAGTAAGACAGCAGGACTTGATCTATTCCTGATCTATTCTGTGGTGCTGCTGCTCATGGGAGTAAATACAGAAGTGAATAAAGCAGGGAAAATCCCAGAGGTGTAAGATGGTGGGCGATGATGCTCAGAAGCTATCTTAAGGGTGGGGGGGCAGTTTAGGACAGAGCAGTGCATTAGAAGATGAACTGTGCTGGTTACTATTTATGAATAGTTCATCCAGTGCCCTTTAAAAATACACACACCTCTAGGGGTAAGCAGCAGTCGAGCTGAAGTGTTGCTGTGCTGTCGTTTGACAGCGACACAGCATCCTGTGAGAGGGTAACCAGGATAAAAGGCATGATGATGGGCATTGCTCACTACCTGAGGCAAAGCCACTTCAACTGCAGTACAAGTGTTTGAACAAAGCAAGCCCAATGTTCCAGATAGGGAATTAAGAGGGTGTTCATGTGACTCGTTGTGTCTCTGAGCTACACTGATTATGACTCAAACAGCAGCAACAACGCACAGCTGGTGTGAAGAGCTCTGCCGCATGGATGTCAATTCCTGCCTGTCAAGAATTAATCTGCGCCCCAGTTTTCCGAATTTCAAAATGCCACCTACATAATCTAGTCAATGAAAGAATTAAAAAAAAAAAAATTAAAAGGTGTGAGATGTTGATTAATTGTCCAGTGTGTAGGTGGCTGCACAAGCAGGGTGATAATTTAAACATTTCCTTTGTCTGCAGAAATGTTAGGTGCAGCAGAAAAAGAAAAAAAAAAACAAAAAAACAAGGTCCATACTCTTTCTCCCCAGCTCCTGGTTATGTTTGTGAAATAAGATCCCTCCTCTCCCCAGCATTTTACCTTTGTGATATAATCTTGTAGGCATCGGGGAGGTAGCAGTTGACGTTCTCCATCTGGAATGGGTCAGCGTCGCAGATCTTGTCGTCAGTTCGGCCGTAGTTGGCCGTCTCGATCATAATGACATCACTCCCCGGGCAGCGGAGATCAATTGCATATCCTTCACATGAGAGCTCTCTCCGGACCAGCCCGAAAGGCAAGGCCGCACGGCTGAACCCTGATATACACAGAGACAGAGGAAAAACTTTAAGCACATAAATTAAAAAAAAAATAATGAGTTAAAAGGATCACTGCTTCAATACAATAAGGCCACACATCATGCAGTAAAAATCCACTGGCACAAAATAAATAGGCAACAGCAGTCCAATGTTTACCACAGTTTTAAACAGACGGGCCATTACACGCTATACAGGAATGGGGAAAGACGAAACAATTCATCTCTCCATCTCTCTGTGGTCTTGGATGTTGGCTAAGACATCAAATCTTAAGTCACTGGAGACCAATGGTAACCTCATAAATTCTTGAGCAAATACTAAGAGCTACAGAGCATCAGGAAGACGTCCACCTAGAGAACATCCACTGCAGAGCCAAACCTATCTGGAATGAGAATAGTTTGTTTTACAGTTATACAAGACCTTTCATTTGTTTCTTTTGCTCTGTAAAGTAAGGCAGAGAAAAGGACAGAATCCCGGCAGAATGGAGTGTAATATAATCTATTTTACAGTGTCGGCGATCGAAGAGGGGACTGTCTGGAGTCCACACGGAGAAAAATCTATACATGGAACACAGAAGATGGGAGCGCAGCCAAATAGCTCCGCTTTGGGGGTAAATTAACTATTTCACATATATCTGTGCCCTCTTTCAGAAAGAGAGAGGTTTCAGAGGTTATTCCTCCAAATTTCCTTTTTCTAAGTAATAAAATGTCTTGTCACAGACAGATATGGAGATTTGAAGAGATTTTTTTTTTTAAAGAAATAAAGAAAGAGAAATCCATTATCCGAGGTTAAAGTGATCCAAAGTACAAAAAAAAAAAAAGAAAGTAAGTCTGCAATTCTGAGAAAACAATTAGGTAAAATCTAAGTACAACATGCAAATGTGTTCCATTTAAGAAGTGCAAGCAGAGCGCGGCATGAACTGTCAATAATCGCTGTTGTTTGCAGCAATAGTGGGTCCCCGAGGGGGCAGATACCATTTGTATTTTCTGCACTGCTCTCTCCTAATTAGCCCTTCTTTCAGCCTGTTACCTTTTCCATGCTCCCATTGGCTCCGAGCTTTGTCGTGTACTAACACTTACCACCCTGGGTTCACTTTGCCCCCTCACTCTAATTATCCTCACACTTCTGACAGTCAGGACCTTATGCAATTAGCATTGTTTGAACTGCTCAAAGTTGAAGTGATTCCGGCTTGAAATTCCTACCCTGAAACCCCCGACCCACATGTCTGCAAGTCATTTCAGCCTGCTGTGCCTGGCTCACTTATAATGATATTCTATGTCAGTCTGCACATGTCACACCGACAAACAGAAAAAAAAACATACACACACACGCATGCAGACATCTGTGAAACATACACTGTTGACATACAATGTTGAAGTCATTGCATATTAGGAGAAACTTCTACACACTAGAAGTGGTAGCAGTATAACAAAATATGAAACTAATGGTATAAATTCCCTGGAACTCAGCCACTAGACATTTCATTATAATACCATGATCTATCTAATGGCCAGTAGATTCTGCTTAGCTGGACTGTTTATCACCTCATTAGGAGACGTCAGTGTAGCCGAACCATAAGTGGAGGACTGTGGGGTCACTCCATCTATTCCAATAACCACTACAATTACCCATACCTTTCAGAAAACCTGTCCAGAATAGTGGATGATAAAACACAGAGTGAAGTCGCCGGCTTTACTACGAAGACTAATGATTGTCCCGCCTGCCATTCCTCATGGAAGGAGTGACGGGTTTATCACGGCAGCTACAGAGAGCAGACAGAAAGAATGCATTTCATGGGGTTTTAAAAGTCTGAGCGGAGAGACAGTCGTTCGGCTAAAACACCATCATGGACACACATGCACACGCCATCTGCCTGTGTAACCTCCTTTCTCTGGCTGTCCACTGGTGACTCTGCCCATCTATCAACCCACTATGGCATGATGGCATGCTGCTGTCAACATTGGCCCAGCGATTGATTAGGTATGTGCCTTGCCGGCCTCCTCCTTCCTTGCCTGTATAGATTGTTCTGGTCATAGGCTAACACTACATCAATTAGGGGAGTATCTAGGCTGTACTGGCGGCCTAAAGAACAAATGAGGTATGCCAGTTGCAGAGAACATGGTACGAATGGAGCTCATTGGTGCACCATTTGTGCCATCAATCTCACATGGAATAAAAATGGCGGACAGCCTACCACTCCCATCGCCAGCTCAAGACCAAACATGTAAAAGCTATAGCTAGGACACCAGGCTTGTAATATCAGGCATTAGGTTTAGTGGTTCAGGTGAAACCCAACGCTAGTTTCAATTATATAACTGCTATGAATCGTCAATATCATCTTTTGTTGCTGTTTTTTAAATATCCCACAGTTGTCAGAGGAAATGGAAATATGAATTTACCATGTGTACAATGAATCACATTGCGATCTTTTGCATACTAATTAGGGAGAGTTAGCATGTTTCTCGATCTCATGAATGACTGTCTTGCAATTGTGCAAGTAATGACAAATCTGTCCAAAAAGTTAAAATATATATAAAGGAGATTTTTCACTCTGTAGGAGTAGAAGATGAGCTAAATTCATGAGAGTATATTTTTGGTAGACTTAACTGGATGTTGCTTAAGATCTTAGGATTTAAACACAGCTAAGAAAGAAAAACCTTGTGACAACAAAGGTTTCTGGATGTAGGTGTTGATTTTCTCAGTTTAAACAAGTTGTGGGAGATTTTGGAAAGAGGGAATGATTGTGTGCACAAATGTCAATGTCTTAAGGAGGTATGAAAAGCTTTTCATCTCGCGTTCTGTGCTTTGTTTGACTGCTCAACTTTGCAGCAGTTGAAGACTGCAACAGAAGGGCACCAGCTGCAGGGAAAACGGTGTTGAGAAAACTGCGGGAAAAAAATCCACAACATGATCCCTGTGTGTGTGTTTAAAAAAAAAAAGAAAGAGGCTGTTCTCTCTGTATCTGTACCTCAGATTAACATTAAATTACACAATCAGTGAGGGAATTGAATAATGGTTTTAGTCAAATCGCCATGGTAACCACTTTGACTTAGCTATAATTGGCTGTGATCCCTATTCCTGGCCTTGTTGACACGAAGCCTTATCATGCATTCTGGTCAGTGAGTGACTGCGAGGAAAGTAGCTTTTCAGATTCCTCCCCCTGACCTGCCTGCTAAGCCGTCTATTGAGCTCAAGAGAGCAAAGCAAAGGCCGGGGCTGCTTCTCAATATGTTGCATTCTGGGAGTTTTTCTTCTTCTCCCGTTGACAGCCTTTAATTCACTAGCAACCAAACCGCCCTTCCCAACCCTCATAATACATATTTTGTTTTCTATCAACACCCTTGAAATTGGAAGTGGCACTGTGGCTCAGATGGATGCATCTGAAACCATCCACATAGTTACACTTGGTGGCTTTTAAAATCCTGCAGATGAAATGAAAAGGTAATGGAGGTTTGGTGTACAGATATTGCCATTTGGCGGCTGCGAGCGCCAGACCATAACACATATGTTGAGGTTCATCTTTGCTGGTCTACCTCTCAAGAGCACAGTTGTGACCAACCTTTAACCCTACAAACTCCGCGGGACATCGGGCGGTGGGAGAAAAAAACTGGAGGAATGTTTGATCAGTCTAAAAGAAAAAAAAGAAAAAGAAAAAACTGGGCCATTTTTGGAGGGTAGACAGAGTGGCGAGGGCTGGCACAGACAGAGAGCAAAGGCGCTGGTTGACGCTTGTCATCCTCCATTAAGGTTCCTTTGATTGGCCTTTGTGGTCCTGGAAACGGCAAACAGCTGCATGCAAATGGCCCTGTTTGCCCAAGGCTGGCCCCCATTGTTCTGGGCTTGGGTTTGACAGGGACGCTTTCTCTGCAGCATAAAGGAGGGTGTAGCCTTTAGTCAAATAAGAGTGCCCCCACCGTGGTCACAGCAGGGGTACTTCAAGATTGTTTGTCTTTTTATGTTGTTTTATTCCCGATATTACTGGTAGCCAACATCTTCGGAAGAAAGAGCAGATCTTAGAGTCAAGCTTTTCCTCCAACAGCAGGAGATGCCTCCATAATCCAATATCCGGAGTGACAGAGTGGTCATACAGCATGTTTTGCTCTGATGGAGTAAAGATTTTCAAGGGGAAATTATGAAATAGAACAAAAAAAAATTAAAAACATATTTGAATTCTTAATATAGGGAAGAAAGCTTCATAAATTTCTTGCCTCCTTCCTCCAGCCTCTTTTTTCTTTCCTGCAGTATTTCTAATCTTTTTGATGGAACATTTTGATTGCTGGCCAAAGAATAAAATTAGCTTAAAACTAAAATTCAAGAGACCATTGTGGTAAACCTTTTATGTGTGAAATAAAACAAAAGTGCACTTAACTGTCCACGCACATGCTTCCAAAATGACAAACTAATACTTGGACTAATTCACAGCACACACAACTTCCATTTCCACATCCCTAAATTTGTAAGGCAGCCAGTGTTGCTGCCTAAAATGTGCGACACAAGTTCACAAATGCAGTCTATGACCGCCCATCAGATGTGAGAGGCACACAGGAGCAAGGTGGGAGATGAGAAAGGAGATTTGGGATTCGCAAAATAACACCTGCTTTTCAAATACAGACAACACCCCAAGAGCTCTTCACTATGCCACAATGGCTCATATTTCATTTCATCTGTCGAAATGCGGTGAAACACTGAAAATCTAGTTGGACATATGGTACCATTTCCCATGACACTTTAGTCCCCGCTCTTGTCCACCTTGCTGGGAATTGTTTCTAAAGACAGTGTCAGACAAGACCACAAACCCCGGGGCTACACCCGCCTTTCCCAGACAACTGCTATCAGACACTCTTGATTCCGATATAAGTATTCTAAAATAGAAACTGGCAATACAGGACCAAGTCCATTTGTGGTTAGACGAAGCGCTCTGAGTCGTATCCCTTTTCTCTTTCTGGTGATACATGAATTCAGTGTTGCCACTTCAAATTCCAGAGCCATCATTTGTATTCATGACTATGGCCTTTTCTCTAATTCACCTCCCGTTTTCTTCACTTAAAAAAAAAAACAGTAGGTGGGAGGAGAGAATCACATGCGGCATGTTGAAGCATGTCTTGTTGGAGGGGTTTAAGTGGAAGGATTTGTCATATTGCTGAGAGCACGATAGACCCTGCTGCTGCCTCTAAACTCCTCAGGTGGGTCCATTTAGAGGAAGCTAGATCCTATCACACCAGATGCAGGCGTGTAATGTTTTCTCTTTTATTGAAGCAGCATGAATTTAAAGGGAAAATCCAGTATTTTTCAACCTGGGACTTATTCTCATAATTGGCCTTTCTCAAAACTCCTCCCCCAAACAGTGAGGGGCTTGCATCTAATAGTTTGCTCTAATAAGAGTGATACTTGGCATTTTAGGATAGCTTTAACAGCCGGTGGACTGATTTCTATGTAAAGGAGTTGGGACAAATTTTCCGAAGCATGTGACAATAATGTTTGTTTGAGTGCCTTGCCTCAGTGCCTCTCTTCCACTCCCCTACGGCGCCAACAGTGAGCAACACAAGCTAACATTAGCTTAGAAATGGAGTGCACAAAGGTCGACAAACAAGCAGCTCCCAGCACAAAATGTTGTTTAGAACCTGTTGCTTTGTAGATTTTATGTGCATTATCTCCGGTCACGCATCCCATTATAACCGACGTTAGTTTAGGATGATCGTTTTCTCAACCCAGCGCCAGTTGCTACCGTAACACAGGTTTCTACTTGCCATCTAACCAAACAGCTGCCTGGTAATCACACGCTGTATACGCTGGTTTCCTTACATGCCGTGCCGGTAACTGTTTCAACTGCTACCTTTACAATCAGTAAGCAACAGCAATAATCAGCCCTAAAAATCAATTAAAGCCTCAAAGACATTTTCGTTTTTGTTATGTCTGTTATATACCTGGAAAGCCTTAAGATGCCTGTCCCCCAATTTACGTTGTTTAGCAGGACTCTCATTCTCTCTACAACAGAGGTGGCAAGTGCATAGTTACCACAACCCATTAGTCAAAATAGTACAATTACAAGATAAAGTTGCAGTTTGAAAAACACCAGAATTTTCCTTTAGGCATGAAAACCCTTTCATTAAAGTGTCTAACGACCTCACAATGTACACAACATACTTGAAATGCACAGACCGTTCTGTTTTGATGTTGCAGAAATCACTGTCTGGGATTACACAACACACAGAAATTGTTTAAGTTTTGGCACAACTGATGCACAGTCGACACGGTGGATTATTTTGACTCTCCAGAACAGCCGGCTCAGCTGCAGAAGACTGAAGATGAAGAATTTTTCCCAAGAACTAAAGAAAAAAAAGGCAGAAATTGGAGGTTATAATGACTGTGTCTTAATTCAACCGCAAGAATCAAGGTTTTCTTCTCCGTCAATTGGTTGGATGCTCCCTGACCCTGTGGGCACACATCAAAGAAAGCCAGCACGGAAAGAGGGGCGCATCATTACATTACTAATACATATAATCCTCTAAGTGCAAAGAGGGTCAGTGCTTAATACAAGTCATGACAGGAATAATTCAGTTGAGGAGACATTACGCGATGTAATGTCTTCTTTTGTTTGATCTATGGACACATCACTCGATTAAAGAAAAGTATAATTCGACACCTTGTATGGTCCACTGAGAAAACAACCCTTTCTTAGAGATACAAACAAATGTCACAGAGGCTAAACATTTGAAAGAAAAAAAAATTCAACTTAGAAGATGAAAGAAACCTATATGCTCCCGGGAGAGTGCCATTTTGACAGAATTAGTTCATTGCCTGTTCAATATCTAACATATTGTTGCATCTCTTTTTGCAGTGGAGTTGATGAAACACGCAGAAAGAGGTGAGTAAAAGCAACTGTCCCAAGTGCAGCAGGAGTATAGTTTCACAGGTTTGATCTACCCTGAGTGATGTTTAACTCCCCTTAAAGCCCATATTTTACCCCTGCACTTAAAACCCCAACTGGATTTTCCGCTCAAGGAAACGTCTCAGAATAAGCAGGTGCGTCCCTTAGGGTGAGGATGGAGAAGGAAAAACCAGGAGGATGAAGTAGAGAAAGAGAAGGAGGATGTGGATTTGTCTCTATCACATGCTTGTGTCTCTGTTCTTGTTTGCTGGGGCAGAGCCTCTCCAATTCACCCTCCTACTCAACAACCCCCACCTCCTCTACCCAGCCCTGCCTGTACAGAGCCGAGCCCAGGAGGCTTACTCAGTACGTCACATAGACAGGGTGTCAGGAGAAGCTGCAACTGGAACACGGATTACATGAATAATGAGTGAGAGACTACAAGGATGACTAGGAACAGAGATCAGGGCCTTGAGATGATAATGAACAGACAATTCTGATAAGGAGGTAGCCTTTAACATGGTGGTGCTATCGCTTTCATTGGGCACAGGTCCATTTTGCTGCTTTCGTGTCTCCAAACAAACCCACTTGAGCCGAAGTGGATGGAGTGGTGCAGTTGTGGTTGTGCTTATGTAGATGGGGTGGTTCACTGCAATTTTGGTACTCGTTTTGGCATGAAATTGTGTTTATGTGTTCCATCTCAACAACAGAAATTTTTGTGGCTCCAGTATTTGCATGGAAAAAAAAAACCTTTCATGTTTTTTTTTTCTTGACCTCCTTCACTCTGACATACGTTTTTCATCTAGTGCACATTTCATTGCACATTAAAATACAATTTTTAATGCAATTAAGGCAGAGACAGGACTGGCTTACATTAACAGGTGATTATTATCAAGAATGTCTTCAGGACGCATCCGGAACTCCTGCTAACAATGTTCATCCTGCTGAAGCCAATTTTCCAGAATCCATACACTGCACTATGACTGCACTTTTACATTAAGTCAACACAATTTTTAAAATTTACCGGTCACATCCATGTGCACTTGCGCCCAATTTCAGGAAAATAAAGGTGTTATGTGCATACAGGGGAGACTCTCCATGGACTGCTACAACCTGCAAGGCCATATTCGCATGACGGATACCACTGGGGTTGGTTGCTATTTGGCGAAACTAAAGAGAGGTGAAAGAACTAATTTAACAAACTTTGCTGCTGTTTTTCCCTTTTTACTAAAATTTTCAAGCACAGTTCATATGTGCTTTGTCGCGTACCTTTGTCTATAGTAGCAGCCAAGCTTGGAGGGCTAATGATAGCTAACCAACAGACACATCTGGCTGTCTCCATCAAACACGAGACCTCGCTTTGCATGTTATAGTGGTCTGTGGATAGCCTCCCATTGATACAAAGTATTACTACTCACACACTATGTGTGCATACACAGACACATACTGTATGGTGTGACAAGGGAAGCCTTTGTGGTCTTTTTTAGCTCTGTTTGGAGCGTCTCGGAGATTTACCAGGAAAGTCAGTGAAAAAAAAAAACATCCAGGCACATTCCTTGGCAGTAACCCGCTGCTATCTCTGGAACACTGACCACTTTGATTGACTTGAGAGTGATGACCTTGCCCCATTCCCTTCCACCAGCATTACGGTCAATGCGAGCAGAAAACAGGAGCGCTGATAAGAGATGCACAGATGGGGAGATCTTGATGACAGACAGTTTCCTGCCCCTCATCTTCGATGAGCCCATTGTGCCTCGCACACTCAATGGGGATATATGCTACAAGAGGGGGTTAATACCGATAGCACAGGACAAACAAAAACGTTCTTTGTGCTTGGCTGTTTCTCTGACTTTCTTCTTGCTGCGTACTTATTCAATTTCCTGCACGGCAGGAGAGGGCTTCCTTATCTTAGACTGTTTATACCTGCAAATCGGCTGGTGGCCTTTTGTTTGCAGGTGACCCACCCTGAGGTGACATTTAATTCCTGGACAAAAAAATGCGTGGTCATGCTCTATGGCACAGACTCTCAGCCTGAGGAGATTACTAATACAGTGAATGCAACAGAGCTGCATTCATGGCCTGCAGTGAGAGCTACCCTGCAGAAACAGAGAGAAGGAGACTCAACACACATCATTTCACTGATCTGAATCATATATGACCATAAGCCATGCCAAAGTGAGAGAAATGAACAAGAAACCATTGATAGACGAACCAAAGTGGAACCAGTTTGATCTTATTTTTACACATCAGTCCTTCTCTGCCCACTTCCAATCACTGGTATTTAGTCAGAGCAACAATCTGCTTTGATTGCCTCAGCACAATGTCCCGTTGGTGTTAAATGTTATATGCCTGCTTTTGTTTTTGTGTGTTTGTTTAGCTCTTGTGCTTTTTGTTCAAATGAAATTAGTTCTGACATGCCTCCAGGCTTTCTAAAAGTACTGGGTGATCACTGAACCACACTAAAATGTAACAGGTTCTTGTTGACTAAATAGTTTTGTCTCTGTTCCAAACCTGATTTATATTGCTGGCAAACACCTCTCCACACACAAAGAAAGGGGGAGGGGAGGTCTACATCTTTCTATAGTGGAGACTTGATTTTATTTGAAACCCT
Source organism: Toxotes lorentzi (assembly GCA_037833715.1). NCBI lineage: Eukaryota > Metazoa > Chordata > Actinopteri > Toxotidae > Toxotes > Toxotes lorentzi. The sequence goes on from JBBMJY010000006.1 coordinate 13,598,018, forward strand.
CCTGCTTCCTCTCAAGATTAAATGCATTACTTTGTTATGACAGCTGAACCCTCCTGTGAAGCAATGAGTTACACCGAGCAAATCCAAAAGTTTAGATTCTGAGGCAAACTACTCTGTGGTTGTAAGACGGACTCATCTATTATTTGAATTAGGCTGCCTGGAGAAAAAAAAACAAGTGCAGACAGCATTTAAGAAAGGAAAGAGCGAGGTAGGCATCTGGTCCAATGTTTATACAACTTGTTACCATAAGGGGTGTGAATTGAACGGCCCTGAGATGCTGCGAGCGAGTGAGATTTAAAGCATGCTTAACAAATTAAATCAAACTGTCAGAAAACTGTAGCTCTTAGCCCATTAAATTAAGTGGTTGTTCATCAGCTGGCCATATAACAGCGACTTTTACAATCACATCCAAAGACACAATAAAGCACAAGCTTCTCTCCTAACGGGAAGGAGGTTTCCTCTGAAATTCGCATATTGGATGGAAAAATTTCTTGCTGCTTTTGCTTTACCAAAAACGCACTCAGGAAATCGCTGTTGCAATAAATCTAGGATGACCCTATCAAGGGTGATATTGTATTTCATTTCCTCTGAGTGAAATACTGATCCTAGAGATTCATGTGACTCTGGCTCATTTCAATTTCATGTTCTCTTATGATTCAAAACTTTCCAGGTCCTCAGTTATTATTAAAACAGCATATTGTTACACAACACTATACAGATCCATATCTGGTGCAGTGTACAGAAATGGAAAGGCTGCTTACTGCAAAATGCTGACAAAACTGTATTAGTCAATAAGGAAAAACCAGGGAAATGCGATGATTTATCCGTCTCCATATGGCTCCCAATCTGTAGGATAGTCCATTCAATCCAAATGATGAACCTCTGCCTTATTTCTCGAAATGTTTCCAGTTAGGCAGAATTTCCAGGCAAGGCTGATATATCAGATTTTTTTTCTTCCTCTGTGCTTGTTCTCACCACAAAGATTGACCAGTCATCTGTGAATCTCCCATGGTTTAGCTGATAATTCATGATCGCCCTGCCATGGACCCGCAGCATTCAGTATGAATTATAAAATGGCAAGCCAAGCATATCAATGGATGACAGACTGGATGTGTATGGCCCGGGGCCAGAGAGGAGTTAGAGCACAATAGCTTCCCCCATTCAGTCAACCCCAGGACTGGAAATACCAGTGTGGCACGAGGGAGAGTCTTCCATCAGCACAATGTATGGCACTGCTTGAGACAAATGTTGTGCTGAGACGTATTGTTAACCTTTACAACCTTTTGGGGAGAAACACAAGCATGCTGGTATGTTCAAGCATGGAATATTTCACAATCAAAAAAAAAAAGAAATCTCCCTTAGAGAGAAACCTACAGTGTGATTCCAGAGCAGCAGGAGTTCTCAAAAAACCAAGAGAAAAAACAGACTGGAAAATCTTTTCAGAAAATCTTTTGCTGCTTTTTGCATTTTCTTCACACGTGATCCTTGTGTCACACACTCTGTCCGCGGTGAAACACTTGGTAGGACCTACACAAACACAGCCTCTTTACTCTGATCTCCCTCTCTGTGGATATGACACCGCTATCAAACACAAACGACATTTCTCTTTTGTGCAGTATTTAGATATGAAGAACAAGGCGCCTGCTATCCTTTTGGCATTTTAACACAACAGCCAACAGCCAACTAAAAGTGTTGACACTGACTGCACGATATAATCCCCCTAAATCTGAATTTCTTCACTTTAAAGACACAGATAACAGCTCTCATTGAGTCACAGCAGGTATGTGCATGTGCATTTGCCCCGCATGTGCAATGGCCGCTGCCATTGAATCCGGTTGTCCTCTCTCATATCTGCAGACGAGGCCATCTGAGACATCTAAAACAAATCTGATACCTGCATGACCTAGTTTATTCTAGCAGGAGCGTCATTTTATAGATCTGTTATATAATGGCACGAGGATGTGGAGGAAATGGAGTACAAATAATGAGAACAACTAAGAGCATAAAGTATATGTAGAATTTAGAAACGTGTCTGTGTGATACTTTCTCTTTGTACCAATTAAACAAATTAAAAAGACTTTTAAAAACTGGCATTATTCAAAGTTATAATCCTTAAAATGTTCATGAAATTAAACCCCCTTTTGATACAATTTATAGTCTTCATTTTTTTCTGTGATAGTCATTCAGTGTACTTAAATCCACTAATTACTTCTTTATGTAGTAGTTTTTATTGTTAGTGGCGGAGTCCGCCATTAGAGTGCAGGATTTAAATTGCCTTCCTACACACAGGGGATTCACAGGAAATGATGCATACATGTAATCCAGCCTTACTGTTTTTTTTTTCTTTTCATTGATATCAGCCTCACCAGTTACTGTTCATTCTCCCACAGTCATGCCAGACATTATAATGCAAACCAAATATCTTATACTCCTGCTGCCTTCCATTAAAAGTGCTAAACTGATGATACGTGGATACACACTGAGGCTTTTATTATGAAGCAGTCACAGAAAACGCAATATAATTTGTTACTGATGCTACTGCAAACTGTGAATGTTCATAAACAAAAACACATCTACAAAACAAAGAAACGTCATTTTTGAATCTCCAATGCCTCCAACTTATCCAGCGTTACTGTGCAGTGCTGTTTTGTGGAAAACTACTTGCACCATGTTCAGCAGGAAATCTGACTGCAGCTGCTCATGGCACTATGGAAAAATAAAAACTTTATTTAGACCTATGAGGAGCGGAAACACGTTGTGATCAAAACATTGACCTTTTATCAAGTTTTTAAGTTGATAAGATGAACATGTTAGCAAACAGTTGCTTATTTACATGTAAAGCAGTTATGAAGAAACATTATCATACATTTTAAGACATGTGTCCGGCCACCTGGCAAATCTAAGTTCAACATTCATTCTCCTTTTAGCTCCGATTTTGGTCTCTCCTAACTCCTGAGGAAAATATCTGGCTGGTTTGCTGCTATATGCTTCCCTATGGTCAGCAGCTAGTCTAACTGTGTCTCTCTGTTGTAAAAATAGTTTTAATAAAACATACAAGCTACAATTCTGTTTTTCCGGGGTTATTTTCTGGGGGTATTTATGGGGTATTGAGGGTCAACTGATGACGGATAAGGCTGCAACATTATAAAATGCAGAAAATGCTTTCTCAATGGACTGTAAATAAATAAACTAACAATAAATACGCACATAAATACTGCACTAGAATTAAAATACTTTTCCCACCGACCTGAAAAGTCAATACCAGGAGAGAAAAAAATGTCTTTCTTTTCAGGTATGTCAATGAGCATTTCAAAGAGTAAGGAATGTTTTCGGTGAAAACGATAACCTGATTACGCTCTCTCCCGGTGAGGGACAGAAGGTAATTATCAAGTAGCGCTTTCGTTGCAGGGCTCTGATGGAAACGTAGATCTTAAGCGGTGGGATGCAGGCCCTCAGGGCCGGACAGGCTGAAGGTGAGTGGCATGTGGATGGAATCAGATATTGTTTTCAGAATGACCCCCCACCCCCCACCCCCACCCACCCCTCTCTCTCTCTCTCTCTCTCACACACACACACACACACACACCCCTTTATTGATGGATGGGCAAATATGCATTCTTAGGCCTGAGAGCCCTCACATCAACTGAAACCCAAAACCTGGACTTTCTGCATACCAAAGCAGTATTTAAGAAATTCAACAAGACTATTGAACTCGGTTTCTAAGCCAGGCCAAATCAGAGGGCTATTCTTCAAATGCCCCAGTAAGACTCTTCCATATTATCTAAAATTGCTAATCTACAAAAAATGCATCTCTGCTTGAAAGAAAGCTGGGATAGCCGGATCCATGGCAATCTGTCTTTGTTAACAAATTGTACACTACAGCCAGACCTAAAATAAAACTGGAAGAGAAATCTATCACAGAACAAAACAGCAAGAGAGAGAAAAGAGGCAAAATCCAAACTGAAAAGGAACCTCCCCACCCCAAAATAATGTGCTTCAACATCTATCTGTAATCAATTCTTGGCACACAAGCATGTGATTTTGGGTTACTTTGTTTCCCTGGTACAATGGAACTGAAAGGGGGGGGAAATGAAATGATCATCATTAAGCAGACATACCAACATCATGGGCATTTAACAGACAGGAGTGTTTTGTGATTTGTGTAATTATACCCAAATGTACTAATCAAAAGTGAGGGAAGGAACCAAGAAAGAGCCTTGGGATGTCACTGCCGACAAATGCAGTGACACATTCTTTCCCACTTCCTCACTCTGGCACTGAGTCTAGTGCCCTGCTTTTGATGGTCTCGTGTATCCTGGCTGATCAGAAGGATCAGATTTAGGTGGAAATAAAAAATGCATATATTTTCTGTGGCTCCAGTGCTTCAAAGCCCACCCTGTTATAAAACTCATTGTGAGGAAAGGGCACTGTTATGATCCTTTAGAGGAAGGACTCTGACACATTGTTTGAGTATTGCTCCCGAAGTGAAGAGATGTGACAGTGAAAGTGTCCATGGTTTGCCAGAAATATTCAATGAGTTCAGTACAAAGTGTTTGAAATACCTTTTTCAAACTCCAAGGGTAAAACCACTGAGGAAGAACTTGGTAACCTTGCTACATAACAGCTCTTCACTTACTTTGTGTGGCCGCAACAATGTGTGCTAATAAATTCAACACATCCATAAGCTGAATAATAAGTGGCTTCTTGAAAGGTTGACCAAAATCACATTAAAACTACTTTTCAGCCACGCAACTCCATAGTCACTCACCTTGTGAACAGTGAAAGCAAACAACAAGGAGCAAGAGGCCGTGAAACACTGGACACCTCCACAGTGCAGGGGCCATTGTGCGCTGTGTGCAAACAATCCAGGAGCCCGATGGCTAATATTAGTCGTTCAACGTCTTGCAGCGGGAGAGCGGAAAGCTGGAGCGATGTCAGCGATCAGTAGTTCTTGGAGAAGCATCACCAGTCATCTTCTCATCTGGAAGAAAGAGAGAAAATATAAAGTCTATGGTAAAAATGGAGGAAACAGATGATCACCATTAGCATCAGCACAGCTTGGGTTTTGCTATTGTTGGTTCATTTTTTTCTCTTCTGGCTTCTACACTGCAATAAAAGAAGTAATGTAAATCTGAACAATATGAAAACAAAACTCCTGGCTGCTGTTTAACTTTGCAAACAAAAGCAGTTTTTTTTTCACAAAAATATTCAAACTTTGTTCTCAAATGTTTATGAGGGCACCAACAAACAAAGCAGATAGCATGCCTGGTGCTCGCCACTTATTCAGCACTCTGCGGCGTGTTACAACTGAATGTTTACACTGCCTCGTTCTCCCACTCTTCCCTGTTCCACCTTCCCCATTTACTCCCAGATCCCCGCGGGAGAAAGCTCGTCGCTCCGGCAACACGTTCACACAGGACGCCATTAGAGACACGACTGCTTTGTGAGCTACTTTTGTCTCCATCCTTATCAAGGGGTGGCAAAAACAGTCCTTTGTCTGCAAAAGCAGCAAAAGGTTAGAGCCTGAGACAGACTAACACAGGAGACAGATAAGCTGCTTACCAAAGTCAAACACCGAGGAGGGATGTGATGTGTCATATGTGAAAAGCCACACACAAACATACACAAATATAGACTCTCGTATGCGTGTCTGCACAAACATATAGCCAAGGAAATGCACACTCCTGCCGGACACACATGCAGAGAAAGCATTCACACACCCACACATATTGTATCTTGTTTATTCTCTTGTGGTTGCCATTCAGCATCTCTCCAATGCACACACACACACACATATATGTATTCACATAATACACAGGATCAGACTTGGTAGCCGTCGCTATGCAGAGGAGAGTGAATGTTTCCCATTTCTGAATGCCGCTCCTCCCGAGCCACCCGTCAACCGCCCTGATTATTTTATAATGAACCTAAATTTAAGCAGCAGAGCAGTCAGCTCTGATCGCTCTCCTGGCCTCGCTAATGTGCTTGGATATTTTTGGCAACATGAAAACCCACAAAACATGTGAAGCTTGCACATTAGCATGCTGAGTAATAATTCAAGTCACTATTGGATTCATTCTATACATGACCAATGCCTGGTTGGGGCATAACGGTTGAATAAAAGCTGACTGGATCTCCGTCTAGCCTGACGCAGCCTGAGAGTATTTATTTTCATTTGAGGTCACCCTAGTTGAGCAGTTGCGCAGCACAGTCTGTGCCAAGGAAACACACATGCAACTAACTTATAATTTATCAGTTAAACTTGGGTGGTTTTATAGGAATTGGGGTTTTATTTGTCTTCTAGTTGCTTATCTGCCAGTGGCGCCGAACCAGATCAGATAAGACAGAACTGGAGGGTACTTGCTCTCCTTCAAGGGTAGTATCTACTGAGGCTGCTCATACATTCAAGTCTTCTAACAAGACTGCCACAGGCTCAATATTGGGCATAGCACCAAATCTCCAGGGGACACGCGTGACTTCTTCCTCGGCCATTTATCACCCCCAAATATGAGGCCTGGGGCCATGGGGTAACCATAATGGTGGTTGACAGGAGGAGATTGGAAACTGTTGGGGGGACATGCCCCGGCCCCTCGGGCCTGCTGGGCCCTCTGAGCCACTCAGCCCCTCCAGACACCAGGGGTCGAGAGCCTGCCAGGCCTCATGGATGAAGTCTTGCCCTCACCACCCCGGGGTACCTTCTCCTGATCAGCAGTCGCCCCGCTGAGTAACATGTCTCCTTTCTGTGCTAAGCTAGCGGAGGACACAGCCATGCTCATCTTCCTAAAAACACTGTTTTGTTTGGTGGGATTTCTGAGCTGAATTGGTTCGGACTTGAGATAAAAGGATTAGGCGATTAACATTAAGATGCTACACACAAGTACTGACAGACGAATCATAATTTCACATCAGGGGACAGAGGGGCGACGGTTGTGTGGGGGAGGCTAAGATGTTCTCAAGCAGAAAATTATTTGAAGAGGTAAGTGAGGCAACGTTAACCCATCAGAGATTGTGTTGAGAATTATCTACACTGAGCCGCCCCCCCGCAACCCTTCCCCCTGAAGCCTGGGAGTTGAGGTTACTTGTTAGTGGGCCAATGATTTTCACATAATGACCATCATGTTCCACTGAGGCAGATGCTCAAACAAGAAATATGCACCAGAAAACCAAAGACTAATTAAAAGTTACTCATTTACGTCTGTACCTTCAGTTCCTCTTCCTAAAATAAGAGTATATATATATACATGTTCCCTCAGGTTTTCTCTTTCTATTAACAGTATATCTCTCTGGAAACAAGACAAAATAAAAATCCACCAATGAAATGAAAAATGATGCGCAAACACTCACGACATCTGTTTTTCTTTTGTCTCCTGTGCATACACAGTGGAAACCCAAGGAGAGAAATCTATCATCGGTTAAGATAATGGAGAAAATCACAGTCCACAGCAAATTTTTCACATCAGCCTGATAGAAATAATAAGCAAGCATTTAAAAGAGGACGGCAAGCAATTAAAACATAATTAAAATAAATGGATAGAAGGAGACAGCCCACATGTCTTAACATGAAATACAAGGCTGAGTGCAACAGCCGGCTGAATGAATGTGAGGCTCCTTTGACAAAGCTTGTGTCTGCCTCACTCAAGCTGGAGAGGAGTCCAGTGAAAGAGAGAGTGAGAGAAGGGGGGAGTTTGGGAGTTTGTAAGCTGGGTGGGACTAAATGGATGGGAGAGGGATAGCAGAGGAGGAGAAGAATGGAAGGGGGAGAAAGAAGGGGGAGGTGGGGTCACTGCGGAGGATTGACAGCCTGTGAGTATGGCCTGACCTCCTGGGTTCGCCTCCAAGTTTTCTCCACAGGCTTAGAGAAGACAAAAATAAAGCCCAGGAATGTTAATTTATTTTCAATTGTCAACGCCGAGAAGAGAGAGATAAAGAGCGCATACATACATATCAAGTAAGACTGGAACAAAACTAATGCGCAAGTCCAAGTGTAAGCTGAAAACCTACAAGTGAAATAGAGATCTGGCTCTGTTCAGCTGGATCTTGCCAACACAATGATTTGTCTTCCACTCTTTGAATAACTACTAATTTGGAGAACTTTCTGCCCCGCCCCCATGCCCTACATTCAGGACAAAAAAAGACATACATGTGAGAGGGGAATTTCAAACATTAGAAACTGGTTGATGGGCAAGAAGTGGGAGACAGGAACTACAAGAACTAAGAAAACACAGCCTCTAGACACTTTTTTTTTTAATTTGTACTTGGTGCACCCTGATGTTCCCAAGCAACCCTTTTGTCATGACAGTCCTGTCAGGGCTGCGCTTTCAAACCCTGCAGGGACATGATGTCATTTCCTTGGCTCCACCAGTGATGTAGAGACGTTGCCATCAACTGCCAGAAACGGAGATGGGCCGACACCGAGCGCAGTCTGTGGAGAGCGTTTTATCAACACAGAGCTGATAAGATTTACGACTACTAAGATAAAGAGCTTGTAAACTGTGGTTTACAGCTGCACACGCTGAAACAATAAAGATTTTTCAAATGTCTTGATAGTTGAAACTATTAGACGATCAGCTGAAATTACATCATTTTTTTTAAAGAAAAAATGCCAAAATTTTACTTTTTCAAGCTTCTCAAATGTCCAAATGTGAATATTTTCCAGTTTTCTTTGTCTTCAGTGATAGTAAAATTTATATTTTTGGGTTTTGGACTGTTGGTTGGACACATGAGATATCTTAATACATAAATTTAAGTTTGGGGATGGGGATAATACATAAATTTAAGTTTGTGATGGACATCTTACACTATTTTTGGACATTGTATTGATTTATCTAGACATGTCTTGACTAGAAGCAAAAGCGGTTGTAAATTTAAGAGCAACACAATATCCCAAAACAAAGCCTGCTGTGTTTTACTTTGCATGTACTGTATGCATGTACTGTAACTAATGATTAATCTACTGATTATTTTCAATAGATTTTTTTCCCTCTTACAAAATCTTCTATTTAGGCCCAGGTTAGAATGAGGTCATTTACCATTTAAATACGCAAAAGTCAAATTCAAGGCACCTCAACTGCAGCTTTTATGTCTTGTTTTCTTTTGGGGATAAATGGATCTAGATTAAAAGGAGACCTTTGAGGAAAAAAAACTTGCTCTTAAGTTGAAATTTTCTTCAGTGCAAGTCAAAAAGCCCAAACAGAAAAACCCCTGAAAGGCGCAATGCCTCAGTGTTTTGTTGACCGTGCACAGCAACTGGTGTGTTCAGCGGCTCTTGGCCAAATGATTGAGGCAGTAGATAAGATAGAAAGCCAGCGGGCAGACAGACATAGTGAAACAGAGAAGGGTGAGCATAGAAGCTTAGTTAAATGGAGAGAACAAAGAAGACCCAGGCTGACCAACCAGGTTAGCGTCAAGCAAAATGAAGAGAAGGTGGTGTGTAGTCTTCAAAAGAAGCTACAAGGTGGAGCCGACACTTGGAAAAAGGATAAAAGTGGATGTCTCTGTAGAGGTTTGTAGTTGAGATCGCTTGTCAACGAAATAATGGAATCTGCCTAAAAACCCATTATTATTATTATCTCAGTCAGCAGCAAAGTTGCTGATTATTTTTACAATTCAGTGATTAATCGTTTAGTCTATGAAATGTCAGAATACCGTGATAAACGCAATTTCCAGAGTTTAAGGTGACATCCTAAAATAGCCTGTTTTGCCCGAGCAATAGAGCAAAACCCAAAGATATTGACTTTGCAGCGCTACAAAACAAAAAAGGCAGATGGTTGTATGGTTGGTGTGGAGCTGTTCACGCTGAAACAGCAGAGATTTCCAAATGTCTTCAACAGACTGAAGAGCAGTTTTCAGAGCAACACAATATTCTGAACAACCCATTTTACATGTCTTTGATGAATGATTTCATAAAATCGAAGAACTGTGGGTGAACTGTGTGTTTTCACATTGTGATTTTTAGGAAAATGTACCTTTGGAGTGGTTCATATGAGCCAGTGGGAGCTACTTATTTCATCACAATTACTGCTCACGATTAAAAAGCTCCAAACGGCGCATGTTTGGCATTTTGCTTGAGAACTGATTTAACCGACTTGTAAATAATCAAAATTGTTGACTAATTTTCTGCCAATCAAATGATTAATCAACTAGTCATCTCAGCTGACTTTGTTATAAACAATAGCTTGCTCTGGATACCCATATACAGTGTTTTTGTATTCTGTAATACATGAAGCCACATGTATATAAAAACTAGTTACAAATAAAAAAAAAAAAATTGCAGGAGGAAACTGAAAGATTTCAGTGGCATTCACTGATATTCAGCTACAGGCTTCTCTTGAGCTCAGAAGCTGATTCTGCTTGGCATTGAAATGAATAGGCTGACATTAGAGCAGTTGGTTAAGCAGTGGGGTCACCAGAGAGGAGCAGAGAGCAGTTCGACACTGACACAGAAAAGAGAGGTTTCTCCTTTCAATCAGTCTCTTCATAAATTTACTGAAAGCCTCACTTCCCGCCTCCGCCACGCATAATTCTAGCACTCCCCTGCGTCTTTATCCACACATACAAACACACCCACACACACACTGCTCACCTCCAGCTCACTCCAATGTTAAAGCGCATTTTTTTACAAGGGAAAAAACATAATTGGCTTGGCAACATCACCCCCACATAAACTCACAACACACACACACACAGAACAAATTCATTCACTCCTTCAGCACAATTCCAGCAGGAGATGTGTTGATGTTCACACCTTCTGGGAATTGTATTTTTACACACTTTAGCCCCCCACCTCCACCCCTACCCCCAATTCAGAGTGCATTAGTTTTCAGTCACATTTACGTAAAGTAACTGCTAATACGTAACATCTGTGATGTTAATGAACAACATGCAGGCGAGGAGGAATCTGTGTAATCAGTCTCCAGCATTACAGAACCCCATTCATGTGCTCCCATCGCGACCAAAATGTATCATAATAATCAAACATAATTTCCACAACTGACAGCAACTTGTTCAAACAATGACAAAGGAGCAAAGGAGAAGAAATGCGGCATCTGGACCAGAGCGATCTCAGTTTGGGGTGAAAGCCAGAAAAGTGTGCAGAGACCTTCTTTCCCCCGAAGGAAATGACACATTATTTGCAAACTATCTCGGAGGTTGCCGTTTTGGATGGGACCGGCTGAGGGTTTATCAGAGATTATTTCAGCTGGGGTGCGGTAGGTCCCAGATTTGGTCGAGCACTAAAATCCACACAAGTTACTGACATGGCAAAATTCAGATGGGGGCAAAAATTTACAGACATGCTCCATTTTCGATTACATATAAAAAAAAAACCTAATCCCATCCAAATGAGGCTTATGACATAGTGGTACAATGATAAAGTAAGATGTTTGTTGCCAAAAGCAAAGAGCACCAAGTTTTCACTAAATATATGCAAATTGAGCAAACACCATTAATCCTTGAGGGGAGAAAGCAGTAGACAGCGTAACCAAAATACTTGTATGCAAGAGCACAGGTTTGATTTCAGTTGTGAGGAGGACACATGAAGTCTGAGGTGCTTTATTTATATCAAACGGGTACATAACACTACATAACAGAACATCATACATTATTTTGAAATTGGTTATAAAGCTTTCCAAATGAATGTTATTTGTATAAAAAATATGAAAAATGCTATGTGAATTCCAGCCTTGTTGATCCACCTACACCACGTAAAATCTCCTCTAGTTTTCACTGATATAGACCTCATACTACAGCTGAAAAGATTAGTTCATTAATAAATTAGTCCATCGACAGAAAATGAATGAGCAAAAATAACTGATAACTGATGAAGCATTTTTCGTGTAAAAATGGCATGTAAATTCTGATTCCACTTTCAAAATGTGAGGATTAGCTGCTTTTTCTCGTCTTGCATGAATATCTAAACTGAAACTTAATATCTTTGGTTTTTGGATCAAAGCCGTTTGTAAACGTCAGTGTGGGCTCAAGGAAACTGTGATTTTTCATTATTCTTCTGACATTTTCTAGCCCAAGTGATTAAGTGATGAACATAAATTAAATCATTTCTAAAGATTTAATAAAGTTCACTCAAATTAGCTTTGGATAAAACTCCTGTGACGGAAACTACAATTAAATCACATCTGTCAGTAATAAGCATCTCTACTGTCTCTTTGAATATCAGCCACACCGCTGCTTTGTCACCGATCAAAGTGTCATGTGTAACGTAGTGACACTTCTTTCTCAGATGAATGTGAATTTCTAAGAAGACATTTTACATCATCCAAACAAGCTGCTACTGTATGTCTCTCCTGACGTCCCGACACTTCACGCTCACTCTTTTTTCCTATTGATTTTAACACACTTTTAACGTTATGTGGCTTCTTTCAACAGAAAACAATTTAATGCAGTGACTGTTTAGAACCAGAGACAACTTTGTGGCTCCCTTCACATACACTGATACGTCCATCCTCCTAGCTTCTCCATCCCAGAGCGGGTTAATTTAAAGTTTTGTTCAACTTAAAGCACATTTTTTGTCCAAAATCCAGTCTGCTTCACATTACCTACGCTTGATCAGCAAATGGGCTGTATTCCAATTGTGGACAGTTTGTATGGTCTCTATTCATTCAGTGTCTGAAGTGACTGACATGCATTAATTCGCCTTGATTCAGGGCTGTCATGTGCCCTCAGAGACAGTGTGATAGCTGCCCAATTCTTACTTTAGTGTTACGCATGTACACTGAATCATCGAGGGACGATTTGTGAAATAAAGTAAGCACAAATTTGGTGTGTGAAGCTATAAAACACAAAGGTCACAGTCACACAGGCACAAATCACTTTACACTGGGGCTGAAATCATTATCACAGTACCACAAAGAATATTTTTTTCTGATATCCGTGCTAGCACAACAAGCTGCAGCCTCCAAAACAACCAAAGAGGTGAATCAACCTTTCCTTCAACAAAAAATTGAACATTATAATCTTCATGAATGCAATTTATTGCAGGGCCAATGTATTAAGCTGCATTTATTTTTAGCTTATTTTTAGCTTTAACAGACTCAGCTGGCAGCTCAGGTTAAATCGAGTGTAAAATAATCTAGACTTGAAATAATAAGTCAATTTATTGATCAATCGACTGTCAGAAAAATAATCTCCAAATATTCTGATGCTGAATAAATTATTTCAGTCATTTTTAAAACAATTATTCAAAACATTTCCTTGAAGCAGCTTCTCTGATGTAAGAATCTGTTGACTTTCTCTGTGTCATATCATTATAAACTGAATATTTTTGGATTTTCGACTGTTGGTTGGACAAAAAAAAGCTACGAGAAGACATCACCTTGAACTCTGGGAAATTCTGTTGGTAACTGTTCACTATTTTGTGTCATTTATTAAACCACATAATTAACCAATTAATCAAAAAATAACACTAAATACATGAAATAAAATAATGAAAAAAAAATTGTTAGCTAAAATGAAGTCAATTAATTATTAGTTCTAATATTATGTATTAAATTAGGCAAAACCCTTCACACATGTAAAAGTTCCGCAACTCATTTTGTTAGTTTTTTTTTAATTAGAACTTGATTGGAATCATTGATTTGCATAACCCCGAATTATAAAACATTATCAAATTATGCCATAATTCACTACAGTCAATACATGACGGTACCGAATTCTTTTCAGTACCTACTTTCCACATCACGCTCACACAATGCCTGACAAACACCATATGAAATCATAAATATAAGGGTTTATTATGCCAAACATAAAGGAATGGCACCCTAAAGATCAATGTGGAAGAGCTATAGTGAGTAAAAAACCTGTTCATATATAAATTTCAAGACTCTAACAAGTGGAAGGTAGGACCACAGTATCTAAAGCCTTGAAGAGTGTAATTTTCTCACACATGTAAAGTCTCTGGCTGTATGAGAGCTACAGGAGGTGGAAATCGACTCCACACTCAGCTCTGCAGGATTTCCCATGATGTTAAATGATGTTTAGATCTGGTGATGGGGGAAACCTTTACAGGAATTTGATTTAATTCATGAAACCACTGAAACACAGGGTGCAGCTACAGTAGTCCTGTAAAAATTGCCTCGTATACCTCAGCCATTACACAACCGTGTGGAGTAATCGTCAGTCCTAATGAGTCCCACGAGATGGCTGCCAATACTATTATGGACCCACCACCATGTTCTGCTGCTTTTCTCTGTTGGTAAGCCAATCAGGACACAGGAAAATAGTGTGCGAAACGTTTAACATCATATCATTTTCTTTTGTTTCTTACATCAGGAAACCTACTGCCTGTCTGCGAATCGACCTTCGATAAAAGTGTTCTTAAGGACATCTGCATCATCAACACCTGCTTTGTAAAACATCAGATATTTACATGAGGATGTTTGACAGTGTTAGTGTGTATGTGTGATGATTCTGAGGTCACAGTTTCTTTGTGTTTACCAGCTATCCTCATAGGTTTTTGTGCATCTGTGTCAGTGAGCTTTGATTCTCATCCATCCTGAGAGGGTAGAGAACAGTGGGTTTCAGAGCTTCTTCACTGAATACAGCTCCTTGCCGCAGCCAAAAAGAGACGCTATGAGAGCTGTAAAACGAACCTAGACAGTAAATCTGTGGGCCGTAAAACCAAAATAATGCACTCAAAGATGCTGAAAAGCTTCGTAGTGCTGTGGGAAGCCGCAGATTTGGGTGATTTAGCTTCAGCACTACGTACGACCCACTTCACAACAGATGTTGCCGTTTGATCCATTGTTATGTAAAAATATTGATTAGCACAGCTTTAAAAAATTGTTTATATTTTCCAAATATCAGAAAAGAGCATTAGTACCGAAAATCAGGTGCTGTATCTGCACTAGTGTAAAAACAAATTAATACCCAGAACTATGTTTGATGTGTGTTGTCAGGATTTTTCACACTGTTTCCACTGCCACCTTTAACCATTTCTGGTTCCTGCAGCCAGTATGCAGTTATTCAAGTAATGACTGTTCATAATTTCAGGTTAAAATGTGGTGGTTAGCCTTTTTTGAAGCTGACCCTTAAGTAACAATTCAACTCAATGCCATTCACCACAGAAGCAGCTGAAATTTAGTTAAATTTCTTCAAAAAAAAAAAAAAAAAGAGCAAAAGAGAAAATATTGATGACATGTTAACAGTGGCAGCTTTTGTCAGTGTGTGTGCCCTGTGTTTTGGGAAATACAGAACATTAAAAATAATAAAAAAATAATAGTATTAAATTCATGTAGGTTCTCTACATTTGTGCTGAAATAATTGCAAAAAAAAACAAAAAACAAATCGCTCAGACCGTAGGGAAACAGTTTTGGACTGGATTATTTTGACTCAGAATTCGTAATTGTGATTCGATTTATCAAAAACACCATTTAGAAAACTGTGGATGCTGTGCTGGTCTGTTCAAATCTAACAGCATTTATTAAAGGATGATTATTCTGAATTACTGCACTGATTAGAAAAATCCTTCTGCAGAGATACAGTGTTTCACCCCGGCTTAAAATATCAAGCCAATATCTTTTAGCCATATTGCCCAGCTCTACCATTTGGCTGTATTGAGTTGGAAATGAGCCATGGACTTAATATGCACACGCGCGCTGATGGGCCTGGATGGGCTTTGTGCTTGTTTTCAATTCAAAGTCGTTTTTTCTCTGTATCGGTTTCTATTAATTTGTCCACCCACTCTGTTCCTTTGGAAACCAAAGCACAGGCATCAATCTGCAGCATTTCCAGTGGGAAATGGGAACTGGCTGGACTTGTTTCTCTTGTTCCTTTGTACATAATTACTTTCTGGTTCTCTTCCTGTCTTCACCGACACAGTCTCAGGGTTATTATTTAAGAGTTACTACCCCTGATTCAGCTGTAAACCACTTCATTTTCATTTTGAAAGATGTACCACTCCAGGTTTACCGGTGGGCCTGAAATGTCTCTTCCTTCATAACAGACAGGCTCATCTCTGCTGTTACAAAAAAGCTGAAAGCATACTTTTCTTAAGGACTCCTCAAGGATGCAACCTGAGATGTAACAAGTCAGGATGGGCATAAATACAACATAATTACACAACATAGTCTTTAAAAAACGACATATGTTAAAAAAAAAAATTGAGTTGAATCTTGAAATGCAACATTTAATGCCTTCGACGCACAGAATCTATGAGATTTTAACAAAACACGAACAGTTTTCAGGGTCAAATGTAGTGATCTTAGCTTAACGTCCACATCTCTAACTAAATGTTAAAACGGAGCCTAAAATGTAGCTTGAAGGACAATACAGCATGCCAAATTATACGCTTTATCACTATATCCATGAGTTTGTTCTGCTCGCTCCATTGTAATGCAAACTTGAGCGCCATACGAGTGCATAGAGAATGAATTGGAACAATGATGAAAGTGCGTGCTATAGGAATCAGGACAGTTGTCAGGGCGTGCGGGTGTACATTGAGCAGTTAAGGTCGTATTTTACTGAAATGCAGCTATGTGAGCAATAGCCACGGACACAGACAATAATTCTGTGTCTGCAGCATGTTACACAGTTTGTCATTCAGGGTCAAAGGAACAACTCAAACCTCCATTTCACCTATTAAAAACAGTTTGGGTTTGTGGCTGTGTGGTGTCCTTCTCCAAGAAATGTTCATAAATACTGTGTATTCTGCTTTGGGTCAAGGATATAACGATAAAGAGGCGTCATATAACATGGAAAACGGATTATCTTTTGTTAAACTGTAAAAAAAAAAAAGGAAAAAGAAAACGTGAACCATGATTGCTCTGGATTATACAGCCAGTTAACTATCAACCTGTTAATTGTTCTTATGATTACTTGACCAACCCGTTCCCAGAGCCCAATGAGACATCTTGTGTTGTTGTTCGATTAGTCCAGCCAACAGTCCAAACCCCAAAGATAATCAGTTTACACCAACATAAAAAAAATCTAGAAACCATCTAGAAGTCAGAGAACGGATCGTGAAAAAAAGGACCTAAACAATTCATTTATTCTCTCAGATTAATTTTCTCTGTTAGCTTATCAATGAATCAACTAAACGTTTTATTCACTTGGGTGTTTACTCTAGCAACAAAAAAAATAACTTATTTTGTTCTTCACCTGACAGCTCCACATCACATTTCATCACCCTGTCTGAGCCCCCTGTTCTACTAGACGTACCTAACTTGAAACATTTGTTTCTACAAAATATTAAAAAAGCCAAGCCAGAGTGCTGTGTGTATTCCCACATAAAACAACAAATATAAGCAACAAATAACACAGTCACCACACTACTTCTCAGTGCTTCAAAAACAGAGAAAAGGCTTCAGTAGACGCAATGCTTTTCTCTGCTGCCCTTGTGCTGTGGCTTAGCCCAACAGTAGTGTAAAGGATGCATGCTTGTTTTATTTTATTTTCAGCCTCCTGCCTCTGGTTTTTTTTTCCCTCCTCCAGTACATCATTCCTTTGGGTGTTTGTGCGGTGTCCCTTAGTTACAGGATAAGAGACCCAGCAGCTCAGAGAGTTAAAAGCCTGCCCTGTCCCACTCGTACGAACAAGACCATCAATAATTCACTCTCATCGGGAAGCATTATCTAACAGCCTTATAAAAATTTAAAGATTGTGGGTGACAACATGGAACCATGAAGAAAGTGCTCCGTAAGAGGACACTCCAGGTGGCAACAATGCTGGCAACAGATATGTTAAAGTGGAGACAGAGGAAGACCCGTCTGCACTGTTGTGTCAGTCACCCCTGCAAGGCTGATTTAACCGTTACACATAAAAGAAAGACGCCTAGCTGAATTAAGGGACAGTCAACAAGAAGACACATCTCCTCTCGTTTCCGCCAGCCGTCTGCGAGTGTCATCGTCTGTGTGTATGTGTGTGACTGCAGCACAGAGGTGGAAGCATTTGCTCGGCTGTATTAACGCCCAGGCTCATTCTCATTGACAGTGAAATCCCTCTAAGCCTAGATCAATTACACCCAGCTCTGCTGTAATTAAAATTTCCTAACAAAGGTCTTAGGAGCACAGGACAGAAACCTACCCATTGAAAATAAGTTCAGTCCAATCTATAGCACCATCTCCATGGAAATAGTTTAGGCTTTCTGCAGTGATAAGCACAAAAAAAAGTGTCCAGGCATGGGTGCTGTGCTCAAAATAAATCTTTTTTCATCCCTTAATAAGGTCAAGATATGATTTAAGATAACGTGCAAAGCACATGAGCTCACATGAAATACAATTATGCTGCTATATTTTTAATCAGTGCTAGTACTAAGATAAAATACTCATTAATCTATAGTACAAAAAAACCTGTGCTTGTTTTTATAGACCTAACTACTAAGAAAACTAATTATTTACTCTCTTAAGTACTCTAATGCTTGACTATGCTCTGCTGAGAAATGACAGAATGCTTATGAGTCTCCTAAATAAAACTCAGCAGTGATTAGCAATCACAACTCCACTCTTCAAATATCAAGATCTGATTTGCTTGGCTGATCAACAACAAGCTTCCTTCTCTCACTGCAACTCACAGAGCCCGCAGTCTCTCTCTGTATTAAGGAGGCTTTTGAAATGGAGGAAATCAGCACAACTCCACAAGAAAGAGCTCAGCTGAATTTTTAGTTCTTTATTGCTTTCTTTTTTTGCCACGGTGCCATTTACGTTGTTTTTATTTTTTTTTCTTATGTTGACTGCCAGCACTCATAAAACAGATAACACACTGCTGCTGATGAATGCTTAAATGTTTTTGGTTTTACATGATAATTCATCATTGTAAGAAACCGCAGTATAAAACATCAATAACATTACTTATGGCAGCCCAGAAATTAAAGTTGAAAGCTGTTCCCTCGTTGCACCAAAGAGGGACTATTCCACCGACACAGAGAGAGCAAGATGGCTGACTGCACTGACACATTGTGAAGGCATGCCTTGCCATTCTAGGTAATAGATTCTCTTTGCTGTGTGACTCCCACCGCTTCTCATCTTCTGTGACAACGCCTGCCAATCAAAGCCCTGGGAACATTCAAGGGCTTTGACAATATCTCCTCACCTTGAAAACACATTGGCTTCATCACAAGACACCAAGTGACACCAAGTAGGCATCAAATAGCCATTAGACATGGCAGACAAAGAACTGGCAGACTACAGGTGAACAGCTCCCTGAAAATTGGCTTTAAAAGTATTCTTTCTATACATAAAGACACAACAAACAACAAATGCCAGCAATGCCGTGGGAAGTGACATTTAAATGCTGGAGAGAAGGCACACTGCATGAGAAGAGCACTAAGTGCAGAGGGATTTTATGATCATTTATGAGAATCTGCAGCGAAACTGAAGTAAGAGAAAGAACCTAAAAAAAAAATTAATTTGGCCTTTCAATACACTGAATAACTGGAAGCAAATGTGCCTGTGCTGTTCATGTGAAAGCTTTTAATAGAAGAATTCGAGCTGTCCATCACATGCAGAGGCCCTGCAGATTACTCATTTGGAAAATAAAACATGGGTGTGGGTAGATACCTGTTCCAATTTCTTTCTTTTCAGTGCAAAATGAGAAATAACAATGTTACACCACATCAGCGAAGTGATTTACATTTTTATATGATTCATGAATACCATGAAGGAGGATGGGGGCAGATTTTCTGCCGTGAAGCATGGCCTGAACCTCAATTTTTAGGATAATTATGTGATTCTATTTAGGAATTTGAGGAACAGCGAAGCATTTCCTCAGTTGAAGACAGATGACCTGTCAGATACACCTAATGCCAACGCAAAGCCTTCAGCCTTTAATCTGCACACTTCCTCTGACCTATACGGTGGCAGAACCAAATAAAGCACACTATCTTCGTATCCCCATGAGACAGAGCAGTGTCCTCATATGCTAATGTCAGCCAGTGTTGGAGAAGAAGCTCTGAGAGCGGCCCAGACAACTCACAGGTCAGTGCTAATCTTCTGATATATGGAGCCTAAAGACCCGGGACCCATCCATCACATGCCGCCGACGGCTCCCCAACCGGGAGAGATCTGCACGCACCAAAGGGTTAACACACACCCCAAAGCGACCTCTGATGATCCATCACTCAAAAACCAGGCTCCTTTAACAACATCGAGGGGGTAGCTTTCTTAGCAGAGGCTCGGCAGTGACTGCATATAGAGCCAGCGTGACTGCTAGACCTAAGCTCCAAGCCTCTGTTGATCATTAAACATCCATTTTAAACCAGTGGGGGAAAGTTAACTGTCATTTTAAACACAGGAGGTGGTAGTATGGGAGAGAAATTTTCTCCCTCAGATGTATTTTCTCAGTGAAAAGAAGCGAGACCATATATCCATCCATCGGATTAACTACCCTAACGCATAATCATTCGTTCCAGTCATCTGTCTCTTTATTTTTGAGGCAAGCCCCAAAATGGCTATGATGGGCTTTTGCAGTTAAATGAGAAACTCACCCCGAAGCACTTTGTTAAATAAACAAAATGCCCTTTCCTTTTCTTTTTTAACCAACTCCTCTGTTGTGTATTTTTCTCCTTCTTCCTCTTCCTCTGGCAAACAGGCCAAATGTGAACAACAAGAGTGAGGCTTTGATGCAGTTTCAGTAATCTTTTTTATTGAGGCCTCTTCTCAACACCGGTAAATGTCAGGTTTGGTGTCAGCCCCTCAGAATCAGACACTGCTTTCCAGACTCTAGACCATTTTGCAGCAACACTTACCCAGGAAGAAATCCATCTTAGAAAGAGCACCGATGCCAATTTCTCCACCGATAGCAGCCTCAACAGAGCAGAATGCATGTACCTCTCCTCTTCAGCAACTTTTTAATAATTTGAACAACCAGGCTCAGCTCAGCACAACACAGCATGGTTTCCACTCCACTTTCATTTTTTCTTGACTCAAAAAAACGTACACTTGCTTTTTTCTATCGCTCCTGTCCTACCCTCCCACACATGTATGACGCAGAGAGCCCTGCTCTCTGGGCTTTTGTCAGAAGTCATTGTAAGAAACATAGGAATTCACTAACCGGAGAAGAAGTAAACTGATGTTAAGTCACTACAACAGGGGAAAAAAATAGATTACAGCATTCATCAGAAAATGCACTGAGCATCACATACCGATGGTATCTAACGGACGGAGAGAGTAGTTCTCCTCTAAGACCAATCCAATCAGAACTGTCCCACCTACTGCTATTCATCACTCCCTCTTCCCCTTCTCTCTGCCCATTTGTTTGTCCAACTTTCACAGCCAGCGCGTCAGAGGAATTGAACAAGACAGCTGTCAAACCCGCCTGCCATGAGTGAAGATGGCAGGTGAAGTCCTGTTTTTTTTTTTTTTTTATCTCCTTCCTGCTCTCTGGGTTCAAAACTGAAATCTGCCCTCCCACTCTTCCCCAAGTTTGTGATGCTATTTTTCGTCCGAACAAAAGAAAGAAGTGGAAGGAGCAACCTCTCCTCTCTGGCAGGTTGGGCAGCAGTTGGCTCATGTTATTACCCAGAAGCAGGATGACCATGAAGGGGCCACCGACCCCTGCTGCGCTCCCAATGGCATTTACATTCCCTGTCTCTGTGTAATAACATCTTACACGCTGCACTTTCTTTCGCTATTAACCTATGCTGATCGTATTTTCAAAGTAAGGGCATGCACAAAGGCAAGAAAGTGCTTTTTTGCTTCTCTTTGTGCTTGTTGCAAATGTGTGTAAGTGTTTATTTTCATCTATTAAACTTGCCTAAGATTGCAGAGAACATTAGGCCAAGATTCACAAGACAAAGAAGAAGAAAAAAGAAGAAATCCATCAAAATAAACAGTGACTTGCCACATTCTTTCTCTGACAAACAACAGCTGCACAGAATGGGAAATAAATATTATCTCTGCAACAGAAAAACAATCAGACATTGCTAGATACTTAGAGTCTCTCACAAAGCTCGGACGCCCATGCGTCTTTATATCTACACTCACTGAATGTGGAATTAAGACACTTATTTTGCAAGACAGCACTTGAAAACAAATTAATTTTGGGGCATTTCAGATGTAGACTGCTGCGGCCAAAGTACCAGTCAAAATGCGTAAACAGATTTTCAGCAACTTATTTATGCCTTTTTTTTTCTCGCCACAGACGCGACAGTGGGTCTTCTTTCTCCTTGAAAATAAGACACAGAGCTTTGTTGATGTTTTATACTCACGCTGAGAAAAAACTGAGGGGAAATGTCTTAACGGATGAAATCTTTTTTAACATGACCATGTCTCTGAATGGCGTCCAAAATTTCCTCTAAATACACGGCTTTTGGTGTTAGATATTGGCCAACAAATTCTCCCAGTCCACACTAAATCTGTTTCCAACACAAACACTTGCTTCTCGCACACGCACACGCACACACACACGCACAGCCAACTGCAGTGTCCAGCAATCCTGTGAGTAGCCTCCACCACTAACCACCAGCAGCAGCAGCACTCTATCAGAACAAAACTGCTTAGAGGAAGGGGGCTGGTAGCTCAAGTTCTCCCTATTGAAATGCAGACACTTTGATATGGAAATTGGCAGTTACAAAAACCCGCTAGAATTCACACTAGCATGCATTGAAACCATTTGCGCAATGTGAGATGAGATGGCACTTCCTCCCAAGACAACACAGACAAATGGACCAAACCAGCACGTCTGGGGCGGGTGAGAGATGGAGTGGAGGTAGAGAGAGGGTGGAGGCAGCAGAACATTTGTCCCCCCCTCTCTCTTTGAATTCCTACCAACCACTGTCCCCCCTGCATTTGTTTCGAGAAATAGCCAGAGCTGTGAAATGCAGGATTTTCAAAGTGTAACATCTACATTCACCAGTAAAACATCCCAATTATAGCCTATTGGCAGGAAAAGAAGTGACCGTTCCTTTTCAGGAATCACTAATAGATATGTCAGTGTTAAACAACCACATTCAGCATCATCCTATCCAAGGACACTTTTTATCTAGTCTTCCAAAATGGCTGGCATGACTCAAAAACTTGTCCGCCATGGTCAAAATTTGCACGGATTTGTCTGGTGGCGAGACGGTTTCACACACTGGGCATATGCATTATATAATGTGGCAGTTTTCTGTCTTTCAAATTGTGCTGATTTGCTTAAATGACTTAAAACTTGAAATAAAAAGTCCTCATCTATACTTCCCGGCATGAAGGCTGTTATATAAGTGCTGTATATGCCAAGGAAGCTCTTAGTTTCCTAACTTGTCAGTATGGCTTATATAATGTTGCACCACTATCCTCATTTGGCTTTGACACTATAGATTATGTGTAAATGTTATTTAACCTTGATATTTCAGTCCACCACAGCTGCGCTCTCCTGGGGTTTCTTGCTGAAGTCTTTGTGGCCCTATTTCTAAAAGCTTCACGTGAGAATGAGATATGGTTCCCTTAGCCTGTAAAAACTCTGTGTATGTGTGTGTGTGTCCCATCATCACACATGGCTGGCTCTGGTCTGTGAATTATACATGCTCTGTGAAATGATCTTATTTTATAGCCGCAAAATGGAGAAGTAAATGGAGACAGTAACTGACATCCAACTACTTAGCTCCTGGTGTCCTAGACTGGGTGGAGATGTTTGTGTGAGCTCTATTTTTTCACCATGTTATCATGCTGATTATCATCGCTGAATATCTTATAAATCAACTCCCATTTGGTTTCTACAGGCTTTTGGTTCATATCCAGGACCTGCTATGTCATACTGTACATCTTAAATTAAAAAATAATAACAATGTATTTGGTATCATCTTTAAACATTTGAAATGTAAGAATTTTCACCAAATCTGTCATGTAGTAGAAAATGCTTCCTTTAGTGGTCTTTTAATTTAAACTATGTAGAGAAAATTCAACTCAAATCCACATTGGGATGATCCTTGTAGCCAGGCAACTTCATTTTAATTAAAAGTCTGGAGGCTCTAGACACTACAGAATAACACCATATATACTATGGACTACGTATTGATCTCATCACAACAGTTTTTAACTGCTGGAGGAGCCCGTGGGCCCGTTTTCTGACATTTGCCTTATCCTATCCTGGGAGTGTAAATAAATGGTATCGATTCAGCGAGGCATAACCCAGCATCTCCCTTGAAAGACTCAAAACATCCGCTTTTAAAGGCTACTTACAGTGGTACGCCGTGCCAAAAATATGGATCCCGGCGTGGAGTGAGAATTTCAGATCAACACCAGGAGCGCCCCCCCCCTTTCCTCTCCGCTCCTTTTTTCAGAAGAGGCCCCCAGAAACTAAGCTGCGGGTCGCACAAAGACGGCTGGGGCTCGGCTGCATGCTCCACTTTCTTCACAGTGGACAGATGGTGGGCTTTCCTGTGGCAGGTATCTGTTCGTCTTCAGGCCAGTACGTCCCAGTAAGGACGCAGATCTCCATGGCGAGGGGTCTGTTCAAAAGTAATGATCGTTACTTCCCCCCCTCCTCCTCTAGTGCATGCACCCAGACTCCTTCCGACGGGAGCGCTACGGATAGACTGCATAAAAAAAGGATCACTTCAAGGAGACGAGATGCGCCCCAGTGTCGGTACAAAAATGAAACTCCGAGCACGTCTCCCTCACTGTCAAGTCTGTCTGTAAGTCTCCGGCGGCCTGGTTAACAGATACAGCCCGAAGAGGGATAATACGACTTCTTTAGTCTGGCTTTCGGAGCGCTCCTGGTTGTTCCCCCGCGCCTCATCCACACGCCGCGCAGACAGTCGGAGCTTCAGCCGGACTGGAGGCAAACAAGGCGAGGAGAAACGGCGCACCGGTCCCCTGCTCTGCAGCAGCTGGCTGTGAAGAGCAGCACGCAAAACCTGGAGCGGATCGCCGTCGGGAGGCGGACTGGATCCTAATTATGACAGCTCGCATTGAGGCTAATATTAAATCCTTATCTCATATGTGTTCAGATTTCATGCACGTGTTAAAGCGCTAATAAATGCTGATGTATATCCGCCAAGCTTCTGGACTTTAATAATCCACGTTTCAGCGTATGTAAATCAGGATTCCCTGCTGTTTAACCAGGGAGTGCAAACAGCAGCAAAGTGCATTTAAAGGTATATAAAGATAAATGAACGAGCACTAGAGCTGATTAATGGTTTGTTTTTCAAGCAAAAATGCAGCTATTGGTGTACAGAATGAACCATAAACCAGTGGTGGGGTATAGTAAGGAGGAATGTAATCATGATATGTAAAATAAAATAAACAATAACTCAAATACAAAATGTGAAGAATGAATGAATGCAGCTATGGTATGTCGGTGATCTAAGTGCGATATGTAGAGCATGGAAAGGACCAATAAATACTGTGTACATTGGAATGAGTCTAGCTATGTTATGTTCAGTATAACAAGCAACCGAGTGTGTAGGATGTAATATGTTCAGTGTATATATCTTCCTGGAAAGGAAAACAACAGGGCTTAACCCTGAACCTTAACCCTGCAAAAAATAAATCAAGCAGTCTTATAATCACATACGTGCACCCACCTAAACTACCAGTATATAGAGATGTTCAGTCTGTTCCTGAGAGCAGATGCTGATACACGTTGTAGGAAAACATTCAGTATCCATCCATATGTTCATGGCAAGAAAGTGCAATATTCAGCGCTGACATTACAATGCTCCACTGAAACCACGGATGATGCTGCTAAGAATAACATCTTCATGGATACCTTTACATGTGTTTACTTAAATTTACAGTCCATTACAGAAATGGCATAAATGCCCTCTTCTGAATTAAAAGCACAAGATTTTTGGATACATGTAGATTTCTAAATAATTAGAGATTGTCTCCAAAAGAGCCACTAAGTCTACATCAGATTCAGTATGGGTTGTTTCACTTCATAAGTACAAAGTTTTTGTTTGTTTTTTTTTTTACTTGTGATCATTGTTTTCACATCCCATCCCCCATAGTACTACATATATATGAACATATATGTCTATTTATTTCACATTTGGAAACTAAAAGAACAATAGAAGAGTAGGTGCAAGTTTTATCTCTTACAAATCATGTCTATTTTGAATTTTTTGTGACTTTTTTCCTATGCGTGTTTGTATTTTTCTTAATGTTCCAGGCAACCATTGGCTTCCATTAATTTCTGCACGGTATGAAAATCAATAAACAAACTCTTTAAACCTGAATGAAACTTGATTTTGAATGTGATGGATTACACAACTCAAGAAAGCTTCGGAAGTCTGTTAAATACGTTTTGTCCCAGTTGGAAATTAATGGAGACCAACGGCTGCCTGGGATGACCGAATGGACACATTCACATTTCTTAAATACAGCAGCATGGTTTGCAAATTGGTTAGTTTATACACCCTTTGTAGCAAATGGGCTAAAACACGTGTATGATCCTTTAATTTCACTGACAAAAACATAATTTACAACACAGCAAATGTAATTTTCACCAGGGAAATATCAATTTTGACTTGTCACATTTGTCTCCACGTGTGCCAAAGCACACATACTCAACATTCAAGCTGGTTTTTACATGACTGTTTTTTTGTTTTTTTTATATAAGACTGTATATATGTATGGAAACAGCCACCATCATATTCATCATATTGGAGCCAGATGACGTTGAGTAGCTGATATTTGTTTTTAACAAAAAGTCTAACATCAGCTTGTTGTATCAGGAAACAAATCTGACATAAACTGCGAAATATCCTTTTGGAAAACTGTAAGAATATAATTGTAACAGGAGTTAAAAACACCACAGTGTGCTGTAAGGCCATTATGTAATCACTATCTTGTATCACAAGCACACTCCAAGGCCTCAAAGGACTATTTAGAAAATATTATGTGGATTTTTCGACCAAAGGTCTATATCTTTGTCATTGTATTTTTATTGAGCAGAAGAATACCGTTAGGCATATATGTGTTAGTAATGTACTGCCACTTTCCACAGACGCCTGGCTTTAAGTGAGAAAAATTATCCATGATGCAAAAAGGAATTTTCTGTTGCACTGACCCTGCATTCTTTTTTAAAGCACTCTGTGGCTCCTCTGTTGGTTACAGTGGAGAAGGGGGCAAATTGAATCCTGATTTTATGGCCGTGAAAGGAGACCAGAATTGTAACTGACTTGGCACCCCAAAAAACATGAAACTATAACTGACATGACTGGAAATGATTTGGCTTTTGTCGATAAAATTACACTTCAAAGCTGAAAGCCCATTAGGATTTTACTGTAAGCTGCAAAACATTAGCATTAAATTGCCATTTGTGAACAAATATGATATAATCTTAATGACAAACTGGACAACAGCATGTTTGTGCAAGGCAGATCTCTAATTATTTAGTCATGATTTGTTGACTGCTTTGGATATGCCAGCTGCAGGCTACATATTTTTCTGTCTCGCAAAAACAGGGGGAAAAAAAAACAAAACAGAAGAAACAAATGTATTTCATAATGTTCAGATTTATTCATCACCACACTAAGGCTATCATTAGAAGCCATTACACCCGTGATATGACAAAACAACACAGCACACTACTAGTTCATGAGATGTGTAATGTCTACCTGTTCTGTACTACCAGCTGTGTCCTCATTGTGAGCAGAGGTGCCTCTGCACAGCCACCTCTCTGCTCAGGCAACATGCAATTTTTGATGTGCCTGTCTGAGCTCTGTCATTTTTGCCTCTAAATATCATGTGAAGTTTCTGTTGTCATTTCTCAACAATCAATGTACTGGAAGGAAAATGATCTGCCCAGCTGGAAGCAGGTTTATGGTAACATTTTCCTCAGGTTTCTAGAGTTCAGCCTCATGCAGCTTTCTTTTGAACATGATATTACACTGTTAGTAGGAGCTTTCATTCTTCCCCAACACTATTCCTATTTTTAGAGCCTTGCTTTACAGCACTGTAATAAAAAAGTGCTACCTCAGTGGTGCAAATTCAGGCGAAGGACATGTTTGCCTGAGAAAAGTCGATCTAAGAACAAATACTCGATTGCCAACTCTGGAACTATTAATGTCCTAAATATCTCTTCTCTTCTCTTTCCTTCATAAGCCAAAGTACACAGCCAGGTCAGTGGTCTCTGTTACACGTGGCTTCAATAAAAAACAGTCCCCTGGCCGCACAGGGGAAATGTGAATTTGGGTCAGATTCACCAGGTGGAAAGTGAGAGGATTAGTGCAGAGCTTGCATGTTTTCTGAGGCGTAGTTTTACATAATAAAGAATAGCCGAGTAAAAGAAAACAGATGTAATGATGCTGATCCACTGGCACATATTCTTATTTAGAGAAACAATGTTTATGTATAGCCTACTACTGAAAGTGTAAACTCTCTATTTCATTTGAACTGACCCAAGAGAGCCTGGCTTGCTGGTGTTTTATTCATTGTGGTCAATGCAGTATATATGCAAATACACACAGCCGGCCCTTGTCTCTGTTTTTTCTTCATTTTTTCTTTATTTTTTCTGAGGACTGATGAAGTTGTCAGAAAATGCTTGCCTTTGCTTTTTCGCTACAGCCTGTCATTCTTTCCTGCATTCAGTGTGTAATCAAAACCCCAAGTAATAGCACAAAAGAACTAAAAGTGAGACTTGGTTTTGCTGCTGACTCATCTAAAGAGTGTAAATAAATTTCACTGTGAAAGATCAGACGTTGTTGTAAGAAGAGACTCCGTGTTGTAAATTATAGGTCTTTATGAACCTACGGTTTAAGCCACATTGAATTTATAGCAGCGACGCAGCAACTTGCTCCCTCTTTTATCTACACTTCCCCTCATGTTTTGGCATAAGTTCACATTTAACCAAAGCTTTTGCTTTCTCAGTTTGTGTTAATTAGCACCAGGGAGAATAAATACCATCCACATACACATTACATCACCTACGACTGTTCATGATTGCTAGTTACTGCTTTTCTCTGCAATATAGCTTAATGTAAGACACAAACAAACATCCTACTGGTCTACCTTTTTCAGCAACATATACAGAATTTGAATGAATACATTGTGGTTCTGTAGAGTTGTGATGTGAATACAGATTTGTATTTGTTCTATTAGTTATTAATTTATTACAGTATCTGGTACACTTCCATGACACACCCATTGCTCTGAAATAGTACTCAAGTTGCTGGTTCCTTTACTTGAAAATTAGCTGCAGAAACATCAAGAAAACAACAGCCCTCATGCCTTTAAATACAAAGTCAGTTCCATTTCTCAAGAATCCAAACTTCAGATGTTACATTGGATTATAGGAGTGATAATTAAATTTTTTTGGTGGCAGAGTTTTTGTGGGTTTTGCAGCCGCAGTGACCCCACAGAGAGAGACAGTCTCAAAATTCAAGTCCCTTCACCTCTACATGTAGTCTTTGATTTTGTCCTCTCATGCGTTGTGTGTGTTCCCCCACCAAATGTGCCATTCAGATTATGGGCAAAAAACCCATGTAATAATATGTGGTGTTTCAACAAACAGTCATGCAGTAAATAAGAGGGTAGCTGGGAATGCTGTGGTAAATACAGCATGTTTCAAATCATTATTAGGTGGTTTTACTCATTAAGATCAAAAGCCGCAAATTCAAAGGCAATCTCAAACCTTAAAGGGGAGAAGCCATTTATTGAAAAAAAGAAAAATCAAAGGATCTAAACTTGGTTTTTCTATGGTATTTGTTAAATGCTCTTGTTCAGTGCAGACAGAAACACACTCTGTTCTTTCGGCATCGAGAGGAAGCCAATTCTTTGAGGCAAACATTTCCTGGCTTATTGCGTAGAGTAGTTTTCTGTAGTTTTGTAATCATAGGGAAACACGAAAAAGGGTGGAAAGTATCATGATCTTGATAGTCATCTAATGCCGGTTCCCATGATGGAACAGGCTCGATTATAAGGCTCAACCATGAGTGCACTCTAGCACATTCATAATAAGACAATGACTTAATTCAATGAGGACCAGGAGGATTGGTTTGCACCAGCTATTCATAAATCCATTACTTAGACTGTTTGCACAGTCCCACCTAAATTCTTAGTAGCTACCAGCTAGTTTCAGACCCACCTCACTAAATTAGAAACCATCTTGCGATGAGAGCACACCAGCCGCGACACTTGTGAACATGTTGACATTCTGACACATGAGTCCTTAGTAGTCATTACTACATTTTTACATGAGTACTCAGTACTCGCGAGTTGTGTGTTGCATGGTTGGTGACAAAACCCATCCACAGACAGGCAGACAGGCAGACACAGTGGCACACACACACACACACACAGAGCTTCACAAGGTCAAAACAATCTCAGCCCCGCTGTCATGGCTGGTAATCAGGCTGCACCACTAAAACTGAAGGAATGCCTTAACAAAAAATCTCTAATACCATCCAATCAAAAGCGATCAATACATATAACTTCCCAAAATAACAGTTTTAGGGGACAAGGCATATCATAACAGTCAATCAATTGTAAATATAGGTATCATTTAGTTATATGAATACATGCATTCATGGAGAATATCCAATTATGCTAACACCTGAACAATTAGCCTGACAATGTTAGCCTGATGATGTTAGCATAATGTTTTGCACTTTGAGGTATGTTGTGTTATTTTTGTTAAAAGTAATTTACAATTTGCCATTTCCCTGTTTACACTGTTAGTAAACAAATCTGAATCTGGTGTAAAGTTAGTTTTACCTGCTTACACATTACTACCTATTTATTTATTTATTGGCTGATGTAAACATTTATTTTTTCTCTTTAACTATTCCTACATTTGTCTATATCCTGCTGCCGCTGTAACAATGCAAATTCCCCCTCCACCTGTGGGATTAACAAAGTTCATCTTATCTTATCTCTTATTTTTTCTCCCATGAGACTTGTGTCAACTGCAGACTTTGCTGACAGAAGTTAGATCAAGCATAGAAAGCAAATTCAACTCTCTAAAACAGATCAAATCTGACAAGCAACATGGATCCAGACTTGTCTCCTTGTCTCTTCTCTAGATCTTTTTAACATACAGAACTTTCCTTTTCCTCTGTCCTCAGGACATTTGTTAAAAAAATGCTCTTATATGGGGAAAAGAACCAAACAAATAAATGTAATGTACCAGAGTCACCACTTTCCAACTGTGTGATTTGCTTCAAAAATATCATTGTGTCTGAGCCCAAAAACAAGCTTATCTGAAAAAGGCATCTCAATCTATACTTGTGCATTTTAAAGCACTTGCTAAAGCAGTTGGGAACATTTGTTTTAACTCAGTTTCCAATGGTGAATGCTTATCTTAGGGTGTAGTTTAAAGTGTTTTTGCTCTGTTGTTATGAAGGGAGTCTACCCTCTTCCACATAGAGGCTGAAATACTGAAAAATGGAAACAGATGCTCATTGTTTCAGTGTGAAAAGGCAGCGAAAAAAAAGAACAGGAAGAAAAAAAAGATTTACAGCATTTAATGATTCCATTCAAAGGTAGCTAATAGTTAAGTTCTCCTCACACTGTTGTGTCATTCATTTGCCAAGTCAGACCTTTCTTTAAAAAAACAAACAAACAAACAAACAAACAAACAAAAAAAAAAAAAAACAGCGCAATAAAACTATATACTGCCAGAGACATCTATTAAATAACTGCCCTGGCAGAAAATACCTTAGCTGAATAAAGTATTACATTTGTTGAAATAACAACATACAGAAGGAGGTTAACATTTTAGGATAAAAGGAAATGGGTCATCTTTGCGTGCCAGTAAAAGGAATCCTGTCTGTCAAGCAGGAGTTCTGGGACTTCTATTTTTAGTACCTGGAGCTCAGACGCATACCATACAATTTAACCCTGACACAAACACAGACGCAATAAATAATAAATCCACCAAACAGGAAGATATTATCCTCTCAAGGGTTGGCTGGAAGTCATTAATTTGCAAAGCAGCTCACAAGGAAAACTGGGTGAGATAAACCCTTTAAGCAAAAACACAGGATGGAAAAGTTGTTAGAGGAATCGAGGTGGTACTTTGGCAATGTCCGCCCCCTTTCTAAGATAGCTTCTGTTTGGTTAGCCTTCGCAACATAACACATTTATCCCAAAGCATTTCTATAATTGGCCTTTCTGAAAAGCTGAGGCATGAAGCAAAGGGAGTTTCTATGCATTTTTTCTGAGATAATTTAGTGTGTACTGCTGCTCTTGACAGTAACGTTTGAACATCTTGTCATTTTAATCAAGATAAAATGTTAATGTATTAGGATTAAAGGGCCTGCCCACCCTTGGTACACCTACACAGGTGTTTTCACTTATTATGCCCCATTAGACCCCCTGTCAGAACTGAGTGTGACGCACATACTCAACTGACAGCTTTTAGGCTATGTCCAAAATCACGCCCTCAGTTACTCATTTACTGCTTCCTATGTAATAGACACTCAGTTGTTTACTCTGTAGTAAACTACTCTAAATTTAGATTTTGGACTTTAATAAATCATCATAATTTTCCATCATCGACAGAAGTAATGTCAGCGCGTAGTGTACATGCCATGGAAACTACCTTTTTATTTCCATTGTGGAAATTTTTTAGGGTGCTATGCAATGGATTGACTTCACTCTCAGAATTTGGACACTCAAATAAAATGTGAGACAGTAGATAGAGTGCACTATCTTAATATAGATTTATATTAGTAACATCTGTGCTTTTCCCACTAAGGCAAGTCCAAATGACTTGTTATTCCCAGCATAGTTTAACCCAACTTCAACCTGAGCAGAAGTCTAATCAATCCGAATAAGTGAAAACACTTGTGTGCAGTGCCTGTAAATAAAAATTCCTGTTGGTCTCATGACGCTTTCACACCACACATGAGTCACTGTATTCAACCTTTTCCTTAAACACCGTTCACATCAACAAACAACTTGTAATTACAATTGGGAAACTCCGACGTTGTTCTACTACAGGTCTGTTGTTCAAGATATTTAAAGCCAAATGAAATGAATAAAGTTTTATTGTCAAGGCACGGCATTTTTTAACCCGCACACACCCAACTCAACCAACTCTGCAATCACACAACCACCTCGTTGTCCAATGATATGAACAATCGCGTGTCAGAAACGTGGGACAAGAAGCAATGGCAATGCCTCATGCAAGATCCAGTTCTTGAATGGTAATACAACAATCTGCCTCTTATCTTTGCTAAAATGACTAGCTTTTCAGTGTTTTCATATATTTCACATACTAACATCAGAAGATGGACAGAAAACCAGAGCATGGTGTTTTCGCTTTCTAGAAAGAATAGATGAAAGACAGCCCAATACACGTGTCCATAAAATAAAGTAAGTAAACACCACAGCTGAGATAGCAACAATGGAACAGAAAAGTTTAGGACATTGTCACACCTGTCAAAAAAAAAGTCCACCTACGTTGCTTCAAACTGTGTCCAATCAACATGTGAACCTAATTGTACAGTCAAGAATGGCATGAAAAACATCGCTGCCATCCATGACTTTGAGAACCTTTGTGCAAAAAAATTACCTTCATGCTCAGTTGAATGTGTTCAGAAGACATGACTCATTTCTTGACTGCCACTCAGTCATTAGAAGCCATCATCTCTGCGCAGCTCCTCTCTGCACAGCGTTGCCTCGAATGATAATCATGGCATTTCACAGCCACAGGTATGTCAGTGTGGAGAGAGTGGCCCAAAAGGGGCTGTTGTAACACAGGTTTCAGGCTGTGTGCGCCCTAAGTGCAGGCTCTTGTTAACTGAAATGCTACAAATTGGTGGAAAATACAGGTAACGGTGTGCTACCTGGTGGATCAGAGGCAGAAGTAGCCTATAGTATGATGTTGATTTGATAGCTCCATTATAAATGGAATGTGTCTGCTGTAAAAACACACTGAGAAGTGAACATGGTTGTTTGGCCTGATGTAGTACATTTATGTATTTTTCTGTTAGTGCTGGTGTGAAACATGCTATTTCTTTTAAAACTGGTGTCATTGTACTTGCAATAAAGTCTCTGAAGGAGCTACAACAATAATAAACAAATGCGAACACATACATGTCCATATATGCTCAACTTTATTACTTTCATTGACGGCTGAGCTGTTATAGATGTGGAGAGGGAGGAAGTGTGGGAGGGAGTTACTCTGCAAGATTAGAGTGGCAAAGGTGTCGGTTTTTCAAAGCATTCAAGTCGACCACATCAATCTGGGCCCATGTCAAATATGTTTGACATGATTCAAGAGCGCATTTCATGCCATGACATTTGTCTTGGGACTAAATTGAGACTGAACAGCAGGCAGAATAAATATGCCAATCATGGCTACTGTCTAAATCTCATTATTTTTTAGTATTTTGTGATTTATGCCTTTCAAGCAGGATTCTTTCACATATCAGTTTTTCTACCTTTTCTTTCATATGCGTGCCATGTGTGGAGGTCTGCGGATGTACTACTGTGTAGTAGTCAGGAGTACGGCTTCATGACAGATACTTTACACATGCCAGACTGTTAGACGATGGAAGACTGTGAGACAACGATAAAATGTTCATATTAAAAGCATTTACCCCTCTCCAGGCGCCAGACTGTCTGACACTGGCTCAAATTGATTCTTAATTAGGTTTGTATGGACCTTGGATCTCCTGTTGATGAGCGCAGTGAAAAGTGGACATCTACTGCTTCGCCTCGTGCTCCGCAGAAATGTGATAACACAACTGACCCGGCCGAGAGGAAAAGGACTTCTTTTAGTTCTCGGCCCTCTTAAAAAAAAAATCATTATTATTGTGAAACAGATAATCTGCACATCTTGAAAACAGATTTAAAAGAATGATCCATCATCCAGACACGGCAGAACAAAGCTACTGACTCAAAGGGTTGTCATTACTCATCACAAGTCACAACCAGTTGGCATTAACCAGCTGTGTTGCTAGATGTCTTTTCGGAAGACTTGTTTTTTTTTTTTTTTTTGGTAGTAATAAATCACTCAGAGTTGCTGAGGAATGCAAGTCAGTCCTCTGGAACAGCTTGGTCTTGGTAGAGGTGATTTTCTGTTTCTAGGCTGACATTCCTCATTATCTATTTTGGCTTGCCTTGCGTGCACACTGGGTCATGGAAAAGGCTGGTTAAAAACTGAGGAGTGAGGGGCAGAGGGGCTTGAATGCTCCGCTGTGCCCCCCTACTGCCACCCTCCCCAGTGAAGCTCAGCATGCCTCTATTTGAAGAGGAAAGGAGCGAGGCTATCCCTACCTTTGCCATGCTTATGAATTTTTTTCTCCCCCGGTCACAGAGGAGGCTTGTTACCAGAGCAAGCAGACGAAGTGGAGAGCCACGCTCTAAAGCTTTATTCAAGCTGAGGGGAGAATCTGCTGTGGATTAAGCCTTGTCTACAGTCTGGTCTGGTCTTAATTTCACTCCTTTTGTGCAGTCAGACTGGAGGGGTGCTTCTGATTACTGTCTATACCTTTGAAGGCTCACTCCAATTTTATCAATTTCAGGAGTTAATAATAATAATAATAATAATAATAATAATTATAATAGCAGCATGGTTTTTGGATGGCTTCATAATCCTATGAAATCTCAATATGCATTATGCTTTATAAACTGTCTGTATTAATATAATGAACTTATAATGAGTTAATCTCTGTGCAATACTCAGCATTCTGAGATTTCTGTGGTGTGTCCAACAGGTGCTGAGTTACATTAGACTGAATGGGACTCTATAGACTTAAATGTTCCATATTACTCATAATAACTCATAAACTGTACATGCCACCAAAATTAGCTCATAAACACTTGATTACTGTGCCGTGCTGAGCATTTTCAAATCTGAGTGAAATTTGCACTAATTACAGTGACAGACGTAAATACAGTCAAGGTCAACTAGCCTCGTTATACAATAATGCATTATGTAAGTCAAACTGTACTGAATTGATCACATACTGAGCATTTTGAAGAATTAATAGAGTGTGTACTGTACACAGTTACTGTATTATAAAAACAATGGGACCATGAACTCCATGAACTGTAAAGCAATACAATACAGATAATTAATTGTTAATCATAAATTGTATGTGGCTTTATAATGAGCTTACATACAGCTGATCAGTGTGGCATAATAAGAATTGTGAAATATTAATGGAGTTTGTATCATATACAATGGCTAAGATACAATGCAAGATAAGATAAATGCAACGTATGATTATATGGGATTGTTCTTAAATCTTAATAAAATGCAACAGTTTTTGCAACATTATATATTTGTAATCTCAAGTTTTTCCAGCTAGAGGTGACCAAAAACAGCACGGAAATAAAATACAAGTGTGATTTCTGCAACACAGAATGAATTGGCGTAATAAACTATCAAAAATAAAGCCCTGAATGGAAGCAGGAAGTGTCTACAGTACAATCTGCCCTTGTAAGTGTCATAAAATGGTGGAGGCACTCTGGGCTTCGCAGCCTGCTGGGGTGGTCCTCCACCAGCCCCATCCCAGGGTGGGCTAACGTCATCCTGCAGGCCCAGTGCACTCGTCAATGTCACTTTGCTGCTTCTATTCTGGTCACAGAGTGGAGAGGAGTAAGTGGGTGAGTTTGGGTGGGAGTCAAAGAAACCTGTTGCAAGCGAAGGTATGTTCCAAGCACATGGTGGTCTCTTCATTTTCAAAGCACTAAACTGCATTTAAAACAGGAGCGGAGGAATTTACAAGGTGACACGGCAAAGTGCTTCTGTTCGAGGGGTGGCATTCACAAACTAATATTGCACAAATGTCACATGTGAGCTGCAAAAAGCTTGAGTGAGGCGTCTGGTTATCTGAAAGAAGGAAGTGGCTACAAGAAAGTTGGAGCTTCTAACACTGATCTCTGTCCTAAATCAAGACTTACAATTTGCCACACTATTGTTTCATCTTTGTCTCTGTTTTTAAACGCCTTAGTCATTAATCTTCAAAACAGACATTCATAACCGTGATTGTTGCCAATAAAGAAAGATTTGGGTGTTTTCCCAGCAAAGGGACTTTTGTTATATTAATCTGCACTGTATTTGAGCCATTTTTCATCTGTGCTGAACAAAGGAGCAAAGTGAGTCCAAGCCAAACGTCCAAATGTTTCTGTTTAAAGACTTTCATTATGATTTTCTCTGTTTTTAATGTAACACGTTTTCAAAAAGGAGAGTATTATGTTATAATTATACCCCATTAATTAATATGCAAATATCTACTAGTAAAACTGCCAAAATATTACCATTTCCACAATCAGTTCCAAATTTGGATTAACAAGTTGTATGATTTTCTTTCTACTCCGCAGACAGAACATTCCTATGTTATGTGATAACCAAAACCCTATTGCAGGATGTGACCGTCCCTTTCTTTATATCCCATAAATAAAAAGATTGTGATCTATTTGTTCCTTTATTTCCCTCATTTGGTTCTCCGACATTCTTAGATCCTTTGTGTAAAGTCAAATTTGGCTTTTTTATACATTTTTATTGCATTCCTTCTCTAACCAAATTCCTCTTGTGCTTTAATGGGTAGATGTTCCTCTGTATTTTCACTGAGAAAAAGCTTCTGCTGCCAGATTTGTGGCCTGTTGTGGTCCAAAAGAACAGCGCCACAGGGAACTTCAGAAAAACTCACTCAGATTTCAGTTTGTGAAATACAGTCGTGCCTAGGGGGTGAGAGCATCTCCCAGCCCAGTATTTCAAATCATAGATGGAGTGGTACTCTGTTCCGAAAAGAAGCAAGAATGGCCTCCCATGGAATAAAAGTCCTAAATAACATGAAGCCCCATGTATGATGGGCTGGCTGCATGTTGCTGGGTGCACGTGGTTACCGGCTGACACTTAAGTAACCCATTGACAGGTGCTAAAGTCTTATGTGTCTGAAGGGCAGCTTAAGAGTTTTTTGACTTTTTACAAGCCCAGCCTTGGTTTGTTCACCCCACACATGGCAGTGTTTTACAGTGCTCAGGCAAATGGCATGACACGACTGTACTCCACAATGCTACAGTGTCCACAGAGTGAATGGAGCCATTGTGGATTTCTGGAAATACATCTCCAATTTACAGCATCTATTGTACAGTATGTTATTGTGGGTGATAATATATCTTTTGAGGTTTTTAGGTTTAAGTTTTATGCTAAGCCAGTGTCTGTGTATGTTGTTAAAGACTCGAAATAGAGCCTAAAGGACACTGAAGACACAGAAGACAAAAATGGCTTGTTAAAGGAATAGTTAACGTGTTGGGAAATGCACTTGTTCGCTTTCTTGCCGAGAGTCAGATGAGAAGAACAACAACACTCTCATGTCTGTACGGTGAATATGTAGCTGGAACCTGCAGCAGCTTAGCTTAATTTAGCATGAAGACTTGAAAACAAGGGGAAACAAAATCCATCTACCACCAAGTTTAACGCTCACTAACACATTATATCTCAAATGATTCATCTCTACAAAAACAAAAGTGTAAAAATAACAAGTTGTGGCTTTATCGGGGGTTATGTATTTTTTGGCTGGGACCAGTGACTTCCGGCAATAAGCGGAGACTCTGGGAAGTTACTTATACTTTTTTTTTTTTGTTATTTTGTACAGATTAAGCAAACAAGATATAATGTGTTAGTGAGCTTCAGAGGTGCTGGTAGCCTGGTGGTTACCTTCAGACACCACCAGGCTAGCTGTTTCCCCGTTTCCAGTCTTTGTGTTGGGCTAAGCTAACCGTCTCCCAATTGTAGCTTCAGATTTAACGAACAGATATGTGTGGTATCAATCCTCTCATCTAACTCTCTGAAAGAAAGCCACAACGAGCATTTCTCAAAATGTTGAACTACTGCTTTAAAAAGCCAATCTGTGTCAAAACTGAGAAATGTTTTTTTTTTTCTAATCTTTTTTTTTTTTTCTTTTTCCATTACTTTATTGATCCCTCCTGGGGAAATTACTCTCTGCATTTTACCCACACCAAGCGAATGAAACACAC
>JBBMJY010000006.1:13636924-13661469 GCA_037833715.1 Toxotes lorentzi
CTTGGTCAAGGGATCGAACCCACGACCCACCGATCTCAGGCCAGCCCAAGTCCAAAGCCGCACTCTTAACTTGTTGCCCCCACCTTTTTTCTAATCTTGTGTGTTTTCACAACATATCTACAAAACCTGAAAATATTTTCCTAGACAACATTTACTATACAATAGACATTACAAAGAAAATGGTTATGAATTTTCAGAAATCCACAAAGACT
This sequence comes from Toxotes lorentzi, assembly GCA_037833715.1. Classification (NCBI taxonomy): domain Eukaryota; kingdom Metazoa; phylum Chordata; class Actinopteri; family Toxotidae; genus Toxotes; species Toxotes lorentzi. The sequence continues at coordinate 13,637,137 of JBBMJY010000006.1, forward strand.
CTATTCATCCTTTACAAAACATAAAACTATTGTCATTTATTGTACAGTGAATTAGAATAGAAGAAACAAAATATAAAAATAAAAGAACCCTGTTTATGTTGACTCTAAAATAGTTTAAAAGACTGTGGATCATAATATTTACATGTATGTAATGCTGCTTTAACTGGTTTGAACCCAAGGCCCATCTGAAACAAGAGAAAGCTATACTCAGCTAGAATGCTCAGTATATAGTAAATGTATAAGTAAGTGAAGCTAGCAGTATAGGGTATACACAGCATACATTGATTAGTTCCTGCATGGGATACACCCCCAACTCCCTCATCTCTGCTTCTAATGTTGCTCATTGGAAATATGCTAATGAGATCCGTCACGATTGCTGATTCCCTTTGAACTTTTTATTTCGTCACGGGCTGAGTGAAATCACAGAGGTAGAGAGCAGGAGGTTTTCTGCCGCAAGCCCATGGCCCCTCTTCCACCATCTGCCGGACCTCATTTCATTTGAATAATAAATGATAGGCCTTTTTTTCCCCTTCTCTGCTACACAGAGGCGTTTCGGCTCCTCACATGTTTTTGCAGTTCAAGTGAAAAAAAAAAAAAAAAAAAAAACGGCCACCAGCCATGACGGAGGATTGTTGTCTCCCACTGTAAAGCCCTGCCCAGGGTCTACAGGCCACACCAGCCCGCAGACTACCATGAATCCAGCAGCCGCACACAGAATTTACACTGTGGTTCAAAGCTGAAATGTATTCTTCAAAGCCTCACAGTGAAAGGACTGCATTCTTCCATTATTTTGAGAAACTGCACACGAATTGAAAAGCTTGGGCATCCTGTTTTTCTTTCAGAACAAAAAGATAACTGAAAAGTATTTTCATGCTGGGTTAATTCCCTAAAATGAAAAAAGTTCAGTCCTTAAGCACAAGACTCGAAATAGATTTTATCAGCAGGATCCGCTCATATGGTTACATTCTTGCTGTTGATGGCCACCGGATAAGAAGAGGAGCGCATTCAATCATTGGTACATGACAATTTATAGACTACTCATTCTGTGTAGAGGATATAAAATGCTAGTACCTGTGGCTGTAGAGCTGATGGTAAAGGCTTTAACTTTTCTTGCACAGATAAGGTTCCTTACCGTCAATTTACAGAGTTCCCCCACTGGAGAGGTGCTGAAGCAAATCTAATTCAAACTTTTCAAACCTCAGAGACACACAGCAGTGCCCCAAATAGCAATAAAGCCACTGGCCTCTGCCCTCTGGTGTACTTCCCATCGCCACACTTTATAACTCCGGCTCTCAGTGTTGAGATTAGAACATGTGCTCAGCAATGGATTCAAATAGAGTCAATAGGAGCCTCTTTCCCCTTCAGTAGTCAGCATGTGGATCCCAAATAGCAAAGCAGTGTGATTAGCATGCACATACTTGGTTAGAATTCAATCCATTATAATTTCCACTTCATATGAAACAGAATCAGGATATAAATGTTAACAGGATGCTAATCCTACTTATGCCAAAGTAAAAACAAAAAAAACAAAAAACAAATGATTCCTAAACCATCCAGTGTGCATTTTCTTTGAAGAGAATATTTCACAGGACTGTAAAAGCTGTGGTATTTATTAAGAACAAACGTCCTGGTCATTCTGTCAAAGGAAATATGGAGAGAGTACGTAAATCTGGTCCCCTGCTGTGCGCCTCCACCAGCTTTTAGAATGATTGACCTCTGCAGGTTTCCAGAAGCCTGGAAACAGAGAATGCCCTTGACACATTAGGTATGAGAGAAAAAAAAAAGAGAAAACTAGCTGAAACCCGAGGGATCAGCTGGGGCAGTGAAGCAGGTTGTTCCATTTCCCCTTTGTTTAAAAAGTACTGCCAAGCACTGCGTAGGCTTGGGCCCATGTGCCTGGCCAGGAACAATGAGAGCCAGCTAGAATTAATGAAACAATTATCGGCAAAGCTTGCAATTAACCAGCTTTCCAAATTCTACTCTGCATGAGTTGCTGAAAGAATATCAGTTTGGGTAAAATATACATAGGTGCCATAATGGAACAACACAGACTCTAATAGCCTCGGAGGGTCTCTGGGGCTCCTGGGATACAAAGATGGGCCTCCCTTTCCTTTTCCTGTTTCCCTCTCCAATCAAAACTATTAGTTGTGATAATAGCGAAGCATGCATCCCAGCTGCTGCACCTGTGTTTCAATTAGGTGGGGGTTTTAAATCTTTCGTTATTATAGCTAAAGTGTGATCACTGGCTTATACCAGTCAACACTCCTGATGATAACGTGGTGCTAATCACCAGGAAAAGCACAAAGCCTACTGTGAAAACATTCTGCATTGTCACCTTTGATAAAGTGCAGGCCAGATGTACGAGAGGTAACGGCACTAACATGAAGCAGCAGGGGTTGCAGCAGGTTGCAGCATTTGGTAGCTTTTTGAATCATTGCTGATCCTGAAATGGGTTTTCAATGTAATGTGACATTGTGGTGCAGCACCTTTGGGTACCTATTAAGTGTAATTTCATGGTGAGTGTGGCTTGTTAGTTATACTGGTCAATGTCCCAACTGAGCTACCAAGCTGGAAATACATTATGCTCTACAAAGGTAAAAGGCAGTATCAACATACTTTGTTAAAATTGAGTTAAGATCTGAATCTGACTTACTGACATCTGTTTAACAGTCTTTAAAAAAAAAAAAAAAAAACATTTTATGTCATAAAAATGAGTCATTTCTGTGAAAATGGCTGTTAAAATTTCAAAACAGAGATAAAAACCAGGCCAGGCCAGCTAAAGCAAGAGGACTACAACAAATGAAAGCTAGCTAGTGAAATAGCCATGACTAGCCTTAGCTAAAACTTCAGCTCAACTGATTTTCCCTTGGTACTATAGGCTATTTAAAATGCTAAATTTTTAATGAATGGACATGCTGGTTACTGAGTTAGTAGTATATAGTTATTATGGAGACAAAGAATCCTGCTAAACTCTCTCTAAAGTTAAACTAAGTAGTAGTGTATGCAACTTTAACCTGACAAAATAGACTAATTTTATGTGTTTTATTTATATCAGCTAGGGATTATGAATAATCAAAATAAAGTTTATTTTCTTAAAGAACACATCCTGCGTTCTCCTCCTGCACTCCGTGAAGATCATCAGCCTAAGCAGACCTAAAATGAAAGCATTACAAACTTTGTAAATGTTACGCAGTTCACTAGGCAGCCTAAAAATATTAAACCCTTTTGTCTCAGCTTCACTGCTTTTATAGGTACTGCTCTCTGCTTTTGTACAGCAGCATTGTCGATGACTGCTGTTTTATTTAGCTTTTACTGACATCAAATTCTTAGCGTTTCACTTTACTAGAAACAGAGTTCAAACTCTTACAGGAAAATTTGTGCCTTCAAGAATATACTGTATATTTACCTAGGGATTTTTACATTTCATGCCCTTAAAAACTGCAGAGGCAACTTGAAAATAAGCATATGTAAGAACAAAGTGTATGTGTGAGGAAAACAAATGCACATTAAATGTTTTAGTCACAACTGGTACTCTATCCCCTGGACAAAGCAGCTGCAGCAGAGGATACATTCACCAATAAACAAACATAAGGACATAATGTTTCATGCCGTGCAGTCAAACAACTGCTCAGGTGATTTAGTTTTAACTATCCTCTTGAGGCAAACCTTTAGTTTTACTTTTTATCTTGCTTTACTATTTTCGACGAATTTGAATTTGTCTGTTGCACTGCCAGGTTAATGGTCTTTGTGTACAAATACAAACGGAATAGAGAGACCTGTGGTGCCTTGGCGCACATTTGTCTGACAGTCCAGAATTATAGCAGGCAGACTGGATCCGGGCTGAGAGCGGGAGGAGAGAGAGGGAGAGCGAGAGGGCCCCCGGCAAGCTGCCCTGGCTTTGTTTACAACAAAAAGCCATTGTTTGATGTGGTCGTGCAGCCGGCTCCAAAGCTCCTGCTCCCACAGGATGTGCTCTGGGTAAAATGCCAGACAGAGGCCACTGCTGGATGACTTCGACCTCGCCATACTGGGACTCAGAGCAAAGTCCTCCTGAGGCCTCTAGAGACTTAGAGAAATGTATAAAACTACAACAGTTTGATGCATTTTTGTTTTGTTTCTACTAGGGGAGGAATGTGTAAGGGATACTGTCTGTCTGTCTGTCTGTCTATCAGTAGAGTTCAGCTGTATTTCTTTCAAGACAGAAAAGTCAAAGTAACAATTTCAGTTGCTGGCAGTATCAGAAGTATTCAGATCTTTTACTTAAGTAAAAGTAGAAATAACACAATTTAAAAATATTTCGTTAAGTACAAGTCCTGCATTCAAAACCTGACTTAAGTCAAAGTATGTATGTATTATCAGCAAAATGCATCTTTACAAAATGGGCTTTGTCATTGTTATAATATTTTCTTATTATAAATTATCTTTATATATTATTATAACTATTATTGATGCATTAACATGAGCACCATTTTAATATTACAGCCAACTGCCATAGAGCTAGATTTTATTCATTTTATATATTTTCAGTTGGTTTAATCTACCATATAACAATGCACTGAGCTTTATAGGCTCATTATAGGCTTTTACTGTAGTGCAGTAAAAAGTACAATATAGTATAAATTAGCATAAAAAAGTACCTCAAAGTTTTTAAACAAGTACAGCACTGGAGTGAATGTACTTAGTTACATTCCACCACTGTCAGCTGTCCAGGAGGTTAATGTGTGGAAAAAATAATTTTGTAAATCTTTTATATATTGAATATTTTAAGCAATTTTATATGGTAGTGACATTTTAAGTTGTAAGTTAATAAAGTTATTAATTTCCAAACTACATATTTTCAAATGGCTCCCAAAAGACCAAAATTGAATAAACAAAACAGAATATATATTTTTTTTAATTACTGAAGCAAAATAAGAAGCAAAGGTAGGGCTAAACATGCAGTCTACACAGGTGAAACACTTCAGGCTATAGCTCTTTAAATGGCCCCTAGCTCTGCTGTGTTGATGTATATTTTGTTTGGAAATCCTTTAAAAGAACCTCTTTAAATGTCTTGATATTTGGGTATATTTCTATCCTTTAAGTGAAGACAGGACTTAAATAAGGAAAGAAATATAGGAAAGAAGAGCCTCCTGACACGCCAATCAGGATCTGGCTTGGCACACAAGCCACAAAGGTAGATGGTAACAGTAGCCGGTATATGGTGATAATCTGTGCTTCAAGCAAGACTGGGCAAGCATAGAAACATGTGTTGGAGAGCCAAGCTCAAATCCCCTCTGACCTTGCCCTTTTCCTGCAGCCAGTAAGAGATGAAAGGAAGTGTTGATGCCTCTACTGCCCCCCAGAGGTGTGGGCTTCATAGGCAGGAAAGAGAGGCATCTTCAAGGCTAATCTTCAAATACACTACGAATAGCTTGCGTGTTACACAAACTCCACTTTGGCTGATGAGGCTGGAGTTATTAAACCCAGACCTCAACAGTTTAGCATTATGATTTACTGCTCTTGGACAAACAAAGGATCTAGACAAGAGGTTGAACATACTCTAAGTCCCAGCTGTTTCACGCAGGATCCAGTCCTTTAATTTTTCATGTCAGTAGAAGTACAGAGCGAGCACTAAACCTCTGAAAAAAGGCTACCTGTGAAGTCCTTGAGGAATTCTAAGAAACAGTCCTGAGTGAACTGTTAGGGAATGAAATATGTTGTCTGTCCTTCCTCTTAAGATGTGATGTTTCTGGCAGAATTGGAGAAATGTAGCACAAACTATGATAGAGGAAATAAAAATCACTGACACAAACACTGTTTAAGTATGGTTGTCCTTTCTGTCTTTTCTTTTTTTCTCACAACACACATGTTTGTCAAGATAGTTTATGGCCAGCTGTTTCATCTTTCAGCAGTCATGGTTAGAATTAATAGACCCTTAAACACAGGCAGCTGTGAATTTTCCATACTGTGGCTTGTGGCATCAGGAATAACAGTTGTTATTCTGATATGAAGAAACATCTCTCTACAGCGTGGTGTGGCTGCATTGTTTCACCTCACTGAGAGCAAGGCAGCAGACAGACAGCGCAGAAAGCAAACTCAATCTAATAATCAGATTGTTCTGAGGTGGCTTTGATGAAAGCGGGTGATCTCGCATTTGTTTTGTATGGTTATTAAAGAAATATATTGTGTGAATATGAAGCCACGTTGACATCTGATTGCCATTTTGTGAGGACGCTTTTTGAAAAAAATGGGATTAATAAAAATTTCAGCAGTGTGTCAAGTCAGTATACAAACACAAGGGTTTCTGTTTCACAGCCAACTGTCATATGTAAATGACTGATTTTGCTTTCTGTTGACAAAATGTATGGGGATTTTTTTTCTTCCAGTGATATGCAGCAGCACTCTTAATACGTCTTCCTGCACCATGATGAGTCAGGGTAAATCTATATACTGAATATAAATAAGATTGTGCCTGCAGAGCTCTGTAGTGTCTATCTGCACCTCCTCTCCTCTCCTCCACCAGCAGACTCTCCACACTGCAGGAACAGAAATCTGGGAGCCTGAACTGTCAGTGACCTGAGCAGCGAGCAGCTCCTGCTGAATCTGCTCGGTATGTCTGTGTGTACATCGGGCTTGTAAGCCTCACCAGGAGCCTGCTTTGCCCCATGCTGTCAGGACAGCTGGTTCAGAACTTGTCCTGACAACACGCACCATCTCCAGCTTTTCGCCTCATGATCAATACACCATCGGCTGCTGTGCAGAAAGAGCACCACTCTGCATGAGCAACCAAGCTTCAGTCAACACCTACTGCATTATCATCAGCCCACTGCACCTCTCCACATTAATTTCAATCCAAAATTAAACATCTCAATCAAATTCAGTTGATGGATTAGTCATCACAGCAAGAGATTTATAGGTATATACTCTCCGAGGCCACTTTATTAGTTACATCTGTACAAGCTCCTGTAGTTCTGTACAAGCTCCTGTAGTTCTGTACAACAGTTCTGCCATTAATTTTAAGATTTGATGTTTATAATATTTAGTTTTCAGTGACATTGTCAATTATATATTCATTTTTGAGATCATACTTAAAGGTCTCCATTATATGAAGAGGTGTTTCTATTTTTTTTGTCCTCCCTATTTACATACATGAGAGCAGACTACATAAATAGTGAGCTCAAATCCAAAACTTATAATTTAATTATATTGAATTATATTGTACACAACAAATGCAAGAGTTTTTATACTCTCCACCCACCCTACTTGCTGGATTTGGCTCCCTGCCACTTCATCCTCTTCCCAAAAATGAAGTTCAAGCTGAAGGGTCACCATTTTGACACAGTTCCAAGCGTGGCAGGAGCGCTGGGAGCGGTGTATCGCTGCACAAGGCGATGGTGGCCAAATTTAAATCAGCTACGGTTTTTGCTTGTTATAGGCGCAGTCTTAGAACTTTTTGATCACACCTCGAATGTAAATGTCTCTGCAGATCTATGTGGAGAAAGATTTTATGGGTAACCGCGGGTTGCAGAGGCTCATGGATGAGCTGATGTGATTACCAAATCTCTGCACACTGTGTAGATCTGTGTTTCAAACAAGTTGATTGGTTCATATAACTCCTGCCCAAAACCGGTTCAAAATGGTGACAAAAACAAATGTAAACGTACTACATACAAGTTTAAATGAAAGTCATATGAGGGTATCCAAGCGACAGCCATATATGTTTTCCTACTTGCCTCCTCAATGGTACATCTCATAATGTCTTATACTGCATTCACACTGTCCCACAGGCTTTAGCTGAGTGAAACTCCAGAAAGCACTGTTGACTGTTGAGTACTGTTGACCCCCTGGTCACCACAGAGCCTCCAACATGGTTTCCAAAGGTCAATAAGCTGTCTGCTTTTTATCTGCAGTGTTCTGAAGAAATATATACGTAAAAACTTCTTCAAGTTGTTCAACCTGTGAACATTAGTTTTATTCCACGTTGTAGTTATTTGTTTTTCTCTGCTTTATGCATCAGTGTATTCTTTTTTAGTATTTGTATTTGTTTATTTAAAGGTGTGGGACAATGACAATAAGCCATTTCAGGGCAACCAGCATACGATGCAGACAGCAACAACAACATTAATAATAGATGAGCCAGAATAAATAAATTACTAAAGTAGATAAATCAGCATTAATATTTCCTATCTACATTGTTCTTTGAGTACTTAATTATAGCTCTGTAAAAAGGTAGCCACAGGTGTCACAGAACAACAATAGAGGGCTCATTTCTAGCCAATATGTGTATTATCCTGCATGGGAGTATTTGACAGCTCCGCTGCTTTTAAAACTGCGATTAGGATAATTACATAGGGCCACTTTTCAGCTGAAACTGAGGACAACGTTGAATGTGGCACTGGAATTTCAATCAGGCTCACACCCAGGATTTTACCTCTCTGTAAAAAAAAAAATAAAATAGGAGAGTAAGAAACTTGGAAGTAAAAAAAAAAATCACTTTCATATAAAATTTGTGTGAAGTTAAGCATCACTTTGCAGTCAGAGCAAACCAATGTCAGGCAGCTGAGAAATACAACATAAAAAGAATTGATGATACACAAATCTCAGTGGAACTGCATCCATATCAAAGTCAATGATTAAATGGGCAAAGCCCTGTCTGATTGCAAAAGCAGCAAAAGAAGAGATGAAAGAATAGTTTACCATGTGATGTCTTCCTCTACGCCTTTGAAAAAGCATTGCTTGTGCTATAGGGGGGCGATGGTTTTCACCTTTAAGTGGTGTCAAAAAATGTGAAAGAGGACTTCAGGAGTTATGGCATCAGTCAGGTAGCATCACATCATGTGTTAACTCCCACTGGGCTGAAAATATCAGCCAAGACTGCCATTTAACTAGTAGATAGTAAGGTAGGTAGCTAGACAGACATGTATTGAGATAGCTGGCCTAAAAGAACTAAGCCTTTGTTTGTATTGCAAGCAAATAGCAAAAAAAAAAAAAAAGGAAACACGTGCTTTGAATGTGTGTATGTAGAATATTATATGTAAAGATAATTATTTGTCACATTGATTCATGCTGTTTTAATTGTATCCCCTCAGTTTAGGACATGCAGTCAAAAACTGTGCAGCTGAGCTTGCTGCGTGTCCCTCTCTTAATCGAATCTGTTACTGTTCACTGTCATCTAGCTCTGAAGTTTGGAATTAGCAAACTTCTGAAAGTATTCCACTCTGATATTATATCTTGAGAGAAAAAGCAGCTCTGTCTCTACTTCACCTGTCACACGGTGACCACAGACTCTTTCCTCTGGTCATAGCCATGACTTCTTATGTTATCCTTTGTCTATGGTTAGACTGTGGTCACTGAGTCCATGTTTGGTCAGAATCTGTCTCTGCTTTGTGTCTTTGACAGTAAAGAGATCTCTGCCAATTTATATTCATGGTTTAGGGCCAGATAGCAATTAAGTTTGTTTTGAGGTTTGGTTTGATCCATCCAGTGTTCCAGATAGGCATCTTTTGTTAATTTAATATTTTGGTTTACTCTGATTAGTGGTTGGAAAGCAGTGCTGGTCTGGGGTTGATCAGTATTAGGTGTTATTTGTATAAGTCTCAGGACCAGCTGACAGAAAGGACTCTTTTGGGGGTTCAGTTCTTGGGTTTGTAGTGCTTGAAATGTCAGTGTGTCTAAATGGGGGCTTAGTTTGAGATGTACCCAAAAATTCAAGTGTTTCTTTTTTAAAAGTTGAAAATCAATGGGCAGCAGCCTAATTCTGCCCTGCATGCATTGGCTGATGATTTTCTTTGGATGTTTGATATGGACATACAGAATTCTGCATGCAGGGCCTCTATGGGATGCTTGTTTCATCTAGTGTAGTCTTGAGTGGACCACAAACATCACTACCATAAAGGACGACTGGTTGGATTACACTGTAAAATACTTTAGTACTGATTCTATTTTATAATGTTTTCTTTTAATTTCATAAAACCCATTTTGTTGTGCAATCTATGTGTACAAAGACAGTAAAGGCTGTTATATAAAACACTCTGCATGCTTTTGGTTTCAATAAATGGTAAATAGACTGCACTTATATTGCACCTTTTTACCTTAGAGGTTTAAAGTTTTGCCTCTCATTCACCCACTCACACCCCCAATGCCGATGAAGCTGCCATGCAAGGCGCTGGCCTGCACATAGGGGACATCAGGTTCAATCCCCAAAGACTCTTAGGCAACCCAGAGATTAGTAGAAGACCCACTCTACCACAACCACTGCTAAACCAAAGTAAAGGAACTGATTTTGAGCCCCAGTTAATCATAACATATGGTGTGATCTAGATGGTCGTTCCCTAATTTGAACTAATATTTGGTTTCCTGAGATCTGGGCTTTTTTTTGGAAGATGATGAGTTTAGATTTGTTGAAGTTGACTGTCAGGACCCAGTTCTGACAATACCTCTCCAGGAGGTCCAGGTGCTGCTATAGTCCTATTGGTGAGTTAAGCCAAGCGTTCCAGATTGCTCCAACAGTACTAAAAGGAGTTGGAGACAAGTTGTTGCCCTGAAAGACGTCTCTCCCTTCAGTGAAGAGATCTTTAGTATGTTTTACTCCACATTTTTTACTACAATATATTGACTTAATTATATCAAAAAGTTTAACCCCTACAATGAGAAGTTTATAGTTTAATCCCACTTGCCAAATAGAATCAAAAGCCTTTTTAAAATAACTAAAACATGCCAAAATTATACCCTTGTTTTTTTCGTGTACATGATGATTAGCTAGAGAGTCTCGAGTGTAAACGTGGTCAGTAGTGCGGTGATTCGGTAAAAAGCCAATTTGCCCATTTCGCAAGGCATTGTGTTCCATTAGGAAGGCCAGCAACCGGGCATTGATAATGATGCAAAAAAAAAAACCCTCCCCAGATTACTGCTCACACAGATGCCTCAGTAATTGTTAGGGTCTAGATTATTTCTGCTCTTAAGTATTGGGGAAATAAGCCCCCGGCTCCAGATCTCGGGAAAGCAGCCTGTCTGAAGAATGAGGCTGAACAACTGAAGCGGGGCCTGTCTCAGCTCGGGCTGCTGTGTTTCAGCATCTCTGTCCCAATGCTGTCAGGTCCACATGCTTTGCCAGATTTTGTTTTTATGTTCTTTTCTAATCCCTTCATTATAATTAGGTAATCCAGAGGGTTTCTGATTATTTTTGATTGCTGATTCAAGGATTGTTGATTTGTTTCTGTTCATTATTCAGATTGTTAGGTGAAATTGGCTCATGAAGTTTTGCAAAATGATCTTTCTAAAGGTTTTCATTTCTGTGGGGTTTCTCATCGTGATGCTTTTTCTTATATCTTGTTATCTGTCTGTATTTGCTCAATTTTGAACATAATTTTGTCTCGGGTCTGTGTTTTGTAGCTGATGGTGTTTTATGTTGCACTGCTGTAATGTTTTTTTTTTTTTATATTTGCGCAGCCCTTGCTGTACTTTTCAGTCTCTGTTTAAATGAAGAGCTGTTCTTACTATGATCTGCTTTTCTGGCTGATTCTATGATAAATAAAATGTAATTTTCTAACTGCCATGTTTAATTGGTTTGGTTGACTCTACAGAGAGGGGAATGTATTAATTAGATCAGTGATTTCAGGTAAGGCGATTACATGTGTGTGAACAATATGTGAGCCTCCCCAAAGAGTTTCCTTTCATCCTGCCATTAAACATATACAGACTTAAGAAGCAACAGAGATGTACTAGCTCTTTCCATATTTTGTTCACAATATGGTCTTGATTGTGTCTGTGGCTAGTGGTGGGGGTGAGGTGTAAAGAGGACTGTCCAAAGATCTGGCTGTTGCCAGCAGGATCCACTATGTCAGGCTCACATCCTGTACTGGCATTTAAATGTCCCATCAACATGACATTTCCCTGGGCTCAGTAATGTCTGATTTCTTTATGGAGATTTCCAGGAAAGTTTTCATCGTAATAGGGCGACTCAGTGGGGGATCTGGGATGGTCTGGTCTGCTGGGTGGAGGGGGGGGGTCCTCCTATCTTCATCTTTTTACTTTAGGGTGGTCTGAGTTGTACAGTGCAGCATGTCACTTTCTAGTTTTGATTTTTGGATGGATTGCAACAGCCCTATAATCGCGAATGTATGTCACTGACTGACTGATTGACTGAGCAATGAAGTTACGCCATTGGTCGGCCAGCCAAGTGCTAAAGTATCCCCATTAGTTGTTGCTCTTTCAAAATGAATTGGCGCAAACAGTTTCTTTTACATCATCCCAGGCATTTACACGCAATGCTGCCAACTTAGCACCCTCTGCTCTAGATTTACTGACTTTTGACTTTGCGTGAGGTCAGGCTTTTTTTTTTTTTATGTGTCTCTCTCAACTGACCACACAGCAGGTGATACAGACGTGAATGAGCTTCTAACATCCTCTCTGAGTGATCATTTCACAAGTAAATCCAGCCAAAATCACAGCTCAGTTGCTGCCTTTAACTTGTGTGTAGAATCAGAATTTTAGCAGTGCAAAGCAGTTTGGAAATGACTTGAAAGTGACTGCTGATTAACATGTCGTCTCAATGGGCCACGTTTCAGTCACTTTCATACTTCCGTCGTCTAACAACAGGAACAGAAAAACAGCTTTATTGGGAATTTGGCTGTTTTAAAATGTTTATGTTAGCACAGAGGGTAGGAGATTAGCAAACAGATAAAGGGCAGTAAAGCCGTACACTAGGTTTTGACCTAGTCTTGTCCTATTATAAGAGCTAGACAGATGTGTAGAATTGTTTGGCCTTGGTGTAGGTATGTGCTCTACTAACAACTTTATTGGGAATTCAGCTAGATTAAATTACAGTATACGTGAGCACAGAGAGTAGGAGAGAAGCAAACAGATAAAGGGCTGAAACCAGCTGAAACCAGGCAGAATGCAAATATGACGCGATGAGGTCATGAATATGCTAATTAGTGTATTGCATCATCTAGCAGTTCCACAATAATTTTCAACTACATCCTCAATTTCACACATTGGCCATACAGGGTCCAGCCACATACTAGGTTTTGACCTAGTCTTGTTAATGGACATGTGACTGACTCATTTTTTGGGGGGGGTCTAGGGCTGTTTCAAAGCTTGGATATACTGTTTTTATGTTTGTGGCAACAGTTTGGGAAAGGCCTTTTCCTGTTTCAACATGCTGATGCCCTCATGCTCAAAGTCAGGTCTATAAAAAATGATTTTCTGAGTTTGTTGAGGAAGAATTTCACTGGGTTGCACAGAGCCCTGACCTCCACCCCAACCAGCACCTTTGGGATAAACTGAAACGCCGACTGCAAGCCTGGCCTTAATGTCCAACATCCCTCAATAATGCTCTTGGGGCTGAATGGGAGAAAATCCCTGCAGCCAGGCTCAAATGCAAGGATGGAGGGATGGAGGGATAGATAGACAGATGCTTTGTAATTCTGGAGTTGGTTGAGGTGAGGCTGATTTTGAAACTACTTTATTTGCTGTTGGCTACTTCAATCCTTAACTACTGCTCATATTTTATAAAAAACATATTTGACCCATTTCAAGTGGTTTCTCAGAAGTGCGTCTTACAAAAACAAGGCATAGTGCTCCATAGAGTAACAAAAACACCAGATGTGGCGTCAAAAACAGGTGATCTCATATTAACAACCAGTTCTGCATTGTTCAAGAGATTTGCAGAAGAAATGTGTGGTGAATTGTTTAGAACACCACACGGATTGAATTGAGAGGCTTGTACTAAACAATCTGGTACAGTAGAATACAACTTATTGTTCCACCACTAATTCGCAGACAGAATAATCTCAGTAGTAGAGGTAGACAGCAGTACTAAATGTTCCAGTACTGGTGTAGAGAGGTTCTCACAGCATACAAAGAAAAAGTTGTTAGTGTTCATTGGCCCGGCAGCTCTGCAGAGGCCTGAGGATAAGCCTTAAGCCAGAGCACAGCAGATAGCCAGGGGTGAGGTGAAAGCTCAGACAATACAGTTAGGCTCCGAGGCAAGCATCCTGCTGCAATGGCAGACTACACCAGATAATGTGTCACACAGCACTATGTTGGTGTCGCAAACAACAAGACCCTTATTCGCACCGTCAGGGGAACCTTCATGGAAAGAATGAGAAACTACGGAGGGAAGAGTATGAGGGGGAAAGAGAAAACAGAGCAAGAAATGAAAATCTCTTGAGTGGGATCTTAAGAGTCGGTTAGTAAAGGTGTGATGCTGCTGGCGTAGAGAATAGATCTTGACTTCTTTCCGTCCTTCCCTCTGTTGGAATTGGAAGGGCTGGTCGGATAATATAATTGGTTCCAGGAGCGGTGAATGATGCAGGGAGGGACTTTAGCGTACCCCAAGAAACCTGACAGTACATGCCGGAGAAAGAAAAGAAAAAAGGAAAACAAAATAAATGCAAGTTGACAGGCAAAGTGGGGGACAGTTAGGCTTAGTGTTATTACCATGACAAAGAGAAAAGAGCACAGTGTCTACTCCCTGCATGGAGGGTGAAGAGGTTTAAGGACAGAGCAGCAGGAGATGAGGAAGTGACACACTGAGCTATGTGTGTGTGTGTGTGTGTGTGTGTGTGTGTGTGTGTGTGTGTGTGTGTGTGTGTGTGTGTGTGTGTGTGTGTGTCTGAGTCTCTCTACGCTTGTATCAGCCTGCGGGTGTGTGCACGTGAATCCGTGCATGCTCTCTGTCGCTCTCCGTCTCCCTCTGTCATGTATGTAATCATACCTCTTGCAAGGCGTAGCACTTTGTCTGCTCTGATATTAATACTCTGCAACTAAAACATAACTAGGGAGTCTCACAGAGGAATTTCTCCACTTCTAACGACAGAAATGATTAAGTATGTTTGTTATATGCTCACACAGGGCCTGAAGTGGTGTTACAGATTGAATCAGCCACAATAGAGACAACTATCAAAGACTGATAACTCCTAAGGGGCCCTTCAGGCATGCAGGAGACTGATTACTCCTCTGCAGGGCAAGAAGTGACATCATCCCTGGCTGGAAGCTGTTAGGAAGAAGGCTAGCAGAGTGCATGCTTCATATACCATCTTCACATGCCTCACACACAACACCCAACATTAGCATGGGGACCGGCTCATGTATCTTTACACAATTGGCTGTGCCGCTTTACATCAGCCGACCACATCAAACAGAAGAGGACAGGGTTAATCTCTCTCCATGGTAATGCCCAGAGGTTTGTGCAAAGAAGAGATGCAACTTTTCAATCTGCGAGCAATCCTTGCTGTCATATCTAGTGAAGTGGCCAGCTGAAACCCTCTTTTCCATTCTCGCTATTCAATATTGAATTGAATTTAATCCATTAATAAACAGCAACGAAAATAATTGGATGAATCTGCATCAAAGTGTAGTTGTCCAAGAGATTTATTCCAAACTTTGCTTTTCACACAGCATAAAACATTACTGTTGTCAACTGCTGCACACGTCACTAACAAAACAGCAAGAGGATTCAACCTTTTGTTGTATTTTTCAGGATTCTGGTTCTTTGAACTTTAAGTAAACTATTTAAAAATTATGTGAGCATTTTTTCGATTTAAGCTTGAATATCATTTCACACTAAGATACAAGAATATGCATGAGAACAACCGCAAGTGGGAAAAGTGGACGAGTAAAAGCTTAATTAAAAAGTATGTTCTGTTAAACATAATTTTATACATTGCTTCGAGTCATGGTTTTCATGGAGCAAAATGCAGTAAAGGCCTGAGACACCATGCTTCTATCTTCATAACATTATCTTCATCTTTGAATGCATATCTGTTTTTTCTTGTCAAAGACCACACCAGGAACAAGTCTTGGACATTACTGTATTATCTTTGAGATTTTGCAGATATGTGTCATTTAATATCTCTTTTCTCATAATGTCAGCTTCTAAGAAGCATTGGCTAGCTATCTAGCCACTGTAACAAAAGTTTGCACAGTGATGCTACAGCTGTTTTGAGTGCAGAGTATAGCTTTACGATGAAAGTTAGCTTTAGCTGGCTAGTTAGCTGAAAAGACTCGTATGTGTGTTCAACAATAACACTGCAAACTTTGTATTAGTAAATGGCACACAGACGTGTAATCAATGGCTTATAACAAACTATAATGTAGTTCTAAGCAGCTATGAGATGAGATCTTTAAGTGTTTCCTATATATTTATGTTAAAATGATGTTTATGTAAAGTTAAAAGAAAAATAAATTAAAAGCTTATTCACTTTTAACCAACTAACAGGAGGTGAGCTTTATATTTCCTTTTACACTCAAATTTAATAATTTAGCTAAGAGTCATTTTATTGATATTGTCAAATTAACAAATATATTTATTTATATTGCTTAATATAAGCAGAGAGTGGCCACTTGTACTGAGTACCTTCTCCCTGGGTTATCTATGATGTTGACTAATGTAGTATACTGTGTGGCTAGCTGGCCCCCATCTGATAGAGCTTTGCAGACCTCATCAAAATATTATTTTGTTTTAATTTCTGTGAAGATTCTCAGTCATCCCAGGTCCAGGTTAATATAAGAAGAGTTGAATCAAGGGCAGCTGGACTTGGCTGTAGATCCTTGACGATGCTTTGCCTCTCATCCAAGAGGCTTCTTCAGCTCTGACTTAAAGCACAGAGGTTAAATACCTGGGAATCCCCACCAGTCAGTCAGAGCTGAAGAAGCCTCTTGGGTAAGAGGTGAAACCTCTTCAAGTATCTACAACCAAGTCCAGTTGCCCTCGATTCAAATTTTCTTGGATTCTGTTCTCAAAATCAAAATTACATGGTCATCACCAGCTGTGACACAAACAGACGGGTAATTCATTTTGTCATTTCTGGAGCCAATGATCTGATTAGGCATTATGTTTTCTTGTCTGGCTCCTTTGAGTGTGCTATAGAATTAGACTCACCAACATGTCATTTTCTCTCTCTGGCACAGACTTTTTCTGCTGATATTTTCTACGTGTTTGGATTTTCTTGCACTGGGAATTAGCATAAGCAGCAGGTCACACCACACCATATTGCCACAGACAGGCAGGTTATGTTTTCCTAAACTCCAGTTTTTGAGCACCACACAGTGTGACAAAATTCACTCTAAAAACCCTCACTAAGTGATCTGCAGAAAGTAAGCGAGAACAGCAGCAGCACGGCTCCACAGTTTTATAACAACACTGCCAAGAGATTGACCCATCAATATGAATTTCATTGTATACAATAAACCGAGCACCTTCGGCTGTTTCTGCACTGATTATACAGTAAACACCAAGAGTTGCCAGACATCTATTATAGGAATTATGTTACTGTGAATAAGACAGGTGATGACAACATGCAGCGATATGGATTTTTCCATAGGGTTCTGCACTCACAGTGTTTAAACAGACTACCACAGTTATCTTAACAAGATACCTGACACTAATATCAGTCAATTGGACAATGTTGTTATGTTATACTGATCACATTTCAGCTCCTAGTGACTGAAGTGTACTCCTTGACTTGCTAAACGGTGTTAAGTGGCATTGGGCACATTGCAGTTGAGCATCCCAACTCATTTTACACCGCTGACAGTTGTATGTCTAAGTGGCCAAATGTTTGTCCAAACACAGGATAATGGGAGGGACAAATTAGGGGGTGTGAACTGACAAATGTGTTGTGTCATTACCAGCATGGCATGTAACACAGCAGTGGCACAGTGCAGTGTGAATTATACAGCGGCATTTATGAACATAAGCAGTGTAGGGATTATGGGGCAGAGTCCTGGGTTGCCTGAACATGAGTGTCAAAAAATATTTCAATCACAATTATTGTGTTTTTGTAACCACTGTAAAAAAACTCAAAGTTATTATTAACTCTCTGGCTTCTGATTATGTCAATCATGAAGAAATGATTGACACATCCTGTCACTTTTGAGAAAAAGTAAGATTTTCTATGATGTTTACAGATCAGATGCTGTGTTATGAAGTTGGAAAGTTAAGACTTTGTATAAATGAACTACAAAACTGAATACTGCAATACTTTTGACACCTTGACATAATTGATATTTTAGATATTGTTATTTGTGATAAAGGTAATATTTCAATTCAAAGTGGCTGTTTAATGTGGTTGATAAGGCACTTATTGATTCTACACAATTAGAAAAAAATAAGTTCACTTTTAATGTAGCCTCCAAGACAATTACATATAAACTCTCATGCCATGATATTACTATTGTTTGTCCTCTCAGTGTTATGTCATAAAATTCACCAACACAATACACTCTAAAATGACCATGGAATCAATAACCGTAAAAAAAAAAGATATATGTATTATTGCAGGGCTTTTGTATTTGATTGCATTAGATTTAGCTAAATGTACCTAATAAACTGAGTGTATGTTTACAGAGTTAGGTACATAAGCTGAATTGCAATGAGACAGTTTGGCAGATGTCTTACAAACTACATATGCAAATGAGTAATGTTTTGCATTTTAATATAAAGAGCCTGATTTTTTTTGTCCTGTATTATCATCGACTTTATTTTTTTCCTTTTAGTGTAACTATACAGTTTGTCACATCTATGATTAGCAGATGGCCATCTTTCATTTTATTAAATTTAACTACTACTGCTATTAATACCACAACTATATTTTTATGGATTGTGTAACACTGTGAGAGAGGTCTGCCAGAAGGACTTAAAGTGTTTAACTGTTTTACCTGTGAGTGAACAAAGGTTATTTTATCTATATTTGGAAGGTTTTATTTATAATATAAATGTTAACTAGGGCACAAAGGAAGCAGGCACAGAAGAAAAAAAATTAACCGTCTTCTCATCTTTTTTTCTCATCAAGCAAAGGTTAACCTTGATCTGTGGCTAAAAGAAGGTTACAGCAGAAATATGCACCGTCACTGATTATTAAAGAAGAGACAATTAAATTTATAATGCAGCTAGAAAATTACAAAACTTAAAAACTCAACATTAAGGAGAAAAAAGTTTGGAATTCTTTTGGCTTCCCTGTCAGCTTGCATTAGCTGTGATCTGTGCTCTGTGCCTAACTTTGAACACAAGCAGAAAAGCAGCTTGTAACCCTGAGCGACAGGGAGCAGTCTGACTGCAGCCTATATTAAAAAAAAGTATAAAATCTCAGATCTCACTTGTGAAAGCTTCCCTAAATTTAGGACTAGCGGCCATCCTTCACCCTGTAATCAATTTGAAATAGTCAAGCACATCCAACCCTCTGACCAACACCTGAATGGTAAACGTTTCTTGGCGCAGTTTGCCTCGAATGCAATTTGAGACAGGCTGAGAAAAGGATTTCACTTGCTTTGCCAACTTTTTTTTTTGTCACTTTTCACCCACATGACAACAGTGTAGAAACAGTGACAGCATCAGTAGCAGCAGTGGTCGTACTTCTACACACACAAATGAATGCTTAACACTTTACCCGATACTTTTTCAGTAATCATTTTTACACTCCCGTATCAGTGTTAAATTGAATCAGCATGACATTTCTGGACATGCAGAGGAATGAGAGATTTTTTATTTTCCCTCCCGAGACGGAAAAGCGCTTTCTCTTTATGCTACATTTCTCTGTATTTTTGCCAGTGAATGGGATTTCCATGGAGTTCAAGGTTTCTTGTATTTGATTCTTGGGCATTGTGCCAACTGCAGGAATACAGTAGGAGCAAAGAGAAGAGAAATGCATATGTGTTGGAGTTTAGTTTGTGCAACAAAAGAGTAAGGTGTTTTCATGCATGCAAACTTCACAGAAGCGTACACTTCTGCTGCTGCAAAGAGAGATCATTGAAAAAAACTGCTATCATCAGTATAATCCACATTTTACTTAGAATTGTCTTCCATTACTGGACGTAGGGAGGGAATACATACTAAATAATACTGACAAGCACAAAAAATTTCTTTGGGAATAATACAGGTCTATCATGTAAAAAAAATTTAAGCTCATAAAGCAGCTGTCTTTGTTTCTTTAATTCATCCTCGACCCTGCACAGAATGATCTTTTCAGCAGCTTATTTACTGCCAATCAGAAAATTGGAACAAAAATTGTAAAAAAAAAAATTATCCATGTGTAATGTGAATGTAATGTAAATCCACATTTTGGTATCATAAGTAAGTTTTCTATTAAATTAGAACTAATGCTGATGATTAATCCGTTGATTATCTCCTTGATTAACGCGACGTCTTCAAATGCCTTGTTTTGTCTGAACCAACGGTCCAAAACTCAAAGCTATTCAGTTCATGATGATACAAAACAGAGAAAAGCAGAAAATCTGGGATATTGGAGAAGCTGAAACCAGAGAACAGGCGAAACTCAAAACGATAAATCAAGTGTCAAAATAGCTGCTGATTAATTTCCTGCTGATCAGCTAATCAACTAATCACTGTGGCTCTAAATGGAATAATCTTGTAATTGTGAAAGAACAGATAAGGGATATCCATTTTAAAATCTTTACAGCACTTGACTTTCTGGAATTTCGGCAGAAGATTGGCAGAGTTTTGCAAAACCAGCAACAGGATATCAGACAAAGGGAGAGGTCGGGATGCTGCTTGGCAGGAGATTCTCTATTTCTGCTTGTATTATAGACAAATTAGATACGCTGCAGGCCTACTTTTTCCCCCCTATGGAAATGACTCGCATGGTGTAATTTAGGAAACTTGCAGTGGATGGCATAAATGGTCCACCTTCCCTCATAATCTGTCTTGCTGAAGATTTTCTGTACTGTCTGAGCAAACTGTCTGCATTCATTCACAGCAATGAGGTTTCTGTTCAGAGCTACTGTGGCTGTATTGTTCACTGACTAATGGAGCCTTTTCTTTAATGCACAGAAGAAGACATTTTGGTAGCTAACTCTGTGTTCTCTGCAAACTTTTTATATATCATCTCAACTGAATTTCAAGGATACCATTCTTTTCAAGAGATATATTACCCCTTATATCAACTACCATTTCACCTGCTTGTCATAAATCTAAAAGGGATAGTTTTTGATTTAAAGCAAGAAAGGTAGTGAATGGAAGGAACAGATATAACACTACGCAGAGCTCATTATTGTGTGGCTCTGTTTTCAGCAGGAGATAAATCCAGCAGGGTGGGTGCTCAGGCTAATAACTATTTTAAGTCCCAATAAAGCCCAAACATCTGATATGACTTAGGAAGCTGATAGAGGCTTGGCAAGAGGGAGCTTGCACAAAACGTTGGAACCCTTTTGTCAGAGCTATCCTGCTACAAAATCCCCACAGATATTCTTAATCACCTTTCCCTCATTTTATTTATTTATGTCTTATTAATGTTTGTGCATTGCACAAATTCCAAATCACTCACTCTGCAGGCAGTGATTTACCGAATGTAAATATGGCAAGAGAGCGATTTCCCCTGCTCTGCCAGTGTCTTCATCCATCAAACCTTTTATTACCTGGATTTGATAATAGGGCAAATGTGGGGATAGTTTTGTTTTTGGCATATTTCCATTACATTTGGCTACTCTGTCTTTTTAAGCAAATAAACATGTGTTCCGCTCAGTTTGCTAATTACTTCAATTGCAAAATTTGGACCAAGTTAACCTTGAGAATAACACACATTTTTTGCTGGAAAGTACTCCAAACACTAAATTGCAAGAAAATTCTTTGCACATGGTGAACAACACAGGCCAGTGATTTACAACTGCACAAAGTCTTCTTTGATAACAACATTTCTAAGATCATTTTTCACACTTGCTGGCTATTCATTAAGGGAATTAAATTCCCTTTTAAATATTTTCAGGATGCTTGAGAAGCCCATCTGCTGCCAAGGTGTTTGGCCACATTTACTTGTAATTTTGCATGAGTAGCAGCAAATTAGGTGGTAACATCAATTTTTTTTTAATTCAGTTTCATTGACAGTGTGTGTCAGGATGTGCATTTTACTACCAAAGAGGAAAACATTAAAAGGAAACATTAGTAGTTGTCAGTAATGTGTTGTATGCATCTACAAACTGTTGACAACCATCTTTAAGAATGAAGCCTATTTAATTAAGACCACATCACATGTGTCACTAACACAACCTCCACAAATCAATCGAAATGCTCCTCCTTTGTCTTGTCACTGTCTATGAATCCATTGTAAACAGCCCTAACATGAACCACAGGTATTCTGCAACAGGGCACACTTGTCCTAGTGGGAGGTTGCACACACATTATCAAGCCATTATCAAGCCTAATCCTCTTATTTCCTTTCTCTTTTTAAAAATTTGTCTTTCCTCTCGACCTCATCAGAGGAGGTAGTGTTTCTATACTACATGCCGTCTGGCAGCTGCTGCAAGCTCACACTTCATTTTGCGGGGGCTCCATGAACCTCAAGGTCCAGAGAAACACAAATAACACATGCTGCCGAAAATATAGAATATCTTTTTCCATGCGCTGCTCATCTGTACTTTAGGCTGAATGACAAAAAAGATCTGGCTGACGGAGAATGCTTTGAAGGTTTTAGTCATACCCAAATGTGCTGGTTTTCTTCTCATGCGCCTCGTCAAGGTTTCTCCCTCGTGCGTCTGGATCGTAGATGCTGGGAGAGGATCTGGCACAAAGAGAATTGCAGATCAACTTCAGCTTGACAGTAGATGAATACAGCCAAGCACAAAGAGCCTAAACAGCGTTGCCTGCACCTCAACATAAGTAAGAAGCACACTTCATTTACCATGCAATGTGCAGAGAGGACATTATGCTTATATATAACAACTATTTGTAAATTTTCCTTTTGTTTCCCTGGCATTATTACTAAAAAAAAACAATAGTTTGCTGTTTCATAACTGGGGCACCCCCTTGTTGCTGGCAATAATCAGGAACTGTTATGAGAATATCATTAGAGACATTACAACATTCATGAAAGTGAATCTCCAGACAGTGAATCAGAGGCACATGGCGGTAGTTTGCAGTACAAAGCAGGCAGACAAGGCTTTACAGAATTAAGCGACACTGAGGGTGCTGCTGTGATTGTCCTTGCCAGGCATAATGTTTCCAGTATCTCATAAACAGACACCCACCCCTGCTCTTTTCATGCACTGGACAACCCGCAAGCCTCCAGTCAGCAATAGTACTAGGGCAAAAAAAGGAGCTCATTAATGGCCGAGATCGAGGGAGGCTAGGAAGGATCGAGCAAGTGAACGGATGGACTGCAAACAAGCAAATAATAAGCACAGTACGGCACTCAGATGCAGAAACCGCATGATGTTGAAGACCAGCCTAAAGCGTCAGAGAGATTTTTTTTTTCTTTCCCAAACACAGCTGTGTCAGTTTCTGCAACTAAGATCACATTTTGAAGACAAAAAATATCTATTCCTGTTTGTTTACACAGGAAGAAATGTGAACTGGCTTTATTTCTGTCCCACTTACCAGTGTGCAAAAAAAAAAAAAATACAATTAAAATTAAAATGTTATTAAAAAAATAAAATAATAAAAAAAAAAACTTAAATTATTCTGTGACCATGGATGTAATTAGACCATTAGCTCAGTGTAGCTGTAGTTCTCTCAATTTCTTTCAATCAGGTGCAGGCTGCTTTAACACCGAGCAGATGTTCTTGTCAGTTCAAACCCCACATGTGCAAAGTCTTTGTGAATGAAACGGGTAATTTAACAGCCAGAATTCAGATACTATGCATAATGAGTGTAATTTTTTTAATTCTCAAACTTGGTGTTGACGTTCTGTGTTAAAGTTAGTAGAATTATTAATGTTACCTTAGGATAATTAGATTTTAGAAGGGAAAATAAAGTGTTACAGACATTACAGGGCAGTAGAAAACATATTTTCATTTGCTTGTTAAACTCTGACTCTTTCAGTTTTGTTAAACTGTATAGAAAGTCAGAGGTGATCAGGAGGGACTATGTGCACAACAAATACGTTACTGAAGTATTATATATTATTGTATATTACTTTGAAACAGTCATTCACTAAAGCAGTAGTGCATTTATTCAACTGTTTTTATTAGAAGTTACTTTACAGATTCATATGATAAAAACAAAACATAATTAGCAAATGGTTTATGATGTATTGCTATGGATTAAGCTACCTTAAGTTATGAGTATAGCCCCACCTTTACCAGCTGCAACATTAATGTGATGCTTACACATTAATGCATCAATAATTATAATACAGTTATATAATACATATCTGTCAGGGGTCATTCTGCATGATGGCTTTTACTTTTGGTATGTTTAGTAATTTTTCTGCTAATATGTCTGTAGTTTTACATAAGCAAATTTGTGAATGTGACTTTTACTTTTATACTACTGTAAAAAAAAAAAAAAAAAAAAAAAAAAAAAACCCAAACCCACCTGTCAACCCCAAAAAAGCAAACCAAACAACAACCCCCAAAAAAACCACAACCACCCACAAAATCGAAAGAAAACCCATTTGACCT
>JBBMJY010000006.1:13671123-13695334 GCA_037833715.1 Toxotes lorentzi
GGGGGGGAAAAGGTGGGGGGGTTTTCCCCTCCCTTTTGTGTTTGAACAAAGTGGGGGGGGTTTGTGGGTTTTGGGGGGGACAAGCCTCGGGGGGGCCCCTTTTTTTTTTTTTTTTTTTTTTTTTTTTTTTTTTTTTTACATCAAGTTTGTATACATCTAATCATTTTTTTTATACCTCATAATGAATCAGCTGTTGACTGTTTCCATTCTTCAGTCACTGTGATGATAAATGTTGTCTGCAGTGAGAGGGAGATAGTTGATGAGAACAGCCTTAACCTTTCAGAATAATTTGTCAAACTATATGTTAAAGTACTGAAATGTCAATACAGTGTTTTGACCCGCTGACAAAAATCATAAAAGAATACAAGCTACGTTCCTTCGTACGTGGTGTTGGGCTGTAGTCTAGTATTTCACATGAGCAAAGCCGATGGATTTTTCATGAGTCAAAGTCACTTATGCTGTTTGACAGCTTGTCTTTTTTTATTTACTTCTCTATGTTCTCTGCAGAGATTGCCAGAGACCACTTTTCTCCTCATTTATTATACATGTATGAATGTATGGACAGGGGTGTGTGTGTGCAGAAGACAAAAAAGGACATTGTGCTTAAGTGAATTAGCTGAATAACTTGACATACCAGTGTGTAATGAATCACTTCTCAGCTCTAAGATATTGTGGTTCTTTTGCATATTTGTCTCACTCAGAATTGTGGCAAATGCACTTATATGGCAAAGATGACTCTGTAGATGAAATGTCACTTGATCTGCTTAACTGTAGCACAGATACAACCCAGAAGCGGCAGTGAACTTTGCCACTGCCAGATTAATTTGTTTATCTCTTTACCTAATCAAGCGCGCATGTTTTTTTTTTCACTTCTTGTCAGGCTTACATTGAAAGAGTCGCTGGGTTAAGAAGGTCCTGTCATTTCTTGGACCCATGCGTTGGGTTTTCATTCATTATACATGAAACAAGTGCCAATCTATTTTGGGAGGCTCAGATGCTTTAGTAAAACTAGGTCAAATATGTGAGACGACTGCAGAATGTTTTCTCTACTTTACTTTTTGTAAGCTAAATAGGATGGGGGAAAAGAGGATGACCAAATAATAATATGTGTATATTTTTTATGCAGTGACCTCAACAATTATGGGATGTCAGTGATGAATTGCTTGCAGGCTGAGGTCTCTATAGTCTGGTTATAATCTGTAGTCATGACTTAAGATTCAGAGGTATATTGCCAACTTTAACTAAAGAAAATGAATAACTTGGTACAAAGTTTTCTGTTCACCAGCCTAATCTCCTAGGACACTTGATCCTCTGTTGGAATTCCCATGTTTGCACTCGTCTTAGAGACAAGAAATCTTTCTTTGCATAATCTTTCTTTACATTATTTTTTTATTGTCATAGGACATAACAGACCTGAGAAAAGCAGTGAGCGAGGCTAACAAGACAGAGGAACAGCATAACACATGGACTGCTGAGCAGATCAACGTCCTCCTCTCTACGGTTGCCGATCTTCGTCAGAGAGTGGTCTCATTAGAGGATGCCTCAAAACAAAGTGTTAGTCATGTGAAGATTCACACTTAGTTTTTGTTGGATTGTTCAGAACAGAGAGTAAAATTCCACTTTAAATTTCATCTTCCATTCGTTTTGCAGTTAGAGGACAAAGAAGCATCCGCTCAAATGGCAATCACAAGTGAAACTCCAGCAACTGAGACAGTGAAAGAAGCTACTACAACCAAAGCAGCACCTGGAGATGCGCAGGGTACAGTGTTGGATCATTCAGGTTGTCAATTAATTTGCCCCATGTTGCATTTTTATATATTTTTTCTTCTAATATTTCATTTTCACAGAGATATCCACGCGCCTGGCAGATCTGCACACAAGCAGACATCCACGCTTCTTAACTCCAAACCGCTCCAAGAGAAATGCTGAGACAAGATGCCCAAAGAGGTTGTCCTTGCCTGGTGTCAGTTCCCTGAAAGGTGTGCACTACAAAGTAGTATATCTCAGAATTCATTAAAGGAATATAGTGACATTTTGGGAAATACATCTGTTTTCTTTCTTGCCAAGAGTTAGATGAGACGGCAGGTATCTCTATGGTAACCAACTGGCAGTCTAGCACAACCCCCCCCACCCCCACCCCAATAATGCTGCAGCTCCTCATTTTTACACTTACATTTTTCAATCAGATCCTGGTAGTGGACTTTGATCGCTTTGTACAGAACTAAAGCTAGCTGTCTTCCCCTGTTTCCAGGCTTTATGCTAAGCTAAGCCTTCATGCTGGCTATGGCCTTTATATGTCCTGCACAGATATGAGAGTGATATCAATCATCTCATCTAACTCTAAGAAAAAAAGCAAACTTTTGCTTAAAAAGCTACAAATAGTATTGTTAATACAATTGTGCAGTTCCCTCATCGACAACCCTGTTTTTGTTTTTCCTAGTAATAATAACATTTTTTGTTCACAGACTTGGACTACGTCTTCCAGCAGGCAGGCGTTGGACGTATTGCACTCGGATTAACTTACCAAGACCTGAGGAAAGTATTTGGAACATCAACTCCTAATGCGCGTACATTTGCGTGCTTTGACAATAATGGGGACCAGAGGTACTCCCTGATGGAGCTGAGAGCTGCTGTAGGTTTGTGAGCACATTATCGCTGACAGCAGTGAAAAGTATTGAAACCCAGTGGGGTCTGGGGGCTCGGAGTTCCCGACCCTCTTCTGTAATTGCTGCACTTTTGTGAACTGAATATTTATCATACTGATTGTGGAACAGTGGCGCTGGCATGCCCCCCTAATCACCCCTCCCTCCCCTCAGTCCACTTCAACACAACCTCAGCCACAAAACATCTTAAATTTTAACAGTTATCAATATGAGTACCTGTCTGCAGGATATCCAGCTCTTATTTTAGCAAATCCCTTTGATTATATTAATAAACCATGAAAATTAAGTGTTGTGAATTTTGAATTCCATTTTCCACACTGTTCTCGAACTTGCTTTTTTCCGGTACGTGTGTTTTGTTCTTTTTAACCAATCTGTCTCATTTCGATGTAACATTTTTGTGTATTTAGCTTCTGTGGAGGCTGTAAATGTCAGTCTGTTGCAGATGTCCTCACCCATCAACAGAAACATCTGGTACAACTCACCTGAACCTTATTTATGGAACTCCAGATAGAATTTTATGAATGTTTACAAATGACTACTAGAAATAGACTTTTTTGTGAGACATTGGTTTTGTTTTTAGACAGTTTCCTAACTTATCTGAAACACACAATTGAGCATAAGAGTAAAGATTTTTGTATGCTCTTTTCTAAGCTGAATCTGAAGTTTCTGATTTCTTTTTCTGTTGAGTGTTTTTCTCATTTATCTTCAGTTGTAGTTGCATTTGGGATCATGTGTTTAATCCATCTGTACATTTATCTGTAGTTTTGTTTTTGCAGTTTTCTCTTCTGCATAATTTGAAGGGCTATGAACACTTTGAATCACCCAGAGAAGAATTTTGAAGTGGTAACTCGTGAGGCATATGTAGCAATAACAAAATGACATAGATATTGCTTGATTGAAATTGCAGTAGACAGAAGACACATTTAGCTCACAATGTGTAACAGGTAGTATAAGAAGCACTGACCATCACTCTTTACTTGATTCATTTTATTCCATTTCTATGGACCTAATAATGGTGTATTTACATAGCAAATTTGTCATACTCAAACATTGTCGTAATCTCAAAATGGTGTAAATGTATTCTCCACCATGTTGTGAAGGGGACTGGGTTGGTAAAATTTGCTTTACGGTCTTAATTTCAACATTGTACATTTTTAAGATAATTCTGTTGTGCTTTGCATGTTGCTTATAATGTAACATGAACAAATAATTTATAAACTTAACATAGTCGACTACTTGTTTTTGCAGGACAATGGTTAGTTGAGCTCAAAATGTAATGTAGCTTTGGCCATCATGACTTAGATTTTGGGTCCGTGCAGCTACTGTACATGAGAGATTTTACGAATGTGTTTTTGTGTGAGCACCAATGAATAAAGACACACTTAAAGGTTTGATTTGGAGTCTGTCTGGTGTTTTGAGACATAAAGTGAGATATTCTGTCCTCAGGTGGTGGTTAACTGTTTTTACTAGAATGTTGCACATCACTTCATCACATTTAATCCAGTCTGAAATATACAAAAAGAAGCGATGAAGATGTTTTAACAAACGTATTTACAGTTTTCTGACATACTTGTACAAAAAAAACCTCTCTTAGATGCTTTAACAACATTCTGGACAAAATCATTTCTCACAGATATTTATGCCAGTGCCCCTTTGGCCCTCCAGTCCCGGGACAAAAGCCCCAGCAGCTCCTCTTCCTCCTCCTCTTCCTCCTCAATGCTGCCATCAATCTCCATTTGTTGCTCCTTCCTGGACAGTGGTTTGCTTTTCACCACATCGCGCTTGTCTCTCAGCAGCTCAACCCTCCTGTAGCACTCAATTTGTTCATCGATTTCGTCGATCTGACGTTCAAGGCGGCCCTCCTCGTCGTCCTCAGCCACGATAGCCTCTGATTTTGTGTTCACCTGTCGCATCTCCTTCTGAAACTCTTCCCATTCCTTGTCCATTTGATCTTTGGGCGCGTCAACGTTGCGCACTTTAGCATCTCTTATTGGATCATCGAAGAAGCCCTCCGGCAGCGCCTCAGCTGTGTTTTCTTTCTTTTCTGCGCTTTTCTCCTGCACATCTGCTTTGAGGATGGACCCAGAGTGGGAAATGGCGGGTGTGGATGGGATGGAGCTGTCAAAGAAATCAGCTGGTAGTCCTGCAGCTTCAGCCCTTTGAGGAGGGGGGTTTGTGGTTCCTGTCTGACCTGCCTCTTCAGCATCTGCTTCATCATCTTCTTCCTCATCATAAACTCCAGCCAAGAGACTCAAACCTGCAGACTTGTGAGCAGAAACAGCTTCCTTTTCACTGGATTTCTCAAAGAAATTTCTTGGCAGCCCTGAGGCAGACTGGCCTGCAACCGGCGCTGGTTTCGCCTTTTTACCGTTAACGTCTTCCTCGTCCGATGCTTTCCTCTTCACTGGTTGGTTCTGTGGAGTCACTGGCTGACTCTTTTCTCCCTTCAGCTCGGCAACTTTCTCTTTGTGCTGTTTACCGAGGACATGAGCCGCCCACAGCAGCTCGGACTTCACCTGCACACTGCACAGCACACAGCTGAGGTGCCCGAGGCTGTTGTATTTAGCAAAAGGAGACTCGACGCGCTTCTTGTCTGTCGATTGTCTTTGTTTTTCTCTCATCAAGCGCCGCAGTTCCTCTTGGTTTACAACTTTCTTCCCTTTCTTAGCAGCTGCCATTTTTGAAAACAACTTGTGAGCTAGCTAGCTAGCTGCTTCTTGCTCTGAAGTGTGTCTCATAAAGATGACACTCATGCACGAATTCGCGTTCAAACTGGAGGGGGGGGGGGTTGTTGGATGATCTCGCGAGATTAGCAAGCTAGCGGAGACGGTTAGCTCAGCTGGTTCATTGTGCCGTCTGAATTTTGCCGCAAAGCAAATTGAATTGATGCAAGTTTAAAGCGTATAACTCAGAAGCGGTGGGTAAGACAACGATGTAGTCGTTTGCTGTTCGTTCTTACTTTTAGCTGTGTGTTAATTTAGTGCGTGTGTGTTTTGTTATGTTAGTATTATTTTCTGTTTTCATCGCCGCACCCACCGTATTCATTTTTTATTGTGGGCTAGCTAGCTACCAAACTCTGCTGGGAGCTAATGTTGGCTTTGGAACCAGACAGCAGGTGTAACGTTATTTGAATAATACAGAGCAACGATCTTAACAACGTTTAATGACGCGACGCTGAATTTAAATTATATTTGCGGATATTGCTAATGCTCACTAGCCCCCAGATTTATTCACCAGCCTGTAGCTTAGTGATTAGTTAACCCGGTAACCTACGACAGTCATCATGACAGGTGAGAAGATACGCGCCATGCGGAAGGACCACAACAAACAAACAAATAAAAATGAAGAGATTATGGACACTTACGAAGAGACCTCTAACGGCACTATTCCCAACGGTACCAGTAACCATTTCAAATCCAACAAGGCTTTTCAGAAATCAATCAAAACCTCCGTACTGCAGCAGCAGCTCAATGCAAACAACATTAACGGCAACTCATCATCAGTTGGCACTATAGTCAATGATAACAACAAAAACCCAATAATCCTGACAAGTGAGGACTTGGAGTTCCCTGTTCACGAATGCGTGTTCAAGGGAGATGTGCGTCGGCTCTCCTCTCTCATCAGGACCCATAGCATCTCTCAGAAGGATGTACATGGTAAGCTTTCTGATATTACCTGATTTCTTTTTGAGTAATTTATTAAAATCATTACATGTGTGGTATTATTGATGGTTATATTTATCTGTATTTATTGTCTTAACGTGCTTCTCTTTTTAGGGAACACGCCTCTTCACCTGGCTGTGATGCTGGGCCACAAAGGTAAATCTGAACGTTAGTGTGATCTTGTATTGAATGTATTGAACTTGTTTTTGTTTTTTGTTTTTTATCTTAACAGCCTATTGTTATACACCGGATTAACCTAAATGAACAAAAAGCTTCTCAGAAGATAATCTACCAGTCTAAATTTCAGCCCAGAAAATTACAGTAAATCTGCCTTGGTCCATGGCCTTGCATCTGTCATAATGTGGCTTTATTGAAACAGTTTGAGGCATCCTCATTAAAAGGCCATTATAAAGAAACAGTCAGTTCTGCTATTCTTGGAGTAGCATCCGTACTCCTGCAGCACTCAGCATCTCAGCATGTCTTTTCTGACCTCTGCAGTGACATAACATACAAGTGGTCTAATGGTTTGATAAAGAGAAAAAAAGAATATCTCTCCCCTCCTTGCTTTGAGAAGTGGTTTAGTGATGTGGTGTCTTTATTAAGTACTTCCAATCTGACTCATACTATGAATTTGTTCAGATTCGGGGTCCCTTTATTGATTAAATCAGAGAGCAAATAGACTTGGCTACAAATAAGTAGTGTATGCTGATTTATCTGCCCCTCTTGAGTGTGGCTTAATGTATTTGACCTACCTTTTAAATCATACTTAGTATATGTCCCTGGACTGTGCCAATGTACGGATAGTTCCAGCCCTGCATGGACATTTCTATCATGGCAGCGATGAACACTGGAGATATAGGATATCTGGGCATGCATAAACAATTATTTACTCCAGAAACCTTTTTTTTCTCTTTTATTGTTTTTGTATATAAGAGTTGAGAATAAACAAACAAACAATAAACATCCACGATGTAAAAACAGAAGAGCATCCCTCTTCCAGGACAGAAGTAGTAGCTGCCAATAGCTGATGCTGACCTTAATGAAACTTGCAAAATGAGTTCTAGGTTTGTCATCACTTGAAGATTACTAGTCTGTTCATGGACATCCTTTATCTAGGCTTCACTTCAAAGTTAATATTAAAATTTCAACATTTACTTTATATATTTGTATTGACTGTTCACAATAACAAAATGAAACATGCTGAGTGTGTGCAGAATAAAAACAGACTTAATCACATTTGTCTGTATGATAATTTGCTTATTTTCCTTTCAGAATGTGCCCTGCTTCTGCTGGCCCACAATGCACCTGTAAAGATAAAGAACGCACAGGGATGGAGTCCTTTAGCAGAGGCCATCAGCTACGGCGACAGGCAAATGAGTAAGTTATGTCAGCAGTGCTGTCAATAGCTGTATGCTGTCCTGGGCTTTTCATAATTAGGATGTGTTTGTGGTAATCTCAGTGGCATACCTGCGATAATTCACCCTCAGTGTTTTGACATCTAAGTCACGAAGTCCCCAAAAAAATCAAGGGGGCTAAATACTTTAAGAGGCCACAGCGTATGTGGGAGTGTTCAGTATCTATAAAAATGTGACTGCTATCTCGTCAGCCCAGCTAAAAAGCTAAAGGCGGGGGATTTTCTCTGAGCGGTCGTCATCCAGATGGGCTGGAGCTCAGCCTGAATGATGGCTTAGTGTTAGGAAGCCCTGAGCTTACAGCCTGGTCACCACCCTGCTTAATGATGCCACTGCTTTTAAATCTGACATCCACTGAAAAGAGATTCACTGACCCCTTTTTTTTTTTTTTTTTAGGTCTGTTGTTAATTTTGTATAATTCACTAAAGATAAAGGAAAATATGAAGGCCAGGCTTAATTTCTAGTAAAGGGACTGAGCACTAAATAGTTTATCCCAGTTTTTGTTGCTAAGCTGAGATCACTAATTTCAGTTGTTGCTGTTTGGCTGTATAGATAACGTTATGGTGAATTATCAACATCCTGATTTTATGTTGCCTCTCATGGGGATTGTGAGGCCCAGCAGTTTGAGCAATGACCCTCGACCTTGTTAGTATGCGTCTCGACTCTCCGTGCCTGCTGTGGCAGGCTGGCTTGGGACTGGGACCAGGAGTTTCGCTAGGAGAAGGTCACATCATTCACAAGGGTGAAGGGGAGGCAGGGAAGCAGAGAGAGAGGGGGCTGGGTACATTCACACCATCAGCAAGGACATGCAAAGAAAGTCAAACTCTGACAGTGTGGTGTTTAGATTTAGATTTTGGGTTAGATAAAATGCAGCACACAGCTGTGCTGTCACTCAGAGAGCGGGACAAATGTAGAATAATGTGTTCCTAATAGCAAATGTGTAGGTTACATCTTTTCACGAAGTACTGCAGTCTTGTCATTAGTCATCACCTTTCGCTTTTACACATGTGCACATTGCGTCAGTAGCTTGCTCACTGGTGGTCTGTGTGTGCCCGAACGCAGCAAGTGCCTCCTCAGCACTTCTCTGCTCAGTCCACATCCATTCTCAGTCCAGTATTTCCAGCCTGGTCAAGATAACCAGGGTGCGTTTGAAATATCTTATATACATTTTTTTTTTAGTCGATATATAATGTTGATTTATTATGGTTGATCCGGCATCATTAAGTGTTTGCTGGTCAATTTGTGAGAGAGAGCTCAGCTTCTTGGGACAGTGTGTTCAGCTGATCCAATCAGTGCTACTGGTGCATGTAATATGAAATATGTTGCTTCTGTACGGAAATTAATTATAGCAGAGTAGCAATGTTCACTCACGTTTATGTGTAACACTAAAAATCTGCGCAGGGTGCTGGTTGAGTTCTGTGGACCGTACTGAAATAAATGCATGACACTCAAATCTCTGTCTCTCAGTATTATAGATCGTCCAAAAACTGAGTGTAACTGATGCTGACTTTAATATTTTAGAGTTTCAAAACATATGATATTGACACACACTCAAATGGTCAGTTTATTAGGTACACCTGTACAAGCTGTTGTTCCCTAAAGTGTACTTTCATGGTGCAAATAATGTTCAGGCTTTGTTGACACTGTCATAGAGGTGTTATTTAAATGACATGTTTTAGCATTGATATCATAGTCGCTGGTGGTGGTGTACTGGACTGCAGTATATTCAGAGGTGTTTTTGATATTCTGCGTTGGCATTTCTCTGCTGCAGTTTCTTGTTATTTATCTGCCAACACGTATGCTGATACTGTTATACGTGTGACAAGCTAAAATCAGCCGAAACGATCAACTGTGTCCATGTGTCAGCCAGACAGTAATTGGGAAGCCAAGCTGTGTGCTCTTTTAGAACAACTGTATTTCAAGTGTTGTAAGAAATTGGCCTGCATACCTTACTCAGCATCATTTAGGTGTGAATGTGTATAGCTGACATGAGAGAATGACTGAATATATTCTTTCTCACCCTCTTTCCTTAGTCACAGCAATACTGCGGAAGTTAAAGCAGCAGTCCAGGGAGAGTGTGGAAGATAAGAGGCCAAAATTACTGAAAGCTCTCAGGGAGGTGAGGATCACAGCTGACTTCACTTCCACAGATGTTTCTGCCACACCAAACCCAAGTGTGGAACTGCTGTCATTTTGCATCACAGAACTTTCACTCCGTCATATTTTAAAAATCTCTGCAGGTTTGATTTGCATAAATGACTATTGCTCGTCCTTGAGGATGCATATTAATTGCTGCAATGCATAGTGTGAAATCTTCACTGTACTTTACTTGTCGTCTAACCAGTGAAGTTATGATGCATCAGTTGAAGCCTTTAGTCTGAAATGTTTGTTTCTATTCTGTAGCTTGGTGACTTTTATCTGGAGCTGCATTGGGATTTTCAGAGCTGGGGTGAGTTTTCTTATTTCCCACAAATATAAAGTTGTTTACATGCTCTATTCTCAAACCTTATACCAACACTTTTAAATCTTGTAGCATCAGCCACACTTGAACTTATTCATGTTCTCATCTGTATCGTAGTGCCTTTGTTGTCCCGGATGCTGCCATCTGATGCTTGTAAAATCTACAAGCAGGGCATCAATATTAGGTAAGACATCAAATACTGGAATAAGGTTGTTAATGTTCCTAATGAGAGAATCTTAATTCACTGAAAGTTTGAAGCAGCAAATGGTAGATATCCAGGTCGAAGACTTCTTTTAGATCTAAAAAGTAGGGCGCAACAGTCTTCACAGACCCTCTCGTCTCTTCTCTCTCTTTTAATTTAGACTTGACACCACTCTCATAGACTTCACTGATATGAAGTGTCAGCGCGGAGATCTTAGTTTCATTTTCAACGGCGACGCTGCACCCTCCCAGTCCTTCGTGGTTCTGGACAACGAAGCGAAAGTGTACCAAAGAATACACCACGAGGTTAGCGAGTGGTAATCGCTACATCTGTGTTTCACACTGTGTCATCAGCTGTTGAAGAACAGTGAGACCTAACTCTAAAGCTGTTTTTCTCAAAGGAGTCAGAGATGGAGACTGAAGAAGAGGTGGATATTCTGATGAGCAGTGACGTCTACTCTGCAACTCTGTCTACCAAGTCCATCACTTTCTCCCGCAGTCAGATCGGCTGGCTCTTCAGAGAGGATAAAACAGTAAGGCTCTTGTGATAGAGAAAGCAAACACAGTGAGACTACTTCATGATGAAAAACGGTTGCGTAAAGTTTTCAGAACTTGAATCCCCTGCACACCCACACTGTGTCTGATTAAACTTCTGCTCGGGTTGATGGGTGGAGCTTTGCTGGGAATTATGTGAGTTCACCAGCCTAGTAAGAATGATAAAGGTGAAATTATTCCTTGTCCTGCCCGAACAGGTTCAACAAAGCTAACAGGGAGAGCGAGGGAGACGATCAAACAATAAGCCAGAAAAAACAAAGGTGTAACAAACAATATTAGACATATAGAGCCTCATTCAGTTTATTTGTCCCTGCAAGCTTTACCAGTAAGCTCCTCCACCCATAATAGCAGGGCACTGTTACAAGTAAAACTAGATGGAATGCATCCATATTATTTACACTTGTTTTCCTTCTCAGGCAGAATTATCAAAACCACCTGTTTGGGTACTTTGACTTGTCATTTGTTTGCAGAGCATGCAATAATCTAAACATGAAAGTTTTATATGTTTATATTAACTCTTTCTAAAAGCAAAGTTTACAAAGTGATTTCTCTAATACAGCCTGTGTAGCACAGTCAAAGTTATTCTGATGTCTGAAATGTTTTGCTGCACAATGACTGTGAAAGATCTGTGTGTACTTTATCGCCTCTCTCTGTTCAGTGTCTGTATAAACTTACACACATTTGACTGCTGACTGGGATGAGAGAAGATGAAGAAAATGAAACCTGTAACCTCTTGTAAAGTTAGCACAGTCCTATGCTCAGGCTGCTCCTTGGCACATTTTAAGAAGCAGAACTTGAAATCGCTGGGTGACGAAACACCAAAATCTACTTGTTTTCTGTACAGGAGAGAGTTGGAAACTTCCTGGCTGACTTCTATGCAGTAAACGGTCTGGTGCTAGAGTCGAGAAAGCGGCGAGAGCACCTCAGTGAGGAGGACATCCTGAGGAACAAAGCCATCATGGAGAGCTTGAGTAAAGGAGGCAGCATCAGTGAACAGAACTTTGAGGTGAGATGAAAGAAAGCCAACAGTCCGTCTTGATTCACTAATGGTAAATAGTAAAGGAGCTCTGATGATTGTGATTATGCCGTTGACTGATATCTTCTTGTTCCCAGCCTGTGAGGAGGCAGTCCCTCACAGCTCCAGCCCCCAACACCATTTCTTGGGAAGAGTACATCACTGCAGAGCATGGAAAGTAAGTATCTGGTATTTTCTTTGATTTCATCAGTCCTTACCGTGATTAGCCAGTTATTCGCCGCAGCTACAAGAACAATTGTATGAACTGTATGAACAATCTGAATTCCATGTGAACCACCATAGATTATAAAAAGCAATGTCTTTGTGTGTTTGTCTGTGTCTTTCCCCACCTCCAGGCCACCTCATCTTGGGAGAGAGCTTGTGTGCAAGGAAAGCAAGAAGAACTTCAAAGCTACTGTAGCCATGAGCCAGGATTTCCCTCTAGGCATTGAGTCGTAAGTAACATCCTTTCCTCCTTAGATCTATTTACAAAGCTTTCTGCACAGATTGATCCTGGGTGAATACACTGGGATACACTTGGGATTTTAGAAAAGGGTAGTGTGGAGATGAAATAATTCAGATCAGATAATTGGGCCAGGTAGACGCGAGGGCTTCACTGATTGCGTGGGGGAGCCACAGATGAGATGCTTGCAAAATCAACTGCTCCATCATGTGACGACAGAATTTCAGTGTTTTACATTATTATTTAGCCCCAGAAGGGTATGACGTAGCTGTGCATGCACTGTTTGAAGGACGGGGGGGCATATAGGTGCATGAATAAAGACATATAGGCTTATGTCTTTATTTATGCACCTTGTGGCATGAATAAAGACATAAGCCTATATGTCTTTATAGGCTTATGTCTATAAAGACATATAGGTGAAATCAAATTTCACCTGTGCTCAGGTGAAATTGGTTTGGGCTGTGCCTTCTGATTTGGCCAAATAAATAAATGAAAATATTACCCGCTCCACGGGCTCGATTTGGATAAACCGCAACATTACAAATACTTTTGCCTGTCCACCAGACTTTATGTAACCTAACCTAATCCAAGACACATTTTTTTATATATTTTCCCAAAGTAACTTTTTTTTAAACCCATGGTCAGGTTATCCAAATAATGTCTACATGGAAAGCCAAAATAGTGTTTTCTTTGCTGTGAATCATGACCATGTGAGAAAGAGCTTCATGGAGAGCAAACAAGATCTGAGAAAAAGAGAAATTGGTTTTAGAATTCAAATGGGATGTGGTTTGTAATGGGTTACAGGCAGCACTGTAAAACATTACTGGGACATAATGTAGCAAATTGCTTTATCTCTTTTACTGAATGAACCTTAATGGAGCCAGCAATAAAACCCCACCCTTTATAATAGCTAATGGTTTGTAATGCGATTTGTGTCCTGTGCTTTATAATGTTAAAAATATGTTCTTAGTACTTTTTGTAGTACAAGATAAATCTGAGTGGTGGCAAGATAATAAATGATAAAGAAAATGAGAACAAATATTTCTGCTGCACATTTGACTCTTTGGTAACCTGCTAACTCTTTATTTGCTTTGGAGGTGGTTTTCATTACATTTACACTCCAGCATGTCCAGCCAAACTTACTCACATAGTCTCATGTTTCCTAATCTTATCAGTTATTTCT
Organism: Toxotes lorentzi; assembly: GCA_037833715.1. NCBI lineage: Eukaryota > Metazoa > Chordata > Actinopteri > Toxotidae > Toxotes > Toxotes lorentzi. Next base: position 13,684,739 of record JBBMJY010000006.1, read on the forward strand.
CATCCTCAAGGATACTCGCCTGGCCGATTAATCGATTAACTAATCAGAAGAAAAAGAATCTGCCGTTTTATAACTATTTTGATAGTTTATTAACTGTCATTTTACCACAGTAATAATTTAATGGTCTTAGGTTCTCAAATGTGAAAAATGTTAGTCAGTATTCTTTGTTCTCTCAAGATCTCAAATTGCAGTTTGCCCTAATCCCCTTTCTGTTGTTGTCGAGACTTCAGGAGTTTGTCTGTACCTGACAGGAAATGTTGGCAAAGAAAGGGCTGTGAAAAAAAACTGCTGACTCACTTTCCACTGCCTGCAGGTTACTAAACGTGTTGGAGGTCATAGCCCCGTTCAAGCACTTCAACAAACTCCGTGAGTTTGTTCAGATGAAACTTCCTCCTGGGTTTCCAGTCAAACTCGGTACGTGTACTTCGATCTACTGCTGTGTTCCTGTGTGTGGGTGAGCTTCAAGAGAACAGTCACAAAAACAACATGTTTTCTTCTTTGGTTTCCTCTCTCGCAGACATCCCCGTCTTCCCCACGATCACAGCAACTGTCACCTTTCAGGAATTCCGCTACGACGACTTTGAAGAGTCAATCTTCTTCATCCCTGCTGAATACAAAGAAGATCCCAGTCGCTTCCCAGACCTCTGACCAGTAAACACAACTGACACAAACAGGAATTGACCAGCGAGTAAATATGTTTGGGGGTTGGGAAACACAAATGAGGAATCTTGTATTGTTTAATACAAGATTCCTATATATGAATAATATATATATGAATAAAAAGAAAAACGCAAGGACAGCTGGTCTTATTGATCAGTTGTTATTCATTTTGCTGATGGATCCAAAGCATATCAATGCAAACAGCTGTTACAGAGCACCATCTCAAATATAGATGCGTACAGGCAGTCGTTTTTGTGAAATGAGTGATAGCTTTCATTGTACTCGCTGTTCACCTACTGAGCAGTTATATCAGCCGCTCAGTGCTGCTGTTCTCTCCTGTGAAAGCTGTCAGAAAACTCAGCCTGGACTCTTCATCGGCACCATTTTAATATTTACTATATCTCCTCATTTCCAGGGACTGAAGAACTTTCATTCTTGAAACTGACACCGTCATGTGTAAATAATTCACGCCTCATTTGAAATTCATAACAAAAAGAATCACAAATATAGCTATATCATCAAACTGAGCTTAATATTATATATAAAGATACTCAAAGGCGTAACACTGTGTAGCAATACATTTCCAGTACTTCAGAATGTTTTTAACCAGCTGGGACAAGGTTTAGCATTAAAAAAACAACAGTTCAATGTCCAGGTCTTTTCCCCTGTGCAGGATGCAGTCTCCTGTATTTTCAGGTTAGCTCATGTTACCTCTCGACTGTCTCCATGTTTGTCGTGATAGTATGAATTCTGTGCTCAGTGTGAGTGAATAATTGTACTGTATCAAGGGTTATTGTATGTACGTTTGTGTGTGGGAGAACCCAGATGGGATATCAGGTAAACTGTTCTTAGTTTAATACTGCACTGATATAAAGTATATTTAAGGCATGCTACGGCTGTGTTGGCCTACTGGATCACATGCATCTTTAAGCTATATTCTCTCAACGATTGTTATATTACCTGCAGACTCACTGGTATTTGGATTAAGGAAAAACTGAAAATTGTAACACTAACACTTTGAAACACCTTTTAGTGCTTATAAAATCTCTCCTTGATTGTAGTCTGCGCATAATTTATTTATTTATTATTATTTTTTTAAGTCTAAGGAGAGTAAACGAAGCTGTGAAGTTGATATTGCTGGATATCCCAAAATTGCCCAGATGGGAAATTGTCTGATCCATTGAGTTTTCTCTGGCTTCAGCTGATATGTACTGCAACCATACCTACTTCACATCCCTTTAAATAAAGCACCAGCATCATGTTTCAACTGACTTTGTGCAAGTATAATAAAAAAAAATAGTTCTGAATGATGCTTCCAAATACGGGTGAATAATATGTCAATATCAGTTTGTCAGCAGATTTTTTTTTCCCCACATCATTTAAACCATTAAGTACTTTGACTTGTCATTTGTTGAATTTGCAGGGTCATCCTTAGCCCCAGTGTGCCTCTTCTGTGCTGCCATTACATTCGAATATCAGAGGTAAGCATCCGATTTTCCTAAAAGTAATTACCTTGTGATCTTTGAAAAACCCAGAGGGCTTTTCCGCTGTCACTCTTCTGAAGGTATTTCCACAATCCTCAAAGACTCTTGAAGGCATTTGGATGAAAAAATATGCGTATATCTACATTCAGTTATCAGTTTATACTGTGCACCTACCTACATCAGAATACCATCTGATACAACGGTGGATTACAAATAAAAAGTGCAGCTTGCAAAATGGCTTAACAGAATTGGGTGCAATGGACAAAGTATTTTTTCATCCAGGTGGTTTTTTACAACCCTCTGAATTAAAAAAAAAAAAAAAAAAAATCACAGGATATTTATTTTTCAGGAAAAATTAATTCTCAGTGTAATGAGGATACATGAGAGGCACAAACTAGGGCAAGGTTTATCAAAATCACACTCCTGTCTGCTTATTGTACCTGTTAACAGTAGATGAGTGCTGGGTGATAGAACAGTGTATGCAGAGATGATCCAGATTCTGCCACTGTCAGATTTTGAGTATCATGTGACTTCACAAATTAATATCTCTGATTGCATTAGGGTATTATGGGCAGTTTTAAGTCTGACTGCCTCATGGCCTTTCTTGCACCAATGTGATGGTTGCACATTTAGTTGTCAGGTATTTATTTAGCTCGATCAGCCAAGATGTTTGCGTTTGCTTATTTTACACACATTCTGTCAGTAGATTTGGGGCAGTATCCTCCCCTTATGTGTCACGCCCACCTGAGGTAAAAGCTAAAAATGACGAATTTAAAGTCTAGGTTCTCCAAATAGGCTTTATTATAAAAGAAATCCTTGATAAAACAATCAATACTTTCAAATGACAAGAAGCAGATGTAGTAACTGTTTCCAAAAAGATGGGCATAGAGGCCTGAGCTTCACACCACAACACTAAACAAAAATGTAAAGATACAATATGAAGAAGAGACGAACTCTCACAACACAAGCTCAAGAAAGCAAAGCAAGCCTACTTCCAGTTTTAACTGATTACATTTGTAGAGGCAAAAAGCACATGGGTACTTTAACAGTCTATGATTGTGGAAAAATCAAACACTTCACATTTTAGATCCACCCTCATGGGGACAACAAAAAAAAGTTGTTCTGTAACACGTAACAACCAAAATGGAGGGATAATGTGGGAAAAAACAGGACGGACCTCTCAGTCGCTGACATCCATGTCCTCTTCATGGTGATCGTCAGCACCGTTAACTTTGGCCTGCTTCATGGGCCGTGCTCTGCCGTTACCTTCTACTGACTGAGGAGACAAAGCAGAGTCGTCTGAATCCTTCCTGTCCTCCCTCTCCTTCTCGCTGTCATAGCCTTGTTCTTCTTCGTCGTAATCCCTGGTGATCTGTGAAAGGAAACCAATGGATGTGACATTTTAAAAGAATGAACACCTCCGGTCTGGTTTACATCAGAATAGCAATGCTCACAGTGTGTTAGACTGAAGAGTGTCTCAGATACACTAAAACCAACCTTAACATCTCCTTTCTCGCCATCCGATTTCCTCTCCCGCTCTCTTTCTTTGTCCTTACTTTTCTTTTTCTTGCTGGTGGAGTGTTCGCGTTCCTCACGACTGCGATCTTTATCGCTCCTGCGGTCCCTTTCCTTATCCCTTTTCTTCTCCTTCTTATGTCTGTAGAGGGAAGAGAGGAAAAGTCTGAGCTGTCATACCCAGGATGTGCCATGCAAAGGATATTTAGGTTGATTCAGCACCTCAGGCTAAGTTTATTTGGTCTGAATCAATGAAATGAGATTACACATTGTTGCCTTTTAGTTCAAAGTAAGTTTTTGACCTTGGTCTGGATCAAATGAACAGAACTATGTTCATTTGATGTAAACTCACCTACATGTACCCAATCAAATGCACCCAAATTTGTTTTAATCATATATGATAGATATGAAATCACCCATTACCGTTGTTAAAAACAAATTACTTCATCAGGATCTTAAAATAAGCCTAGTGATTAACTATTGTGTGCTTTGTATTACCCACAAATATTTCACATCAGCACACCAACCTTCGAGGAGATGGAGACCTGGAGCTTCTCCTTTTAGGGGACTTTCTAGGAGATCGGCTGCTGCTGCGACTTCTCCTGCGTCTCCTGTGAAGTGGAATGAGACAAAAACTGAGGTTAACACTGTAGCGTGACTTGGAAACAGAGGTTTGAGAAGCTGTTCAACTACATTTTGCTAAAGCACATGAAGACCCAGGATGTACTCACCGGCTCACACTGCGTGACCTCCTGGTAGTGCTGTAGCTTTTGGGTGGTGTTTTGGATCTTCTTCTCCCAGAGTCATCTTTCTTTCTATCTCTGTAAATAAATGAAATGTTTTCAGATTTCACACAGGCTGTTGCTCAGAGAGAAGGCTAAATGCAATCTTTTGACACAGTTAATCCACCTGGATCTGCTTCGAGATCGTCTGCTTCGGTCTCTGGAGTGGGTGTGTCTTCTGCGTGGGCTTTTGGAGCGCCTCCTGCTTCTCGAGCTTGATCGTCGCCTCGATCTGCTTCTGGTTCGCCTGCAAACAGACATTCAAACCATTTAGCTTTTTGGTTTGCTGACAAAGCTTCTTCTCAGCTGTTCACTTCATCAACAGAAGATTTCACCTGTGTCTTGAACGCGATCTTGACCATCTCCTCCTGGACCTGGACCGAGAGTGCTTCCTTTTGCTCTCCTTATCTGCAGGACATCAAAAACAGACACTGTTTAGGATTTTCAAGGTGCGATATTACACATTCAACATGAGTGTAAGGTCGAATAAAGTGGTTTTAATTATGACTGCTTAGTGCTGCAATGCAGACAAAACAGACACAGGAGAATGCAAAGTCAACGTCCTGGCAAGAAAGTCCTCCCAACTTTTGTCCACTCACTTCCAGGTTCAATAGCAGCAGAAATGAGTGACTGAGCCTCTCTGACTCTCTTCATTGCTTCTTCGATTTCTTTATTAGCTGCATCAGCCTTCAGGCCAGGATTCAGGTTTAACCCTGCAGCCAGGGGATTCAGTCTAAACAAAGGAAAATTCATTAGTTGACTCATCATTTCCACAAAACACACCAACACATCAGTTTCTTTACTTTGTCATTTAGTTTACAGACAACAAAGGAGCATCTTTATACAAACGCACTTTGGATCTGTCATGAACTTCAACAGCTGATCAGCAGCCTGTGAAGAGAGAGTGCAAAAAATATTGTCAAGTACACTGCATATTAAACAATGCACATTTTGGAAAATAACAAATCACTGTTACTCAAGACGAGCTCTCACCTGGGGATTCATATTGGGTCCTGGGAAGCCAAACGCAGTCATTGCATCCATGTTCGGAGCACCAAAAGGGTTCCCTCCAATCTGGGAAAAAAAAAAAACATGCACACATAAGCATGTGAAGCCTCTTTTGTTTTGCTAGTTCATTGTTCAGATCTTGACATCTTAACAAGGGCTCATGTTCTAATACTGGTGTTAAAATTTGGAAATAATGACACTGACAGACATGGCCACGGATCACTGTTTCAGTTCCAACTCATCATCACACAAAAGACAATATTACCCATAAATGGGACAGTTTTCAAATGTGAAATGTGCTGAGGTGGGTTTGTTTTGTCAACTCAACTGTTAGCAAGTGCTCAGAGGAATGGAAATTTGAACATCTTTCATCTGTGGCACACTACTGTCATGTAATCACATTTTCAAAAAAACACATTTAAACTTCAGCTATTTTTATGTGGCCCTGTAATGTTTGCTAGGGCTGCACCAAAACATAAAAAAAAAAAAAGCGATCAACTAATCAATTAGTTAACTAATCACTGCAGTTTTATACATTAAATGTTTCAATGGTCAGAGAATCTGAACCACACAGTGAATTTGAAGTCTTACAGGTGGATTGGGGATGGGGTTGGGTGTCGGAAGAAGTCCTCCTCCTGGAAGAATTCCTGCAACAGCATTTGCTGGCGCCAACAGTGACAAAGCTTTAGCCTCATCTGGAATAGATCCTACAGGAAAATAAAATCAGGCATTAGGAGAGAACAACAACTTGACACATATCAACTACAGAGAGACATTGTGGAAAAAGACAAAGAAAAAAAAGTCTTCACACTGCATTTCTTCAAATTAGGTTCAACAAAATGGTTACCTTACAGATCAGAGAAGAGTTCCCTTAACTCAACAAAATCATTGCAGTGACATAACTATTGCTGGAATAAATCACACTACTCCAATGAACACTGCCAAGAATATATCACCTGAACGTGTTTTTTAAGTCATGAACCAAACGTTAGCAAGCACAGCTGCTTCTCCAGTTGGGTGTGCCCTCAATTTTCATTTAGACGTTTACTGAAACAAGCGACTCACGTTGGCGGCTTCGCTACTAAAAGCACACAGAGAAAAATCGAGATACACACAACAAAGAGAAATTTAGGGATTTGGCAAGAACACTATACAAGCTATCAGTGTCTACTTACCAAAACACATTTCAGAGGATAAATTGGTTTATACACTAGATGGCAATAACAGAATTAAGGGTAGGTAGCGTGCCATTTGTACATCATTATTTTAGTATTCTTACCTGTCACTGCATCAATTAAGCAAACCTGGACCGAGGATGAGTGGGTTGATTAATCTGCACTACCACAATCCAATTAATGATTTATTTTATCATCTTTGTTTGCAATATGCCTCTGATTTTATTTAAAAATGACCCAAAATTAACAAATAAAACACCTCAAAATCATCTCAGTAAATCCACCCCCAAGAACAACTCTTTCACATAAATACGGACACACAATAATGACAACATTTAAACAAAGAAGCACACTGGAGAGAGAAATTGCTGCAGGAGACAAAACTGTTGGATGGTATTTTCAGCAGGGCCTGGTATACAGGACTGGCTGAGCCAGGAAAAAGAACTGTAAAACACAACAACAAAAGAAGACCACTGTTAAAGAGAATATTGCACCAACATTATGTCATGATGGGTGGGTATCTTAGACAGCTTATGACGAGATGGAGTTAAACTGGTATATCAGACAACCAATCACTGACTAGTCTTCCCCTTTTTGAAGCCTCAAACTTTGCTCATAGCGTTGAGATAATGTGAATTTTCAAAGTTAAGTCGGTGCAGTGTCAGCTACCTGTGTACTGTGGTTTTTGCACAGCTGATTATCAACACACGGTCTCTTTGTACAGCCTTCTGCCACCAGACCCAAATAACTGACTGTCGTTAAGAGTGTTTTATCTCAGCAGTAAATTTAACCATTTTTAAACAGGATGAGGCTGGATATCCTCTTTTTTTTATATTACTGTCAGTAAATCTCATGAAAAGGCCAAAGCCAACTTCCCAGTAACAATATCAGTTCATTTTTATACTCCAACAGGAGTAAATAGTGCATTTGTTGGGGGCTATTTTCAGCGGCAGATTAATACACATTTAGTGCACTTGTGAGCATTTACAGCAGCAGGATGAGGCCTTTGGCAGTAACTCAAAACAAACTGCAGTGCCAGCGTTCATTATGAAGAACAAACATGTCACCCAGAGCAGCAGCATGGCTCACTGATGAGCTTTTAATACGCTTTGGACACCGGCCTTTTTGTCTTTTCATAGGATTTGTTGACATTAAAAATTAAGAATATTGCCAGCCTTATCTGCTAAGGAACAAAGCTTTGGCCATAAAATTAATGGCTAAGCAGTGTTCAAAAGTGCTGCAAAATACTGCAGAATAAGCACTATTTCAGGCTATGTCATTGATTTCTGACCTTTATGCTCTAAACTAAACCACCTAGAAAAGATAAATTAGACAGGGAAAGAGAAAGAGAGAGAAAAGGACACAAAAAGAGAGGGGTGGGGCTTGAATGCTTGCTGGCCTTTGCAAATGTCTACAATCCCCTGTTGGCAGGCAGAGGACCACTTTCAGCCATCAACGAGGGGGCTGCTTTTGCCTTCTTCACTACAAAAATCACATACACACACACACACATACACACACACAAATAACAGAGAGAAGTTTAACAGAGGATAGTCCAATATGGGGGAGAAAATAAAATGCATATGGTTAAGAGTTAAAACAACTTCACTTCTGAACTTTAAGGTGTCTGCGGAGCCCACAGCTTGGGGGAATGTTCAGCTCCTATTCTGTAAAACAGATTTTGGTATACTGCGCTTTCTACATGCAGAGCAAACCACTGTTTCAATTGGAGACACACAGCTTGATATGCATTTCTCCAAAGATTAGCTCCAGTTTATCAAGAGAATTAAACTGTGGTGAGAAAACCGATACGGCATGTGCTACCACAGCATGCCAAAAATCTGTCAATAAAGGTCTATTTAAACGCTTCTTATAGAGAATGGGAGGGAATGCCATTACCAGTATCGTTCAAATTATCTTACAAAGCTCACATAAACAGACCAAGGTGAGCTGACTCGTGCACTTCACAAATGGGACCGATGAAATCGTTTTTAATCATTAACGTTGTCACTATTTCGGAGTCATGCCATTCAATCAACAACGACCACTCACACATGGGAATAATTATGAGACCAACCTTCAGCAAACGGGACCACGATCAAGGCTCTGTCCACAAACACGGTGTTGGTCAGATGTTGAGACACTCCAACAGACTCTGGCTCCTGGAACTTCACGAAGCACACCCGAGACGTCACCGGCATCGGAGAATCACTGAGGAACCAAAACGTATTACATGAAACAACACAAAACAGTCATCTGAACACTGCATCTTGATTGATTGTAACCACATAATGTGGTCCAATCGTACCCACAAACATGAAGCTGGGTTCCTGCTTGTAAAATGTCAAGGTTTGCTCCTTTTCTCTTTTTATCTCTCTGTGTTTTTGACCATTGGCCAGACAAATCAACTTCATACTGGGTTCTTAGAAAGTGTGGCAGGCATTTTCACTATTTCCCAATTACTCCAGAACATAATCAATACTTAAATCTAAAGTGGAAATAATCCTTAATTATGTACCACATTAAAGTGGTAAAAATGTTTTTATTTTCATATTTTTCTTCCATAATTTATCGTGTAACTTCACTAATGCGAAAGCCAATATAACGGAACTCTTGTTACAACCCAAATTAAGATAATAAAAAGAAGAAGAAAAAGAAGTTGCCTCTCATTTAAACCTCTAATATTTTACAAGCTACATGGACAGGATATTATAAATAAAGGATTGTGTACTTTTGGAAAACACCACTGAGTCAGTTTACAATGGATTTCAATGTAACTTCAGGTCACGTTAACGTCTGATGTATTAGGTTACTGTTAGCTACAGGTCTGGTTAGCATGGGCCCATGTCCCCGTCCCTACCGAGCACCTTAGATGTTTGACAACCACACCGTTCCCCCAGCTAATGTGTGACTTCATTTCCATTACAAAAAACTTAATAAATCAGCAGCCAGTCAACTCACTCTGGTGGGAATAACTTTAGCTCTTCGATGGTTCCCAGAAAACCGAACAGCGTCCTCATCTGCTCCGATGTTGTGCTCGGCGACACGTTCGTCACCTGGACTACCTTCGTGGTGTAATTCATTTTTTCCCGAACCAGAACCGCGTAAACAACAACGCTAGTGTTCACCACTACACTTAAATTAAAATACAGGTCAACTACTGGCTATTAAATCGGACTGTTTGTAGGCAATTAGCTGGCTAGCTGTTAGCTCTCTACTACAACTACAGGCTGTAGCATTTCGCCGCCATGTTCAGTAAATCCCGACCAAAGTGCGCATGCGTCCACTTGAACTCCAGCCGTGAAAATAACGATCATACAGTTATTTTTAAAAAGTTTATTAGGTTTATTGGTTTATTATCACCACACATAATCGATCCATGTAATGTCAGTCATGCACACAAGTGCGTGTAAGACTAAATTTCAAGACGAAGGAATAGTTTTGCCCTGCAGTCAATAAGCAGCAGAGGTCGCCCTGCCTTTTTCTACATATAAACCTTTTTCACATGCAGTGTGTGATACAGTGTGTATGAGCTGTTTTTTTTTCTTTGTTATCATTTAATTCAATCTGGAAAGCACTGGTTCTCTTCAGTTTTTAAGGAACTGTAATCGTCATGGAGAAACATTTAGTGGTGAAATGTAACTGAGTACATTTGAGTAGTTTTTTAATGCAGGTTCCTTAAATGTGAGTATTTGTTGCTTTCCTTTTGAATTATTTTCATTTGTTTTTAATAAATTTGAGGTTTGGACTTTTGGTTTTTACTAACTAAACAATCAATCAGTTTATCAAGAAATAATCATCAGATTAATTCATAATAAAAACAATCATTATTTGGAGTCATGCACTAAATAGCTTTGCCTCAACCAGTTACAACAATAAAACATTCCTTTACTATTTCTGGTAGCAAAATTATTTTGGTCCTCTATTCTGGGAATTTACCCTTCAAAAGAAGTGTTTGAAAGATTATATATA
>JBBMJY010000006.1:13695354-13735294 GCA_037833715.1 Toxotes lorentzi
AGCTGCATTACTACGCTTGCATTTGACTCTTATATATACTCTTATTTATTTTGGTAGATATGCAGAGTTTTATTAATAGGAGAATGGACTTAATTGATTCCCCTGGCTTGTACAAAGTTTGCATGTTTATGTATGACTGTTTTTGCATTGTTGTCCCCTTTCACAATGTTCAGTCCAAGCTATTTTTGATCCCCTGCGACAGCAAAATTAACTGTTTTTGAGGTGTGACTGAGGACCGACTGAACCTTTGTCAGCCTCACTGGGCACTCTTCGGCTGCGGACCCTTCATTAAGAAAAGAGAGCAAAAATCTTTTTGGATTAATCGATTATCAAAAAACGTTACATGTTGCTAATTAAAGTAAGTCCACATGTGGTGGCTGGGGACGCCACACCACAACACCACCACTGACAAAACTGCTTTTAGCAAAACTCTCCCTACTAATGGTGTTTTTTCCCAGGAGAAACAATACAGCTTTTGTCTCCAGGCTACGTAGAACATAATCCCTACACCTGATTATAGCTGAACTGAGACAAGCAAGTTAAGGCATTCTGTGTTTGGACTAAAGAACAACTGGCCTCATTTCATCCAAATTGCGTTATGTGCAACAGTCATTGTACAATGACACCTAAAAATAGCTGTGAAGGTTCACTGTTATTGTTGTTTCATAATGATTTTCAGATCCTCATTCCATTACTCCATTATTTTAGAAGATCATTATTTAATCAAAAATGAGGTGGTGGTATTGTCCTGAAATATGTTTGTTTTTTGGACAATGTGGCCTCAATCCCAATGCTTCTTTTCACAAATTCACATCTCTAAAAATCTAAAAGTGTGCAATTAACACACATGTAGGCCAAGCTGCTTATTCTTACTAGATATTAATGTGAATTGTACATATTGTGAGTTACTGGACTTAAATCTGTTCTTTTTAAGACTTGCTTCATGCTGTTTTTTTAGCCCTATGCATTGCATCAACATTCTGAAATATATTGCACTTAGTATGAGTCAGCTTAACATTATCTTAAAGCACAAAATCTGAACAATTGATACAATTGTAAAAAAAAAAAAAAAAATCACATGCACCATTGCGACACATTTGCCAAGTATGGTTCTCTGTAATAAATATTCTCTGCGATAAATCCGGTTTCAGAGGGGTGGCCATTGAGTCATCCATCAGAGGATATTGGCACAATGGGATTCTTGTTCACGGTGTGACATGATTGGCCAGGAGAAAGCTTTACAGGGCAGATTGTAGTGGCTGTGAGGGGGACCAGACGAATAAATACCCCCAAATCCACTGGGAGATCAGAGACTTCCAGTTCAGAAGTGACCTGAGGTTTTCTTAAGAGTTGCTTTGTGTGTTGCCACAACAAGAAGGAAACATGGTCAGCCGGTGAGTTTCTCATGAATTACCACTAATAAAAGTCAGATTTTTTCAACAACGTATTTGAAAACTAATATGTTTAGTGACAGGTTTTGCTATAAGATTAAATTTTATAACTTTCTATGATGTGATTTAGAACTTGCATAGACATTTCCACAACTTGACCCTGTGACCCTGTGTAGTTAGTGTGTCTGCAGCTTATGAAGGATTTAAAAGCCCACACTGAACTCCTAGACTGTGAACTGCATGACCTGACACAGCTTTCAAAGATTTTAACAAACAGACTCACACATTTAACTTGCTGGAAATTTCATCGAGTTTCAGTGGCCTGGCTGCAGTGTTTGTTGATGTCTTTACTTTCCAATGGCAGATTTGAGCACCCAGCTGGTAACTACAAGAAGATTTTTGAGACATGTGAGGAGCTGTCTGAGTGTATTCCGGCAACAGTCACAGGTTTGTTTGCATCTTTCAGACAGAAATAGACTGTAGGCAAATAATTCTTTGACTTTGTGTACACCAAATTGCACTGTTCAGGAAATTTACATGCATGAGTCTTTTTCTTTTTTCCTCTGAGAGCACATAGCTGGCATCCAAAGCAGACTCTTAATGCATCTTTGCAAACTGATTTAAAAAATGTCTCATTCGTGTTTTTATCATTTTGGTGTTTTACAGGTAGGATTCCTTCATTTCTGAAGGGAAGTCTTCTCCGTTTGGGACCTGGGCTTTTTGAGATTGGAGATGAACCTTTCTATCATCTCTTTGACGGCCAGGCCCTCATGCACAAATTCGACTTCAAGAACGGGCAGGTCACCTACTTCCGAAGGTAAGACTTCCGGGACAATACCAATGCTTTCTCATTTTTTTAGTCCATTTCCATGATTTACCATTTACCACACTCCTGATCAAAATCAACCACCAGACACTTGAAACATGTTTTGAGATATGTAATCCATCACAGTGAGCATCATGTCATGCATATATTTTTGCTGTGTAATTGTTGTGTGGCAATGGTGTGACCACTTTTCAGAACAAGCTGCACGTACAGTTGCATTACCACCAAGAAATAATGTCATAACATCAGTGACAATTAAAAAAAGATCCACTGTGATAGATTACCACATGCAAGTGAGGTTCAAAATTCAATGAAACATTTTTTAAAGGTTCATATGTATTGTTTTGAAATGAAACAAATACATTTTACTCTTACTCTTTCCTCCTGTGTCTCAGGTTCATCAGAACAGATGCTTATGTGCGAGCCATCACAGAGAAGCGTGTGGTGATCACCGAGTTCGGCACATTTGCATATCCTGATCCCTGCAAAAACATTTTCTCCAGGTGGGTTGCATCCATCCTCACTGTCGCCTGGATGCTCATCAATGTAGAATGCAAATTCAATTTAATCTTTATCCACCATGATATATTTCCCTATCTTCTTTACACTGCCGAATATGCTGTGTCTGCTTTTTTAAATCTCCGGGCTTTTACTTGTGTCAGCTTACATTTCAACTCATGACATTACCTTTGAACCACAACTTTATTTGAAAAGTAATCTTTTTTTTTTGTTGGCAGGTTTTTCTCTTACTTCAAGGGTGTTGAGGTCACAGACAACTGCCTGGTGAATGTCTACCCTGTCGGTGAAGACTTTTATGCTGTAACAGAAACCAACTACATCACTAAAGTAAACACCGAGACCTTGGAGACACTGAAGAAGGTACATCACTGCAAATATATCACAGAATTTTAGGTGCCAAAAAAACTTGATCTTACCACTTTTGAACTTCAGAACTGTACATTTCTTTATATCAAAGCCCAGTAAAATGCTTTTACTTTCTGTGCAGGTTGATATGTGCAACTACGTCAACATTAATGGAGTGACAGCCCACCCTCATATTGAGAAAGATGGCACGGTGTATAACATTGGAAACTGCATGGGAAAAGGAGCATCACTGGCCTACAACATTGTCAAGATCCCACCCACACAGAAAGGTTGGCATCAGCTCTGGTGTTACTGGGATGCAACAGGAAACACATACAGTCACTTCAGTGGAAGTGTTGCCAAAATATGCTGGTGATTGATAATTCAGGGTCAAAGGAATCACAGTGACTCTCAAAAACCAAGCGAAACGTTTCATAACATATAAGTCAGAATAGATTCAATTGTGTAATTAAATTAAGCGACATAAACTCACACTCAAAATCAGAGCCTTTGCCTTATTTCTTAGACAAGACTGACCCCATCGAGAAGTCCAAGGTGGTGGTGCAGTTCCCCAGTGCTGAGAGGTTCAAGCCCTCCTACGTGCACAGGTGTGTGATTCTTCTCTATGTTATTCCATTTGACGTGTTTTCGATGTTGTCACGGAAAGTTTCAGCAGTCTCACCTGATCAATTTCAGCTTCGGCATGTCAGAAAACTACTTTGTCTTTGTGGAGACCCCGGTGAAAATCAACCTGCTGAAATTCCTGAGCGCCTGGAGCATCCGAGGCTCCAACTACATGGACTGCTTCGAGTCCAATGAAAGCCAAGGAGTAAGAACTTGATCATCTTTAGGGATTTATTTAAATGTGCAAACCCCTCAAATTATCAGCCGCTTGCCTCCTAAAGTCTCATGATATCTATTTTGATGTGCTTTTATAGACCTTGTTCCACATTGCCAGGAAAAACCCAGGAGAGTACATCGACCTTAAGTTCAAAGGAGCGGCCATTGGCATGTTTCACCACATCAACACCTATGAGGACCAAGGATTCATTGTTTTCGACATTTGCTCTTGGAAAGGGTGACTGACTCACTGTTATTTAAGCTTTCTCATATATATCTTATAGTTTTCTCATATATTTGATACTGGTGTATTTGTGTTGCTCACTATTATTTCTTTCTTGCAGATTTGAGTTTGTTTACAACTACCTCTGGCTGGCCAACCTGAGAGCCAACTGGGATGAGGTGAAGAAGGCGGCCATGATGGCACCCCAGCCAGAAGTCCGCAGATATGTCATTCCCCTGGATGTTCACAAGGTGAGTCACCGGATTCTTTTCCATTCACAAGGTCTTTGCCACCTACAGATGTGAAGTCCTTGGTTTTTCTTTTTTGTGTTCTCATCTTATTGTGGACTTGATGTAGGAGGAGCAGGGGAAGAACCTCATCAGCCTGCCATACACCACAGCCACAGCGGTGATGCACGCCGATGGGACGATCTGGCTGGAGCCTGAGGTGCTGTTCTCTGGTCCTCGCCAAGGTGACAACACAACCATCAAACTTTATTTACTCAGACATTTTGGATACTGTCTGTTATTTAACCATTTTAATTTTTTTTTTTTTTTCTGTAGCATTTGAGTTCCCCCAGATCAACTACAGCAAGTATGGAGGGAAGAATTACTCATACGCCTACGGCCTGGGTCTTAACCACTTCATACCAGACAGGGTATGCTGTCAAAATGCCTTCAGTCGCATGTGACTCAGCTTGTGTAACACAAATGCTGTTTCATTAACTGATTTGGTTTTTGCTTGTGTGCAGATCTGCAAGTTGAACGTAAAGACCAAGGAGACCTGGGTGTGGCAAGAACCAGACTCCTACCCCTCAGAGCCCCTGTTCGTCGGGACACCCGATGGGGTAGATGAGGATGATGGTACGTCAACAGCAATATGAACACAACAGATTTAATTCTACGCCACCTATGACAGAAACCGTTTTATGATAATCTTGTGCTTTGCCGACAGGAGTGCTGCTGACCATTGTGGCGGCCCCCGGCTCCCAGAGACCGGCATATCTCCTTATCCTCAATGCCAAGGATCTGTCTGAGGTTGCCAGAGCAGAAGTGGAGTGCAGCATTCCTGTCACCTTTCATGGGATGTACAAACACTAATGATGCATTGCTCAGGAGATCAACAGTAGTCAGCTATTGCAGGGTTAGCGACTGCCGCTCAGTATTTGGATGAATAAAGACTAAATACGTCTGAAAAAAATAAACCTTTTTTTTGTCTGGAGAAATGATTGTATGTGCTAAACCAGGTTAGATATTATTGAAGATATTATTGTGTGAATTTTTTGGCCTGTCTGAGTCTAGATGATATGTCCCAACTTGAAAGTGCCTGACGTTTTATCCTTGAAGTGTCAGTATTTGTTTAATAAAAGAAAAGGATTTGTTCACGGGCTGTCTCACGTTAATATTTCATGGTTGGCTAAATAAATTCATCAATATCAATACACTGCTGTTTTGTATTGATCTCTTCTATGACATGTTCATTAGCTACTTACAAGGTAGCAGTGGAACAAAGTGACTAGTGATACTGTTGTTCATCTCACCAACTCTGTGTAAAAGTGAAATCAGAATCAGAATCAGAAAAACGTTATTGCCAGGTATGTTACACATACAAGGAATCTGCCATGGTGTTGTTGGTGCAGAAGACTTGGACTGGCAGGTCCCATAACAGAACACACGTTAAACATACTGGACATACTAAATAAAAAAAAAAACAAAAAAGAAAGAAAGTACTAAGAGAAGGACAATCTGTACAAATAATGTGCAAATCTGTGCAATAAGTACAATCATTGAGATAAAGTGTGTGATGTAGTGCAAAAAAAAGAGAGGAATATTGCAGTAATGTCCATAGGAGCATTAATAGAACACATACAGAGCTGTGAATTATGTTACTGTAACATAGAGTCTATTGTGGAGAAATGTGGGTTCGTGCTGGTGGGGGGGGGGCTGTGTTGATGAGGGATGGCTGCTGAGGGAAAGAAAGTGTTCCTGTGGCGTGAGATTTTGGTCCTTATGGACCGCAGCCTCAAGTGTTTCAAAGAGTTTGTGTCCAGGGTGGGAGGGATCAGCTGCAATCTTGCCTGCATGCCTCAGGTCCTGGAGCCGTACAGGTCTTGGAGAGATGGCAGATTGCAGCCAATCACCTTCTCAGCAGAGTGGATGATATGCTGCAGCCTTCCTTTGTCATTGCCAGTGGTACCAGATGGTGATGGAGGAGGTGAGGATGGACTCAATGACGGAGTTGTAGAATTATACCATCATTGCCTTCGGCAGGTTGAAGTTCTTCAGCTGCCGGATGAAGTAAATTCTCTGGTGGGCTTTTTTGGTGAGGAGCTGATGTTCAGCTCCCGCTTGAGGTCCTGGGTGATGAGGGTTCCCAGGAAGGTGAAAGACTCCACCTTGTTGACTGGGAGTCACTCAGGATAATGGGGGCAGGAGGGGCTAGGTTCTTCCTAAAGTCTACAACCATCTCCACTCTCTTCGCTGTGTTCAGCTCGAGGTTGTTTTTGGAGGACCAGGTCACCAGATGGTCAATCTCCCACCTGTATGCAGACGCATCCCAATCGGAGATGAGACCAATGAGGGTGGTGTCATCTGCAAACTTTAGCAGTTTGACAGACTGGTGACTGGAGGTGCAGCTGTTGGTGTACAGGGAGAAGAGTAGAGGAGAAAGAACACAGCCTTGAGGGGAACTGGTGTTGATGGTCCAGGAGTCGGAGATGTGCTTTCCCAGCTTCATACGCTGCCTCCTGTCTGACAGGAAGCCTGTGATCCACCTGCAGGTGGAGTCAGGCATGTTCAGCTGGGAGAGCTTGTCCTGCAGCAGAGCCGGAATGATGGGTTAAATGTCTTTAAACAGAAAAACAGAAAATTCCTCCCAGCCTGCTGACCCTGTGTTCTGATGTCCCTGATTTGTGTCAGACAAAAAGATGCTTTCTTTTTTTGTTTTTTGACATTCTGATCCACATTTGCAGTGTTTCCTTAGAACAAGCAAACATTTCTTCAGATGCATCAAGCCTTTGCCCCTCCTTCAGCAAATACAAGCAGTACCAGTAATCCTTCATCTTAAATTCTTGAGATATTTGTAGAGATTTCATGTCACCACACAAAATCTTATTATGGTCACATTTGAACAAGTGACCTCTCCATGTCCGTCCCTATTGTTTTACTCAAGGTTTTCTTGAATCTAATCTAACAAGTAAAAGCATGCAGATCTTGCAGCACAGCAAAGCTGATTAACTGTGTCCGTGCTTAGAAAGAAAGGGCATGTTGCAATCAATTATTCTTTTTCAGTGCATATAAATAGATTATGTGGCCCTTCTATACAATGTCAGGACCTCAAGCAAACCATATGCGTAAGATTCATGTTCATAAACAAGGCGTCCATTTGGTCTGAGTGGTCTCATCTCGTGTTGATAGGGTTAGATGAGGATTTACCCTCTGTTTTTATAATTATAACTCCAATCTCAGATGTTCCAAACAGGCTAGTTTCCTCCCCAGCTGATGCAAGCCAAGGAAACAAAGCATTAAACATCACTAATATGGCTTGGGCTCGCTTTCTGCATCGGTCCAATGGAGAACCCTGATCACGCAATCACGTTTTTGACTTCACTGCCAGACTGTAGGATTGAATTAACGACAGGCTCAAAGAAATATTTTGCAATCGTGTATACTGTAATCTCTCATTTTAGTAATCATAGGGTCACAAACCTGCCTCTTCGCGTGCAATTAGTCCACTTTACTGACTGATCTCAACAGATATATATATCTATATATTTTTTTGGTGGAGATGAGGACAACTGGTTCAATATTGTATATACTGCTCACACTGTGTATATTGTCATTTTGTTTATAGTATTTATTTTCTACGATAAATTTCGAGTCTTGTATATTTTGGGTGCCTGTATCTGTCTCTTTGCTGCTGTGACGGATGCAACTTCCCCATTGTGGGACTAATAAACGTGTATCTTATCTTAACTGCTTGTTCCTTCATTAAACAAAACCAAATACATGTTTTTTTCAGTTTATTATTATTTTTTTTTTACATGAGGGCTGTTCAGCCTTCCAAAAAGAAAGAAATAAAACAAGATTACAGTAAATATTAATTTTCAGAATAAACTTAGGTTGAAAAACACAGCAAAGGAAAAGCTCAATGGAAAAACTTGATATCTCAGTTTTAACTATCACACCATAAGAGAAGTCTCTCATACTCTGAAATTCAGCTGGGACAGAGGTTTGCACAGCCAGACTTCAACCAGTGTAACATTTATATACTTACTGCCCTAAATACACAGTGGATTTTACACAAATTTAACAAAAAGAAAAAAATGTGATGGTAAAAGATGAAACAAGTAACAGAGAAAAAGACCACCAAACAATTCCACAAATACCAAAGAAAATGTTTTTTTTTAAAACTACTGCTACGGTGAATGGAAATAAAACAACAATAAGCATTTACTGTAGCGTAACAAAAGATGTGATATATAAGAAAAAAAGCGACACTGTATTAATGTGAATTCAAAACCGAACTGTCAAAGATTCACCCCAAAATTTGTTATGTTTATTTCTTAAAGAAATAATTTGACATTTTGGAAACATGCATGTTCGCTCGCTTGTCTCACACAGAAAATACAGAGCCACAGCAAGAAGGTGAAGGACTAAGCTCTGCATGACAACTTGAAGCTAACCAAGCTCTGTCCAAAAGTTTTTAAAAATGGCCTAACACAACTCCTGAAGTTCACTAACTAACATGCTATTCCTTTTGTATTTTGTCTGTAAACAAGACGAAATGTTAAAATGATAATGTGTCACTTAACAAGAAGTTACATGAAGTAAAAATATGTTCTTGAACAGCACCTAACTCCTGGTAAAACCAACATTTTTAAACCACAATCATGTTTACATTAATTTCTGTGCACAGATTGTTTGTTGGCATATTTTTCGATTTCAAACAGAGCCAGACCAGCTCTGCTTTCCCTCTGATCGCAGTCTTTATGCTAAACTAAGCTAACTGTCCCTTTGCTCCAACTCCATACATACCACACAGACATGTGAGTGGCATTGATATTCTCATCCAACTCTCAACAAGAAAACGAACGAGCAGATTTTCCAAAATGTCAAATTTTTCCCTTAACTTAGAGCAAGCCTCTGTCCCGTCACTAACGCACACAACACACAAGAATCAAAAAATGCAGCAGAACAAAGCAGAGGCTCACACTACTGAATCACAGATTTCGTGAAATACATCTTCAGGCTTACTTCAACATGGTAAGTGACTACTGACAGCTCTGAAAATACCTTAATCGGCTATATGACGTTTGCATCTCAGGAAATAAAGGAATGAAGTATTGATAGTGCAAGGTTATAAGGTACATATATTAATATATTGTTTTAGATACTGTCCTATAAGTAAAGTGCAAATCTCTGGATCAGATGAAAAGTGTGTGCAAGCATTTCTAATTTTTGACTGACTGATCCACCTGCCCATGCACAAATGAGCCCTTTACATTGGCTGCCAGCTACTTTACACACCGTCTGGTGAAACATTCACATTCCACATCTTCATTTTTCCCTTCAACTCAAAGCATTTTTAAAGTCTGGCTATTTGGAGAAGCCAAAGACAAATATCCTGTAGTCTTGATGTCAATTTTGTATTACTTATAAACTTTGGGTGATTTCTGTAAAGTGTGTGCATTGTTTTTTAGTGATCCTAACTAACAGGAGAGCAATTTCTTCCTCAGGTGTATGTTCCCACATCTCCAAAGTGTAGGCCCATTTTAACGTGAGCTCAATATGTTGAGGAAGTCTTTGCTCACTGTTGCCACCTTAAATTTAATCCAACAGGTTTTCGAACAACGCCTCTTAGCATTTTGGTCAATAATTTGTTAACCTACTTGTCCATTTAAATCATGACTAATTGGGAATGAAGGTGAACTGAGGTGAGTTGGGGAGAAACACCACTGAGGCCGGCTCAAGTGGAAATGCACAGTCATCGAAGAGCTCATACACAAACACACACACACAAAAATATAATCCCACGTGCTCACTGTCAACACTGACAGACACACACAAACACAATCATGCAGGGTTGACTGGAAACAGTTTCTCACTGACTTGTGTTACTGATGTTTAAGACCAGCTTATTTAGACCTGGGGGCATGGAAGGCCAACATT
Source organism: Toxotes lorentzi (assembly GCA_037833715.1). NCBI lineage: Eukaryota > Metazoa > Chordata > Actinopteri > Toxotidae > Toxotes > Toxotes lorentzi. The sequence continues at coordinate 13,705,669 of JBBMJY010000006.1, forward strand.
GGGTGAGTAATTTCTGAATTTTTCAAAGTGCAAGACAACAGCCAACCTATTTTTCAGCTCCTCACACTCTATAACGGGGCAGTTGTAGGGTTTGCGTGTGGGTTTGGGGCTGGAGGGGCCATGTTTGATATAAGCGTGGGGGAGGAGGGGTGAAAATCAGTTGGTCTCATAGGTGGAGAGCAGGGCAGCATCCACAGGCTCCATGCAGGAGGGACAGGTGAAGGATCTCATCAGCCAGTCATCTATACAGTCCATGTGGTAGATGTGCATACACGGCAGGAACCGGATGGGATCCCCGTATACAAAGTCCAGCATACAGATCACGCACCTGAAAACGAACGAAATGAAGAATTTAAATACACACTATTTAACAACACAAATCATCTAAAATTTTTCGTAATTGTAATATCTCTATTTAACTTAAATGTTGTTCTTTTGTACCTGAAAAAGATGTGTTACAGTTACACAGAACTGAAAATTATGACATTATGGTATTTTTCACTGTTTTATTAAATGTTGTTGACTAAAGGATAATCAAAAACAAGACAGCTCAAAATTGTTAAGTCTTAATTTTCTGTCATTAGTCACACAGTTACAAATACTTTTTCTCCCCTTCACATTCGCATGAGATTAAACATTAATTCAATTTAAAAGTGTCACAAACATTGAGGTTAAGGGAGTAAAAAAAAAAAATAAAAAAAAAAAATGAGTGAGTTAATATGGCTTAGCTCTACTGGCCTACAACCTTGCCCTGAGCAGACATAACACACAGACACACAAAAGGCTCACTCTCTAATCTTTTTCTCAGAGCCATCTTGCCCTCCATCATAAACGCCTTTAGGAAGGTGCTGAATGAGACCGATGCGCTGTGCTATGCGGATCTGCTCCTCCTCTGTCAGCTGGGTGGCCAGTCGGGCCTGACTAGGTGTGGGATGGTACATGGGCATGTGAGCCTGCTCCTGGAAACAGAAGAAAAACTCCCATCAACATTAAACAACAACAACAAAAAAAACGTTGTCCTCCTGTATCAGTTCACTTATATAAAGACGACTGACATGCATAAAGCTGTCTGCTCTGGAAAATGTTGACAAGCCAGTTTGTGGAAATGAGACTAAGACTTATATGTTTACTCTGGTACAATTCAGGATGACTTATATAAAGGCCACAGACATAAATCACGGGACACGGGTAGATTCTCATAAGCATTAACTACTATTTATTAACATTTTGCGTTTTAACTAACACTGAGCTTCCTAACTTTTGTCCTTCGTGTGGCACAAACACTTCCTTCCTGGAATAATAACCTGGGAGGTGTGTGTGTGTGTGTGTGTGTGTGTGTGTGTGTGTGTGTGTGTTTGCAGCCTTTCACCTGGTACGGAGGAGGAGGCTCCAGGTCCGGATCCGTCCCGTCGCCGAAACTCGCCCTGTCTGACTGGGATTCATGAAGCAGAGAGATGTCGTCTGATGTCGGAGACTTGAGACAGTTGCCCATGTCTTCGTGTCCCCGCTCCTGTCCTCCTGGCCGACGTTTAAATTCAAAACAAAAACCAATCTGATCTTGTTGGTGCTAAAGTTGCTCTCGGTGGCTAATGTTAGTTTTGTCTTTCTACTACCCCAGAAACTATGAATTTACACTCAGCTACCTGCTACGAAAGATACGATGTGCATGGTTATAAAAATCTTACATAAACGTTAAATGTTAACGCACACGTCCACACTAGTTTCTCTTCATGTTTACACGGAAAAAACAAAACAAAGAACTCGCTCACGACAGCTAGCAGCCGAGCTAGCTACTTTTTCGCCCGACTTCCTTGATAAGTGTCGCTCATTCCTTTGCAAGAACCGGTATTTCTATAAAATATCTACTTCAGCAGCAACTGTGGCTGTTAGGCTGAGCGGTCTGAGAGTTGGACCGTAACGACATCTCCGCCTTTTAACTTCGTGTATAACATTAAACACTTGAGCTTCCTTGCTAGCTCTTAGCTCTTTCTTCAACGGGACGACATGTTATCGGGCCGTTGCATATGACGTAGGGTGAAGGTGTGTGATTCTTCGCCGGTGATTGGATGGTTTCTGTTACGTATCCAAAGAGAGAGCCAAATCCCACCCCTTTTAATGACAACAATAATGTAAAAATCATTGATTACTATTGGATAATAATTAATAGAGAGCGTATCAATAAATTCATCGTTATTATAAATTACTCTAAAATAAAATAAAGGTTACATGTAAAAAAAAATATCTACAGTTAATTGAAGGTAAACAAAGGAATAATGGTTGGTTTGGTTAGTGGTTATTAGTCATTACCAGACAAATGTAACAGATTATAGGAATTCAACCCTAACAGCAATAGAGGGAACACAATCTGTAGACTCCCATCCAGTTCTTAAAGGAGGCGGAGTTCTCAAATAAGAGAATCCATTATTTGGCAGAGGCAAATATTGACAATGTGGTAGTGTGTAAAACAATATTTAAAAAAATACCTGTATCTTACAGATACCAACATTTGTGTAACAAATGTAAGTTCACTTCAAGTTCAACAAATATATTGAATCAGGCAAATGATAAATATACAAACTGACATTTTGCTTATGCTCTTCCTCTGGTTTCTACAGAAGCTGTTCTTGCAATGCTCAAGGCTTCAGGGTCAAGGGTTTTTTTTACGTTTAACCATGCTTTGTGAAATAAAAAATAAAAAGACATCCAATAACAGTGGCTGGCAACTTGAAGACACCTTTATTTGTATATACAGCTATTGTACACATAAAAACCCACAAAGTATTTGCATTCCAGGAATTTATGATACAAATCTCCATGTTTTTTGGTTAAGTGAGTTTCACAGAATTGGCCTTCTTCAGGCAAATAAAACAAAGACACAAATCTTAAAATGAACATTTTCAAAGATTCCTTTACCTTTAAAGCTCATCAGCTGATACTGTTCATTATGTTTTTTTTTCTCTAAATGTTACAAACAGCATAATTTCTCTGTACATTATTAGTAAGTTAATAGAGTAATGTTAATTTGTGAAGCAAAATGTGTCATGGTGTGTCTACAGTGTTTCTACAGTCATCGTCTGCAATGGTTCATACAATATTCACAAGGAAGAAAAAAGGTGAAATTAGATGAAGGATCATTTGTTTTCATATCAGTTCATGGTAAAATTACACATCCAACAATTCTCAAAATCAACTGTTAAATGTAATTGTTGGAATGCTCTTTATTTAAAAGGTGACGACCGGTAAAAATAAAACGTAAAAAGTAACAAACTGTTTTGAAGGATAATTCAATTTTAAAGGTTTGAGGTTTGGTGGAGGCATGATTTAACAACAACGCAGGGTGAAATAACAAATAAGCTTTTCTATGTTATTCTATAACTGTATTCATATCTCACAACTTATCATGTTCATTACCAAAAGGAAAAAATGATGGGGAAAATCAGGCAGTTTTTCCCCTGCACATTCATTCATACTGTAAAAAAATCCAGCATTATTGAGTGTTACTTATTAGTATCCACATTGTCTGGTAAAGTTTCAGATCGCCTCTTCGTGATGGCTTGTTTGATATTGATCTGGTCTAATAAATGGCAATGGTGTGATGATCACAATGTATTTACAAAACAATTCATTTAGAAGAAAATGTAGTTACATATTCACACACCCCACAGATAAATACTGTTTAGAGAAACACTGAATCATTTAGAAACATCTTCAGAAATGAAAATACCTTATATTGATACAAGTGACATAATTTGATCCATTCATTTCATGTATTTTCTGCGTCCCAGGACTATCTGAGATGTATTATTACTCTCTATCATCAAGTACAAGTCAGGAAATAGACCTTATTTATTGTCAGTGTTCTGTGTGAATTGGCAACTACAGTTTCAGGAAGTATTGTTCTTCGTCGATTTGGGTTCACATTTTATCAAACATCCAGAAGGCTCATGGCCTCAAAGCACTGATGCAAAAAGAGTCACATTGACCTTCACTCTGTACACTGTTGTACAGCGTCCTCCTCTAACTCCTCTCTGGGACTCCCCCCTCCTCTTTCATGCTGTGCCTCCTGTCCCTAGCACCTGTCATCCTCCTCTGTGTCACTGAGAGGATCACAGCCTGCGACTGAGGTCGTCTGCGCCAGACGCTTCCGAAAGTGTCCGTTGGGGACCTGCCAGCCAGTCCGCAAGCGCGGGCGGGCCGAGCTGATGGTGTTTGAGCGTCCCAGGCTGCAGGCCACAGCCGCCTCGAAGGTCAACGTCTCCATGGGACCGGAGGGGTCTGGGCTGTGGTCGTCCTCTTGTGAGGCCAGGAACGGCTCGGAGGGGTAGCGTCGAGGTGGGGATGGGTGTCGGCCAGCCTCTGCCCGCCTCTCTCCTGAGACCCCCTCTTGGGTCTCCCAGGTGGGCTTGCCCCGCCTCATGGTCTCTGGACTGCCCTGTTCATCCTCGTCCTCACCGACGGAGGCCTGTGTGCGACACACCAGCGGGGAGTAGGAGATGTGAGGGCGAGAGCGGGTTGGGGTTTGCGACAATGGTCTTCGGCCGCTGGGGGTGCTGGACTCAGAGGTGGAGGGCACTGGACTTTCTGAGCTGTTGCCCTGAAGACAAGAATAAAGAAGGTGCTTAGATCACACTATGTCCCGCTATGACCTCAATGTTAAAAGAACAGAAGAACACATATGCTCACAGTACTGCTCTGTCATTAGTAAACACATTTACCAGAACAGGTGTTTCAAAATCTAATTAGATGAAATCAGATAAGTGGACAGAGTTTTTTCTGACATGCCTGTTTATCCTGTGGGTGTGCTCTCTCTACGCTGGAGGATCGTGAGGGCTGCAAGCTTCTCTCCTCTGAGTTACAACGAGACGTGTCTGGAGAGAGGAGGTGACAGCGCTCCTTAGACCGGCCGCGCTCCCTGTCGCCCTGCTGCCAGTGTTCAGACCGAGAAACTAGCAGACAGACATTCAGAAAAGGGGACAAAACAAAATTAAGGAATAAAGGAAGAAGTGATTGTAACGAGTTTCTCTGTAAAACTTGGTGAGTGGTGGTGTATGAACAGCGCGACTCAGAGTTAAACTACTAAACCACAGACGAGGAGACTAACCAGCTGCCTTGTAGCTTTTGTGACGAGGTCGATACAGTCGCTCAGGACTCTTCTCCTCCTGCCAAAGACCGTTCGCCCGTTGATCCCCAACAGTGGACACGGAGCGCTTCATGGAGCCGCTTGCAACCTCCGTCTGCTTGCATTTGAAAACACACACAGACAAACACAGACAAACATGCAAACACAGGGTACGTACACAAAGAAAAAATTATACATACTCTAATTACATTAAGATGGTTTAATTCAGAAATAAGTGGACCAGTGCAGAGTGTGTTTAGCAATTCTTTATCATGCTTTAATCAGTACATTTTAGTCTTTCCTTTATTCTGGAAATGAAAGAGATTGAGTTAAGAAGGCGATTCCACATTCAAGGATCACACCCCGTTCTAACAGTTCACTGAGCCTTGATCAGAATCCCAGAGTAGCAAAAGACAAACCAAAAACTCTACTGATTTAAACTTCTCGGCATCTCGTGCACGTAAGGAACAAGGCACTTTGGCATTTAGAGCCCATGCAGCCACTGAAGTCCTCGAGATCCAGCCCAGAGGCCGTGTCGTGGAAGATGTGTGTACCTGCGACTCTACAGCCAGACGGGGCATGGAAGAGGCCCGCACACACAGGCCCCTCCCTAGTGGAAGCTCCAGTGGGGCTTCAATCCCCCTACTGCACTCGCCCACCTAGGTGAGTACAGAAACAAGAGAGGAGGGCAAGGAGAGACAGAGCACCAATCAGGCTCGTCCCCGCCAGGACTGCCTCTATACAACGGAGGTCCAGTTCAGGTGAGAGGAGGGCAGACAAGCCATTTCATCACTGAGTCATCTATCATAGCCATCACCATCCAATCGCCGCCATCCAATCCAATCAGAAGCTGCCAATTCAATCAGAAGCCATTCCAGCCAAAAACGGACAGATCAACAACCAGCAACAGGAAAACTGACTTCAACGAAGAAGAGAAAGAGAGTGAGGTTTTGTACGAGGAGGAAAGAGTCAAGAAGAAGAGCGAGAATAGACAATAAACAAAACAGTTCCACAGGGAAAGATGGGATCCGTATTTCAGCTTGGAAGTACATGTAGTCATGCATGTTCAGGTCTTAATAGTTACACAAACAGAGCCAGACAACATCTGTCCAGGGGGCCGAACACATTCCTCTGCACACTAATATGCAGGTATTTTGGAATAACTTCATTCATCTAGCAGGCAATGTGAACCAGTAAAACCAGACAGTATATACACAGCAAAACATCAACAATCTGACAGTCTGCCTCTGCTATTCCGACCTCCACGGGACTAAAACATAACCAAAGACAGGAACACAGAGAGTCAGCGATGCCGTGCTCTGCAAGGCACTGAGAGAAAAAGAAACAAGTTCATACCGTTTTTATACGGTTAAATGCTTAAACAAATGTTGTGCTTTGTAAATTTTCTATGTGAAAATCTGTGATCTAAGTCAGTGGTTCCCAACCTGGGATAAGAACAAAATATAACACAAAATATTTTTAGCTTTTTTGAGACTGTACTTTTTTAAGTCTAAAAATCTGAATAAAAAAAAAAAAAGGCAACTGATTTAACTGATCTCAGCCATGGATGGATTACTGAATGGCCCAGCTGGGCACAAGCCCCAGGCCAGAGCCTCTGTTTGAAATTACTGTTATTATCATTTCTTGTTGGAAACTCACTGAGCTTATTTAAAAGTAAAAATGTCCCGATTAAAGCTCAGGCTTTCTTTGATGTGGTATTTTGTATAAATACTTCAGCACCCTACACAAATTATACACATCTCTGCAGAGTGTCAGTGTGGATCTGTTGTTGCAGGAAGGTTTGGACAGGAGAATGACAACCTCTCATCATCTGCAGCAAAATACTAAAGTTCAGGTGCAGCTTTTGAACCAATGGTAGCACTTGGAGGTTCCGGTTCACCCTTTCAGTCTGCGCATCTGGATCTGGTCCCTTTGTAGGAAAGGACAGGAGAGGGGATGGGGGGTGCTTTTACACGTCTGTGCCCAGCGGCTCATAGTCTCATAACCCATCCACGGTCACAGCCTCTACACAAAGGCAACTAGAAAAGCAAGTACACAATGCTTTGTTGTAAAGGGCTCTAAATCAAAACGGTTGGGAACCACTGCTCTAACACGTGGTTGTGGTATAAATGCTGTATGCTCATGTTGGCCCTCTTTCTTACCAGATTCTGCTGCTGACTTGCATCAGTGTCGGAGCTCATGGGCTGCAAGAACAGTTCCTGGGGTGAGATCGGGCTCAAAGCCACGAAGCCTCCTCTGGTCCTGCATTAGGACAGAGAAAAACAGTCAGCAAACACAAACAGAGACACACATATTTTAAGTGCACAGTTGTGAACACATTTGCAGACTCACAGGGCTGAACCAGCGCTGTGAGCCATCATTGGCAGTGGCTGGGTGTTGGACAGAATGTCCTCTGGGAGGGTAGAGGCATCCAGACGCTTAAACATCAAGTTACTCTTCTGAAACGAGACACAAAAAAATGTCAAAGGATTTCACTCCCAATTCATTTTCACGCTACTCAGGCCACATTTAGGAATTTGAAAGGTGGCGGACATACAAATATCAACAAATATCTCTAATTTCCATTCCTCTCTGCTCTGTAAACACAGTTCTGTGTGGTAACAATGGATGCTAAAGAAAAACTAAGAAGGATCTTGATTCCTGTTTTTCTACACTGAATTTTTTCTCTATTTCTTTTTTGTCCATACAGTTTTTGTTTTATCTGTGTTTATCCATGTCCATATAATTGACCAGTTTTTGCCTTAAATGCATGTCACAGATATTGCAGGAGGAAATTACAATGGATTCAGTGGAAGATAAATGAAGCTGAGCTGTGAGCTTATACATTCTTCTGTTTTTCTTCTCCTCGTTTTTCTAAAAATAGATAGCATTTGTGTATTTTTTTCTTTGAATATACCCTGTAAACTGTAGAGAGCTGAGAGCTGACCTGAGCTTCCAGTTGTTGCCTGAGCTTCTTGGCTTTGTTCTGTTTGAAGTAGTCCATTATCATCATTGAAGCGTAGATCTTCCCCACTGTCATGTCCGTATCTGTGAAGGCAGGCACACTACATTAACTGTTACTGCTTGTCAATCCACATTACAATGAGTATTTCCTCCATAGTTAGAGCCAGACCTTTGTTGATAGGTACCAGTAGGTCCAAGGTCTTCTGGGGCAGATAAGGCCAAATGATACTGATCTCTTTCTGCAGTTCAGTATCCAGAGCGACACGGTCCTCGCCACCTGAGACAAACATTCACATTAAGCCACTTTGGAAAATAGGATATGATATGTTGAAAAAGCTGAAATGATTAGTCAGCTGATCAAAATTTAGTGGACTTGTGGTCAGACAAAACAATCAATTTAAAGATGTCACCTTGGGCTTTAGGATAAACAATCATGAAAATAATCATTAGTTGCAACCCTGAAGGCCAGATTACATCCTTGCTTGTCAGTGACCCTGACCTCGAGCTATTTTGATTTCCAAAGCTGTGCGGATGAGCGACATCAGAGTGGAGGTGAAGTGGACGGTCATGTCCTCGTCCACAGGCATGTTCATCAACACCAACCTCTGACAGAGACCAGGGATGGAGACAAGAAGACAGAAGGAGATTCATTCATTCATTATTTAGCCATTTAATCACTTCAGTCTACCAACTGAAGTGAGAGACCGAGTTCCAACACAAGACTCCACACAAAATATATGATACAATATATAATGTCATTACACATATTACATGATAGAAAAGGAGCAGGGAGGAGAAAACTCTTATATCATCCAATTATTTGTTCTCTTTTTGTTTTCTTAAATCGAATAATAGTTGATCGACATTTTAAATTTGACTCATTGGCACAGTGAAGTTCAGTCTAATTTAATGCAGTACGTGCAGACTGAGTTTTAAAATCTTCCTTCTGTGATCATCATCAGCTGATCTTAAAGCAAACAACTTCTGTAAATCTTCAGGCGCTAATCTCTTTTTAGCTTTAGACAAAGTTTTAAATTCAGCTATATCCTTCCGTTTTATTGCCCTCGATTTGATAAACAGTCTGTATGCTACCTTGAATACATATACCTCGAATACATACATATGCATAATTCATATTCCTCTGTTCTGTTGTGTACATTACATAATGGAGCCCCTTCTGTGTTTGGGAAACAGTGATTGTGTTTTCAGTACCTTGTAAGCGATCTTAGCAGGACATTTTTTGCCCAGGCCCAGGGGTGGCGACATGTGTGTTAACATCTCGTACATGGCCGTGTAGTGGATACGTCCACTTCAGAAGAAAACAGAAGAATAAGGTGGAGACGTTAACGAAAGGTCTGAAACTTATGTGTAATGCATATCAAGACAAACAGCTAGTTCCTATTTACAAAGTCTTTTCTTTCTTGTTTGACATTTGGAATGTGGTGTTCAAATATTTATTCACGTACTACATACACGTTTTTATTTTATTCCAAAAACAGTTAACTTCAGCACACTCCTTTGGACTTGATGAAAACCAAATTGCGCTGAGCATGACTGCTCTCTGCACTGAAACTTTAGGGTATTTAACATCTCACACCCTTTGGCTGCCCTCTGCTGGATAAGATAGAACATGAATGCTGATGAGAAAAAAAATAAAACTCAACATGTAAAAAGGTCATTTCTCACCATGCCAGACGATCATACTCCCCCCAGATGCGGACAAACTCGTCCAGGTGATGGGGACCGAGGATTGAAGAGTCTCGTGTCAGGTACTCAAAGTTATCCATAATGACTGCCACAAAGAGATTTAGCATCTAAAGAGGAACATCAAAACAAGATTAGAGGAGGGAGCCAGCAGAAAGAGGTTTTGCAGGAATATTACTGTTTTTTGTTTGAGCTCTGACCAGGAACGAGCTGAAGAAGATGAACGAGACGAAGTAGCAGTAAGCAAAGTCAGTGCCGCAGCCTCCCTCGTGGTCTGGGGACATGGTGAAGGGGGCGATGGAGGGGTCTGGTTCACACTCCTGACCCGCTAGACAGGAGAGCATGATCTCCTGCCAGGACTCGCCTGTCGCACTCCTGGTGGTTTAAACACAAACAAAAATCTAGTTAACATCAAGTTAAGATCAACATGGGAAAAAAAGAGTAAAAATTTTAATCAAACTGAATGTTTACTTAAATTCCCGTCAGGCTGTGAACATATTTCTGATAAGCCCACCTGAACAGAAGCATCAGGGCGCTGAAGAACGTCTTAAAATTGTTGTGCTGATTGATGTGACTCTCATCATTCAGCTTGATGTTTCCAAACACCTGCAGAAATAAGGTCACTTCAGTAAAATTATACATATATATCTATATATATAGATATATATATATACTTCTATGGGGATCTATGGGGATATAATAAAAATTTAAAAAAATATATATATCCCCATAGAAGTTGTTAATCTGCCTGGGGTCCACACATTAAAAAACATGTCCAAATAAAAAAATGTTATGTTATGTTGTGATATTATGGAGTTTGATGTCATTATAAGTGAAGGGATACCTGCATTCCAATTATGGCATATATGAAGAAAAGCATAGCGATGAGAAGACAGACATAAGGAAGAGCCTGTGGCAGAAGAGACAGCAGAGACTGGTGGTTAGAAACTGTCATCAAGGCAAGAATTTAAATTTGACATATTGCCTGAAAAATAGAAGTAAGCAGATTATAATATGTCCGACCTTAAACGATTGTACGAAGGTCCACAGCAGAATACGGATGGTGTAACCCTGTCTGAGCAGCTTGATCAGCCTGGCTGTTCGGAAAAGCTTCAGGAAACTCATGTTGATGGTGTTGACCGACTGGGACAGACGCACAAATGGTTGGAGGGTGGTGCAAGAGAGAAAGAGAGAGAGAGCGAGAGTGTCAGACAGAAGGGAGAGACAGGATATAAAACACAGATGGCAAAATTCATCACAACATGACTTAAGTTGTGTCTGGAGGCAGGGATCGTAACACTCGAGGAAACTTGGAAAGAAAGAATGCTGCATTTAAAGCAGGCTATTTTTTTTTTTTTTTTTTTTTAGGGTCACAACGTTGTGAAAATGAACAGTGTCTTGGCAGTGTCTTACCTGTAAATCCACAATTATCTCAGTGATGCTGCCAAGAACAGTGATGAAATCAAAAATATTCCAAGTATCTCGAAAGTAATTCTGCGGGAAAGACATTTTTTTTCATAATTTGAATAAGCGTAGACAAATTCCATATTAGTTAATACAGCTGTGATCTAAATTGCTCCTCTTTATTTGATTACTCACCACAAAACCAAAAGCCATGATCTTGAGTATACACTCCATAGAGAAGAGGACAGTGAAAGCTGTGTTTAGGTGTTTCAGGACTGTGTCATACGCTGTTGGAGCTGAGTGGTACTGAAGGGAAAAACATAAAGACAATTGAAATTTAATCACTAAATAAATAACATTGCTACTGCTGATCAACTGAATGTGACAGTTATATTTAGCTAGACACGATAGCTACCACGACACCCACTGTTAAAGACAATCACCTGGGCTTTACATTTTTTTTAGCCCATCAACGGTCTTATAGATTTAAAAAAAAAAAATGTTATCCACAAAGCCATTGGTTTCAGTTAATTTCATTTTTTACATGAAGATTTTAGATACTTAAAACTTGCTTGAGACTGGTAATCCATCACAGTGAACTTGTCATTGGCTTTATTTATATTTTTGTGAAAGCTCAATTATTGTCCTGTGGCGCAGCAAAATTGAGCAGTAACTCCTCTGAAAAAAAATAAATAAAAAATTGTTTAAAGATCCACAGATTTGTGAGGAAAAGCTTTGTCTTTGCTGTCATGTCTGGTGTCAATCAAACCTTGAGGACAAACTATAAATAAACATGAGCGCTATGAAAAGAATTGTGTGCATTTTGTTGGTCCTTTCATTGAAAAGTTTTGTCTTTGGCATTCGTGTCTCAAGGCTCATGTGGTGGTTTCTTTAAAAACACAAACACAAAACAGAACTTTCTTAAAGTTGAAGTTCTTAAAGGAATTAAGGCAGTTTATTAGAACTTTGGTTTTATTTTTGTAGCTTTGCCCTTAGCGAGTAAAGGAAGGAAGTCTGATGCTGAACACACAATGTTTATTTTAGATAGCAGCATTAACAGATGTTAATGCTAAGGTTGCCAATCGTCCCCTAGCGATAGCAAAAACTTGCATATAGCCTCTTAAAGTCACTGAAAGTTCATTGTCATTGTTGACTGTAATTCATCAGTTTTAGTGCTATAAAATTCAAACATGTTAAACACAAGGTCCGACAGTTCCTCTACTGTTAAATGGATTACGCTTTACAGAGTTCTTCACCTTCATCATGAGGACCACGGTGTTCAGGGCGATCATGACGAGCACCGTGTACTCAAAAGAGGGCGATGCCACAAAGTGCCACAGTCTGTACTGGAAGGTTTGCCTGTTCTGAGGCATGTAGCGGGTCATCGGCTTGGCGCTGATGGCAAAGTCGATGCAAGCCCTCTGATGGAGAGAAATTTGACAAAACACACACAGAGCTGCAGATGATGCTGGAACCTTAGATAAATTCGTGTGAACGTATCCGTGTGTGTTCGTGTGTCCGCACCTCGTTCTTCTCCAAACTGCACTCCTGAATCATCTTGTCACCCTGCTCCTGGAAGGTGATGATGATCAGAGCCACGAAGATGTTGACGAAGAAGAACGGGAAGACCACGAAGTAAACCACATAGAAAACTGACATCTCCATTCGATTCCCCCGACTCGGCCCCATGTTCTCCTCTGTTACATCAGTCGAGTGCTGCAGGACCCTAGCAGTAAAAACGACACTTAAATCCACTCTCTGGTGGAAAACTGGGTCCTCCCAGTGGTTTCTTTATGGCCTTAACAATACCTGTACATAATCAAAAGCCATTTTGGTCTATGAATTGTGTATATTCTCTTGAAAGTACCACTTACTGAGGCCATCCTTCTCCAGTTGAGACGGTGAAAAGTGTGAGGAGGGCCCAGCAGACGTTGTCGTAGTGAAACTCATGTCTCTTCCACTCTCTCCTCTTCACCTCCTTCTTGTCTCTGCTGTAGTCAATGTAGTAGCCTCTGTAGGGAACAGAGCAGCCAGAGGGCGATTGTTTCACTTCACTCACTGATTACACCAGCAGTTTTAATGAAGAGGAATATATTAGATATTAGATTTTGTAAGAATAAATATTACCCTTCATTTTTACTGTTGACTAGTTGGAGTCTTTCTACTGTGAGCTATGTGTCAGGACTTATGTTTAAAAATTGTCCACAGCTCTTTCTTGTTTAAAGTTTAAATGCCATTAAAGTTATTTTGTAGTTCAGATTTATACACTTACTGGCACTCCTTCTCTGTATTCATGGAGCTGTCAGTGCAATAGAAGAACTTCCCCTTAAAGAGCTGCACCGCAATGACAGCAAAGATGAACATGAAGAGCTGGTACACAATGAGGATGTTGAAGACGTTCTTCAGAGATGTGACCACACAGTCAAAAACAGCCTGTGGAGGAGAAACACAAGAAGTACGGTGAGGCAAATCGAAGCTGTCAGGGATCTGTTAAATGACACCAAAATGCCGGAGAGTGTTTGCACCAGTGACTTTATGTCATACCTTGAGTTTAGGAAGTCTCTTGATAGTTTTAAGAGGCCGCAGAACTCTCAAAACTCTGAGAGACTTTATTGTCTTGATGTCTCGACCTTTGTTGTTCCTGTTAACATGGACATACAGGACTTAGGAACAAAGCTGTACACTTCAACTCATGCACAAGGACATGTAGCATAGACACCTTAAAAAAAAAAAAAAAAACACGGTAAAAGCAAAATGTCCACACAAGTGCATATCAAAAAACACAATGAAACACAGAACTTCACCTTGAGTGTGTTTTTACAGAGCCCCGCAGGTGTCAAGGGTAAAACTTTGGAAAAATGTTGTAATTTGACTTAATTATTTGTGCACACAAAATTGTTATGCATGGCTTTGCAGACCTTGCATGAATAGTTATATCCTTGAGCAATGAAATTGTGCCGTAAAATTCCCTCAAATTAGGCTAACAGTGTTATTTTAGGTTAGCAGCTGAGTTTTAGTGTAGAGCTGCCCTCAAAAAACGGAATATTTCTATCAAGGTCATTGCAGTAATTTATATTATTCATTGTATTTGTCCTTGTCTTTCTATTAAACTGAGGCTTGAACTGAGACGTGGCTTTTTTCTGTTAATTACTGTGCAAAAATGAATAATTTGAGGGTACAAACCATTCAAAGTGGAAGCTTTTAGTGTCAGATTTTATCCCTGACACCTGTCAGACTCCGCAGTTTGGTGAGATTTCGAAAACACAAAAACAAAACAAAACAAAAAAAAACATTAAGTACAAAGAAAAGGAAAATAAGAAACATGAAAATAAAAGAAATACATGGGAAGCGTATGTGAGAAGTTTGCATTGAAATTTTTACCCCATCACATTCCTGGTAGCCCCAACAGTGACACAATCCACAGGAACAACAGAGAAAAAAAATTGAGGCATAAAGAGAGATACTCCGTGAGCACAGCTCAGAGGATCACAGCTATATTCACAACAGAGAAATTAACATACAGTACAGTCCTCTACAGTACAACAAAGGGCACAGAAGGTTTGGTTAGTTATCTGTAACACTCACGCTCAGAAAGACAACAGAAAAAAAAATACTGTATAGATGCTTTTAACATCAGTCATGACACACTCCACCCATGTGTCAACCCCCAAATTACATGGAAATCCATCTTTTCCTCGTTTCAGTCTGAGTTACACACTGTACTGGAGCATGCATGCCTCCATGTTTGCAGTTTTTGAGCTGCCCCCCTTTGTCAATGAGGCAGACTGCATTCTTTTTTTTTCTTTTTCAAGCTGCAAAAAGTGTCTTTGAGGGAAGGTTGTTTATAACAATACCGTATGCTCAGAAAACGATTTGCTGCAGTGAGTCAGCCATTAGTCATCGACAGGCGGCACTATATAGTGACTCACGTCAGAGCAAAGGCAATCAGAGCTCCCACCACCACGATGAAGTCCAGGATGTTCCACATGTCTCGGAAATAAGAGCCGTCGTGCAGAATGAGACCCTGGTCTATCATCTGGAGGACAAACACACACCCACACAGATACGTAAAGTGAACATGTTACACACACACAGGGACCAAAACCTTATGAATAAATCTAAAGTTTAATGTCTCTGAAAGTGTGATAGGTGTTTTCAAAGCGGAGAAAAGATGTGTTTCAGTTACCTACCTTTATGATCATTTCAAAGGTGAACACTCCAGTGAAGACATAATCAAAATAACGGAGGACCTGCATATTTTACAAACAGAAAAATACACATTTTTAAAAAGTATTAATAAAAAAACAGACTTTTCTTATAATGCACACTCCTATTGCGCATCCTCTCGTACACATACTCACATCCATACTACATACTTATTCCATACCATATGTACCGCATAGGAATACTCATTGTATACAGTTTTAGTAGTCAGTATACAAAAAAAACAAAAAAACAACACATTTTATGCTGAATTTATATGATGGATCTGAACATGACTAGCTGTTTCACCAGTGTTTCACCCATATTTAGAATGAATTTGATTGACTGATTGATTGTTAATTTCTAAGTGTGAACACACAACAAAACTCAAAGTCAACTAGAATTAGTGTGTAGTATGGATATGGGACACGCTGGTAGTGGTACAGTTCCAAAGGAGAACATAAAACAGCACAAACATCTCGGTCAGAGTCAATCAACTTGTTACCCTCCAGTCGGCATACTTCTCACTGCCTCTAAATAAACCTTTATAGGATGAATCAGTGTGTTTATAAGCAGTGTCAAAGCATAGCTATAGGTAATCATCATTACTGGGCTGAATAGATTATAGAAATATGCAAAGATGCTGCAGGAAATTATTTAACTCTGTGTTCCATGAATCATTCAGCGCTCACAAATATGTGGTGCTGTTAAGAGTCCTGTATGCCTAAAAATACCTTAAAGGAGCACTCCAGAGATTTAGTACTACACTTCTGTTAAGTTACAGGACTGACGAGAGACAGAGAGAGAGAGAGAGAGAGAGAGAGAGTGGAAAAAAGCTGTCGAAAGAATGGGAAATAAATAATTTAACTTTCTTTATCTCTCCTTTGTATTACAGGCAAATACAGTTTTACTAGTGTGTGCTTATTTGGTAACTCTTGACACTTTCCATGATACATGATACTGAAAAACAAACTGCACAGCTACTTCCCTGTCAAAACTGCTAATTCTCACCTTGTCTGTGTGTGAAGCCAAATGTGTCACGGCACATTGTTGCTGACACAGTGTTATATCAACTTTAGATCAAACCTGAAAGAGTTGAATCAAGCTAAAACTTCAACAGTGGTATATATAACATATTGGTATGTTCTCAGTTATTTTTTCAGTCTGACTGAAATATTCAACCATCTGATTAGCAGCTCTGATGGAATATACTGAACATCTTAAGGCAGCTAAATAAATCAGACTTTTCAGACATTTGCTGCATCCTTAAGGTGTCACTATGCCTCAGAGGGTGGTTGAGCAGTACCTGAAACCCCCTCCCTTCACACCTTTCTGAAATCAAAACAGGGGAAGAGGGGATGTAGAAATTAGCCAAAAGCATGCACTGATAATAGTTCCCCACATCAATTATCCCATCAATTATCACAATGTCCCTGACGGATCAAGCGATATAGAAAATGGATGGATTATCACAATGTGTCTCTACGACATCAGGTTTGAGAGCAGTAGCCAGTTTGTTTTGAGCTTCCGCTGGCCTTCAGTCTACCAACTCTTCTGCAACAGTTTAACTCAACAACAATGGCCTGCAGGATCTTTTTGTATTTGGTAATTTTTTTTTTTGTAAACATGGCATCAAACACTTTAGGAGAAATGCATTCGGATCTCACCTTGTTTCTGTCTGAGCTGGTGCACACAGGGTCCTCAGCAGCCAGTGCAATGCTGCTCGCCACAATCACAAGGAGGATGGTCATTTCGAAATAGCGCAGAGTGACCACGTAATGGCAGATCCTTCTGATACTGTGGATAAACGCAGGGGGAGGATATTCATTTTTGCTTGATGAATAAGCTCTAGGAAGTAGCACTTAAGAGAGCAAAAAGCACTGCATTGTGTTTGATAAACAGTGACTTTAGTGGCTTACGGGTTGGAGGCCTTGAAGATGAACATGCTGTCTGGAGCCACAGGTTTGGGAGGAATCGGAGGTTCCTCCTCCTCCGTCTCCTCCTCTCTCTCGTTCTCCTCGCATTGGTACGCCTCCAACTCTTTACTGTTCGCTACAACCCAGACAGAGGTGCAAAAGGACAGGAAAAAAAAGCTCCTTTAGCTGTACCTGGACAGCTATGACAGAAAATAATGTGAATCACCAGTGCAATGGATTCATCAAAAAAAAAAAGAAAAGTACAAGTGTGGCATTTAGATGTCAGAAACACCTACACACAGTGATACAGAGCGATACTGACACTAAATCCCACTTTATGATGCACAGCAAAGGAGTGTGACTGCAGTGGGAAGTGATCACAGCGCTACCTGTCATGGGTGTGAGCTCCAGCAGCGGTTGTGCAGACATTTCGATGGCCACGCTTCCCTCCAGGTTAGACTTGTCACGTTTGGTGGAGACGGAGCAGTTCTCGGACTCGATGGCGCTCACAGTGTACTCTGTGGCCTCTAAGGCGGGCTCCACTGGGATTTGGCACAGGTGCTCGTACTGGTCGGTGTGCTGACCTTCACCCTGCTCTGACCAAGGACAGTCGAGCAGTTGCTCACACTGAGGAGGGTCAGGAACAGCAGCTCTGAAGGAAAGAAAATAGCACTGAACTTTAATCAGTGGAACACATCATACATGTTTTTTGTTGTTGTTGTTATATATATAATAATTATCTAATAAAAGTCCATTTGATCTGAATTGTCACTTACTGACATTTACCCATGGGAGAGGATGCTACTTAGTCATCTCTCTGTGTTATTAGCCACACCAGTGCCATGGCTCTGTGCTCTATGTGGCACACTCACATCCAGACTGAGATTTCTTAACAACTACTTGATGAATTGCCATCAAAGGCATTCATATCACTCACAGGATGAATTGTGATAAAACCAGTGAATGGCTGCTTTTTTAGCACCATCATGAGATCAAAATTTCCATACGTACTTTGGTTTAAGTCTGCCTTAAAACAACACTTGCCAATTCTACCATTACAAAGTTTATAATGTTTATTTTTTGTTGAAATAGTCAGAAATGTGTAACTTCAGTCATTTTTAATGTCATGCAGTAGTTATGTCTGACACAAGACATATTAGGAAGGGATCTTTTCACAGCCAGTTTGGAGAGAATGTGTGGAGAACATGTGAGTAATGTTTTGTGATAGAAAAAATATGAACCGTTCCTTTGAAGGAACAAAAATAGAGAGAGACTCCAAGGTGCAAATGTCTTGCTGAGGGAAAAAATATCCAGAAACATTTCAGTGCCTCTTCACAGATAAATAAATGAACCTTACCTTCGACAGTCTTCTCCGACTTCTGCATATGGATTGACGATGCAGGTTCCACAATCATCTTGGACTGACCCTCCTTCCGCCTCTGCCTTCTCTCTCTCCTCTCTTTCGTCCTTCTCTTCGTTCTCATCCAGTATCTTCCTCTCCTGGCTGAGCGCTCGTCTCACTTGAGGCACCTCATGTGGCGACTGCGTACAGTCCAGACTCTTGGCCTCAGTGCGAGCTTCGCGGTGCCGGTGGCGTCTGTGCCGGGCCCCTTCGTCCGGCCCTTGACTGGGCCTGAACTTGCGGGCCATCCTGTGCCTGCCCCCACCTGTAGTCCGGTGGTTAGCTCCTCCTGTTTTCTCCTCCAGGTTTACCAGAGGCTCAGCCACCGGAGGCTCAGGGATGGGGATGGAGATGGACATTGGGGGCTCGGGGAGGGGCATCCCGACAGACATGGGAGACTCAGGCAGGTGAGCCGGACTGGCCTCCGGGGAAAGGGTGGAGACGTGGTGGGGGATAGTGGGAGTTTCAATGGTGTCCTCTGTAGGGCTGCTAAACAGCTCCTCTCTGCTCGCCATCTGGCGACGTTTGCGTAGCTGGTTGGCTCTCTGCTCCCACACTGACATGTTAACCTTTCTCCTCCTCTCGCGCCGGTTGGCGAAGGCGTTGGAGCCATTGAGAGGCTGCTCGTCTGCGGCCCCTGTCACACCCTCGGGCTCCTCTGGGAAGGTTGGACGACCTCGGTGGATCGCCCGTTTCCTGTATAGGTAGGGTCTTCTTCTCCCACTAAGGAGTACAATATACTTCATATCACTATGAAGCTACGACAGGCCCACGGTTAAGGAATTGACAAGAAACATTAAGTATTCATTTAGCATACCAGTTATATCAAAGAATATACAGACAAAAAACAAAAGCTGCAAGAAAAGGCCAGACCTTTTCTGTGAATTTATAATGTTACTTGATTAGTAACACAAAAAATTTCCCATGGAAAAACAAGCAAAATACTTCAAGCTGAAAAGTACAAATACATCCAAAAACTCAAAAAATTAAAATACCCGAGAGGTGAGGACAGATAAAAAGGAAAAGAGAAAAACAAAACCCACAAGAACAAAAAGAGGGAAGGTGCAGGATTAAAATAGAAAAATAGTGTAATATCTAGAAAATAATCTGAATAATTGAGTAGGAGAACGGAAGAGAGAAATTCTGTGTGACAGGGATGCATACAATTATACTTACTGGTATTCAGATTCTTTTGTTGTCCATGTAATCAATGAGTGATTATTCGAAAACAAGACATTAGTGTTTTACAACATACACAGAACATTTGTTGTGACACAGAACAAAATATATATAGAGAAGGCAAAATACAGGGGTCTGAGATCAGTGCTTTATGTTGATAAATGTGGAAATGTGCAATTTTATGGCTGTCAATATTTCTTAAATATTTCTTCTTTATTAATTGTTATGCAGTGTCATTGAACACAACATTTTGGTCAGTGCCACATAACAGGCATAAAACAAGACGACATGATGGGACCAGCGAAACACTGTAATGCACATTAAAATTAGCATCTTGATAGCTTCAACACATACAAGACTAACATTCAAATATGTAACAGACAAATGATACATTCACTGTCACAGCTAGTAGAGAGTGAAGAGTCTACGCAGTTTTACCTACTTTACTCTAAATAGAGCCTATGAGATTTTAGAGGGTTTGAAGGACCCGCTATCAGGGATTCTTCCAATCATGTATACATCACTGGTAACCAAAACACAGGTTTTTGGTTTGATTTCCCATCTGCAGGCAGCTCTGGATCTTTAAATACAGCATGAAAATCAACTTGCAGAGACTAAAAGCATCTTTCTTTTGGCAATGGTATTGCGGATGGGAGGAGGAACTGCCAACCAATTTATTGTTGGTTTGTTCAGGTGTTTTGGAGGAACCTCAAACATCAAGACTTGAGCATCTGTTGCAAAAAACATGATGCTAATTTCACATGATAATGTATAATAAATAGTTAAAGTTTGTCTTCTAACAACTTAGCTTGTGGATGTGAAGTTTTTTTTTTTAACTACTATTATTTTTGGGGTATTTTGGATTTAAACAATCACTGTACTCAATTTAACATTGAGAATAAAAAAAGCTGATAAAAAATTCCAATGTAATAAATTACAACCAAGGTTCAAGTGTCTGCAAGTCATTTTTCATACAAATAAAGGGCTAACTGGAGAGCAGGAACAACACATTCACTGGTCTGTAAGTATGTGATATTTTTGGAAAATAATTGCTAGCAAAGTAAATCCACTCAGTTTGTAATTAATAGTGTAAAACATGCAAAAATAAATAAACGAGTACATTCCTTGGACAGGCCAGGTCAGTCACTCTGATTCAGTGGTTCATTTCCCCCCCTACAGCAGCTCCATTGTCACAGTGATGAGCCTAATCAGACGAGTTATACTAAGTAGGAAAGCTTGATCAAAATCTGACACACTCCAAAGTGTGCCTCCTCCCAGCAGAGTGACACACTGAGACTCCCCACTGATCCCGACAGCCTCTGAAAAATGTCTCCTGCCCTCCCATTCCCAACTTAGTGGATCATCAGACCTGTGGGAAGGCCACCAGGTCACTGAGAGGAGCAGGAAATTCATTTACAAAAGAGGCTAGTCATAACCAATCAAAGGCCTAGACAGTTACAGGAGACGTCTCAGTAAAGCTGTTGAAGCTGTCTGTAAGGGGTCATGCTTTTTAGTCAAGCACACACGCACATTCATTATTGTGTCACTGATGCCTTTCACATGCCTTCCTTTTTTTTCTTTCTCTCTTTGCATTCACCATGCAGCTGAAGGAACTGGGGAACACACTGTTTAAAACATTTGCCTGTTACACCAACAGCTCATCCACAGAGTCCACAATCATTTGATTTTACTGACTAAGCTCTATTGATTTCACAGAGCATCTTTTCTCCAATAACAGAAGTAGCACAGTAATCAAACTCAAGACCGCCACCAGTTTTCCCACAGCATCCATAGCTTAAGTAAGTCTCAGTTTGATGTTTACACTGCATACATCGGAATCACGACAAACTTTCAGTCCAATTCAAATTTTCTGATCTGAGACACAGTTCCACATTTGAACACTAAGATTTACTTAAGGGCTGTGAGCACTCTGGGTATCTCATCTTAAAATGGAGATTTTGGAAATGGTTTATCAGCAACTTACTCAGAGATCAAGCCATCCCTGCCCCTGGCATATCTCTGGTTGAAGAACTCTTCTTCCTCTTCTTCGTCCTGAGAAAGACAAAAAAAGGGGGCTGCTGAGTCAGAAGGATGTGAGCCTTTATCAGTAAGAAGGGGCCAATGAGAGATTCTGACAAGTTGCACTATGGGACTTTTGGCTGCGTGACTCATACTAGGGGCTAAAAGTTACGATGCTTCAGCCTCTGCTTCAGTTTTGACTGTTCCTTTGTTGATGTTTCTCATGAACCCCACAACTTTACGGAAGTGTAATACTAAATAACTGGAGTAATGTTTTTAAAGAATACTACAAGGTACCCTGCTGCGTTTTCATTTGTACTATGGAGCAATGTTGTTACGAGTGGGTCCCTGTTTTGTTTATATCATGCACAGGTGTGTGTGCAGGTGACGCGGCACACGTTAACAGGACAGGAAGCCAGCAAATGTGCCAGCAAAGGCAGGGAATGAGAAGACTGATATCTACTGTAATAAACATGGATTTGCTCCATAGCGGGCCCTTCACACCAGAACACACATCATATAATTTAATGGCTACAAACGCTTCAAAAAAATGAATGAATTCACTGGTAAACTACCAAATAAAAGATAATAAAAGTCAATGCGAACCTTTGTCAGTTCCTGTGCGTTTGCCAAATTATCCACAGCGATGGCCAAGAAGACGTTCAGTAGTGTGTCTGTCATGAAGGCAGTTAAGAACACACACACACACCAAACTGTGGGAACGTATGCGGATTTGACTCCTCTATCCCTCACCTGACTGCATATTAACATACCGTAGAGATACTGATAAAGTGGAAGAGCCCTGACTATTTGAATCAGGTAATATGTTAATTGCATTTTTATTTCAGTAAATGCATCTTGTACTATGACAGTATGTACAATATAGCAGCAGATTTATCCAGGATCTATGTACACGTGTAGACACTTAAGTATATCAGAGCTCTCTGACCACTTCTGAGGACACAGCAAGGATACAGTTTCCAAATAGCGTGAGCACAATGAAGTAGATTGATGACCACATGCCATACTGCACACCTCCCTGTGAGCGAATCCCATTGTACATTACCTCGTTCCAGTCCTCACCAGTCAGAATCTGTCGGCAAATTAGTGTGTGTTAGAGTGTTTAGCATAAATAATCACAATGCTCGTATTAGATCCAAGAGAACACTGGCCTGAAAATAAAACCGAACAGGACACATACCCCCTGTCTACAAACCAGTTAAAGATCTGGTATTACAAGTGGCTGCAGGATAAGTAATTACTATGTGCGCTGATCAAAACAATCTCTCACAGTGCCGTTGGTTTTGTAGCAGATCTGATGTGAATTCGTTCACGTTTCACTTGTCTGATATTCATGTGCGCATATGTGTGCATGGATGTGTGGGTTGATAGCGGAGGCAGGGGGTGGAGAGCGAGTGAGCAGAGTTGTTTAATCTGCGCCTGGGGTGAGAAATATCCCAGGGTGCAATGTGTCATGGAGAGCAGGCAGAATGAGGGGATCTGTGGGAGCCAAACCTGAAACACTGTCATGATGGCAGCTGGAAACGTGTCAAAGTTGGTGGGAGTGTAATCTTCAAAGATGAACCTTGAGGGAAGGCAGATAGAAAGCAGGGTCAGATATGACCAAGGAAGAATAAGAGGAGGAAGGTGAGGAGGAGGAGGATGCAGAGCTATTTTCATCCGGACATGTCATTTCCTCTCCGTCTTATCAAAGAAGCCATTGAAGAAACTGCTGCTCAGTTTGCGGGGCGTAGATACCATCTCTAAACCATGGCACGATCAGATATGTAGGTTAAAATATAGTTTTTAAATCAGTTGCACAAATTAAGAGATAATAGAGATTTCTAATGACTGAGAAGCGAGGATTTTGACAACCTGACGGCTTTAATTACCTTCCTCCGAAAAGCTGCATCCCCAGCAGAGCAAACACCACAATGAAGAGGAAGAGAAGAAACAGCAGGCTGATGATGGACTTCATGGAGCTCATGAGGGACACAACCAGGTTCCTGAGAGAGGCCCAGTACCTTGCAGAAAGAAATCACACACGTTTTTTTGTGTCTTTCCCACCAGAGACATGTAAAGATATACACAAAAATATACTACAACCCAGGCCGAGTTGTCACCACTTACTTGGTGATCTTAAAAATTCTCAGAAGTCTCAGCGCCCTCAGTACGCTGATCCCAAATGACATACCAGGTCTGAAGAAGCCCCATACCACCTCAAAGATGCTGCCAACTATAACCTGCAAAACATGTCAGATATATACAACAAACATTTCCAGTAAGCTCCACCTGATAAGAATTACTTTGAGTCTTCGTTTTTTTTTCCTGGTGTAACATGGAGTGGGAATAATAGAAAAAGAACCTCACCCCACAGTCGAAGCAGTTGAAAGATGAATGGAAATAGAGCCGGAAACCCAGACCATACATTTTCAAGAACATCTCAGCCAAAAACAGCCCCAGGAAAACAAACTCTGCATAGTCTGGAGATGACAGAGCAAAAAAAAGCATTTAAGTCAAAGGAGATTTACCAAAAAACACATTCATCAGACATAACCTGAGTTATTTTTAGTAGTAAACCATAGAGAAAAAAAAGTGAAACCCACAGAGGAAGATGGTCAGCCAGTCGGGCTGGTTGTGGTGGACGATGGCCACACAGATGGTGTTCAGGGCCACCAGACTGAGCACCATCAAGTAGAAAGTGTCTGTCTTCACCATGCGGCGGATGGAGATGCGTAACATGCGCTCTTTACGTCGCAGGTAGGCAGCGGGGCCACGGCGGCCGCTGCGGAAGTTCATCCTCGATCGCGACATGCCTGAGAAGAAGAAGAAGCAAAAGTGCTCAGAGACAGGCGAAGAAGTAAAGACAGGAAGAAGTCTCCAGTGATTTACTGAACAGACTGAAATGTTCTTCACTCACTGGCAGTAGACATGTCTGTATACTTGTCGTCCCCTGGTGCTCCTCTCCGTGCACCGGTCTTCTTACTTGCTCTCTTTAGCACTAAAAATAATCAGCAAAAAACTCAAATTTAACAAAAATCTGCATTACCTGAGGTGCTTAAAAAGTGTTGTCTAGAGCTGCTGTATGTTTAACATGTTGACACCAGTCAGGTGTGAGTATTTTCTGTGGTATAATCTCTAAAAGTCATTTTAGATACAGTTTTAAATAGCTGTATTAGATACAGGTGTCAGCTGTAGGTGTGATTACAGATCTAAAGTGTGTGAACTCACCATCTAACGGCGATCTCCCTGAATTTTTATTCTCCTCTGCAAGCATTACCTCCTCTGTAATGCAATAAAAACTGGAGGTTATACACAGACTCAAGGCACAATTTAAATCATCAGACATGGAAATATACATTTCAGGGTTGGATTATTTAGCATGTCTGCAAACAGGAACTGAGGCCAAACCGATGTAAACGCGGCTTTGACAGGCCAGTATGACCTTCTTTAGAGAAAGAGCTCTTATTCTCTCTTACATTATCGCAATATCTCTTTCTCTCTCTGTATTCTCTCTCTCCCTTCCCACACTCACCCACATTTGTGCACACATAAATATGCACAGCAGCTCTCTCGCGCACACACGCGCGCGCAGACACATGCATGTAAACACACAAACACACATAAAATGCCCGTGTGCAGATATACATGCGCATTCAAATTTAAGTCAGTGAGTCAGTATCACCTTTTTCTCACCCTCTACTTGCGTGGGAGACTAGCAATGTAGATTGCCATTACAGTACTGTGTGTGTGTGTGTGCGCAACTTTACTGAGCTACTCTACTGTAGGTCCAAAAACTCTGAAAGTGTCTGTAGCAGAGCGAAAAAATATATTTATCTATGTAGACTAAACCAGCTGGTAAATTATTATATCAGATCATACAAGGCCTGTACATCTTGATTCTATCTCACCAAATGATAATTGAAATTTGTACTGAAATTAACAGAAGGGTTGGACTTTTTGACTAAAAAGTAACTTATTTGCTTTCTTGTTATGATTTCTTTTGTGATTTTTACATATATATATACAGTATAGACTGGAAAGGTGGAAAAACTCATCCACAGCTCTAACACTCTTATCAAAAATACATTCTTAGATAATTTCTGTGACCATCTCATTGTTTTGGAATAACCTATATTTGCTTGTCAGATGCATTCAGAAGCTCACAGATTCACTCAGCAGTAATTTTGTGTCTAATGAAAACTGTACTTCTGATCAAAATGTCACTGAGCAAGACTAAATACTGCCTGTACACCCACTCATGGCATGCGTCTGTGTGCGTCTACAGATGTAAAGTTATTCTGCTGCCCAGTACCTGCCCTGTCTATCCAGGCTCGGTAGCCGTTCAGTTCCCTTTCCACCTGCTGTTGGCGCCGGAGCTTCATGAAGGCCCTCCGGTTCTCCACCCTCTCCCTCTCCTTGGCAAATTCTCTAAAAACAGAGTCATAAAAACAGCTCTCATAATCCATAATGTGGACAGAAACACCAGTATTATACACAGAGGAAGGGTCTCACTCACCCAGACAGGACTCCCAAAACCAGGTTCAGGACAAAGAACGAGCCAATGATGATGAGAGGAATGAAGTACATCCAGTTCCATGTAGGGCCCAAGGCATCGTTGGTCTGAAATCCACAACATACATTAAATTCATAACAGCAATCAGTGTGATTTTTTGTGTTTCACTTATTGACTGAATACTTGTGCTCACATTATAAAGAACGGCCGTCCATCCCTCCATGGTAATACACTGGAAGACGGTGAGCACAGCAAACAGGATGTTGTCGAACTGCGTGATGCCGTCATTGGGCCCGATCCAGGTGTCGTTGCAGTCATACTTCTCCGGACACTTCCTCACTCCGCATGCAAACGCCAACTCGGACGAGTCAACAGTCTCATTATCTATGAACATGAAGTACATAGTAACTGTTACGGTCTTCTGTTGACAGATATACACTCACTCAGCCCTTTATTATGAACACCATGCTGATACTGAGTAGTTCCACCCTTTGATTTCAAAACAGCCTCAGTTCTGGTTTAAGTTTTATACACCATTGTGAGTTAAACTCTAGAGACTGTTGTGTGTGTGAAAATCCCAGGAGATCAGCAGTTTCAGAAATACTCAAACCAGCGCATCTGCCACCAACAGTCATGCCAGGATCAACAGTCACTGAGTTTGGATGATTTCATCCACACACACTGACATTCACACATCAGTCTGGGGGAAGCAGGGCACAGGTTCACCACCAGCTCCTGACGTTCCAGTGGACCCTACAGATTAATTATATGCATTAAATACTATTTGACCATCATGATCCATGCACATAATCTACACTACAAACAGTCATGATGCATGTGGTATACATTAACACCACAGTCGTATCCTGTTTTCTCCAACCATGTGGTATCACCCTGCCAGTACCAGCTCCACCCCCAAAAAGCTGGAGTCTTAAAGTAACAGTTCACCATTTTGGCAGAAAAAAATCTTATTTGATTTCTTGCGGAGAGTTAGATGAGAAGACTGATACCGCCCTCATGTCTGCTCATTTAATATGAAGCTGGAGCCAGCAGCTCCAAAGCAGACAGACTATTTTATGTTTTAAAATTTGTCTGGAGGGGATCTTTAAACTTTGAATTTTGGGGGACCGATAGAGAGTTAAGGGATGGATGGAACTGTGCTTCAAGCCTAAAATCTTGTCATCTTATTCAGGTTTTATATTCAATCCATCTTTCAGTTGTGCAGGGGGATGACAGTAAATGCTATGGTGTGGCGTGTGATTACAGAGTAGCTGTTGACTAATTAAGCAGTAGCTAAATCAGCCGGCAACAACTCTAATAATAATACCTTTGAGCTCACTGCTGCTATAATCTATGAAAGCCTCAGTTTCTCAAACAAAGATGTTCACACCCTCTGTTTCAGAACAATGCACAAACCACACATTCGGTATACCTGTTGGCAAATCAGTCACGCTCAATCGTACATATTCCAAAAACAAAGCATGACAATATTCTTCTAAAGGCTTCACTGTTGTGATGAAAGCTGGTGCGTGGATCATACCGAGGATGTCGACAGATGGCAGGCAGGTGTGGTGAAGCTTCCCGCTGTAGAACTCCAGACCGATGATGGCAAACATGAGGATGGCAAAGAACAACAGAAGTCCGATCTGAAGCAGAGGGATCATGGCCTTCATGATAGACTTCAAGACAATCTGCAGGCCTGAAAGTATTCACAAACAGCAGGATAACATAAGAATAACACAACAAACACACACAAATATAGTAGTCTATATATGGAGTCACTTGTGGCAGACATTGGCAGCTTCTGAATACTGCAAATACATCAGTGGGTTTAAAGGGGTTGTATGGGGGAAAAACAATATGAATGCTTAAATTGTCCACTCTAATTTCAAAGGGCCTAAAAATATGTATAACAAGTGTTACTGCAATCGTCTGAGTGTTTTAACAATGCAAATAAAGAGTACAGAGTACAGAGTGATATCCCAGTTTGTTTGACCTTGATAGTGTGGTATTAGAGGTCAGTAACTGACTCACTGGGGATCCCGGAAACGAGTTTGAGAGGTCTCAGCACTCGTACAGCCCTCAGCGTTCGAAGGTCGACTGGGATGTTCATGTGGGCACCAGCAGTGGCCAGGATCCTGATGGACAACGCACACAAACACATATGTTACACAGTTAGCAAGCTGTTATCTGTCTTATATTACTGTTTTGTTAAGCCAGACAAATTAATAGCTATGACTTGTGATGGCCTGAAAAAGGAGAAGACATTTGGGTTAAAATAGAGAAAATGCAACAGGGACATAGTAAATGGGGAAAAAAAACATCCATTAGTAGCTAAATCTGGTGCAAAGCCTCTCTTTCCTTTCATGAGATTAATGTTTTTTCTCCATGGTGTGTAACAAATTTGATTACAAAAATAGGTAAAAGGCACAAATGGATGAAACTCAAGGACAATTCTGGAGATGAGTCATTCGTTTTAAAGGAAAAATGCAAATAATAATGTGATTACAGGTAACTGTGAGGCCAGTGAGCGGTACAGTATAGCTATTTAGTACACCAGACTTGTATGGTGAGAGACAAAGAATGCACACCACATACACCTGGCAGGCATCTCTACGCACATCTGCCCACGCACACATTGATGTCCCTCCACCTACACACAAACACTGAAAAACAGCATCAGGAGCAACTGACAGGCAATCTCTTACCAACGCTCACCAGAAATCACATCTCAATGTTTCTTGTAGCGATGGCAAAAGCAGGTTTTGTGTTGTTGGTTTTTTTTTGGTTTTTTTTTTCCAATTGAGCAAAGATAATGTTACAACAAGTAATTGCGCTGCAATAATCCCCTCAATTTAAAACTGAACATTTTCATTTAGGCTTCATTTTTCATCTCAATTCAATATCAGCCGAGCCAATTTGCTGGCCCATAACCACTAATGCTTTCACTGGTGATAGGGTCAATATCTACAGCTAATTTGCTATGTAATATTTTAATGGTGCTGTGGACGTTATGCTAGAAATCGTAATTATTTTCCACATTTGTCCATCTATCTATCTCTCTCTGACACACACACAGATACAAATATACAAACTCATAAAATCTTTGGATGGTGTTGGGAAGTGTGGGGGAGGGTGTGTGTGTGTGTGTGTGTGTGTGTGTGTGTGTGTGTGTGTGTGTGTGTGTGTGTGTGTGTGTG
>JBBMJY010000006.1:13746645-13769900 GCA_037833715.1 Toxotes lorentzi
TGGAGGGGGGTTGGGGGGTTGCATTTTTCTCGAAACCAACCCACGGGAAAAACGGAAAAAAAAAAAAAAAAAAAAAAAAAAAAAAACTAAACTAAATAAGTAACAAATGGACACATTAACCAATGATGAAAATAATCATTATTTGCAGCCCTAATAAGATGCATGTCTCCTGCGGGAAACAATGAAAGAGCCTGTAGAAATCAAGAGAATAAGAAAGCTGAATCTGAAAAATTCACACATGATCTGAATCTATTAAAATAATAAAATGTTTTAGTGTCAACTTTATTAGTTGATTAAGTCATGCATGGTTCAACAGGAAAATGACTATTTGGTTAATTGATTAATCATCTTAGTCATTTTTCAAGCAAAAACACCAAACATTACCTCGTTCCACCTTCTCAGTTGTGACTGTTAGCTGTTTTTTCTTTGTCTCGGTATAGTAAAAACTGCGATGGGGATTAGTCACAGCTCTAAAATATCAAGATTGTATTTTTACTTGATCAAATACCAAATCTGTCAATCTAAATTTCTCAGAAGTGAACTCCTGCAAGAAGATCCAATTTTATTTCTTTTTTTTTTTAACTAATTTATGCAGCTATGACAATTTTCTCCAAATTCAGAACATTGGTGTCTGAATGTTTTAAAGACTAATATTTACCTTCACAGATATTCACACAGCTGAAACATGTGTACATGCACTGACGTGTTAATCTGCATCTGACTATACTGTGCCCCAACACTTGTATGTGCTTGTGACCTTCAGTCCGCTGGAGCTCCCATGAGGTAGCTGCTCCTTGTTATTAATTTTCCTGCCTTCAGTGAAATGGGGTCATTGACTCACAGAGGAGTGCTGACATGGGGGCCTCAGGGACCCACACTGACTCACATTGACAAGTCCACACTGTCGCCATTGAAAGTGGTTGAAAAGAGCTAAAGTGGGAAATACTTAATAAATCTCGCCCCCTCTGTTACTACTTGTTACCTGTTACCATGCATACCAGTCATTATGCAGTATGCACCATTTAGGAGAAATCACATGCACTGCTGTTAACCATTTTGCACACTGTGCTGTTGTTTGAATGCACTAACATTTGTTTCAGTACAATATGAAAATTAATTGATTGACTCTTGATAGATGGAATAGGGTGACGGGACGGGTGTATGTTTTTCTTCTCAGTTATGATTGTTTCTGTGTTTTTCACTTACTGATTGAATGACAATAACATACTCTTTATTATATAAAACTGAGCAACAACCAAATCAATTTATGGCTGCAACACGCAATTATTTTCATTGTCGATTAATCAGCAAATTACTGTCTCCATTACGTTAATCTTATGGTCTATAAAATGTTGGGAAAAAGATAAATAACACAATTTCCAACAAGGGGAGATGCTGAAAATATCTTCTTTAGTATGACCAACAATCCAAGACCCAAGAAAAGCAGCTAATCATCACAACAGAGAAGCTGGAATTAGAGGATATTTGACATTTTTGTGTCAAAAATGACTTGAACGATTCTCAAAATGATATTCTGTCTATCGAGAGATCAGTTTTATTCACATCTGTATGTGAAGTACACTGCTCAATAAAAATACACAGCTAAATCAAGCTTAGGGAGTTGTAAACAAACGAATGGAAACCAGTGACTGTCTGGAAAAGTCAGAAACTGTATGACATTCTCTTAAAAACAGTAAGCGGTGAAGTTAAACTATACACTAGTTGCATCTAATTATACTTATACTTATTAATAAATGCGTTGACTATTTTATAGAGTAATCGATAAATCATTTAATCTACAAAACATAAAATAGCAAAAGAATGTCCTTATGAAAAGGATTGATCAATTATCAAAATAGTTGTTAATTCATTTTCTGTCGACTAATTGATTGATGCACTGTTGCAGCTTTACTACACACTGTTTGCTAGCATAACTTGCAGGATTATTGGTATGGTTCATTAACTTAACTATGGTATAGAGACAATGGTATAGATCCACATTGGGCAACAGAAGTCCCAGCAACTACTAAACTTGTGAGAACTGTTATAACTCTCCAATGTGTTTGTGCAGCAACATGCAATCCAAAGAAATACCATTGCTATGAATTCATATGAATCTGTTTCTCACTTGCAGTCTCTGAACATGGACACTGTGCAAAATCTGGGTCTCGCCAAGTCAGTACTCCGACATGTGCTGCTTTTACAGCCCACGATCCACCACAGTACTACTGGCCAGCTCTCTCCCACATACCTCTGCCTCTGTGATGCCGACAGTCACATTACCGCGCTGCCAGTGGCCAGCTAGTCTTGACCACTAGCCCCACTCCCACACACCCACAGAGCCTGTGGTTAGGTAACAGTGGGAGACTGGCACGCTGCACTGGAGGGGGTGTAAGACAGGAGGAGCAGTGGGTAGATATGGCAACTGAGTGATGTTGTTGAACTGATTGTGCTATCAGAGCATTTAAACGTGCACACAGTTTGTCAGGAAATCACGCATTAGGTGAATAAATCAATTCAGGTAAACAAGTAGCATAAGATGGATTCTTATGTTTGGCCTGTGATTGGTGAATATGACTCGGGCTTCATGTCCACATCACATGAATCTGCTGTGAGAAATAACCGACAACCTGACAATCTTCATTAGATCTGTGGAAGTTCAGTAGAGATAAAGTGTTGGACGATGCTACAGCAGGAAGCAGAGGAAGCGCTGCCTGGTGGATTTGAACTGACACCTACTCATGGCCAGGTTCATATTCCAATGAGCACTAAGGCAGCAGAGATGTGCCTACATGCCTCCCCCACAGTGAGCAGAGCTGCCTCTAATGATCACCACATGCTAACTTTACGTCTTCTGCCAGCTCTGGAGCACATGGAGCCCACAGATGAATCAAATAAGGACAAGTTACTAGCAGAATTATTGAAAGTGCACTTCAGATTGCAGTGGCACTTTTGGCACATGTATTTTTTTTAGACATGATTCAAGAATAAATGTGAGTTGTACTTTTAGTCTGCAGCTGTTCACATGCTGCATGCTGCTGTCCATGGTGCTGAACTGACAACGGCCTCCCATACATTTACTCTGTAACTAACTATGAGAAAAGCACATGCAACTTTAAACATTACTCTTATGTCTTTACATGGAAGGATATGGCCATTCAATGATTCTCCTCGCGTATTTCCTAATGATGTTGTCCTCTGCGAATATGAAGAGCGACCTGTTGACGGTGAGGCAGTTCTGCCGGTGGGGGACCGGGTTGTACAGAGCCATGGTCCGGGCCCGCTGCGCCTTCGCTTGTTTCATGGAAGCCGTCAGTCCCGCCGCCGCCGCGTCCTGCCCGTCCCCACCGCGCTCCAAGTCCCCATCCCCGGAGTCCACCGTGGTGGGAGCGGACTCGTCTCCAAACCGAGCCATTCTACAAAGAGATGAGGAGACGGTCGGCTTAGAGTGCTTTTATTTTACCACAGGGCGACTTCTAGTGAGGATAAATGTGAAGTGGGGCTAAGCGAAAAAAAAAAACAAACAAAAGATCCACCTTCAATCCACTGACAGCTTTTCGAGCGCCAAGATTCCCCCAAAAAGTTGGAGATTCCTATCACTCCATATCCAACAAGAAAAATAAAAAGGATTTTATCATTCAGCCGGTTTAGATTTTAGGAAAAATCATCCATTTATTTAATGACGTTTCAGGCGCACAGACTGTAAACACTCAGCATCTCTGTTATCCCATCTGTATAACAACGCGTAACAATCAGCTCTGAACAACTTTTAATGTGTGAGCGTCTCTAAACTCAGGCAGCGGAGGAGAAAAAAAAAGATCCACCGAGTTTACACCTTGCAATTTTCTATCAACATCCAAGCTGGTTTTGATCTGACAAACCGGCAGCTGCGTGATCAAACACTACTCTGCGCTCATCAGATGGAGAGATCCGAGGGAAGTCTTGGCAAACTTTACGCATCTTCTCGACCCGGTAAACTTGACAAAAGGGAAGATCTCATTCGAAAGGAATCCCGTTTAAAACGCGTTTAAAACCAGATTCTTTCCGAAACCGCGTGAACTTCTCCTCTAATCAGTCGGAAATGGAGCAAGGGGGCTGCTTGGACCGCTCGATCTCACAATCTCATCACCTGCTGGGATATTATCACGCAGTCAGGAGCGTAGAAGCACCGGCAGCCCCCTCCCACAGCAACATTTCATGATGGCGATTTCAAAATTCATCTGAATGAAAGCTGGTGGAGAGGAGGGACGTATATTTTGTTACCATAGCAATAACAGTTTCCTGAGGATGAACAATAACATTTTCCTAAAAAAAAAAAAAAAAAAAGAAAAAAAAAAGCCTATATGCAGTAAGCTGTGTGGGTATGTGGTTCAAAAATTGTGGTTCAATTATGTAAAGATGTTTGTGGGTGCTGTGCGCAAGAAAAAGGGGTGTGAAAATACATTTAACACTAAATAGTAGAAGCAGAGACAATGCACAGAAAAGGGTAACGTGTGTGGCTACAGCAAGCAAGTACAATAGCTCATATAGAGGAAACTACTTATAGAGAAGCTCTTTATACACTTTCCTCCATTTAAAAGCTTTTGCTGTTTGATAGTCAGACTGCATTGTCATATTTTCATTAACGGAGGCAGACTTGCACTATTAAAACATTTAAAAACTAGGCCATTGTGCTAATATTGGAGTAAAAGTCAGGAGTAAAAATAGAGCATGAAATAGATCTTAGGGCTGCTCCCTTTTTGAGGGAGAGGAGAAGAAAGCAGGGTCTTTTTCACGCTCAGTGCCACAAGTGAGACCTCATTAGGCAACTGGGCTCTCTCACTCCATCTGCTGCTCTCCTCCCTTCCCCACTGTTTCCCGAAGATGACCACTTCAGGCCCCACAGACATGATATTATTCAGCCGGGGGCTTGTTTTCATGCCCGAAGCTGCTGTTTGTCACAATTAAAAAACAAACCCAATAACAATTGCGAATTTCAGTCCTGACACAAAATATCACCGTGCCTGGATGCTGACTGACAGACTCCACTGTGCAGCAGCACAAAGCAGGTATCACAGACGGGCAGCGAGCGAGGGCTCAGACGGGGGATTGTGAAAGCAAGCCAAGAGAGAGTGACAAATTTATGCTTGGCAAACAAGTCGAAATCTGGGGGAGACGAGAGAGAGAGAGAGAGAGAGAGGGAGAGAGAGAGGGAGGGAGAAAAAATAATCGATTTAACAGGATCTATGAATAAGTCCCTAACTGAGCTCCAAAAACTCAGCCATGACTCTGTTACCTCCTCTTCCTAATCTGCATGAAGCAGGCGGGCGTGTCACTTCATGCAAAGCAGGAGAGCAACAAAAGCCTACACTGACCTATTGAGTGGAAAATAGCAGCAGGATGATAATTAGCATGTAACATGTGGAGTTTGCTGATAGTTGATGTACTATACTGGAAGTATCTGTACAGTATCTGAACATATCTCACAATCATCTCCACTTTCTACTAAAAATGTCTCACATAAGCTTTAATTATAATTTTTAAAAAAAATCATCTACTTATATGTTGCCCAACAAAAAAATATTTGTCCATCTCTGCAAACAGTACATATCTCTCTGTGTGAGTGTGTGTCTGTAGCTCTCTCTTTGCTGTTGTTTCCATAGCGACATAGCTCTCTTGAATTCCTGCTCCGTTCTTTTCATTTCTGCCAACAAAAGCCATGTTGCACAATAGAGCAACCTCTTCCTACAGAAATCTGTTTCTCCTAATACACACACACATACACACCTCCCTCCCCTGCATTAAGGTCATTGGACATCTTCAAGGAGGAATCTGACAGCGCTGTCACTACACTGATGATCCATTGTTCTCCACAGATGACCAGATGTAGTCTGATTTAAGAGTGTTTGGCTTTTGTTCTACTTTTGCTTGCAACCTACTCAGAGGCTTCTGAAAATAGCTGTGTAAACTGTTGGTGGAAACAGCGGAGAGGCTCACATCAATTTGCCTGTGCCTAATCAAACTTTGAATGAGCTGAGCGCAGAAAAGGTCATGATCAGTTGATTTAAGTGTACAAGAGGAGTACTTTTTTTTATGACAAACAGTTGTGCTATGGAGAGCACAGCAGCTTGGGATGCATTTTAGTCCAGGAAAAAACATCTTTAGAAACACAGTATAGGGGAAGACAGATGAAGCGAGGCTGCAGGTGACACGCGCTGTGAGTTAAACGTTAATGGGTGTACTCTGTGCCAGAACTCTGAAGAGCATTTATATAATTGCAGACAGGCTTTCACCCAACATTGACTGGAGTGGTTTTAGCATTTTATTTTTCTCTCTGTTCCCTAGCAACAGACATCCTCTAGTACTGAGTTATGTCAGCTTTATTCGACCAATAACTGCTGCTTATATCAAGACAGACCGGTGTGACACTGTGCCAGTTTACCTTGGGGCATATTTACATCATGGTTATGGTTTCAGAGCTATTGTCCAAACCTGCACATGAGCACTAAACAAGCCCAAAATGTCAAGTATCTACAGATGAACTACAGAGAAAAGTTTGAGAGTGAAAAAAAAGATCCGGTCTCACACTTAAAAATAAACTATATGGAAACACCATTTTTCTGAACCTCCACCTAAGGTCTAATAAATATCATTATTATTTCATTTGTCTTCATAAAAACCACTTAGAGTTTTGCAGGCACGCTCAACAATTTCCAAACTCTACTGCTTGGCCCTGAAGGCATCATACGCTGCCTCCCTGCTGCTCTTCTACTTTGATTCCCTAGCATCCCCTAATGGACAAATAACCACAATACATGTATAGTAGTGCTCTGAAACCATTGTTTAGCTCTATGTCTTGGTCTGTTTTTTCTTCTTCATGTTTTCTCCTCATTTTGTGCTGCAGTTGCTCATTTTGTCAACACTTACAGGCTGAAAATAAAGAAATATACACGAATTAGATTAGATTAGATCTGCATGTGTGTTTCTGTGCATGTGAGGAATAACATGGAATGCAAGAGCAAATGACAATACAATAGTGAACTGGATATGGTGTGGGTGGTGGAGGTACAGTAAAGAGAAATCAGAGGATGGAGGAAAGAGGAGGAGAAGGAGGGAGGGGGCTTGTTGGTGGGCTGGGGGTTATGCTGATGGAGTACCACTCCACATTCGAGTGGCGGGAAGCAGATAATCAGAGCGATGTGGCTCCACAGTTCAAAAGTTCACAAGCAAGCACCCTCAGCTCCGCCATTAATAACGCTATCCAACATCTGATTACAGTAAACCACAGCCAACAATGTTACACAGACATTAAAACACACACACACACACACACACACACACACACACACACACACACACACACACAAAAGAAAAAAATGTCAGATCAACTGATTAAAGCAATGGGAACTGATTTGGTGATTCACTGGTGGAACTATAATAATGCTTGCAACAAAGGCATCCGCATATGTATAGCCACTATGGATCACCCTGAAATAAGCACTTTGTAACTAAGCAACAAAATAGCAGGTGTTGTACTTTATACTGTAAAAGCTTATCATTTAAACCCTCTAACCATTTTCAATACACCCTTCAAATGTACAAGGCAGAGTTTTTGAGCATTTGTGGTATTATTTTTTGTCCACTTGAGGTCAGTGTTTAACATTCACTCTCCTTTTAGCTCTGTTTTGGTCTCCACCAGCTCCTGAAGGAAATATCTCTCTCTTTACTAAATGCTCCACTATGTTCACCAGCTAGCAGCTAACACTGTCTGTCTGCTGTTTGGAGGTGGCCAGGAAGCATATAGTGGCTTTAACTGAAACTTTTAGAGACTACTCCTAATGTATCTGGAAATGAGATTGATGGACAGAAACATTAAAGTTGTGGGCCTTAAAACAAAAAAAAAAGAGCTGAAAGATGCTAAAACACTCCATAAAGCTGAAGGGAACTGCACAGTTTGTGGTAATTCTCCATGGATTTGTCACCTTTCACCTTACACATAGTCACTGGCTCCAAAATACTGATCAGTGGCGGTTTAAGGAAACTGTAATGTGCTGTATGTATTCAGTATCTACTCATTATATTATTGAAGCTACAGTATGTCACACTTCTACAGGTCATTTTAACGACTGAGGGTTTGACACATCACAGCAGGAAAAGCACAGGTGTAAACAGTAACATCAGTGTTGGCTGCCTTCGATTTCCAGTTCATCAGCTCTGCTATTATACATGGCTGCTCACTTTCATGACTTACTGAGACACTTAGATGGAACACAGCTGTCAATAATGTTCACACCTGTGCTTCTTCTGCTATGACGAGTCGAAATTTCTACCATGACAAAGGTCTGTTGACGCAAATATTTAAGATCCGTGTCTCCGCAGCATCACTATTGACTATTGGACCCATGAAACAGGTTCAACAGGTAGAAAGGTTATACTGCATATACAGTACACAGTGTGCGTTCTTTTACCCCGGCACTTTCATCCTCCTCCATGGAGATTTATCATCTTTACACGTACAATTTAAAAGGAATCCTTTGCCTCTGAATCTCTTTTATACTTACTCCCACTCCTTCCTGCGGGCCTGCGGCGTGCTCTGGATTTTGTGAGCCTGGTGAGCCATGATGATGTCCTTCTGCTCCACGAGTCCTCCACGCCGCCGCAGCATACAGTGGGGGCTCAGAGACCCCGAACCCTGATCGGACGAGCCCTCCTCCCGACCGTAAGGCACATCAAAGCTGGCTGCTCGAGGGGGCAGTCCCAGGTACTCAGGGACGGCATGAGGGACCTGCAGAGAACAGGAGCGAGCTCCCTGAGCGAGGCCGTGACGGGCGGCAGGGCTGGTCTTCCTCCAGGCCTCAGGTTCGGGGAGGGACAGGGAGGACTGGACATGTGTCTCTCCTGCTGGACCACAGCTGGATGGAGAGTGGAGGCCAGGTGTGAGGGAGAGGGACTGGTCTGAACTGGTGAGCATTTCTACAGAGGTCGGTGGTTGGCAGTTTCAGCATAATGCTACAAGTGAAAAAAAAGGAGAGGAAAAAAAGATGAGTTGAGTCAAAGGTGGCAAAACAATAATTCATGAAACACTGCAAAGAAAACAAATGATATCCTGCCTGTTTCCTCTGTTTGTCTGTTTTTATGAACCACTAGTGACAAGTGTTCAGTCCATCCATCCACCACTTTGGTCCAGAGCGGAAGTATCTCAACAACGTTTGGATTGACTGTCATAAAACTTTGACACTCATGGTCACCTGAGGATGAATCCTACTGACCTTTGTGATTCCATGACTTCCGTCCAATCAGAACCACGAGCAGGTCAAAAACTCAGCATTAACTGCACTGTGTTTACATGGGAAACATTTTACCTGCTAAACACCACGTACGCATGTTCATGTTGGCACTTAGCTCAAAGCACCGCTGTGCTTAGGTACAGCTTCACAGAGCTGCCACCATGGCTTTTATTCTCTATAAGGCAAATTACAATGGGGCCAAATCCCCACTCACCCAAGTGACCTGTTGTACTGATATTTAAAAATTGAGCAATTTAAATCCTGAGCCAAATACCAAGCGGTCTCAGATAGCTAGAATAGGGTTAACCTTTCTGAATGTCTCACATTTTTAGAAATAAAATAAAAATTTATCAAAGGAAGACTGTGGAATACGGATACAGATATGCTGACACTTCCGAGAGAAGAACGCATTTCCTTGCTTAATAGTGCAGCTTGAATTCAGACTGAGCGCCACCATTGTTCTGTACTTTTTCTAAATGATCCCCTCAGCCATTGGTATCTTTGATACTGGAAGAACAAAAGCTTTGAACCAGCAGCTATGCAGAAATAGTACCAGTACTCGTACTGGTGGGCGGAATAAGACTTTTTACAGAAAAAAGGACTAGTAAAAGTAATGAGACATTTGAAGAGGAGGGATGTTGGAAAATATCTCATTGCAGTCACATGCCTTTTTTCAGAGTACTGACCACAACATGACAAACCTTTATGTTCTTGTTGCTGCCATTGTCGGGCTAAGCGCGTATGTGTAAGTGAGACAGAGAAATATGGGGGAGATGAGTTGGCAAGGCTGGAAAACAGCAAATTTTAGGCAAGCCAGCGAGAGACAGACGAAACAAGGCTGTTTCCACTGAGCCGGAGCAGAAAGGAAGATGAGTGAGTGTGGGAGAGCTGAAGCAAAGGCACAGTGACTCACTCATCAGCAGCAGGGCTCCTCAGACATGAACTGGACACAGTCTGAGTTGAGCTCTGCCCTCAAACGCAGCACAGCGCCCGTCTGAAAGCCGGGAGAGGGTACAAGGTCAGCGCACACATTTACACGGGTGGCTTGATGGCAGCTTTATGCCGCTGATGGGCGGGCTGCCTCTGATTTTAGCACAGCCATGCAAGTTCAAAAGACGTGTGATACCTTGTATTATCAGTCAGTTTTCTAGCCAGAGCTGTGGGGGAAATTAAATGTCGAGGCACTTTTATCAACGGGCACACCTCAAAAAAAAAAAAAAAAAAAAAAAAAAAAAAAAAAGCAGTAGGAGCAACAAACTGCGATGATATACAGGGTGGATCCATAATACGCGGGTTACTTATTTAAACAAAAATGAAATTAATGACGAATGTCAGCACTGATAAGGTTGCTTTATAGATAAGAGCATCAATAAACCTACAGCGGCGTGCCCACTGCTGCAGGAGGCGTCCACCTTATCTTATTAAAGTTAAAACACTTGCGTGAAGATGCTCTTTTATTTTAAATTCAAATTTCTCCTTTCTACAGCTCCTGGCTGTGATCTCCTTCGCTTTAATTAGTGCAACCACTGTAGACATACTGGAACAACAGGCGCTCCCCCCTCCACTCGTCTAATTTGTGCACGTCAGCTGCAGGTCGGCAGCCGTTTTAGAAATACACTGACTAGCCTATTAACAGGTATTGCTAATTAAGATGCTGTTTCTTTATTCTTCTGGAGTTAAGTGCTTGCATGCACAAGCAAGTGGACAAAAGGGGATGAAAAAAAGAAAAAGAAAACACGGCGACAGCAGCAGCAGCAGTCATAAACAAGTAGAAATAGATGATTAAGACGCTAAAAATGTTGAGCTGGGGGAAGAGGATTAATGCAGAGAAGCAGCCCACAGGAAGAGAAAATATCAATTAACTAATGAAATGATTAATGAATTTGACAGCTTTACCTTGAGGTGACGCGCGCTCCTTCATCGTCAGAGAGCCCCGATCAGGTGGATCCTAATTTCAGCCCCCCTCCTCTCACTCTGTCCAAGTTTAGTGGTTAGAGGATGATTTTCGCGAGGATTCCTTGAGTGATGATTACCGGTGTATGGCTATAAATACCGCTGGGTGCCTGGGAGCCAGAGGAGTGTAGCTCGGATGAGCGTAAACAGGCATGGGGACAGGAGCGAAGCATGGAAATAATCCCAGTCATCTTCAGAAGCAGGCTGCCGGGGATGTGAGTCACTTAATGTGGCTCACAATGAATGGCCGGGTCTTCAAACTTCGTTTTAAAGAGTTCATGCAAAAATGCTGCAATAGTGGGAAGTTTTTTTTTTTTCTTCTTCTTTTTTTTTTTAAACCTGGCCAGAGATGAGATGAGTTTCAGTGAAACAGATACGTGCAACAGGTCTGCAGCACGTTGTTCTACTTGAAACGCTGCTCCAGTGGCGTGAGAACCAGATACATGGACTCAGATGCATTTGCCACTAGATGGTGGACTAAAGCCACGTACCTGACACACTGCAGGTTCAGTGAGAGCACCAGCAGAGAGAACAGTGTGGGTTTTACCTTCACCTCCATTCTCATACTACAACAAACAGTATGAACTCTATTTTTTTCCCCCTTTAAGTTCTCTCCAAGGGTAAAAGCAGGGCCGGCCAAAGCATTTCTAGGGACTGAAATATTTGTTTTACCCCTCTAATATGTAAATAAGCACTGATGAAAGAAGTAGTCCAAATATTTCCTTAATTTAAAGAGGCTATAATATTTTCTTTAAAATAATAACAATGCATCAAATGATAATTAGAAAACAATGAGATAGACACTGTGAAAGAGGCTGCTCATAGTGTTAAATAAGCAAATAGAATTATCACCTAAGTCTGCAGCTTCACAAAGCTTTATCACAAGTGTCGGCTCATTGTGCAGTTGTCTGACGCACAGACAAACAGGATTACTGTTTTGACTGTATGCAGTTGTGATTGATCGTAGCTTTCAGCCACACCAGGCAGCTGCCTTCAGGGGAAAATGTTATGATCGCCCCTAGGGTAGCTGTTTGAACTCTTTGTGGTCTGTTTGAACTCTGTTTTGGACTTTTGTTGAGCTTGTTATGTAATGTGTTGGACCTTTTGGATTTTTTTCCCCAGGAGTCTTTGGTCTGTTTCGCCCTTGTTGAGTTTTTGAAGTCTTTTGGATTCTTGTTGAAATCTTTATGGACCTTTTGAACTTTTAAGAACACTTGTTCTGGTTTCCTGAGCTTTCTCTAGTAGTTCCTGTTTAATTTTGTAGTCATGTGACTCTAGTTTTGGTTCTTGAGTTTTGATCAGTATTTCTTGTTTGAGTTTGAAATCCTGATTCTTGCGTACCTGTTCCTGGTTTGGTTTAGTATTTCCTGCTTTATTTTGAAGCCCCGTTCCGTGTGTGACTGTTCGTAGTCTACTTCCTGTCTTTGTCTTCTTCCATGCCTTTGTAAATTGTCTGCCCCACCCTAATGTAGATCACCTGTTGCCAATTTACCCCACTGTATTTAAGTCTCAATTCTCAGCTGTCCCTTTGACAGTTTGTCTGTCTTGGGTCCTAGTTTGTTCCTGCTGTTGTCAAGCCCGAGTCTGTGTTGGTGCCTGTGTTCTTGCCTGTGCCTGAGCTTGTACCTG
This sequence comes from Toxotes lorentzi, assembly GCA_037833715.1. NCBI lineage: Eukaryota > Metazoa > Chordata > Actinopteri > Toxotidae > Toxotes > Toxotes lorentzi. Next base: position 13,759,494 of record JBBMJY010000006.1, read on the forward strand.
AGCTTGTACCTGCTGCCGTCTTCCCTGTGCCTGTCCCTGTGGTCGTGTTTGTTCATGAGCTCCTGTTTGGATCCTGCCTGTGTTCACCTCCTGGTTTTGTCTCCCCGTGTTGATCCCCGTGTACTTCCTCTGGACTTTCATCTGTGCCTGGTTAGCCCCAGTAAGGACATTTGAATATTTTTTTTGGACTTGAGTTTGTGTGTTCTTCTCCTCCTTGGGTGATTTTTAGTTTCTTGAGTTTTGTTTCCTGGCCATGGACTTTATGCCAGTGATTTTGAGTTTAATAAAGGACATTATCATTATTTGTCTGTGTAGTGGCATCTGTTTTGGGGTCCTTCCCCCCCATGTCCTTGACCATGCCTGCTTAATGGAAGAGCTCTCTGTGAAACCCACTATACATTACCTGCTCGGCACCAGACAGGTAAACATAGTGGAGCACTGAGCAGCTAAGGAGCCAGATATTTCCCTCAGAGCCAAACCGGTAAATAACCAAGTGTTTGCTGACAGGTTCATCATATCAGCTGAAAAGCTGATAATAAAAACAATATATGTTACACGAAGGCAGGATTTATTGCAAGACTGTTGTATTAGACTTCATAGTTGTAGCATGGTGTACCTAATAAATTGGCAACTAAGTGTATGTGCTTAGCTTGCAGGGTTGGGTGAATAGATGTTACAAATAATTATATCAGCAACGAACTCTTGCTGTCAGTTTGGTTTGTATCTTTACTGTTTGTTAAGAAAGCACATACTGGATAAGAATTATTTAACCCCCTCCCCTGCCACCTCTGTGTCCTGTGTCTGTACTGTAATGAAACTAGAGCCAAGGACAGAGAATAGTTTTTCTGTGATTAAAACACGGCCATGGTGGTCTATGTAGTTAATTAAAAGGTCAGCCGTCTTCATTTTTTTTAAACCAGTCCTGTTATTCCCTGAGCTGAGGAAGAGGTGTTAGCAGTGGGACTGAGAGCAGTGCAGAAACCATCTGCTGCCACCAACACTGAAGGGTAAATGAAGACTTCAAATCCGTGCACGCTACACGCTCACATTCAATCTGGATTTCTTTCGTCTAAACCTCTTAATTTTTGTCCTGGGACGACTTTCCACATCTTTGTCTTAATTATGATTAATTATGAACTTAGATGATGCTGTTCTTTCCATTCCCACAGCCCCCCTCAACTAGTGTTTTTGTAATCTAGTTACCACTGACCAGAGGAAGTGTTCAGGTGTCTATAGATTGCAGTATCTCAGTAGCTGTTGTGAGACATGTATCAGAGGATTATGCGACACGAAGGGCACTGAGTATTTTCTAATGTCCCGATACCATATTGTGTGAATTAGATATGGATTTATGTAATCTAGCAGAATCATCTCTGTGAGGAAATAATTGCTGTCTTATCCTCTAGGCACATGGCCAAGTGGATGCATGAAGTGAAGACGCCAAGCAGAGAAACTGCTGCTATTGGAAGAGGAAAAAAAACAACAAACATCAGAATAAACCATCAGGTGTACGTATGTGTTGGGGGACCTGCATGCTGTTTGGTGCATGAGACAGTTGGTAGTAAATGGTTGGCAAATCAAATCTGGTCTGGCATGAGAGACTGCCCTGAGGGTGAACATCAGATTCGCTTTGTATGCGGGTTGGTTCACATTTTACAGACTCAAATCTATTCAGATTCAAATCTATTAATAGTCTTAACTTTTGTATAGTGACAGTTTGGAGGTGGGTTTTCATTGGTATAATCTACATCAGTTAATCTGTTAGGTATTAAGAGCTGAAGAATACTTCTACTTGACCACAACTTTTTACTGAACCACCTTTATTTAAACAGCTTTAGTTGTTTTAATTGTGATTTCTCACTGTTTTCAGAATTTTTACAAACCAGAGAACGGCATCATGTATAACAGTAAAACAGTTACATGGCCCTTTTTTCTGCAATTAAAGTACAATTTCCTGATTATACTTGCATTCTATAACTTCGGTAACATTTTCAGTGCAGGACATTTACTTTTTTTTTTTTTTTTTTCTTTTTGTGTAGATCTGTAATCTGAATACTTTCTTAACTACTGCAGATGAGTTTGGGTGTTAGCTCTAATCCGACACAGTGTTTTCAGCTCATGTACCCAAAATATAAAAAATATTTTTTAATAGTTTAGATAGATTTTGTGTTCAGTGGTATTTATTTCAAGTTCTTTTTTTATATGTATTTTATTTTTTTATTCGCCGGTAGAAGAACATCAGTTCAGGGACAATAATGTTAAAAGTTGAAGAAGTTATATAAACAGAAGAAACAAATGAGAACTTTATACTTATATTAAAACCTTCAAAATTATTTTGTTTTTAAACAGAAACTTTCATCGGACTGCTCGCATGTAATCGCTGACGTTCACAGTAAATTTGAATGAAGCTACTTTTCTGTTTGAATTGTCAACAAAAAACTGAAAAGCGTATTTTAATCATCAAGAGTCAATTTATTTTCATATTCTAAAATTCAAAGGACATAACAGGATTTGAGAATAAATCCAAGGTTGAGTGCACAAAAATGTTTCACTGCAAGCGAATATGTACAAGAATGAAGTCAACAAATCTGTACATAATTCAACAGGTACTGCATCGATATTTAGAGTCAACTTTTTTTGAACCTAATAACGTAGACTAGACCGGACTGAAGATAAATTTTTTTTTTTTTTTGAAACACATCACATTAATTAACTTACATTTTAGTGAACTTTGTTTGCAGAATTAAGAGTTCACTTTTAGTGCATTAAGGATCACTGTATGCTTGTTTGTTTTTCATACACTAAAGATTAAAATCCCACCAAGTTAATGTTATGTGGCCTCGTAAACAGGCCAGTTAACATTAACTTGTAAAGGGTAACAAACCAAACAGACGTCCTCCCCGTCTGTTTACCCAAACATGCCACCAATAAATACACTGGCTAGCAATTACAATTTGATTGTACTGTCATTAACGTATAATTAACGTGAACATTAGTGCGTCATATGAACATTAGGAATCAAAGGTAAAATCCTTAAATTGTTTTCCTTGCAGCATAAAGAATAGCTGCCATAAACATTTGGCAAGTTTTTTTTGTTTGTTTTTTTTTTCTGTCAAGCAGATAACCTGTAAGGAGCTCTCTGTTCAACAAGTTATACAGAAACAAGACTTTAGTCTGGGTGTAAATTAAGGTAATTAGTTAAAAATAAGGGCTGGGTGATACAGACACATCTTCAAAAAGTTCATTGTATAATTGTGTGTGTGTTTTTCTTTTTTTTTTTTCTTTTTTTTTTTTTTTTAAAATGTCCACCTGGTTGCCCCCACTTCCAAGTTGCGGTGACTGCTTGGACACTTGCTTGCAGGTCTAGTTACAATGTAGTTTTACTCACAGCGTGTCAGTTAAATGACTGTTAGGAAAAGTTTTCTGGAAACGTCCCCTATTTTAGACACAAATATGTTCATTTTCAGAGAAAGACAACAAAACAGTTGCATAATGATCCGACCAGGAATTACAGCAGGGTAAGTGCACGATCCAGCCAGAGTAAAATGAGTAACAACATGAGTGATGAAGAATATTCATACACTTTGATCATCACAATTAATGTAACTCACCCAGCCCTAGTTTAACTTAACCCCATGACAATTTGGGACCGATCACCTTTTCTCCCAGTGTCCAGTCTGTGAAACAACACTGCATTTTGCTGGAATTATGCCTCTACTGAATACAAGATACGATGGATTTGAAAGCTATAATTCAGTTCAACACTATGCGTGCTATAGAAGAGAAGCCAAAAACACTTACTATCAGTTTAAATAAAATCAAACATGAAACTGACCATTTCTCATAACACAGATGAGTTTAAATACATGAGTTACACAATTTTCTTCTTTTTTCTCAAAACTTCAGTAGGGAATAACGAAAGTGCTCTGGTCAAACCTGTAAAAAAATAATTTATACACACCCTCGTCATCTGACCGGAGGGTTTCTCACAAAATTGTTGACAACTGTTTTGCTTATTGATGGTCCTCCCCCCAGTCACTCTGTTGCTTCTCGCCCTCGCCGCCCGTTGGTTGGATTAGTTGTCATTTGTTAAAAGGAAGGCAGGCAGGCAGTATGACGGTGGAACAGGCTGGGCCCGCTAAAGGCTCTGCCACCTCTCCCTCCAACTCTGTCCATGTTCCTTTCTCTGGGCTGTAGCAGATGGTAGAAGACTTATAGGCTCCCTGAGGAAAATAGAAAATCATTCTCATCATTCCTCTTAGTGCTGTTTGGATTTCTAATTGGGGGACTGGAAAACTCAGTTTAATACCAATGCATGTGATCAAAAGCAGCAGGGACAAATTAAAAAGGAAAAGTCTGGTGATTTTTACAAATTCAACAAATTCCACGAAAAACCAATTAACTGATCCTAATAACAAGTATTGCCTCTGCAGCCAGATATAGCTTATTGCTTTCTGCCATAATGCTGCAGTGTTGTCCAAAAACTGTTAAAAACACATCAATGAGCCTCACTGTTGCACTGGGAGACACATTCCTTCATTATGATGAACATGGACTCTGGAGTTTATTTTGAGTCAAATAATACACCATCATGCTGCCGTACAGTAAATACCAAAGATGATCAGAAACCGTAATGCTGTTATGATAATGTGTGGTGTTTCATGTTCCATGCAAACGCCATGGAAAGAGACTTAATGTGTCAGTGTCACAAGCCTTATGCTTTATTAATGTAGAATAATCTAATCTGATCTGTAAAAATATACAGTACCATGCTCCAGCTGTAGCCCCCCACGAGGAAGATGCTGTCATCCAGAACAGCACAGCCCGGGCCGCTGCGACCCTCCAGGATGGGTGTCTGCAGGATGTTCCACTGGTCAGCTTTCGGGTCGTAACACTCAACCAACATCACGTCTAGATGGGAGAAACCTGTGAGAGGTGGAGGACAACTGTGTTAAGGTGATGAATTTTACCAATGAGCCTCTTACTCTGAGAGATCGGTTCGCACTTGATTAGAAAGTTGTTTGTTTAAGACTTGTTTAACACTTTTGGTTATTTCTATGTGCTGTTTTATCTGTGCTGTTCTTACTGGTTTTTAGGTGGATGGAACTTCCAGGGAAAAGGTAATGTCACGTTTTTGTGCACCAAAAGGGATTCAGCAACATTAAATTCCAAATCGTGATAGTGATAGCAACATGATGTGCAGGTAAATACACTGGAAAACTAATGAAACGTTGACATCTGAATCAGTCTTTTCAGAGTTTTTTGTTCCTCTTGTCTCTCAGAGCCTCTGAAGCCCGTTTGATTAAATCTGCAAACTTCTGCTTTTCCTATATACTTGAAATCTGAATCTGAGGGCAATTCATTACAAGTAAGCTCAGTGTGTTTTTCATTAAAACTGATAACAATGGCAACATCCCTTTCAAACAGTTCTGGGGAAAAAAAACAGTATCCATCTTGACCCGTTTTCTGTTCATTTCCTGAAACACTCGAGCACTTACCTTTCAAATGGTTTCCACCAATAGCATATAGACGGTCGTTCATTCCAGCCAGGGCGTGAATAGCGCGCTTTGTGTTCATGTCCTGTTTCCTAGCCCACACATCCATTATAGGGTCATAACAGTAGAGCCAGGACACATACTCTCCATTGTGCACTCCTCCTGCAACAGGTAAACACAGAACTGTGCCTTTAATAATCTGTTCAAATGCACACTGTAGGTAGACACACTGGCTGCTCATGTAATACAGGACTCTATAGGGCAAAGTGATAGGCCTCTGTACATTAATCAATGATATTTCTTATTAAAAAATGTGTTGATTTATTACTGAACCTAACTATTGGGTTGGGTTAATGAATAAGAAATTATAGATGTCTTTCTATACTTCTATACAGCCACATGTATTTACAGAGAAGCTTGGCTCTTTTTTTAAACTTGACCTTTGTATTAGTTGTTTTGTTTTTTTTTTAAATAAGAGATTTGCCATGCCTCATAGTTAATATTGCCTTCTCCAACCAGCTCTATTCAAACATAAAAGCTGGGGCCTTTGTTTCCTTCTTTTAGTTTTATATTGTAATCACTGGCGCGGTGCATAATACAGTACAATAGTCACGTCATAAAGTTCACCGATGATTCAGTGATAGTCAGCTTTTGGAACGGGGAGGACTTTGGTTTATGACTTTCTGCGTTGGTGTGATGAGTCTCTGACTGATTTACATGTGACATAAACGAAGGATATCATTATAGATTTCAGAAAGCAGAAGTACTAGTATAGATGTTAAATAGATGTTATATGGAATTGGCCTTAAAGCATTTGTATTAGTATTGCATTCCATTTATCCTGTTAGTACTTGGCAAGAAAACGTGCCTGGTGACGATCAAATCGAAAGGAAGAAATTTCATTATAAGTAAACATAATGTGCTTTACATTAAAACTGATGTACAAACAAGTACCCACCCCGTAAAAACGGTAAAAAACCCACATCCATGCCACAATAGTAAAGCACAGACAAACACACACACACACACACACACAGAAAAAATCCCATTCTGTTTTTTCCTGCCCATCCTTGATCTTAACCTCACTATCTGAAAGTGTTACACTAACGTGATTGTGCCTGTTCAGAGGATGAAAAGATGATGGGTTCACACGTTCCTGTTGTAAATTATTGTAATTTGTTTAGCATAAGGTTATGATACTACCTTTCATGCTTTTGCACTTTGTTTTTTATCCCAGCTTATGATGTTTTGGCTTTGTTAACATTTCACACGAGATGTCACTTTTAAGATTGTGCACACATATTTTTGAGGTTGTGTGATGGCTCAGATTCAAAATCTTTCTCAATTAAAAGCACTAAAGTATTATCAAAATTCACGACAGGTTTCATAAGTAGAAGTGCTCATTAGGCAGCAGAATGACTCTTGTTAGTGTTATACACATTTTATGTTAATTAATTATAAATCTGGATGAAGCACTGTGTAAGCAGCACTGATTTTGAAAGGGTTTATGGTGAAGGGTAGTTAAACTACATACAGTCATATACTGCTGGATCATTTAATGTAAAATGTGGATTTTTTTTTTAGAAATTGATCACGTTTCATATATAAAACCTTAATCTGCAAGTAACTAGTATCTACAGCTGTCAAATAAATGTTGTAAAAAGTACAATATTTCCCTTTGAACTGTAGATGAATTGAAGTAGAATAATCTGACTGGACAGCAAAGTTTCCAGCTGTGATAATAAAGATGATTCGTATTGTATATTGTAATGTGCCACTGACTTTTGACATGGCAAGGTTTTAGTGGAGGTGCTTATCTCTCGTTTTCAGAGGCTGAGCGTTGCACATCATGTACCTCTTTTCAAGAGAATACAGGATAATTGTGTGTGAGTGGCAGGTTCTCTCCTGACCTGATATGTAGATCTTGCCGTTATGTACTGCTCCTGCATGGGCGGCCAGAGGCTGCGGCAGAGACGACACGTAGTTCCACTCATTAGTCTCCAGGTTGTAGGACTCCACGCTGGAGAGGTAGCCCGTCTCGTTCCTACCACCAATCACGTACAGGTGCTTATCCAGGCGGCAGGCAAAGAAACTGGCTCTCCTGAGGAGGAAGTGTCAACCAGACAACATCATTAAACCAGCAATGACAAGATTCGTTGTAGGATTTTCGACAGTTTTGGTGTGAGGAGAAAATTATTCAGAAAAAAAAGATCACGACCAAGATGCCCTCTTTGAATTAGTAAGTTTAAATAACATAAGTTTAGAGTAACAGAGAGCACTGAATAGGTCTGTATGTGCATAGAAATCTGATAAAGATTCTAATGATTTCATATTTTCTGTTTTCTTTATCAGTTAACAAAAGACAGTGGTGGTTGTGGGGAACCCTATAGTCTCTTACTGCATCAGCATGGTGTACGCTGTCCTGTGGGAACCATGGATTTAGAGTACATTTAAAGAAAAGCATTAATCCATTAACAATCAATATATAAAAATATCAAATATAAAGACATTTAAATGAATCTATGAATGAACAGATCAAATACAAAAAAGGCTCACCTCTCCTGCATGGGGGGCAACTGTATCCAACTGTTGAATCTGGGATCATAGCGGCTGACAAAATTAGTGCTGTGCTTTCCTGCAACACAGACATAAATCAAGATCAGTGAAACTGATTACTCACATGACTTAGCTGAGTAAGAAGTTTCTCTATAATACAATAAAGTTCAGGCATGATATGGCAGTGCACACGTGTAACTGGCGTGTAAGGCTTTGCCAAATCTTTTCTACATACCAATGAAATGCACAACTGTGACTCTGCAAGTCTTAATTTAAAAATAAACATATTATCTGAATCTCACCTCCCACACATGCTGATTTTCAGTGTTAATATCTGCTACTTTTCACCGCAATTAGAGTTAACAAGTGTTGACTAAAGTCTTGTTTTTCCAATCATACACTCATCTGGTTTTGTTTAAGATTTCTTAAATTGGTGTTGATTATACCCTCAGTGCTAAATAAACTCTACTGATTCTACCATGTGCATGTGCTGCTACTGTACCACTGTATTATTATGATACATTGTGGAATAAGAACAAAAGGACAGCATAACATTTTTTGATCATTTACAGTCTTTGTTTCTTACTATGGTTATATGTCACCACAATTTCACAAAATGCACTCTTAACACTTCCACACCACAAATATTTCAGTGTTAATAACAGTTTTTTTGTCCTGTGCCAATTATTGACAAGTGTTGATTGGAGTGTTGTTTGTCCACTCAGTGCTGATCTGGCTCTAGGATAAGTGTTTGAAACTATCTGAAAGCACTACATTAACTCTGATGGGTTTGAACTTGCATACACGCTGGCTTAGAGCGCTCTCTATATTAAGTAAAGACAGGCAAATTTGCTGTGTGAAGTCACTGGAAAGCAATTCGTTCTGTGGTGTTACAGTACCGTTGGGGTTCCACTGGTCCTCTCCGCCCAGCAGCAGCAGGAAGTTCTCCACCTCCACCACACAGTGATGGGCGCTGTTGTAAGGCATTACTAGATGAGACACAAAAATCATGTGTCAGTCACAGAAACATGACAGGGGTGTAGGTCAGTGGCAGGAAAATAGCAACGAAAGAGCAGTTCTGGCCCTCTAAAAAGAACATACTGCCCCCTGAGGAAAAAGAAAGCTTCCTTTTGGTAATTTATATCAGAATTTTGATATGATTTGTCATAAATCTACTGTGCACAACAATACATAAATACAATCTACTGTAAATCCCATTAAACACAGCTTTGTATGTTGTAATATTAAACATGAAAAGAGGAATGTACTACGGACAGCCTTAACTGAAACTTTGGCCCTGAAATTAATCTGCTAAAATTAACAGCAAAATAACTCTTGGTATAATTCATAAAAAAAAAAAAAGTTCATGAATTCAAACAGTTCCATGTCTGACCATTGCAGATTTCGCAAGTGCAAATGCACTCAGTTCTCACTTTATTAGGTACACCTAGCTAAAAGTAATGCAGTCTAATACAGCAGTCCTGCCATAAATCCTACCTTCATGAAGAGGTGTTAATTCAACTTCATGGCCATTTTAGAGGATGTTAGTTTGTGGTGCTGTTGAATTGTGTCGGGTTATACAGCACAGCTGTTTCTATCAGTGAGCTCCTCTCTAAAAAAATTCCAATAAAAACTGAAACCTTCATCAAGGGAGGATTTATTGCCAGACTGTTGTATTAGACTGCATCAGTTTTAGCTTGGTGTACCTAATAAACTACCAACTGAGTGTATGTACTAGTGGGAAAATATAGATCTGCCCTAGGACCAATAAGTTTGGAAATTAGTTTTATTCTTAAATGAATTCAGATAATAATCAAACAAACATAAACTGTAGGTCTGCATCTCAACTGTGCCTGTAAAATAACACTCAGCAAAGCCAAACAAACCAGCCCAGGGTTGAACCTAATTGCAGATCCCTGATGTAGGTCTACTAATCTGGTCAGCAGGTGTTAATCACAATTAAATGAGGTTCCTATTTATAGAATCTCTACAAAATGTTTTCTTAACTCTATTTGTACAGCCAGTGTTTCTCAGTCATTGACTCCTATTATTACTTGTGATCCTGAGTGTCCTGTTGTTTGACAGGGGGAGCTCATGGTACACATTAATGTCAAGACTGATTTAATTTGCAGTGTACTCTTACCAACAGGCCAGAGTGCCTGTTGTAATGACACAGCCAAACATCTATTTCACAATCCTCAGTGTGAGTCAGAGTTATAGGATTTATTTTCCCTCCTTGTTGCTTTTGTTTTGTAACCTTCCATTCATCCATCTACGGGAATCTGTATCTATCTATCTATCTATCTATCTATCTATCTATCTATCTATCTATCTATCTATCTATCTATCTATCTAT
>JBBMJY010000006.1:13770000-13803833 GCA_037833715.1 Toxotes lorentzi
TATCTATCTATCTATCTATCTATCTATCTATCTATCTATCTATCTATCTATCTATCTATCTATCTATCTATCTTTTTTCTTCATCTAGCATTATAACATATGCCAACCATTCATCTAGTAATTGAGTACATCCAATAAGCATAATCCTTAGTGTGTCATACCGCTCATTATCTTAGCACAAGTTAGAATAAACACCTACAAGCCCACCGCTGCATCAGGACCCCTCATGGAGAATTTTCCCTTGTGTATGTTTTTCGTGCTCCCCTCCTCTCCTCCATCTTCTTTTGCTGAAGTGACCCCATTGAGATGTAGAGAAATGGTCTTAGGTGACAGTCATAATGAACATGATCGTGTTCACTCAATAAATCTCAGGCCCGGTGCTTTTTGAGCACAAATCAGTGAAATGTTAAAGCCCACCTGTCTGTCTCCATCAGTCATTTCCACTGTCACCTCCCCACTGCCTGATGGATCACAGTTGCTGCAAAATTAGACAGCCTTGAATCTCATTTTTTTCCTGTTGGCCTCTCCCTGCAATCTCACTCTGGCTGGCTGACATGTGCCGGTCCTCTCTATGGGAGGGGAGTCTTAGATAGGAACTAATACTACATACACTAAACACAGCTTTATCTCGAATGAGGGGATTAGGTTGCTTGCCTCCAGTGCACCTCAAAGACGAGTGCCATGTGACTGCCAAATTCCCTTACATGCTATTTACATTATCATTCAGTCAGCAGTATATAGGACATGGATGGGCGGCTTTTTATTTGATGTCTAGTGACTTGTACTCATACTAAAAATCATCTCGTACCCATGTGAAAAGAAGATTATTGCTTTACAGTATGTCACAGGCTACAATATGAGGAGTACTGTGGGAGGATTTGGGATGTTTGCCGTGTCTACAGTTACCACAGATATAGGTGAACAGTGGAATAAGTGCCAGGTTATAATAACAGTAGTGTTGTGCAGTGCAAAAAAAAAAAATAAAACATGACAATTTTCCCCCTCTACAACGTATAAGAATTTACTGTGAATTGTCACCTGAGAAAGAGAAAGAAATCAGTCTGCATATTTGCCCCCTCTCCCCTAAATCTTCCATGGTTAACCCCAGGGTTGAACAGCCATAGGAGGGCAGGATGAGCACGTCCTCCACGAGATGGACGCCATCACTCTACAGTCTACAGTGAGCTCTAGGGCTCACTAGAGGGAGTCATAAACCTCTGCATAGAGGCACAGTCAGGGTCGGTTGAATGACTCCACAGCTAATGCACCACTGCTGCTCGAGCTCTGACGTGCCTTTAACACCATCACAATTGCATCCCACTGAGCTGAATTCCTTTGTTCTAGGGCATGCTGCGTGGATGAGGTCCATTTCCAAGCGTGAGATTTCAATATCAGGTTGGTTTAGAGAAGAAGCAGAGAACAGTCCAGCATTGTCGCTGAGCCTGTGTCTGCCTTTGTCTTCTGGTTGTCCACGCTGCTGTGGGTACACTAGATGGCAAACTTTACACTAGAATCACCGAGCAGCAGATATATCTGACACAACGAGAGGGATCAGATTCTTCCCAAATTGTGTTGATGAATGTCTTAATCAAAGGCTGTCCCTCTCAGGTCTCGCCTCATTGAAAAGTTATGATTGAATGTTAATAATCTTCTATTCCACATCCATTGTGTGGAGGCTACATCAGATGGTCACTGATGTGTTAAGGGGATGATTTTGCAGTTTTGTCCTTCCACTTGGCCACGGACCATTTGAGTGTTAACTTTTTAGTTTTGAGTGATGGAAATCCCTATTGACCTTTTGCTTGCTGCAGTTTGTACCCAGGAGTGTGAGTTTAATGAGAAAATGACAATATAAACACCAGTGAGCTTCAGGCTGTTGTGTATGCATGCCTCCTTCAGTAAAATGCACCCTGAGAGATTTAGACCAAGACCGAGATTGAGCCAAAAGCTGGTGGTGAATTTAAGACACACCATCAGACGCATCCCACCAGAATAAAAAACCCTCATGCCATAAAGTGAGGATATAAACAGCCCAGTGCCGGCCTGACAGAAAACAGACCTATGGCTAATATGTACGAATGGAGAGACGCTGCTGAGATATGGCTCCAACCAAAACAAAAGGACAAAAACTCGATATATCTGGCAATGATGATGCAAAGGACAAATATGGTTTCCCATTAGCTCTTCTTTGACCTTTGCAATATGGCAACAATATAGTGGTGAGCCTTGAAAGGTCAGGGAAGACAGAATGAAAAGAGATCTTGGAGCACTTTACAGAGGTGAGTGCTGCAGGCATGTGTTTGTAAATTCACAAAGGCCTCAGATATGTTCTCCATACACACTACATTTTTTCCAATAGTTTTTTGTGAAACTATGACAACTTGCTTCCGGTATAATATCATAAAATCAATATCATAAACTGTATCCTGATATAAATCCCTACAGGTTACGGGATACGTCTTTATTTTCTTTTATTACTGTTATTATTTTTGTTTAGTCAAGTAAACATTACAACTGCTGTCTCTCTGACCTTATCTGTTGGGATTCGCTTTACCTGATATAAACCTGATATCAATAGTGACACCAGGTCAACAGGTTAATTCCATGCTGTGTATTAGTATGTATGGGGTAATTCAATCTTATGTCAGATCAGTATAAGCGGATAGTCGAATGCTATGGAGGAAAGACGTCATTCATTATTGTTCCATCTCTACCACAATAGATCGTTAGATTCAAGTAAATCTCATCATGCATCCTGCCAGCATATTTCAGCAAAAACAAGGGAAACCGGGCATGAAGCTCCACAGTGCTGTGAAGTCACGCTCTGATTAAAAACTTATATTAAAAGTGATAGTGATACATTATTACCTGAAGGATTTAGGGAACTCCTTCCCCTCATTTTCCGTGGAAATTAACCTGTGTTAAAGTCATCCATAGGAACAACTATTTCTCATCATAAAAGCCACTAACACATGATGCCCCAGGTAAAAAAAAAAAAAGGGCAGCAAAGCGTTTGCTACTCACTTGTGAGGATCTTCCATGTCTTTTTCTCGTCGTCATAGTACTGGACCAAATTGCTGGGGAGACGATCAGGTCCAGGAGGCAAACCACCCACCAGTAACAGCATTCTCTTATTGGAACGGATTCTGTAATGTCAAAAGAGTGGGAGTGTGGACAAGTTTTAGGACACAGAGAACAAAACAGGTATTAAACCTTGAAATAAAACAACCAAAAGTCAAAGTAAGCACAACCTGCACCTGAACACCTTTAATTCCTTTATCTACATAATTACTTTGATAGTATTAACAGTTCTTGCCCAGTGTATTATAATTTTTTTTTACAAATGCTCGGTGTGTGAATGAATTAATCAGTGAATGCAATAAAAATAAATGCATGGTTAAATGAATAACTCCTGCTTGTCCGAGTACTACTACTAAAGTTGAGACTACTAAGCAGGCATCGCGTGGCCACGTTTATTATAATTAACAAAAAGATCGCTCAACAGCGCACTTATCCTTTTGATGTGTTATTGAACGGTTATTGTACTCTCAAGATATCTTTTCAATTAGCTGTGAAGCGAGGACGATCCTGCAGGGTGCCATGCTGGAGGCTAAAAGCACAATTGAGTACATAAACCTGCCTATACAATGTCTCCATTTCATTGGCTAAGGTGATTCATGTGACATCCCTGAGCCAGTTGTGAGATATTTCCTGCTGTTTGTATATGATATATAACCTCAAAGCTGCACACTTTACTCTACATTAATGACCATTAACTGGCTCCTAATGGATTTCAACACAAATCTACCAATTAATCACAATATGCAGTAAAAAGATTACAAGTAGCTGGCCTTTATATTCAGACACGTTCACCTTTTTTCCCTTTTTCATATTTTACTTTTTTATGCTTGGGTAAATCACTATTGTCTCGGTACATTCTCCCTGCTACTGGCCCACTCGGAAGCGTTTTGGGGTTATTCATATGCAAATGAGCCCCTGGACATAGATAATAGTGATTAATTGAGAGGAGAGAAACAGTGGCATGTGAAACTAATTATGAGGATTCCTGATTCCTTGCTCATTTAGGTCCATATGTGGGAATAGATATGTAATTGGGACAATGTAGGAACAGATACATGTAAAATGATTCTGCTTTTAGATTTTTTTGTGCAAAATTTGATTTTCAAGTTTCAGTTCTCTAAGGCTCTATCTTTCCTCCGCTCACACATATGTGCACAGTGATTTGAATACCTGAATACCAATTTTAAGCCTTGACCATCTATCCTCTAAAACCAGCTCTGTAAACAAAATCTGACAACAGCCCTGTCAATCAATCAACTTACTGGCAACGCCTGTCTACTTACCAGCCCCTTAATAAAGTTCTGATCAGGAAAAACATGGAAGTAAAGCATGCTGCATGGCCTATTTTTGTGTGAGTGAGACACGTGCATCTAACCTGAATAAGGAGCATTGCCCGATTGTCCCTTAGTGAAACTAAATGCCACATTTCCTCCAATATAACACACACTCAAATGCACTAAAGTCCCCTTGCCTTGTATTATATTTAGTTTATTGTGATATCAGTGACAGAGTGTCATTGTACTTACATCAGAATTGTTATGTAATTACCATGTAATTCTGGTAACAATTTAATTATAGCATTTCAAATTGTATTCATGAGTTCCCACAAATCAAATGCATAACCTTTATCTAGTTTGCTGCATCTTGTCTACACTGATTAGAGAGCAATTACACAGATGTGTGAGGAAATAAAAGAGTTGTTTTTCCTTCACTAAAACATAAGGAAACCTTGTAATCATGGACACAGTGTAGCATAGAGTAGATCAAACCCCCTGACAGCGGGCATTCTTTCACAGGAAAACCCCCACAATCCTCATTAACTGGGCCTCAATCCTCACACCTCTGACTGACCACCTACATGGTCTAGACTACACAGGCGGTGGGACCAATACTTGAGTGAGTGGGCAACACTTGAGTCGGCAATTTGTTCAAATTTAACAAGTGGGAGGCATTTAATCACCTTCCGTCCACTCTCAAATAGCTCATTGCTCTGTGTGTGTGTGTGTGTATGTGAACTTGTGTCTGTGCGTTTCTGTTTGTCTCTTTCTCACCTGCTGGCCATAGTCTGCCTGCAGTGCTGCCTGAAGGGCATCAGGTGGTAGTTCATGGCGTCCAGGAGTAGTTTCTGGCAGACAGGGTCACTCCTCATGAAGTCAACAGACTGCACCCTCTCCACCAGCTCTGGAGCAGGTATGAGGGCGAAGCGCAGCCTCTTCATAAGGTCTGGCGCATAGTGCATGCGAGTCTCCCGGTCATGCTCCAGCCAGAGGACTGACATCTGGAAGAGAGCCAGCTCTGACTCCACCGGGGGTGGCAGAGCATCTAGCATGGCGCACATCTCCTCAAAGTTCAGCAAGAGCACATCCTCCACCAGGTACTTGTTGGCCAGCTTCTTGGTCTCATCCAGTCCATGGAGTGCAGCAATCTTGCAGATCTGCTTGTAGTTCTGCACAGAGATCTGGTCGTTGAGGAACTGCACACTGAGTTTAGTAATCTGGGGGATGTTGAGGATCTTGCTGACTGACAGCACCTCTTCCACTGTGTCCAGGGAAAGAGTCACGTTGGCAGTGTAGAGGTACTCCAGCACTAATCGCAGTCCAATGGAGGAGCAGCCCTGGAGTACCAGGTTATTGATGGGCCTGGCATTGGGGGTCACCAGCTTGTCATCAGGAGAGGATGAGGGGGTCCCACTGCTGCCCTGGTCCCCTTTGCTCCCATCATTGTTGATTACATTATGGGAGGAGAAGAGAGATCTGAAATACTGGGAACATGATGCCAGCACAGCTTTGTGGCAGTGGAACTGCTGTCCCTGGGCAGTGAGAGTAACATCACAGAAAAGCTGTTTTCTCCATAAGAGATTGAGCCCATGCAGCAGGGTGTCACTGTGTGTTGGGTCAAAGGTGGATGTTCTATCACCCGATCTGGACATGACTTCCTGACTGTGAACGCCACCTAGGCAACAAATAAACCATGCAAGCCATTTACCTCAGGTCATTTATTTGCACAACACACGTATCCTTATAGATGCTATCAGTCAACTATTACAACAGAAAACGATTTCTGGAATAAGTTATTGAACAGATCGCCCGTCCATCCAGCGGGGAATAACCGTGGTGCCATGCCAGCCGGCGAGAATCTACATCCAATACGGCTTCAGTCGCTTTCAACTTTGAGCTCTGGTCGTAAAGCAACAAACAAAAACGCAGCAGTTCCCACAGCGAGCCACTCTTATTCATGCTTAACTCAAGAACAAGATGGTTTAAATGGAGGCTGAGGTTTTTGAAGGGCGATGTCAAAACAAAACGAGGATACGGAGATGCTGCGGCGCTTTCCCCCCTCGGTAACGCGGCTGAAGTTGTCGGATCAGGAAAAAAGAGACAACCGCTACGTTGGACGGATAACATGCAGCATTCAGCTAACACTTTATCCCGTCTCCTATCTTGCTGCACAACCCCCCCACAATGAGGACATTACACATCGCACAGATTTACGGAGTCATACAAAAGCAATTAGTTTGTCTCCGAGCCGTCAGCAGCGGTATGGGTGCGTTTCGCTCTTAGTCTACCTGAGTTACGCGGACGTGAGTATCGAAAAATATTCACTGAAATGCAGCTTTCGGCAAAGTTAAATGCAATATGCATCTCTCGTGTTTGTCGGTAAGCACAAAAGCTATTTCTATGTGCGTAATGTGTGCAAACTTGACACAAGCGTGCTGTAACGTTGTCGCCAGATTCACTAAACGCGCCTGTCACAACTAAATGATGTGAGCAGCTTGCCTGAGAAGGAGCCAAACTTACCTGACTTCAGCTCTTGACAAAAAAAGAAAGTAAGCTTCAGGTTCCCAATAATCTCACTTGAATTTCCTTTGTTCTCCTTTTAAGAAATGTCCTTTCCTTTAAAGTCTATGGTCGGTGGTGTCTCAGAATAACCATTGATTCCAACTCATAAAGTCACTATTTCAGGTTATTTGTTGACGTTGATCATTTGTTCTTCTGAATTAACAAGAAGTGTGTGAGTGTGTGAGAGGGAGCTGTGCTTTCTGCAAGAGAAGAAGAAGAAGAAATATACGTGTGACAAATTATGCTACCAAGAAACAACACATCATTATCCTTGGGCCTGGGGCTCAGTGAGTCGTAACGAGAGTAATAGGAAATCCACGGTTGGGGAGAGAAACGGTCGTGCATGGCCGGTGGAGAGAGACCATGCAGGGGTATGGATGCTGGAGAGACTCGCAAAATTATGGCTCAAGGCTATTGTAAAAACTGTCGAGCGTAAATGACTGCGATTTCAAACATCTATGGAAGAAAGAAAAGAGAAAGGGGGAGAAAAACCGAGTCTTTCCCTCGCTGTTATAGAGAGAACCGTCAAGTTTTAGTGCGCATTGCTAATTAGTCAATTTCTCTCTGCCTTCACAGCCCGACGACTTTGCTGCTGAGCTGAAACTGCTAATTTCTGGGACCAGCCTTTTTTTGGCTGTGAACTGGATGGATGAATGGCTTGTCTCGCACAAATGACAAAAAGCCCCTGCCTTAATCTCCATCGCCAAAATAACCCCTCATCTCATTCTGCTCCTGCTAGTCCTTCAAAAGAAGGTGCTCTACACAAACTCAAGTTTTGCATATGTATTATAAATACTATATACACCATAATGTCCTCACTATGTTTATTGTGTTTAATTAAAGCATATAAAACCTCCCCTTTTTCATTTCTGTGTGACAAAAGCATCAGGCCAAATACACTATGAAACACAACACAGAGCCAAAGTGATGTAAAGTTATAAAGCAACATGCAGAAAAATAAAGTCTGACACAATATACAGTGTTTTCATGTGCTATTATCTTGATCAGTTCATTGTTTCACAACCTGGAGGCCTAGCTGCAGGCCTGTAAACACAAAGGGTTGAAACCTAACACGACACCCAGCAGTGAACAGTAGTGTGTTGCATGTGAAAGTCCTGGTTGTATATTCAGATTCCACAGACCTACGCACTTTCTCCCACTGAGTTTACAAGACATGGTGAAAAATGAGATTCTCGATGTGAATTACATCAAGCATTCAATAAACAACAACAACCAATAATCTAAAAGCTGTGAGCCACCTGGTAGATTCAGTCCTGTATTAAAAGTCCAGTCACCCACATATCACATCATTTACTTCAGCCACAGTAGACAAACTCCCCTCAGTTCTGTACAGGTCCTTTCTGAGGTCTGGATGACTGTATCGTTCCCATGACCCTGTATATTCATGAATAATTAGGTGACGTAATCTCTAACAGGTTAACACCAGATGTTCGCAGGTTCAAAACAAGCAAAATAACATACTTGCAAATCCAATCAAACACCAGTAGATATGACTTATTAGGACAGAATAAACTGTCAATTAAATAAAGAGCTCAATTAGAGTAAAAAAAAAAACTTACATGCCGGACTCCCGTGGGACCAGAAGTGACAGATACCTCACAAGTTATGAAATGACAGATAAGGATAAATGGGTTTGTTCATGTACTATGAAATAGAGCAACACCATGCTACCGTTGAAGCAATAACAGGCCACATATAGGTAGCATTCATAATGGATGGAACCAGAGCATTATTTGATGTTTGAGTGTTTGACAAGCCTGCATATCCTCCACTTGTAGTTATACCGAACAAATTCATTCCACATGAACTGTGTGAGATGACTGATTAGATTGTGCACTGCATCTCAAATAATTATCATCGCTGAAGGAAAACTACTACTGTAGTATTAATTAGTGGGTTGAAACCACCAAGAAAGCAGTTTGTATTGTTGCTTACTATTATTATTGTGTTGCGGTATTTCCGAGGCACATCCTGTTATCGTTACTAGCTCTCAGTTAGCACTACATTACCCAAGTCTCGAGCGAGCTATTCTAAGGCAATAAAATGACCATTTCCAACTCTTTCAGCTCTTTGTAGCAACTCAGTCTCCTGAGGCCACTGGTCTTCAGATTGCAGGGCGTTTATGGTTGTAAGTTGTTGCAGTGTGCAGGAGGGAGGGGGGGTCATCAGATAAGAGAAGGATTTCTAGACTAATTAAACCCTTTGAGACAAAGAATCACACTACAGTGATTTACAACTCTCTGTACCAGTTAACCCAACTCATATTTATCTGTCATATTACTCAGATACCATATCTACCTCTATGGGTAAAAAAAGAGTCTTTTTTGTCCTTAATATTCTGGGAACAGGAGAGGGGAGGATATCAGAGTAAATAACAACACTTACACAAGATTTAAAGACTGTAGCACACTCATAATATGAGTTTTCAAGGAGACAAAGATCCCAGTCACTGACCATCTCCTCCATACAGTGCAGTGGGATAATAAGCTCCTTATTTTACCCTCAGCTACTACATAACTTTCCCTGTAATTAATACATTATGGCACATTTTCTCTTCGTTTATAACACTGCAATTTTGTGCATATAACAAAAAATAAAACCAAACAACAGAAACTGTAGACATTACTGTGGCCTTGAATAACTGATTAAAGAGTGAACATTTAATCTAATCAGTGCAATGAAACAAAACAAAAGGAGAAGCTCCAAAGTTGTGAATAGCAAAGTCTACCAGGCATAATTCCTTTCGCTGGCTGCTGCAGAGGGGTATGCTAAGATAGAAAGTATTATTTTCCTAAATGGAAGGTGTCAGATGGTCACGGAAATGTGATCGGCTGTTCAAGATCACTGCTTCCCATCTGCAATTTGTGACGTGTGAAAGATTCAGCCCAAATGTGCTCACCAAGCGTAAATCCTCAGCACTTTCTCTTATCATGGAAAAGCAAGATAACCAGCTGTTTACAGATCAGAGAACATATCATATTAATATCATGGAGAGGGTGATATCATCTTGTTTGTAAAATATTTTGTTAACTAAGTGTGGTGTGGTATAGCAACCTATAAAGTGAAAGTTGTAATTTGTGTTTTAGTAAAAGTATTGTAGTTTAAAGCCTTTTTCTGCTAAAAAATATTAAAAGGGAGAAAACACAAAATGCTGCAGGCAGCCTCTCAAACAAGACTTTAGTGAAATAAAATGAATGCAAACTGCAGGTTAGAGTAAATACTAAATTAGAAAAAGCTTCCAGCAGTTACATTTAAATTAAAGTAACCCCCTCAATCCCAGCTAAACTGTATGTCTTAACACAAGCAGGGCTGCTTTGATTCAACATCTGTCTCCCTGTATCTTAGAAGAGTTCACAGTTATGTGTGAAATGATATGTGATATGACTTCTTAGCATATGGAAACAGCTACTATACAGTATTTTATGGGGTTCTGACTGGGAATTCCTGTTTCAGAGTCCCAGTAAACTGTTACTTTAACTGTCTGTAACAATGGTTTTACCGGTTTATCATCTCCTGAGAGCAATTTTAACATGAGAGGAAACAACGAGTTAACTTGCAGCACAGGTTTAATTTATACACAGTAGGTGATGAGAAAGTTAGAGGGTCAGGTAAAGTGTAACCTTTATGATAGCAGCTTTGGTTTTTATTGTGATGAATTTGGAAATTTGAACAGATGCAGTCACCTGTTAACCTGATTAAATATATATTTTTCAAACATGTATTTTGATACTGGGACTGATTAGCGCTTGCTTGTCATCTCAGATGAAACTTAGTCAGAGATGATTCATAAGACGTCCACTGTGTAATAAATTGAAAGCACTTATATTTGCCATTCAGGGAGTATGGGAGGCCTGCTGTTTTAAACCCCTAGATCCCCACACATGGCGTAGCCACCACAGACACGGCTCAGAGAGTCAGCCAGCAGCCGGGAGGTGAGCAGAAAGGAACAGGCGGTGTCCCCTCCAGAGTGAGCACAGGAGCATGTGTGTGTGTGTGTGTGTGTACAGTATACGTGTGTGTATGTGTGAGTGGCATTCTCAAATGACAAAAGGATACCAGTTGTGCAGTTCAGGTGGGAGGAGACATGGAGGTGGTATGGAGACTCACCTGAGGGAGAGTCTGGGCTGTTGGGACTGGGGCTGAAGAGGGGACCAGGAGATGTGCAGGGGCTACAGGAGGCCACTGTGCCGTGGAGGAGGTTTGGGGGCTGGAGGGAGAGGGGGCTGCTGTTGCGCAGTCTCCCCAGCGTGATGCATCTACCTTCAGGGTGGCAGCAGGCGTGGAGTGGGGTGCGATGGAGCGAGCACGGGCTCAGTGGCGCGGTCACCTAGGGACGCTGAAGCTGCTGTAGCAGGACTGATAGTTATTCCTTGGGAGAATTGCAAGATGAGCCCCATTGTATTAGCAACCCCCTTCTACTAAAACTGTATCAATGTTCTCAAGTCTTTAAAGATTGATGTTGGGGTGCAAAATATCTGACGCATATCTGAAAAGCGAATATGGTGTGGTTTTAGGTTTTATGTTTAGCAAAAATAAGTATGTTATTGAAGTACTATTTATAATGTCTAAAACATAGTTTCTGTAATTTACCATAATATTCTAAACCGTATGTTTCACTGTGAATCAGAATTAATGTTGTCTGAGTTAAACTTCAGTAAATTCCTTTGGCAATGGCAAGCCAGAAAATTATTCCATACTGATTTGAAATTCTCAGACATTAAGCTTTTTAATTTCCAAGCCATACTTTTGTCTTGCAACTGTTTGAGTCGTATCTTTTAGAAATTCTCTGTGTCTAATATGGTCAGCACTCCCAATTATTCACTCCACTGACAAGTGAAACAAATGGGACCAACCAGTGCATTCTGTATTATCTACACCCCTTGGATTCCCTGACAATAATTAATACAATGGCAAGCTGCTGTTACCAGCCCCGACGACATGAGCTCAACAACATAAGCTCTCCCTTTCCAAGAGCTCTTGAGAGGAAATTACATCCAGCAGTGAGGTCATATACATCGCGACCACTAGCAGCCGGGTCATATCATACTACTGTCTGGAAGCCTAGATCAGATAAAGGTCCTATTGTACGGCGGTGTTAACATCACTAGGTTATTACTCACATCATTACACCATCACTGTAAGGTGCATGGAATATGTCAAGAATAATGTGAATGTAGTCCTGACCACAGAGATATATACGCAGGCTTTAACAGCAAAGACTGTCCCATATATATCAGAGAAGTTCATTAATATACCACATGGTCTTACTGAGGCAGCTGTGCTGACGGCCTCACTGGTATGGTCACACACCATTATGTAGTATTAGGGGAAACAGGGAAACAACATTACTAATATATCACATAAATAGCATATACTGTATGTAAGCAGTGTTGGGTGATTCAGGTGTATATAGCTTTAAATAGAAACAAATGTTTGTCTCATGATAAAACAGAATTAGCTAAATACAGTCATATTATACATATCATACCAACCCTCCTTATTTTAGCCTGCAAGGATATTAACAGGTTTTTTAATTATAGTGGAGCACATTCCCCCAACATCCATTAAAGGAATGCCATGCTAATTTTAAATCCTCGCAGCAGGCATTGGCATCAGCAGAAGAAAAGTGGATGAGTTTCTCTTTAACAGCTGTAATTTGTGTTTTCCAATCACCATGCTGATTTCTGCTCATTATACTCACACCGGTAAGTGAGCAAAGTTTGGATTGATTGACTCTAATTAACTAAAAAATGTTCCAAGCCATGGATTTATTATCATGCTAGCTAGCCACAAATGTCAGAGACTTTCACAAATTATTATCCTGTTAAGATAAATATCTCTGAAATCAAACGAGTGTGGAAACACAAGGAACATGTATTGTTCTACTGATGAATTTGTTTGGCATGTTTTCTGTGGAGTTCCACATTAAAGACTCACCTGGGCAAACACACAGTTCCAGTGTATTGTTAAGCCATACAGTATGACTAAATGACAGATGCTGTAGTTACCTAAACTTCAAAGGAACACACTCCCTAATAACCTACTGTAGTGAATAAATACAGTAAGGAATGAACAGTAGACAATGTTTAAAATTATTTAGTCAAAGAAATATATATGCATATTCTCCATAAGACAGAACATATTAACTGTAACCATATGCAGAAACTGCCTGGTCCTCTCTATGTAAACAGAAGACCTACTCCCTCCAAAACTTGGCAGCATCTCCCTCATTGAAATTTTAGACACAGCAGCACCTCTCTCCACTCACATTCTTTCCTTGACTCCATCAGCTCCAAGGCTCAACTCTCCACTTTGCTCATGAACAAAGACAGGACGGTTTGAGTGGAAACCTCCATTTTCCTAGTTTTAAAAAGATCTCGAAATAGAATTTTGGTTAGCTTGAGAAATCAGAACGTTGCTCTGATTCACTTGGCTTCACATCAACAATCAGAAGTGATCGCTGAAGTGAATCCAAACGAAACGGGCCCATCGTCTGCATGGTGGTGCCAGGCTGAAACTGAGAATCATGCTGCCTGTAAATCAGATTTTCCCAACATGTCCCTTGCAGAATATGCTTTTATATAAAGATACAGAAATCTTCTAAAGCAGCTTTGATGTATCACAGAATACAATCACACAGAAAGGTTTGGGCTGTATGTTCCAACCTCATCATACTAAAACAAGCATCTAACATCAAAGAAAATACGTCTCTGCTGTCAAGTCGCCCCCATCAGTATCAGCAGCAGCATTTGGAGTGTCCACTTCGAGGCACGCCTGCAGATAAATGTGATGGCACCTAGTTGTGGCTCTCTTTCATTTATTTGGGGGATTGATTAGATGCAAGGAGAGTAGACAAATGTGTTGGGGAGGCACTTTCTTTTGAGATATTGCCATATAGTCAGTAAGGAATATGAGACGGACTGAACATTTTTCTCCTCAAGGTGCTTTTGGATATCTAGCACCATTATGGCTTTGTGTGTGTGCGTGTCAATGTACAATATTATATAGTATATGTAAGTTCGAAGTACAAAGAAAACTTTATTCACTTCTTTGCAGATAAAAGAGACTGTAAAAGTTCTAATATTTCTTTAGTTTTATTTTTACCAATATTTCAATTGACTAAATAATAATAATCCTTAATTTGAGATTAAATGCTTTAGCCATGGTACAATATTAAACTGGACCTGTGTTGCAGTCAATTATGTCTCTCTATGGTTGTTGTGTCCATACTGCCCCCTTCTGTCTCCACTAGTAGGAGAGGCATCCAGCGTATCGACAAAACAACAGCATCTCTATCAACCAGACACAGACGGAAGGAGAGGGCCACATATTTCTAAGGAGCAAACTAAAAGCACCGACCTTGACACCATTAAAATTGTGAAGAATATCAACAGAACCTGAACCTCTTTCAAGAACTAAATGACCATTACTGGTTATAGATTCTTATATTTTTTTATGAGAATTTTAATATTTTAGGAATCTGATAATATTTAGACAAGTACTGTTTATCCAGAAACATTTTTACTTAACTTTTAAGGTCTATATGGAGGAGACATTAGTGTTGTCTACCATTAGTATGACATTGTTGAAACATGATGAAACAAAAATCAATTTTCTACAAGTACTAAATGTGATTCAGTTACGATTCCAAATTGAAAACAGTGTTTCCCCAGGGTTCTTTAGAAAAGCCAGTGGATAGTGCACACGCAACATCCTTTTGTGCACACTATTTACCCCTGGATTGCTTCAGGCTAATGTCTCAATAATTTTCACTCCTTTCTCAGGTCCTTCCCACAAAGGACTTAACTAATGATCCATGGACAAAATGAAGCATTTAAATTTATTCATTAATCATTCATCTCCAGCTCATTGAAAATGCTAAACTTCCACAAAATTAAGATTGAATATTGAAAAGTGATTGAGGGAGACAGCTTTCAGAGAGTGAGGAGAGTGAAGAGAGTGGAGGAGCGCGCGGTGCGATTGCAAAAACAGGGTCTTTCCAGAGACAGTGGTCTTCACATGGGCATGGTCAAGGTGGCCAAGGTGTACTAAGTGCTAGTTAAGGTCACAGGGTTTCACTAGTTGTAATTAGATCTTGGAATCTGGAGAAGCGTAGAATTTCTGTCAACACTGCCTGTAATTATTCTCTTTTCCAATTAATGGTGACATAGATTAATTATCTGATGAGGCAAAGCCAATTGCAATCATTCACCCAGCTAAAATTAGATCAGTCCTGACAGCAGCATGAAAGTCACCTGTTTCATTGTTATGGATTTGCTGCAAGTAAAGAGGGGGGAATAGTGAAGCGTGCTAGGGTAAGTAAGTTGTCTGGTACAGGTGAATGTCCAATTACACTGCTATTTGAACTGAAGGCATCTACTCATTCAATCCAGGGGCATCTGGACTGGCTTGTTTGTTCACCCCGGCATCATCAGTGGTAGTAGAGTCATCTGTCAAGGCTTGCAGGAATGCTGAGATGAGCTGAATTTCTTCTGACAAACCCTCCTGTTTGAATAAGGGGGAAACAGAAATGAAGAGAGACTAAATAAGAAAACGCTGTTTTTGTAAAAACAAACAAAAAAAAAACAATAACAGCAAGTCCTCACTCTGTGTGCATCCCACAGTGGTGAGAGTAAAGGTACCATCTTGTTCTTATTTTTGTGGGGAAGGAGAAAAAGAGGCTCCTGGTGAACCACGTCCAGGTTCAGTGCTCTTCTGTTTTAAAAACCTCAGCATCCAGTTTTTCTATTAAACTGCCTGGCACTGTCAACCAGCTTGGGAATCTGAACCGGCCTAGCCATGCAGAAATTCTCTGACTAACAATTATATCAGAAACAGGATCTTGGATTACTGTCCCCTGGGACTGGGGCAGTGGGCGTCTGCTCCAATCATTACTGGCCATTCAACAAGGCTCTGCACTGCTCTCCGCTGTTAGCCATTGTCAATTATGCCATCCCTAGTGTAAACTCGCAGAACACAAAGCTGAACTGCCAGTTCTGGCAGGAGTGTAACAGGATGACAGCCCGCCGCACCCCACTCCCACTCCCACCCCCACCCACTACCACCCACCCACCCTAGGGTTCCCCGGCCTTCCTCCCCTCAAGCTACTTTTGAGCAAACTGCCATTTGGCTTCTGATTCAGGCGCGCCTTAGCCGTGAAAGCACTAACCTGACCTCGCTTATGTTCTGCTTGTGAGGTTAAGTGGACATGATGGATTAGTACAGGCCTCATCAGGATTCAGCCTGGTTTGACTCCAGTTACAACTGGTATCATTTCTATTGATTTCTTCATTTCTTTCTTATAAACTAGCAACTGATATTGATAATCTGTGCATCATTTATTGTGCTCTGCTTGGAGTCTGTATTTAATTCTGCCATAGACAAAATACAGAGTGCATTCTCACTATCTGCACAGCCTGCTGTCAGTGCATTTCTTTATGGATCACATTCAAGGTCTTACTATTTAGGTAATCATGCAGATTGTGTGTTTATACATGCTCAGAAACTCATAAAGGTTTACTTTTCTACTCATAAAGGTTTTTCTCCGTGTGTACTTTTTGGAGGATAGACCCTGAGCTGGACTGTTCATGAGGAGCCTGTTTAAAGTGAATGCTTCCTGCTCTGATGGACCCTGTGCTGAGCTGTGACGGGTGACGGTGCGGTGCGCTTGAATACACCAGCTCTTTTGTCCTTCACACTCTGCAGCTCTCTGATAGCTCCTCCCCCTGTGCCCCACTCCTCCCTGCCTTGAGCTGTGATCTGCTGGGGCCTTTTGAGGCTGGGCCGCTGAGACATGGCTACTCCCTGTAATGTCTGGACCAGACCTATCAAAAAAACATGTCAGCAGCCAGAGGAGGAGGAACCGAGAAGGAAGCCATTTAATAGTATTTGCATTAGGTACTCCCCTGGAAAACCTCTAATCAAATCTTAGCATATTTTTGCCTCCAGCATATCTGATAAAGTCTGATCATTTCTGGTGAACAACAAACCATACCAGCAAAAACAAAGTAGGAATTTTGCACAAAAACAACACTGGCTGCAGCTGACAAACATGACTAGCTAGGGGTGTGGGATGCCCCACTGTTAAGGTGAAGGAGGAGTAAAAAAAAAGGGAGAAAGTGATCCACAGTATGGATGCATACTGCCTGGCTCTGCAGTAATGCTGGACAGGACATTTCATAAAGATTCATCACTGTCCCTCTGTCCGCTTTGACCTCATCTCACGTCACAGCACAGATTAGACACCGATTATCCTCTAATTGAAGATCCTTACTTCTCAACCTTGCAGAATATGCTGCTACTCTTCTGCAAGACAGAAAGAAGGTTATTCTTCTCTCAAAGAAGCAGCAGTAAAACAGAAATCTTCCATTCGATCTAATGAACTCGCTCTGAAATAGATGTAAAGTCGAAAAACAGCCCTGGTAAACAGGAAGCATGCTCAAATGTTAATTCAATGAGACCAAACACAATGTGTTGTGTGCAGTATATAGAGTTATCTAGAGAGGCAGAGCTAGCCTCAGACAAGGGGTCACTGCATAGGCACTCTAGAAGACACATCATCCATCACATCAGTCTGTGATCTCAGGAGTGAATGTATAGACTGTAATGTAAGAGTGGCGTCTTTAACTCCACCATAGCGGAGAGGCACAAAGCCTTGGTGGATGTTTGCCTGGCTGCCCTTGCTTGGCAAGGAAGACACAAGGCAACTGACTAGCCGGATGAGGCTCAAACAATGCCAAGCATAACATGGGGTTACTGTACTATGCAAAAGAATACGCTACCATCCGGCAGAATACCTAGACTGGGATAAAAGTTGAATAAAGGGATTTGCCATTTAAATGAATAGTGACAGTTTGTGCAGTCTCCCTGCCTGTTTTACATGTATATGTACAAATACCTGGGCTGTTTTTATTTTCTGGTTGGTCTCTTGAGAGAGAGCCTGGCACCGGTCCAGTTCAGCCTGGCTGTAGAGGCTGCGTTGTTTGAAGTATTTCACCAAAGCTTTGTGCATCCTCTTCTGCAACAAAGAGAGCTAGGGGGAGAGAAGGCAGAGAAAAGGAATTGGTAAGGCAGGAGAGGAAATTAATGGCAGTGTTCAAGAAGAATGATGGAGGGGAATAGAGAAAGCAGTCAATAGCCCATTCTGCAGTACACGGGCCTGACAGGAATTTCACAGTCTCTTGGTTTCTCTGCCCACTCGTGTGCACTCATCAGAATCCAGTCACATCTGGCTGCCAGGATGGGGGGTTAATTTTCTCTAAATGCTTCAGCAGTTTTGTTCTAGCCGAGGCAAACTCTGTGACTGCAAAGCTGATGAGTAAAATATTTCTACTTCACCCAGTTTAACTTTATACCAATCCCCTCAAGACATATTTTACACATACACACAGAGTCATGAACCCCCCACTGAAACCAGAAATTATTCCTAGTCTCTTGGAAAGACATGCTGCTTGCTTTATTATTTGAACACAGTTTCAAGCAAAGAGGTTTAAATTCTGATAGATGCCATTGCTTTTCTTCCCCCTCCATCTCTCTACTCTTCCTACAAAGCTTATCATTGCTTGGCAATGTGTTCCCCAGTGCATTGAAAACTAAAGCGAATTAGCTCAGTCATCAGCTCCTGAAGGAAAGACAATAACAAGAATGCTCTTTATGGTGTACCCTGTTAAAACCCAAGAGCTGAAAGCCTTCACATAAACAAAGCAATGCTTACATGTACAGCAGATTCAAGAGGATTTTTATAAGAGGTGCATACTGGCAAGTGCTATCAGATGCTAATTAATCATATTTTTTTCTGTTACAAAGGAGAATTTTGTATTTTTTAATGTATTTATACTTGTTGAATTTAGATGAATTCATGTGCTAAAGTGAAAACAAATACTTTCATCCATTCTTTAAAACAAATCCTAACTCTAATATTACATAAACCATGTCAAGTGTGTCTTAACTGGGTAATTAATAAACAGGACACATTTCTTCCACTAAAAACATAAAAAGACTTTGCATGTTTGTAGTGGCTGAAAACAACTGAAGTTTACTGAAGTGAAATTCTCTGTATCTGAAATACAGGTACATTAAAGCTGCAATCTGTCGTGTTCTTTAAAGTAATGTACAGTATGCTCCTTAATCCCAACTGTTAAGAAAATGTCACATAAGTAAAAGTATGCAATTATTATTATATATTATACTCTTGGATTATTATTACTGAGGCATCAATGTGTAAGTAGCATTTTACTGTTTTACTGCTGGGTAGTTCAATCTGTTCAGTGCATCATATTTTATAAGCTCATCATGTGTTTCATGTGTAAAATCTTTATCTGTAAATTAACTAATAACTAAAGCTACTAAATAAATGTAGTACCATAAAAACTATAAAATTCCCCCTATGAATTATAGTGGAGTAGAAGGACAAAGTAGCAAAAAATGAAATAACATAAAAGTTTAATGTGAATTTTAACATGTGAATATCAACTATATTTTGAGCTATGAAGGTTTGGAAAAGTTCAAATTAAAATTTTTAATTCCCCCCTCCAAACATTCTTATGGGGGTGTTATAACCTACCTTGTTTTAGAAATAAGCTAGGTGCTGGGAAAGGTGTTCATAATAGAAGTAACCTTACAACTTAATATGTAACAAACAACTCACACACACCCACTAATGTTCTGATCTCTAAAATGATTCTGACAATGTCAAATGCATTTACCTTGTTGCCTCCAGTTACAAACAAATCAATTACATTGTGTAATATGTGCACTAACTGGGACAGACATATGCAAACATTATAAGGATAACTGGAAATTTAAAACAGGAAAGAAGAGTACTTGAATGTTCCTGTATAAATCAGATAAATATGATAGGCCTGCATCTACATTTCAGAAACATTGTTGATTATAAGCTTGTTATAAAAACTAAAATTAGGCATAAAACACTAGCCGAGAGGCTGCTGTTGTAGAAGTGCAGAGTTGAAACAAACAAAAATGGTGAAGGCTGAATCCGGAGTAAAAGAAAATCAGGCTTTGATCATGAGCGTGGAAAATCCTGTCCACAGGATTTTATTTTTGCATGCATTTTTCACTTGATAACATTCATGCAGTTAGATGAGGAATTGCTCAAGTAAAGGTATTAGTCATTTTTGGAACAAATAATATGTATTTTTCATTGCAGGAGCAGCGTGGCTTCTTCCTGGTGTTATGGTTGTCATGTGTAATTCTATTCCAGTTAAACAGTGTCAAAATATATAAAGATTAAACAGTAAAATGCTGCTGAGTTGTCTCCCTCAACTAGTCAAGACCTCTGATGCTATTTTAGCAGTGAAGGCACATTCGTTGTCTGATCTTAACCCATGCTTGCCTCTGATCCCCGAACCAACTGCTGTGGGGAGCAGGGGCAAATTTGTAATACAACGATAATAAAATGTTTCACCTCTGACCACCTTACAAAAACTATAATCAGGAAAAAAGAGAAGTTATAGTATTTACATGTACCATCAACCTCTTGCTTTACTCCCCTTGGTGGCAAAACTACATAGTTATCATTACATTATGTCACATCCATCATCCTCCTCCACTCAAGTTATCTCATCATTATTAGATTGCTGCAGTAACCTCCTCACTGGTTCCCAAGCTAAAATTACTGCCCATGCAAAGAAGAGCTCTCTCGTCCTAAGGAGAATAACATGGACTAGAACATTATGGAACAGAGCAATATCAGCAGCAGAAATCTTATGCCATTAAACATATGTAAAAAGAAAGACAAAGGTCGTGAAATAAACTAAATTTAGCCAAAGGTCATATAAACCTTACCTGTGTGTAATAAATAAAAGATTTGTGCTCATGGTTTTTCTTGCTCAGTGCTGACACTGCCTCTTGTTTGGCCTCCACAAGGATCTTCTTGAGACGTTCATACTTGTTGGCCAGCTGTTTGTTCTCTTCCAGTGCAATTTTTAGTGCTTCCTAAACACACATGAAAACAAAAGGTTTAGATAAAACAGGAAAGGCAAATAATGTGTTTACAGTAGCTGCTAAATAACCACCAAGACACAAGCATTTGCAAGATCAGCTGCATACCACTATTGTAACTACTGTAATGAAATCAATACAGTGTCATTAGTGATGCAGTGATCTGAGTTTTTGTCTCCTTATCCTGATTCTGACACATCATCAGAGTTTTTTTTTAACTCTGTATACCTTCCTGCATGGATTATTGTTGCATAAAAAAAGATTGACACAGCAGCCTGCTGTGACTGAATGTATCTGATAACCAAAAGGCTCAGTTGTATATTGACATTGGCAAAGAAACCATATTTACAGAGATGCGGATCAGTCACATCTGATTGGTGCATCATGAACTGACCATTTTGCCAATGCACTTGTAGGAGGCCACAGCTACACTGGCAGAAGGACAACTGCTGAGGCAGCAGCATGTACAGTTCAGATCTAAAATACATAATGAATGATCACACAGATCAATGTTTTCATGACCCATGATCTGCCATATACAGATAACCAAGATTGTTTTTAAACAGAAAACGGACCTGGAAAGTCAATATACAGCACTGTACATACTGTATAGTAACAACACACTGACCATTTAGAAGATACATTAGTTGTACCACTGACCTGCTATGTGTGTGTACAATACAATACATGCATTCTGTATTTGTACTGTTAATTAAGGCAATATACCAGGCATACAACAATGGACTCTTTTCTGGGAAATCAAGCAAATAAATCACAGTGAGTATGTGTCTCTCCACATGTCCCCTTTTCATTTGAACAGTGTTTCGCAAGTACTGGATATGTGGCTGGTGAATATCTCAACTCTACCTGCAGACATAATGAAGTGTGTCTCTGCAGTAAAACAGAACAGCACTAAAGTGATGAGTTTAACCCAGCAGAAAGAGGGGCTGTAAACATGACAAATGCCTGCTATTGATTTCAGGTTTAATTACTCCATGCAGCACTGACAAAGCCCATCTGATGCTGTTGTGAAGTGTAAATGGAACAAATTACACTTCATTGCCCATAAGAAACTGATTGCGTCGGCAGTTTGCATTGTTTACTTTATCCTCACCAAACGACAAGCCTTGATCAAATCAAAAAATAGGTGCATGTATGAAAGCTGAGGTCTGTTCAGATGTGTATGGGCTGAAAAGAGATGACCACAGATTGCTAATGAGTCAATTTATTTCACCTTAATGTACTCTGTATTTATATATTTAAAAATAACCATCTGTAGACTGTATTTAATACAGCCACATGCAAGCTCCCATCAGGCTATTATTAGTTATACTAACCTGTATCAGTTCATGTTTAAAAGAGCTGCAACCCACAGGAGCTTATGGGAGTATAGTATTGGGTCAGCATCTTTATAAGAAATCTCATATTTGACAGTGTCTGACCATTCTGCTTCATGCACTGTGATTCCTGAATGCACACTCTGCTTATTATGTTATGCTAATGTAGACATTATGTGTGCTTTATATCGGTCCCTATGATTAAAATGACCAATTTCCTTAGAACTTCAGACTCACTCTGATCTTTTTATTTGGTGAGGAGTATTGTTGTTATATCATCTTATTTCGTGAAGTGAAAAGACTAAACCCGTTTTTGCATGGCTAATTTTTATCTGGCTAATGGGAGTTGTGTCTATGAGGAAGACTTCTAATTCTTAAATTGTCTCACACCAACAACTTCTTTAAAGTTGCTGCACTTGGATGCATGGCGGCTTAAGCTCCATTGCCTTTTCTTGTTTTGAACTAATGCATTCTTGATCACCGTTTAATGAAACTATATACCACATGGCGATTTCACATTAGATAAGCCATGTGAAACCCCCATCAGGAAAGAGGCTCTGGCTGGGGCTGATAATCCTGCAGATGAAAACCTTACAATAAACAGGGGCTTCTTTTACAAAGGAGTGTTCAAACACATGCCATTTTGTGCACAGTATACTCATGTTTTTACAAGAGACTATTTGTAACATGAATATAAAAAAGTCCTGATTATATGCTTATTTTATATTGTGAGCTATACGCTTATATTGTAAATTGCTGCTTAAAATGTTGGCCTACAGGTAACAAAAAAGGAAAGGCATCTCTCCACAACACGCATCATCAAATTCGTCCAGACAAAAGACTATAACAACAGTGGGTTGTCATTTGTGGGAAAAGCACTTAAACAAGATGGCCATGGCTTGTAATTTTAATTGCACACGGCTCTTTTCTCTGCATCTTAAGGGAAGTATTGTGACAAGCAATGTGCTGACACTAATCCACAAATAAATAAACAATGAGATGTTTTTTACAGCTTGCCTCTGATTTCACAGTATATGACACAAATAGGCATGTACTTACAGAGAGTTATACTGAGCAACATTTTGTTACCTTGGTGTCTTCCATTTCCTTTTTTCTCACTGTAACATGAGCAGTGTGTGTCTGCATGGATCGCTGTGTTTGTTGTTGGCAGTTATTAATATCAGACTTCAAGGTGCTCATTACGAGAGCAGCTGATTTGTTTTTGAAATCCACCGCATCAAACACACTCCTGGAACGAGAAATCAAACATATACAACGATAATATGCCTCTAAAATTATTATTATTACATCTCAAAGCAACACATTGATTTATGAAACATCCATAAAAAAGCTGAACATTTAAAATCAAAGAAACACTAAACATTTTTAGAGAAAAGCTTAGTTATTTCTTTCGGTATTTATTCCTATCTTTGCAAAAATGCTGACATTGCCATTGTCATCACCATTAAAAGGTGAGTATTTTGCAATAATTACAGTGATTTCCTTAATCTAAACAATTTAGTTTAGTGTTTCCTCTAAAAAACTAATCTTACTGAAGTTCCGCTATGACTTCTGGAATGCTTTCAACTATTTTTTCCATTTTATCTGAAGCATCTTGGTATTCTTTGCTGTTTTTCATAAGGTCACTGATCCTGCCCAGAGTGTTGTCATATTGTTTTATAGTGGCAGTGTGTAAATCCTGTAAAAAAAAAAGAGAGTAGCATTAATGTTGAAAAAAGCCTACAAACCTCATTTTGTTTAAAGGGCTTAGAGCAAAAGATTATTTTGTTCAACCAAAACAAAAAAAAATGACATGATAAATAGCTGTGACTGAGTAAACTTTACTTTGCAGCCTGTTTTTTTGACTCCAGAAGAATTTCTGCATGCAGTCCTTAACTTCCCTTTTCTTACCTGGGCAGCTTTCAGGTGCTCACATTTGAGTTTTTTCTCCTTCTCAAGGCTGAGTAACGTGTTCCTGTGCTCACACTGAATCTTTTCCAAATGTTCTATCACTTTCTCGATTTTCTTTACAAACCAAAAAGAGATCACAGATGCAGTTGACTTTTAATACATTATTTTATAAATTGTTCCTTTTTTGATTTAAAATTATCTTCTGACTGAGATGAATTATTATCAGGCTTTGTCAGTACCTTAATTTTTGTCTCCAGAGCTGTTGTTGCTGAAGATGCATCTTCAAATTCTTTCTGAAGTTTTTGGTTGGTTAGCTCTGAGCTCCTTTGCTGTCGTTTTAGTCCTTCATTCATATCTGTACATTGACCCTGATACAAAAGAAAAATGCAATGTAAAATTACATTACCCAAAAATCTTAAAACACAGGAAAACAATTATGGGAAATGTAAAAAACAATGCAACTGAATACAGGCTACTATGCATTTAAAACTAACTTTATGAAACTTGTAATGTCCAGTTTTTATTGATATTGTGCTTTGTGAAAGCCTTCGTCTCCATGACAACATAGCTGAAAGCTTATACAGTCAGAGTGTTTCACGCAAAATGAAAAAGTTTGCAGATTTCAATTTAAATCTACTTTGCATTGCAATTGTGTGATGACATTTTTCTTCCTTCTTCTCAGAGTGAAGAATCTGAAGCGCCTCGTGGATTTACCTTCAGTAGTTCCAGGGCAGTCATTTGACCTGTCAGATCTTTCCTCAGGTTTTCAATCTCTTTCTGTGGAGCACAGACAGGATGCTGAGTAACACTGAGGAAAGCAGTTGGCATCTTTCATTTTCCTTGCAAACTGTGACTGGTGCAGTGAACATAGAACATGTACATATGTTGTCACTGACCCTGGCCTTCTGTTCTTCCATGAAGGTGAGCTTCTCCTGCTCCTCCAGCTTAGTCTTGGTGACACTGTGCTGGGCTACAACTTGGGTCACTTCCTCCTTGGCTTTTTCCCACTGCTCGTCATTGTCAATGATTTTCTGGAGCATCTGCTTCCTCTCCTCGCACATCTGCTTCACTGCTTTCTCACTTACAGAAATCACACAGTAAAGTCATAGTACACACACATGTGGCCTACTACTGTATATACTCATATCCAGCAGAGGATGTTCCATGTTTCTCTGCTGTTTTGACCTTGACATTGTACCTCTTAGATATTTTTATCTTGTAGTCTTCAATATTCACTTCATACTCCATGTTTTCTTTGCGGAGAGCAGCAAAGGCATTACGTTTTGAATGGAGCTGCTCTTCTATGCAGTAAACCTCAGCTTCCCCATTAAGTTTCTGTGGACAACATAATATATAGTATGCCGCTGAGTGGATGCACTTATCCAAAACACCTTACAGTGCCATGGATTCAAACATTATTAGCATGCATAGCTCAAGTGAGAGTCCAATCTCAACCTTGGCAGCTGCATGCTATGCTCTACCCAGTGAACTATCAAGACACACATAAGTAGCAAAAGCAGCACCAACATTATGAAAAGATGTCCAGTAACTGAGTTTTTGTG
Organism: Toxotes lorentzi; assembly: GCA_037833715.1. Classification (NCBI taxonomy): domain Eukaryota; kingdom Metazoa; phylum Chordata; class Actinopteri; family Toxotidae; genus Toxotes; species Toxotes lorentzi. The sequence goes on from JBBMJY010000006.1 coordinate 13,795,711, forward strand.
ACTTTATTTTGATGCTACTGTGAAGATACTTACAGCTCTCTCAATATCTTCTTGCAATACCATTAGTTTCTCTTTTGATTTCTTATTCTTTTGTATTTCAGCTTCAATTTGAAGTTTGAGTTGCAAAATCTGGAATAAAAGCAGAAAAAGCATGAATTTGACTACTGTTCTGGACTGCTGAAAGCTACCTTTTTTGAAAAACTGGAAAATGGACAATATAAGTTACCCGGTCGTTTTCAGTGTTCTCGAGCTCCATCATTTCAGGGATACGTTGTGTTATAGCTGCACACTTTTCTTCTGTAAGAGCAACTGTCTTTTCAGCATCATTTATTTCAGCACACAGATCTTTCTCAAGCATCTTCAACTGGTTTAAATCTTCCCTGGAGAGAAAAACAATTTTGTCTTTTGTTATTAAGTCGGTGGATGAGCATTAGGAATCATAGAGTAACTCACAATACATTGATATCATGATATTTTCCCATGATAATGGTAGTATCACAACCCACATGATACACAATATATTGCAAGAATACAACTTACAACACATCATGACACCTGTGTAACTGTTGAAGGTTTTTTTTTTCCACGTTCATTTTGATATGAATTATGACCTGATCTTGGCTTTGTCAGCATTAAATAAATTTAAAGCATCACTGTCTGCATCACAAATTTTGGTTTGTGAAATTACCTTTCCTCTTTGGTCGAGTACTGTGTATGAGACCTATGAAGTCACAGAATAAATGCATTTGGAAATAGCAAAACCAAATGATCATTACAGACAGGTGGACACAACGGGGCAGAGAATTCAGATTGTGCCCTACTATTTTAAAGTTAAAGCCACTGATGATGCTGAGTATATTGTTTACTGTAGATCAGTATGCAGTTTCTAGCATTACTATATTGTGCTAGAAATTGACAAAAGCTCTTCAGATGTTTCCTGTCTCATTCATACTACTTTGATGGTGAACCTGTTTTTTCCCACTGCAGTTAGGACAGATACTCACACTTTCTTATCCAGCTGAATCTTCATCGTCAACAGAACACGGTCCAATGATAGTTTTTCATTTTCGGTGTCCTGTTCCATTTTTTTTAACTCCTTCTGAACCATCATGAGATCACTCTGTGTTTTTGAGTATACTTCATCAGCCTGAAAGAAGAAAGAAGGGGGTCATGGGCTTACCATTTTCCTCAGATATTATTTATTAACAATTTCCTGTTGTCAAATCATATTATGTAGAAACTAAATATTCTCAGTCCCATACCCATAGCTTGGCCACTACCACAAGTCAACACAGAGGCTATGCATTAAAGGGCTTTGACATTTTCTCTTAGTTTTGGAAAATCCTAAAAAATCCAGAGAGCCCAAAGCTAGCTATTAACCCTGGGCTTTCAGTAAGTCTGGTTTTAAGGATTCACACTTTAACATCAGAGCCCAGGGTTAACATTTTCAGACAACCCACAGCCAATGATTTGCTGAGATGTGATTAAAACAAACAAACATTTCATTTGTTCTAACAGAGTCATTCTGGTGTTTCATTTAGCAAGCACAGAGCTGCAATATTTTCAGGTCAGTGTTGACCTGTTGCTTGTTGATTCTTCAGTTTCTTACCCATAACTCTTCTCTCTACTAATACACTTCCACAGCATATTCGTATGTAAACATTAAGCTCAAAATACAGCCAAGTCTAAATCAGGTCATTATATTTTGATGCATCCTGTCATAAACCTAAGAAGTGAAAAAAAAGAAAAGCTATAAGAAAAGCCAGGGATTTATCAAAGTTAGTAGGATGCAGTGTCTGGGGAGTATGAAAGTCTGTACCAAATTTAATGGCAGTCCAGTCAATTGTTAAAATGGAGAGATTTTACTCTTCACCAAAGTGTTGGATGGAAACTGGACCAACAGGCCAACAAACATAGGAATCCCTAGTGCCATGCCACTTGTGGAGGAAAAACAGAGTTAGCAAAGAGCAAGTGGATGAGTGAGACAGAGCTAGTCTGCAGGGGAGAAACTAGTCTGTATGAAACCACAGTACAGCTGCAATCTGGAGAAACTGGGGACTGAGAGATCTTCAGCCCATTTAGCTATAAAGTCAGAAGTATATTAACCTTTTCTGGTTTGGCTGTAAAATAGAACCAAACCTAAAGAACTGTATTTTGCAGCTTGACACAGTAGAAATGTGTTCACAACAAACTGTTGTGATGTTGACCCTCAAAATTGCTGCAAAAAAATGTCCAAATAATTCTTCAGCTTCCACAAAAGGCAGCTTTTAATCACATCCCTACAAATAGAAGTTACCAGCTTTTGTGGATTTTCAAATATAAACATGATAATAGAATAAATCAAATTAAAAGCTACCTCTGCTTGTGTGATGTTGATTTGATTTATGACGTCTCTCTGGAGGTCCAGGTTTTCTTTCACAATGGGGATTTGTTTTTTGGCAAAGTTGATGTCCTCGTGTAAGTGCTGGTTCAACAACTCGGTGTGTGACAATTTTTCCTGGGCCTGGTCAAGCTTCTCTCTTTCCAATTTTAGCTGCCACTTCAGTTCAGTGATGTCTCTGATGCAAGCCTCATGCTCTAGAAAAGCAATAGTGAATTTGAAAGTTTATTCATTGAAGCGTGGGACAACAGAATCACAATACCTCACAAGAAACAGGTCTAAGAAGACATGATATACCGTCTTATAGTAACTGACCTTTCTGGACAACAAAAGCATGCTCTTGTTGCTTCCACAGTGAGATACTGTCAACTTTGTTCTCCAGAAATCTTTTTCTTCTCTTCTCTTTGTGGAGAGCTTCCTCTGCATACTGACGATCGGCCTCCAGCCGCTCAATCAGGTACACAACCTCTCCAAGGACATCATTTATTTTCTTTAATAGTGGCGATAATGGACAACTTTCTGGAGGATGGAAAACTTTACAAGATTAGCACACTATATTGTACCACAATAACGGTCAAACGTTTTAGAACACCTCCATTTTTCAAGTTTTTATTTAAATTTAAGCAGCTCAAGTCCTCTCAGTAACCTTAAACGGTACAAACTATACATGCCTCAATTTTTGTTGATTACTTACAAACCTTCTGCCTGTACAAAGGCAGGAACAATCTTTTACTACACCCTCTGACTAGTGCTGTATATTGTTATCAGAATGGTAAGTAGTAAAGGAAGACAGGCTGGTTGGTCAGAGATTCATCCTACAGCAAGATAATGACCCAAAACATTAGAAGAAAAGGACCAGACAGTGGCTTCACATGATGGAAGACCAGCACACCCTCCAGACTAAAACCCCATGGAGCTGGTTTGGGATGAATTGGACAGAAGATGAAAGCAAACTACAAACTATAAGTGCAACACAACAGTGTCGGGACAAACTTTCTGAACAATATTTGATTTCCATTGTAGAAGGAACGCCACATGCTCGGCTGCTGAAAGAGTGAAAAAATTATATTAAATTTAGTTAAACAAGAAGATTCCATGGTTCCTTGTCTTTAAAATCTCCAACTGTTTATTTGTTTTATGCTTTAATGTCAGAGACACTGAATTATGTACATTTAAATAATGGTTGACTGAGGTGCTCTAAAACTTCTGATGCGCATTGTATATCGTAGGTAAGACATTTTGGCAAAGCTATGTTAACTGACCAACTACAAAATGCAGGTGAACATAAACCTCATCCATGGAATTTTAATGGGATAACTGAATACTCGTTAGCATATAATTCATTATTATGGAGGCAAAAGATGTGGACCTCTAACTGGGACTCAATTACTGTCACACTGATGCAAGGAATGAAACAACATCTAAACCCAGACATTCTCCATTTACATACTGCTCTATTAGCTGTATGGTCAAGGCCAGTGTTTGCTTTTCTGTGACAGAACAATAACTGAGAGAAAATAATTTAGAAATGACTTCATGGTTTTTGAAAAAAATAGTTGTTCACCTCTTGCACTAATTGCGATGCCTTCGACAAACAACTCTGTAGACGTCACTGATTCAGTGTCTGAGTCTCTGGATTGCAATCTGTTGAAAAAGGAGTTTAGCTCGAGTCATATTTTTACGTCATACTGAAAATAATAAACAGGAAATGAAAACAATAAAAGACTTCACCTTAGGGTTTTGCTGTACTGGTGCTTGTGCTGCTCGAGCTGTGGCTGATATTTTCCACACTGGCGCAAAACAAAAGGGAAAAACAAAACACTTTGAATAGATTTTTACTCCAATCAGGATATTTGGGTTTGATCACATCTGACATCCGTTTACCTGTTGACACCAATTTTCCACTGTCATCTTCAGCTCCTGCATGTGGTAAATAGCATTGTTGACACATGGTGAGGGACTATTGAGCAAAGCACAAGTGCGACGTCTACCAGAGCACACGACTTGAAGATCTGCTTGATCTTGAGGAACACAAACAAAATACGAGAAACAATTGCTTTCAGGGAAGTTATGAAAAGCCAACCCTACCTACAGTTTTTCTTTATTTAATGAAACAAAGCCTCTGAAATATTTCATAAATGACATGCTGATGAACCATACATCAATGAAAAAAAATCATAAAAAAACTGACTTTTGCTGGAACAAGCACTCACCCCACTTTGTTAACTTTATTTTGAAAAGTAATTTCAAAAAAGTATTTTAAAGATATTCTGTGATTCTTTTCTTTCTCTTTGAGTCTGTTTGCATAGACTGTAATACACTGGAAGCATCAGTGAAAGAGCAGAGACAACTAATTTGAACATCTCCAGACAAACCCAAGGGCACACTTCTTAGTGGTGAGAGGACGCCATCTGGCTGAAAAAAAGGGTAAAAAAAAAAAAAAAAAGAACAAACACCAGTGGCGCAGATGGCAATCTGCACGTTAACATGAGAGAAATACTGACTTTTCTCCTGTGCTGTGGCACTGAGGTGATCTCTCACAGGAAGGAGTCACAGAAATTCCTGTAGAATTTCATTTGTGATATAGTAAGTCGATAAAACGGGTATTATACTCTTTGGAAAATCATGTTGAAGTTAACATACAGTATAACTCACATCAGTTTTGTGCTACTGACAACACTGCACAGAGATGTACACTATATGATGAATTCTCACTCTGTCTTGTACAGTAAGCTGCTGTGTCAGGTCATCAGGTAAGATCCCTGGCTGGACTTGAAGACCTCAAGTCTGCAAACCACATCTAAGAGGTAGATGTAGATGAAGAACAAGGGGTGAGATATGTTTCCTAGTGCCCAGTCAATCAAGACCTAAAGTCCATTTATACCTGTGGATGCTTACTCAACTTTGTACGGTAAGGACCAGCCTTGGATAAAATGTTCACTCCTGCAGAGAGACAGACCAAGTGTATACACACCCACGGCGGTATCTCCAAGCATCAGAAGTGGTGTGACGTGCACCACCAGGTGTTTGTATACCTGTCTTGCCCAAAATGCCATGACAGTGACATTTGGAGTTACTTGGCATCTTTTTATGGACAGCCTCACATGTGCGGGGTTGTTAATAGGCCAACTCATTACAGGTTTCTGTCCACTATGTACAACAAGAAAAGTCAATACCACCCAGTGTAGCTACAACTACAACTGTCAAGGACCTGCTAACAAATAAGCTCTCTAATCAGTAATAAAAGGGTCGGTCATAAACTCTGTATTTAGAACTAGTTGAAGCTTTCAGATGATAAAGATGACACATGATATCATTATTCTCCATTTCTTAGTAGAATGGCCAGTGAGTGAGCTGACTCACACGAATACAAGAGCAGAGTTGAGGAAGAACTGAGGAGGGGCTCAAAATAAAGGCCATCTGTTGCTGAGCAGTTTAGATGAATAATACACACCGAAAGAACCAGGTGGGGTAGCAAAGTGGTAAGGCAATATGTCAGCAGTGGGCTGAATTAGCTCGAAATCATAATGGCAGGGTGTTTTATAGCCACAGAGCAGGTCCATGTGAGTCTGAATCTGACATATCAGATAGTTACATTTCTTTAACATCATTCAATATTATTACATTAACTGCAGACTGGTCAGTTTCTAGTGTGCACATTTGTTTTTGGTCAATTTTATTGTAAACATAATAACATTACTCATGTTTATTACAGACTCTAAATTTAGAGATTTGATAGAGTTTAAAACAGCTCAAATATTGTATGAAAAATAAATCACTTACCTGAGAGTATCCAGAGTTTGTTTAAAATCAGAGAAAGTCACTATGATTTGAGAGAAATGTACACGTTTAAAAAAAAAAATTTGTGGAAGAGGGCCCCCCCCCCCCCCAAAAAAAAAAAAAAAAACTAGATTTTTAGTTAGAGGTGAATTTGGGAGGTGAAAAGTGGGGAACTAAAACCATGCAGCAGGCTTAGTAAGTTTAAAAAATGTTTTAAATACTTAATTGCACAAATAAAAATGCAACCTATCATTTATCAAATATGCTCCCTTTATATAGTATCTTACCACACTGCAGATCAAAGTGAATTTCACAAATTTCTAATTAATTTTTATTTTATTTATGTTTTCAACTGAGAATATCAATGTGTTGTAACTGTTATGTTACATTACACCTGACACCATTCATTGCTCCTTGTCCATCAAATTCAACCGCAGGTCTTTGTAAAATGAAAGTTGATTTATTGAAAAATAACAGCAGCGGTGACTCATTTAACTAACCTTAACTAACTAGTTGCTCTTCTCACCTTGTTGATTCGGCCGTCCTTCCCTTGATGGGAATCTCAGGGGTTCAACGTCCGGCATTGCTGCAACTTCTCCGATATTGACGATAATATCACCGATTGCCGAGAAACTTTCCACCGCCCTGTGGAAAAGTAGAAGCAGTTACGGTCAACATTAACCTACATCCTCTGACTTAGACCAGAATCTTTCATTATGTCAGCAATAGTTATAACACTGGGAAACACAAGACAAGTTGAACATCTGCTGGTAAACTTTCGCACAAAGTTGGCTAACGTCAGGTAAAGTTGCAACTGATACCTTCACTCATCTCCGGATGTCGCCCTCTTAGCTAACGTTAAGTTAACGTTTAATTAACTTGGCTAATGACAAATTAATGAGCTTGGGGGGTCGTTGTCATGGCAGAAAGTGAAAGCGAAAAGTGGCAGGCTATCAACTTACCTGTATAAACACACTTTGGGCGGCCAGCTATCTGTTAAACATCTTGAAGTTTGAAATCGCTCTTCTGTGTGACTACGTTGCAACTATCCTGTAAAAAAAAAAAAATAAATAAAAAAAGTTGCCTTTTATTAAAGTTTTCCCCGAATGAATCAACTGAAGTTGCTGTCAATCTTCTGCGGCGGTTGCTAAGCAACAAGGCGCTGCGCTCCAAGACTGCAAGTTGCGTTCAAGAGCAGCAGTGAATGTTTGAGCTTTCGTTTTTAGCAGCACTGAGTTGATTCCTACGCGTTTAATAAGAAGTTGTGCACATTTTGGTAACGAATACACGCCTTACTTCTCATAGAGATGGGAATAAATAAATATGGACTTGATTTAGAGACTTAGCAATGACTGTGTAGGCCTACGGTCATGTATAAACACATGCAAAATAAATAACAAAAAGTAAAAATACTTATAATGTAGATGGTCCCTGTCATTGTTTTACTAGATATTATGTTTTTGAATTATTAGTCCTGGTGCATTGATGTGTACACTGCATTTTACTGCTGTAGTTGCTTATGCAATCTAATGATTACCTTATTTAAACCTATAAGTAATCAACTGGGGTCACTGCAGATATATGTTAAAGGATTATTCAGTATATTTATAATTCAAATTGTTGAGTTATAGAAGGAAATAACAGGAAACCACATTTGTGGTCGCCATGTGATTATGTTGAATACAGATTTAAAATAAAAGAGTTGAAACGTGTTCCCTGGCAGCTAAGAATTGTTGTAAATGTACTTATTTTGATGATTTTTTTTCCCTACTCATTTACTGACATTCGTTTTGTTTGCATGACGTCATCCTCAAAAGCCACATAAAAACCGGAAAAATGCTTAAACTAGCCAATGATCGCATCTTTACACGAAAACATTCATGATTTATATACGTGTGTGTGTGTGTGTGTGTGTGTGTGTGTGTGTGTGTGTGTGTGTGTGTGTGTGTGTGTGTGTGTGTGT
>JBBMJY010000006.1:13803933-13816602 GCA_037833715.1 Toxotes lorentzi
CACAAAAACCCGAAAAACGCGTAGAAGAGACAAGGAGCGCACATCTATACGAAAACACTCACGCTCTATATATGTGTGTGTGTGTGTGTGTGTGTGTGTGTGTGTGTGTGTGTGTGTGTGTGTGTGTGTAAATATGCAACATCTCCCCCAACATCTTTTTTTTTTTTTTGAAACTTTAACATTTTGCAGCCAGGGCGCACTGACGCAAGCGAAGAGATTCCGCATTACGTCATCGTGAAGGCCACACACTGGAGGTGAGCGCTGCCGCCTGTGTTCAGCTCTGCTCAGCTCAGCTCTGACAGTACGCTGCACGAAAATTTCCCCAACACGAGCTTTGCAGGAGAGCGGCACAGGAACGGCCGCCTTGCGCAGTGATGCAGCACCCTACACCAAAGAAGCCCTGATCGCACCGCAGGACGCGACCGGCCGACGGATTCCTGGAGAGAAAACAGCGATGTTGCACGACATGCCTCGAAATAAATTCTGGTAAGTCTTGTGCAAGTGCGCTGCTGCAGCTGCGGGAGGCTGGCAAGCAGCAGAGGAGCGACCTTAACCTACTTTGTCACTCTGGTTGAAATGAGTTTTGCCGATCAAGTTTCCTGCGATAAAAACGCGGATATGCGAGGAAAAAAAACATTGTAAACGAAGTCGTATATGCAGGCAGATATTTCTCTAACAGTGAGACCTTTGTCTCCCGTCCACACAGGTGTCTCTGGCGTGACAGGTGATGTCTGAGCTGAACATGGTACCATAAGGTGCCTGTTGCCTGTTTCGCTACCCTGTTACCTTTGGCCAGTGTTACTGTGGTGGCATTTTGATGTTTTTTTTTCTCATATGTCCAGAGGGCAACATGACACTATCTATGCCCCGGAGTACATCTCTTTACAAGCTGGTGATTAAAATGCAAATGTAATTCAGTGATGGCTATCACATCGCACATTTGCACATGCAGATATACTGTATTTCCAGCTATTCCAGTGTTTGTAATATTTTTTGTGACTTCACAGAATTTTCTCTTTCTAGTCCATGTGACAAACTCAGTAACAGTGCCATAAACAAAATGACAGCACCAGCAATTGTAAAATTTGCAGCTGCACGCTCATTTAACATCAGGGACCCCAAAGTTTTGGCCTTTTTGCAGCTGAAACCATGGTGATCTTCAGCAGGCGACAGAGAGCGGAGGGCCCTCCAGCAGACATCACTGGCTGGTACCAGACAGGAAAAGAAAACAGTTTCACTACCTACACAGCATTTACTACAGCACTAAAGCACAACAACTGATTGACCTTAAGCCGGTGGTGCAGCTTTTTTTTATTCCTGTCAGGGGATGGGATTCAGATGCCAGTGTAGTTTATAGTCTTGTGATGTAAAAAATAACTCTGGCCCAATCAGTGGTAACAGCTGCGATGTACTGTACCGAGCCAGCCAAACACAGATTGCTCTGTAACTCAAGTTAGTGCTTGTGTTTGGAAATGTTGCATGACAATCTGTTCCAAGTACATCACGGAGGACATAAATTAACAGCACTGTCCTCTGTTTTATTAAGCTGCTACAGAAATAGACTCATAATATAAATAACTGACTAATAAGGCATGTTTTTGTTGCTGGCCTGAAATGCAGTTGAATATTTGGCCAACAGAAGTCCAAAGATAGAGTGAGTCATTTCTGTGAGACTCTTGGTTTGGTTTTGGCAGAGCTTCGTCCCTGCCAGTCTCTCTGCAATGTTAATGGTAAATGATGATTTTCTCTTTTAAGGGCAGTTATTTTCTAATGTTGCCGGTGTGACAGTGCCACAGAGAAAGAGTAATGTTTATTGGGCCCATGCCAGGAATGAGGTTTGGGGTCTGCAACTAGAGAGCCAGTAAAGCTGTGCAAGAATGTAGAGCCTTCTCATTTGTAGTTAAAGATAGAGGCAGCACAGGCTGCATCCTTGCTGACAGTTTCTAATTTCAGATATCTTCAGTCGGGCTTGTCCATTTGGGCTGCTTTTGTTTTAATGTTTCCTTGTTAGAAAGGAGTTTCTAGAAGGAGAACTTGGCTTTGTAATAACTCAGCTCAGGAAAGGGAGAGGAATACAAGCATGGTGCTTTATGAAAGGTATGTTGATCATCTTGTTCCCATCGCCATGGCACAATGTCTATTGGCTCTGCTGGTTTAATATCTGCTCTTGCAATAGATTGTATCAATCTCAGTTATTTCCGAGACTGACAACAGACTGCAAAAGGTCACATAGCTGGCACTCGGGAGGTGTTTGCTTGTGATGTGGAAAAGGGTATCGATGTTAATCTATAAAATAGCAAATATTTGTGCACTTTTTCATTCACTCACTCTGTAAGTGATGAATGAGTTCGCATATCCATTGCTTTCAAGATGACATTGGGCTTCCGGGTGCGGGCAGTGGCCTGACGTTGCTGCGTATACATCTAAAACTGCTATTTACTGTTGTAGGAGCATTCATCATTGCCTTAACTGATGAAACAGCAGTTTATTATTTGTATTATTACAGAGTTGTCATTTTGCTACGTCGCCTTATCATATAAACCAATGTGCCATCAAGACTCACAGATTACCACTTTTTCTACTGTGGCTCTTACTGCTGTGCTGTGAGGTGACTTTACAGTGTTCTTTAGTGCTGCACTTCATTCTGCAGTTTCAGGTTATCTCATTAGCTTAGTCTTTTTCCTCTTAAACTAGATTTCAAAGATTCATAGGGCTCCATGATTGACTTCTTGTACTGACAGACTCTGCAGCATAATATTTAGGTCTACCAATTACTGTCAGAATAATTTGCCTGAATGATTATCTTGCAGAAAAAGTGTTTTCGAGCCACTCGCCCAAGAAGTGCCACTGAGCTCTCAAATATCATCCCACTGAGCGTTATCTCATTTGAAATATTTACTAGTGCACAAAACTTTTCTCGACAAACTTTGCTTGTCTGCAGTGGGAGGTGTAGTGTGTGTGTGTGGAGGGAGGGAGGGAGGGGGGCTAGCAGTATGTTTTTACGAACGGAGTGGCTGGGATCTTTGCTGCCATGGCAACAAACCACATGACTAGGTGTATTAGATTGCCTCGGACAGTGTGCAGTGAGGCATGGTGTGAGCATTCTCTCTGCTGCTTTGCCCCTTTGAAAGTCTTGTCCTTTTGCTTACTTAAGTCCCCCCACCCAGGGCCGAATTAACCTGCTATGTGGCCCCGGGGCACAATAAGCCGAGTTGCCCCCATGTTTTTCCAGCTTCATGCATTGTGCATGTATCAGTCAGTCGCATAATTTTACCTCCTCCCCTCAAGCAGTGATTGTCCAATCATAGTTTAGCAACCATGACTTGGCACAACAGGCCTGACAGATCTTGATTTCTCCATATGTTGAAGCAGTGTGCACGGGACTGCAGTAAGGGCTTTTCACCTTCCTTCATTTAAAGACTTTGAAGGGTGGTGTCCCTTTTATTTAGCCTTTATTATTATTTAGCCTTTTAGCCTTTATTTAGCCGTTTAATGTAAGCAGCAGTCGTTAGCATGCCCATCTAACCAGCTTACCACCCACAGTGGTAACCAATCTCACTTCTCTTGTTAAAAAAAAGAAAAGGAAAAAAATTCATGACTAGCGCATCCACTGCATAGCATTTGCCCATTGTGTGGATGCAGAGTTTAACATTAGATGAAACGTCACCTGGAGGTAGTGCTTTCAATCAACTCATGGTGCAAATGTTAATTTAGTTGTCAGACTAGCTCCAGATGATAAAACCTACCAGTGACAGTTGTCGTTTCAAGCATTGAGAGTCATCCACTAGGAATCTGGAGCTGCTTTGTCCACCACTGTCTGAAATTAAAAACCCACTGTTCGGGGTAAATCTGCCACCGTTATCCTTGTCAGCTGCCACACTGTGAACTTGGAGTGTTTGGGCCCCTTGAGGGTCTGAGGTCCTGGGCAGTTGCCGGCTTTGTCCAGTTGCTAATCCTGCCTTGGTAGTTAATTGCTGTTTGTTAAGACATTATTTTACTGTAATTATACTAAGAGTAATAATGTATCATTTAAAGGGAAATGGCACAATACAAGTGGGAGTTGCATTACGTCAAAAGTACATAATGTTATTATAGTATGTCTACTATGTTAACCAAGTGCTGAGGGTTTTACAGCTGCAAAAAACAGTTCAATTTTAGTAGTTAATTTATACAGAATGAAGCAGAAAGCAATAGGAAGTGCATTTTCAGTGATTGAACAATGCTGTAATTGGAGCTGTTTCTGTTAAAAGCTGGGGTACAGGCTCTGACATTACTTTCTCTCTTCCTGACCAGAATGATTGAAGACTGCGGGCGGAGCGGTGACAACATGGCAGATAGAAGGCAACTGTTTGTCGAGATGAGTAAGTGCTCCGGGCCACAACTCAGCATGATCTATGCCAGACTGTTGTACACACTGACCATAAAAAAATGGCAAATTCCTCTCTGTAACTTTCATTTAAAGTAAATATCATGAAGACAAGTGTCTCCACTAGAGAAAACCAGATTGATTTTAAACACTGACAGACAGGCCTCCAGTATGACCTCTCTCACTATTTACAGCACACTGTTATGTGTAGGGACCCAATAATCAACACATTTTTTTAAATGCACCTCAAGCATTATTATAAAGGAATAATTATGATAAAATACACATATTCATATGACTTCTTTGCAAACTAACAGGGTTTATTATAGGTAGTTTCTTTTTCAAAAACATCTGAACTTGGGAAATTAAATTGACACCGAGTTTCCAAAGTTTGAGGGACATGCTAAGTTCCAAACAGGAACTTATGCAATATGTGCATTGATTTTTTAAAACTATACTACTGCATACAATTATTCTACTTATTAATTAATAAATTATAATTGTAATAACTTGTAATTATTATTATGAATATTATGGAAGCAGGACACACAGTCTGTCAATCAAGGGAAACAGATAAGACAGTTGTGAAATTTGCTGTCTGCTGCTTCAAAACTAATCAACAGCCAAAGACAAAGACTTTTAAAACAGACTTAAAAAAATTAGTAGAATAAATTCTGTTATTATGAGAAAGAAGCAGGTTGAAAAAATGCCTTTGATTACTACACAATCAAATGTATTTACAATCTGACGGTATTTATTAATAGGATTATTACATAATGTTACATTTACATAGCAAACACTCTCTATACTCTTCCACTCCAAAGTTCCATGTCTGTCCGTCAGGTCCCATTTTCAGCATTATTTAATGGCTGATTCTTCCTCAGGGGCTCAAGACTTGGATTCCATACGACTGTCAACTTACAGAACAGCCTGCAAACTCAGATTTGTGCAGAAGAAATGCAATTGTGAGTACGATGCAGTGTACCACCAACTACATCACTATGCTCACATTTTGTCCAGTAGAAATGTTCATATACCGTTACCCTGTTTGCTTTCCAGTGCATTTGGTTGATATTTGGAATGTCATTGAGGCTTTTCGAGAGAACGGCCTCAACACCATGGACCTCAACGCTGAGCTTTCTGTGGCTCGTCTAGAAGTGGTACTGTCTACCATTTTTTACCAGCTGAACAAACGCATGCCCACCACCCACCAGATCAACGTGGAGCAGTCCATCAGCCTGCTGCTCAACTTCCTGCTGGCAGCCTATGACCCGTGAGTAACCCGTCACATGACGGTCGGCGGCTGGTTGTGTACTTTCACATCTGAGGTTTTGACGTGAGCTAATGTAGTGTGAAATGTGACTCTGCAGTGTCTGCCAAAGTGGAGTGAAAATACAGACTATTTACCTTAATATTGTCACAACATGCCGCTGCAGAGTGCATTATTTTTGTGGTGGTAAAAGCCTAGTTAAACATTTTTTAAATTCAAGTTTTCCTTTAAAGGTTATGCTTTTTACAAAAGCAGCAGAGTTCATAGAATTGTATCAGCAACACTACGTAGGCCTTGACAGCTCCATTTAAAAGAATCTATGACCACAATGTAAAATATATTTGCTTCTTTTAGGGAGGGCCGTGGCAAGATATCTGTCTTTGTTGTGAAGATGGCCCTAGCAACCATCTGTGGTGGGAAAATTCTGGATAAATTAAGATGTAAGCAACGCAACAAACCCTTATTTTGCTTTTAATTGTGAAAAATGGAATTAAAATCACTCATTTTACCTGCAATAAATCAGCCAATTGTCTTTGTAAAGTTCACATTGTTTATAGTCTAAGTAATGTACCTCTTTGGAATTTAGAATATAAACTTATTAGTTGCTGTATTTTCTGTATTTCCATCTGTTAAGTCTATTGCTCCTAAAAGAAGACGCAGTGCCGGCCCGGCTCCTCATGGCTGGGAGAAGTCATTATTCATTATGTGAAGGAGAGGGTTTATTACATAATCTACAAAATCTGTGGGCGCAGTAACAATAGTTGATGAAAGAAAAAAGGAGGTTTGCTGGTGTATTATAACAACTGATCTGAATAACTGCTTTACTTTGTTGTTTTCACAAATAAGTGGGATAATTGTATTGTGTAATGCTATAATTAGCCGACTGTGGTGGGAACTGGCAATTAGTTTGATTAATTTGTTTAATGTCTCCCTCTATTCTTCCCAGATATTTTTTCACTGATATCAGATTCCGCTGGAATAATGGTGTACTCACAGTTTGACCAATTTCTGAGGGAGGTTCTCAAATTACCGATGGCGGTTTTCGAGGGACCTTCCTTTGGTTACACAGAACAAGCGGCAAGAACCTGCTTTTCACAGCAGGTGAGGGTCCTTTAACCACAAGAGTGTGATCTGCGATTGTTTTATCGTCGCCGTTGTGGGTGAATCTCACTCTCCCCTGTGCTGAAACGTCAACAGAAAAAGGTCTCCCTCAACACATTCCTCGATACGTTGATGTCAGACCCGCCCCCTCAGTGTCTGGTGTGGTTACCACTCATGCATCGGCTCGCCAACGTGGAGAACGGTAAGACACCACACAGAACGTTTATAAATGGGGAAAGCTAGCAGGTCTGGGAGGATGTAAAGTTCAGCTTTGCATCATAATCTTGAGTCACCACACGCACAATCAGTCAAGCAGACATCGACAGCACCGTGAAACGCACACACGCCCCCAGCAATGGGACCTTACACCCTGTGTATGAGTGTGTGTGCTTGTGCGTATTTGTGATGCACTCATCATCACAAGCCACCTCCATGTGAGCAGAAAAAACACTGTGACATGCTTACACATATCAAAGGATATTTGTCATCAAAACAGGCTCAATATACCAGAACGTCTGTCCTTACATTAATGGAAATTAATCCTCTACTGCAATGTGAAAAATATCTGGGTTTACCGGCACATCTGTTTGTGTGCATGTGTTTGTGCATCTGTCTGTGTATGTGTGTGAGTGTGTATGTTTGTGTGTCTGACCCCTCCTCTCCTCCCTGCAGTCTTTCACCCGGTCGAGTGCTCCTACTGCCATACTGAGAGTATGATGGGCTTCCGCTACCGCTGCCAGCAATGTCATAAT
This sequence comes from Toxotes lorentzi, assembly GCA_037833715.1. Taxonomy (NCBI): domain Eukaryota; kingdom Metazoa; phylum Chordata; class Actinopteri; family Toxotidae; genus Toxotes; species Toxotes lorentzi. The sequence goes on from JBBMJY010000006.1 coordinate 13,811,423, forward strand.
TACCAGCTCTGTCAGGACTGCTTCTGGAGGGGGCATGCCAGCGGTTCCCATAGCAACCAGCACCAAATGAAGGAGTATACGTCATGGGTAAGGGAAGGAGATAGGAGGAGGAGAGGGGCGGGCTGAGGGAGGTGTGTCTGCACTGGACCAGTCATTGTGGATATTTTCGCTCTGCTTCACCACAATGTAAAGATGCTGGATGTTCAGTGCCGGTAACAGTGCTGCTGTCATGATACCGTGTGTTTTGAAAAGGAAGTAGTGTCCTCATGTCCTCAGAATCTGCTCCTCGCTTGTGTGTTTCCCCCAGAAATCCCCTGCTAAGAAGTTATCCCATGCACTCAGTAAGTCACTGAGCTGTGCATCCAGCAGAGAGCCTCTTCACCCCATGTTTCTTGAAATGCCAGAGAAACCTCTCAACCTAGCTCATATTGTGTAAGTTCATCTTCTCTCTTTTTTCTTTGTAATACAGAAACAGAGGAATCCGGGTCTGCAGTCAGATAGTTGTGTTGTTTTCTGGGCCTCTTGATGTCTATCTGCAGTTTCAGATCAGATGGTAGATTTAAACCCTCAGCTGATACTTATCCTGTAGCTGCCTCTAAGTCTGAAGTCTTGGGTCAACTGATCAATAAGGCTTAATTATAGCCTTGGGAATGATTGTAATCAGCAGTGGTGCTGCTACCTTTTCCTTGACTTGACTGATGTTTTGTGTTTTCTTAAATAAATAATGAAACCAAAGCCACAAGCATAGACTTGGCAGTACTGTGGTGGTGTCTGTTAAAGGCTAAGTTTGGTATTGGAACATAAAGCCACTCCTGGTGCTAAGAACTACACTGCTGGCCTTGTCTATTTTTACTTCCTGCATTTTAAGACATTTTTTAAATTAAATATTGAAGTTGAAGTTCTTCTATTAACTACACATCATCAGCACTGTTTCTAAATTACTGTCAACAAATATTTGGCATTTCTGTTCTGCAATTTTCAATCAACATAAATTATATTGTTATTATTGTTGATCCTGGCTCCTGTCAATTTCTGTAAGTGGTGAACAGTTTTGGTTAATTTAACATGTTATTTCCTGTTTCTTATTATGTTTTTAAAACTACTGCAACTTTTTCATTTAGTGTAGTCTTCGAACTGCTGAGCTGATTGTAATATATTATTTTCATTCCCTTCCTTGTTCTATACTTTCCTCAAAATAGAGACACTTGGTGAGTTTGTTTTGATTATTTAACACACCACAAAATGTGTTTTTGTACATTTTGTTAGATTTTCATTCTTTGTGCTCCTCGTGCTAATCGTAGTCCCATCGCTCCTAGTGTCCTTTCAGTACCCATCACTGGTTTCTGTCTGAGCACTTGCTGTGGTTCGTTCCCCCGTTCATTGCATGTTTTCATTGTTGGCCTCATTCGACATAACTAATTATATACTACTTAGGTGCCACATTCTGTTACATGTGCAGAAAGGTATCTTCTTAGATGGTAACTCAAAGATCACAAGTAATCCACTAGAAATCCATGACAGTGATTGAATAGAAGACAAAGGAAAAAGGCAGATGCATTTTCTTTCTCTTGAACACAACAGGCAGCCTTGTTTTAAAAATATATGAAAAACTCATATTTGTTTCCTCCCCAGGCCGCCAAGACCGGTGAACATCACCACCGACTACTCGCTCTCTCATTCCATGCCTACATCAGGGAACCCTTACTCCACCAAAAAGTGAGTACAACAGCAGGAACAATGGATGTCCTGGATTTTACAACAGATCTTTTCAGTTTGCTGTTTCTCCCTGAAGGCCCCGTGCCCTGTTAGATTCTGTGACCCACACTGTCTTTATTTTCTTGCCTTTATTTTCTAGAGTATATGTGTGCGTGTTGGTGCGCGTGTGTGAACATTTGTGAATCACCATGCTTTTTTTTTTTTTTTTTTTTTTTGTGGTTTCTTGCGCTGAATGTAAATGGCTTGCCTTACAGCAAGAATAATGATGTTGAGCAAAGAAAGCCCTTGACTGGGGCTGCTCCGCATCTGTTGAAAGGGAGAGGGTAAGTGACACAGGTGTGCATATGAGAATGCTTTTGTAGCTCAAATGCATGTGTGAACTAATATGATAATAATCATAGGGCATAAACTGGAGTGCTTATCGTCCTAAGGAAACTATTAGCAAACCAGTTTCCTTGTTGAGTGGTTTACATTGTTGTACTCGAGGGTCTCTTTCAAAGATGCTAGATGAAGCATGCATCATAAAGATCATTGGTCATTAGTTTGGAGTGTCTATTACACTCTTTTCAATCACATAGAAATGGGAATTTCTAACAGCCAGTTTCTAATATAATCTGATTTGAATGTTACCCTCAATCTCCTCTATGTTGAAGTTACAGCACTTAAATAGTATGAATTCCCAGGCTCATTGTTTATGATATATGTGAATAGGTATACCTGTTTATTGAAATAGGATTAACTTGTTTGTTTTTTTTTCAGTTGCTGTTTATGTTGTATCTTTGGAAGACACAAGTATTGTTGATCCTGATTTTTTTCAGTAAAAAAAAAAAAAACTTCTTCCCTTCCCTTGAGAAACTGCACAGTTTCTCTAGGGAACACGCCTCCCTTTCATGACTTATAGAAAAACCTGCAGATGATGTGACGAGTGAGCGGCGTTCCATGGTTTATTCTCGATACGCATGTCAGAGCATCTGACATTGCGGTTGCTGTTTGCACAGGCTGAGAAACAATATAATACAGGGTGTTCAGGTGATGTGCCCTTTTGAAGTTGACTGGCTAGCTGGGGAATACCTGATTACATTCTTAAATGTACAACTAAAATTTATGAAAATCCGTGAAATATACAGTTGAAGTGGGAATGCAGAGATTTAGTATTGGACTTCTGGAGGACTTTTGACACAACAAAGCCAAGATATCCTGAATTTTAGTTTCTTAATGTTGGTCAAGCTCCAAAAACCCTCAGTCCTACACTTAAGCTTCCTAACTATCACCTGATTCATTGTTCAGGTTTATTATTTTGGTTCACTCTCATCAACAGGCAGTGAATATTTAACTTACATTTGTTGGGTGGCCAGAAAAATTACTTAAAATAAATGCTAATGATGCTCTTTGTCCACTGGATGTGCAAATAGGCTAATGCTTTTGCCATAACAACTTTACGGTGATAAAATATCAACTGCCCCTAAACCCAACCTTAGCCCAACCTGAGATTACTCTGGCTCTTGTACTAGTCTCTCACCTTCTTGTTTTTTTTTTTTTATTGAATATTTTACCTTTCTAATTCTTATTTTTCCATGGCTAATTCTGCTGTGGTCCTCCATGATGGCAGTTGGCATGGTTGCTACATTACAGGAGTTTGCATTGCAGGTGGAAAAGGTGGAAAGAGGAGCTACATCAGTAACGACTGTGCATGCTCGACATGTCTGGGGGGCTGAATGTTTGACTTAAGAATAATGACCTTCAATAGTTTTAATAATAGAGCACGGAGTGATTGATGCTTGTAGAGTGTAAACAGTGCATGTAGCTTGTAGAGTCGCTGGGCATGTCCTTAATCGTGCTCCTAGCTTTCATCAGTGGTGTCTCTCCCAAACATAATATGGCCTTGTTTCCCTCTAGTCACCCATGAATGGCTGCTTTTCAGCCACTCTCCTCCTCCTCCTCTTTTGTTGTGTTCTCTCCTTTTTGCTCTCAGCTTTCTCTGCCCGTCTCATCCCTCGTCCCTTCTGTTGTCACCTGTGTAATGTTGTGTTTTATGTTTTGTGAAACCCTGCACTGTTCCAGGTTGAACTACAACCTCGATGTTGCCGATAGACTTGCTGACGAACATGTTCTCATTGGCCTCTATGTGAAACTGCTCCAAAACAACCCCAAAACATGGTTAGTTGGTGTGCTGCTGTGTTTTGCCAAACACCAGTGGAAACTATGTGCTCTGCTGAACCGCCACCCCGCGATCCTTCCCCTGATCTAACCTTACTGTGAATGTGTTACAGTCCTAACGCTGCATGCTGTCAGACAGTTTTACAGTCTAGTCACCTTGACCTTTGACATTTCTGTGAACATATTATTGCCATTCAGCAGCAATAAATGTTACTGATTGATTTGTATACAAAATGGCATCAAGAGAACAATGTAGGTTAGATTTGATTCCAAGATTAAAAAATTGTAAATTGTTCATATTTGAGTCCTTAAAAGAACTTATCAGTATATATGACCACGTAGAATTAGATTTATCAATTGTCTTGATCATGTAATGTACATGTTGTTGTCCTTGGCTGGAATTTGTGAAAGGAAAAAAACAGCAAATCTCTTATTTGTCACATTATGTCGTCTTACAGAAAATTCTCTGGGCAGATTAGTTAGTTAATTGGTACCAAGTACTTTAAACACTTTTAGCTGCTGTTTTCTTCAGATCGGACTGCCTCTTTATGAGGTAATCTCTAAAATGTGTTTGGTATGTTAGATCCTGTAAATGCTGTGTATTACTAGGAATGTAGCATATTCTGCAGCATATTCCTTAATTATAAGCAACATCCAAGTAATGTTGCCTGTGTTTTCTGTGTGTGTGTGTGTGTCTGTGTATACTAATATTTTTGTGAGTCTGTGTGTGTCATTGTTGGTTAAATGGCATCTCTCATGTTGGCCACCCCCCCCCCCACACACACACACACACACATATCTTCCTGTGTGAGTGCATATGAGTTTTACTGTATGTGTGCGTGCGCATACATAACCTGTGTTACTGTATCAGTGATCAGACTGTATTAGTAACCCCTCTGGCCTTTGAATACAAAGCGAATGATTACTTCACCTCCACTTTTATATAACTCAACTTCATTCCTGCATTTGTGGTTTTTACATAAGTAGCTCAGCATGATTACAGGGGCCTCCTCTGTCAGAGTAAAACCTGTGAAGCTTTTATGATTAATCAGACTCTTAAACAAAATAAACTTTGTCGGACTGTTTGCTTTTTTTTATCCTGCATATTTTATATCTCTGTACCTATGTATTGTTTACTGCATCATGTTGTGACTCCCACCTCTATTTTCCTCTTGATCAGTTTGCTGGAGAGCAGTAACCATCAAGATGAAGAGCACAGTCTCATTGCCCGCTATGCTGCTAGACTGGCTGCTGATGCTGCGGTGAGATATAAATATATAAATAAATATTTTTAAAAAACTTATATA
>JBBMJY010000006.1:13816702-13863399 GCA_037833715.1 Toxotes lorentzi
TATATAAAACATTTATTGCACACAAAATAATAGCATCTTTCATTGGTGTTTAGTGCAAAAATCTGTCCTTGATGAGAAAAGGGTTTAACATATGTTGCTTCTATACCTTTGGGGGTTTTAGTGCTTTTTATTGCTAAGAGGAGGAAGGACTTTACTGATGGTGATCATTTCGAAGCCGACGTCTATGCCACTTTATGCTCTGATCAGGTCTTGATGGATGTCTGGTGACTTAACTGTTTTGTTCTCCCGTGAGATATGAGATAAGGTAGTGGATGACATCATCCAGAGGTAAAGCCAGTTCACGTGATGTCTCTTGCTTGGTTTCACCAGCAGGCTCAACAGCAGAGGGTCCCCACAGACCTCCCCTGCTCTCTGGATGCCAACAAACAGCAGAGGCAGCTCATTGCTGAGCTCGAGAGCAAAAACAGGTTAGGGATGACTGCCTTGGTGATACTGTTCACCTCTCTCTTGTTTGTCTCTTCACACAGTTTTCAGTTCCACAACAAAAACAAAAACTGACCTACAAGCGCATTCATTACTGAAAAATGTTATTTATTATTAATTGTTATCATAAACAATGAATTATTATCCAAGTTATGACATTTCCTTACTAAATATTTACATTTTCAAGGAGGTAACTAACTGTATCTATGTACAATGAAGACTAATTTTGTACATTTGCACATTTTGTACACAGTGGCAAATTCAAAGTGCTTAAAAATTGCTTTAAAGAAGTAAAATAGGATGAGTCAAAGAAACAAAAAGAATCAAGTAAGATGACTTAACACTGAATGTACTAGCAGATGTAAACTTTGAAATCTCCACTAAAGCCGAGGCAAAAGTTCAGCCATGAACAACATGAACAGTGGATCACTGCTTGTGTAAGAGTTTGTTGCTGGTAACGACAAACCCACAGAGAATTACCACGTGACCCGCCTTTTTCTTTAGATCTGTTGTGCTTCACAAAGTACAGTTTGACAGTAGGAAAAGCACAGGTGTAAAAGATCAAATGAATGATGGCTGAATTCCATTTAGCTGCTTCTGTTTCAGGGTCCTAGTGTTGTGAATGCTGGGTCACTGTCACACCATCATGACTTACTGGGACACCTGAATAGAACAGAGCCATTGGTAATGTTAGTAGTAACTTCTGTGCTTTTATGATGAGTCAAAATATCTATATGAAACAGGCCTATAGCGTCTTTCATTTCTTTCACAGTGTAGTTTCCAGGTGCAGCAGGCAGCAAAAAGCCTCTAATAAACCCACTGTACCTGTCCAGCACTGAACAATGGGCAGACAACATTAGTGACTAGCAGGTGAACATAGTGGAGCAATTAGCTGCTATAGAGCCAGATATTTCCCTCAGGAATTGAGGTAAAGCAAAATTGAGCTAAAAGGAAAGTTAATGCTAGACTTAAATTCATCCAGTTTAAACAAAGTATTACTGCTAATATGTTGTTTTAACAGCTTTTTTTCTGAGCCCAAGTTGCCAAAAAATGTCAGTCATATCAGGTTTCTGTTCAGATTGAAACATGGTTAGATTTGAATAGTGCCTAACATCATCTGGAAGGTTGTCTCGTATGTGTAGCTTAGTAGCAAAATGCTGCTTCCCCGTGTTTTGCGTTGACAAAGCATGTCAGAAATAATGATCTGGTCATTTACCTTTGTGCCCGTCACAGAGAAATCCTGCAGGAAATCCAGCGGCTGCGGCTTCAGCACGAGGAGGCCTCTCAGCCTCCTCCTGACAAGGGTCAGCAGAACCCCACTCTGCTGGCTGAGCTACGACATCTCAGGTAACTCTGCCACCTTGATCCACCCTGCTGCAGCATGTTTAGCTCAGACTGTCTTTGAATAGTACCTACATAACTTAACTGCTCGCCTTTTTACAAAGCAAATGAACAACATATTTTAGAGACTACAGATGCTCAGGATGTTTTTTTTTTCTCATGTTTTCACTGACATGACATTATGGTGTCATCACGCTGTACAACTTGTTTCTTCTGTTAGGCAACGCAAAGATGAGCTTGAACAAAGAATGTCTACTCTGCAGGAGAGTCGCAGGGAACTCATGGTGCAGCTGGAGCAGCTAATGATGCTTCTCAAGGTACCAGAGACGTGTCTTTCATCTCTCTTCACTGCTCTGTAGTCACATACAGATTAAGTCTCCTTCATGATTACTGAAGGAAGACACACTCCTTTCCTGCCTGCCAGGAAAAATAAGGTTATGGTATAACAACATTTGCTTCTTGGCCAAAATAAGTTATGTTGCAGTTTAAGTTTACATCTTTGTGTAATACGTCATGGATATGTAGTGTAGCTTGTGTTTTTTGTCTCTTGTTTTTATGCAGGAGGTAAACAATATGGCCAGATGATGAATTTACCTTGTTTTACAATTTCTTCCAGCTGTGGCTGATCACTCAAGCTAATGTAAAGCTAACGCTGCACTTTACAGATGAGAAAATATTGGAGCAATTACTCAAAATGTCCATCAGAGGGCATCACTCTTTAACAAGCAAGCGCTGTTAAAGGTCCAATCTGTCAATATATTTTTTTTTTTACTTAGAAAGTTTAGGTACAGAGTATGGACATATTTAAATGAAGAGTGTGATCTATAGGTGAGAACCAAGCATTTTGAATATAGGTCTGTTTTACTTTAAACATATCAGAAAAAGAAAAATCATTACTGACTTGTTGTGTTGTGTGTTTCAAAAAGACAACAGTTCCTCAAAGCCTACAGAACTTCTGATTATACTGTCTTAAATGGGGACGATATCAATCTCATTAGCCTAAAAAAAAACTTCCATTAAACTTACATGAAGACGCCACATGCTCATTACGCCCTGTCAGAAATACTCGGTGCAATGTGGTTGTTGTTTCATGAGCCATAAACCATTGTTTTTCAGCTGGAAGAGGAACTTAAACAAGCTGTAAGTGTGAAAACTGAGAGGCGAAAAAGAGAGACTGAAACTTGGACGCATGTTTGAAATAAATACCCTGTACTGTTGTCGAGTGAACCTTATGTCTACAAAGTTTTTTTAAACTTTTTTCTCTAAAAACTAAAGTGGTGAATGTTATGTGATTCTTGAGTTTGTCTGAAATTTTGGAAATGCAATGTGTTTACCAAAAAACAGCTTGTGGTCTGGTTTGTGGGAGCAACTGGAATAGCTTTTAAGGAGATAAATTTGTTTTGACAACCTGCTTAGTATTTGAAAAACGCTGTTTACTTGAAAAATAGTAAACACATCTTAATGACTCATACTGTACATTTTTAGCATGCATGTAATGTGTGTTGCTAACAAAGCTGTGGCCTCTCAGTAGACTTTAAAAACCACTCAACTGAATTGTTGTGGCTGTTTTATGGGGTTTACATGAAGTTTTTTGCTGTGATTCAAACCATGAGAATGAAAAGGGTAATTTGATGCGTCACTCATGGTGTTTGCTTTAATAATGAACCTTTTTATTCAGATTATATTGTGTTTTTCTCACAGCCTTGCTTTAATTCTATGATTTTCTCTCCAAACAACACAGTGACACAGCACTAAAACTGTCTGTATGTGTTGCAGACTCAGGGGCCCGGCTCTCCACGCTCTTCCCCCAGCCACACCATCAGCCGGCCAATACCCACACCAATCCACTCGGACTCTGCCGGCACGACCCCGACTCACACACCTCAGGACTCACTCATGGGCGTGGGAGGGGATGTTCAGGAGGCCTTCGCTCAGGGTAACAGATACTCAAGCATTTGGTAGTGGAAATAGTGTCCAAAGTATATTCAGAAACTGTACGCAATCACATTTCAAAACAATTTTTTTTTGTTTTCAAGGTCCAAGGAGAAATTTGAGAAATGACCTGCTCATTGCTGCTGACTCCATCACCAACACAATGTCGTCGCTGGTTAAGGAACTCAATTCAGGTAAAAATGAATAAAAGTAAGAAATGGCTCATATTTGTCTTCTGCTGAATTTCAATACAACTGATTTATTATTATTTTTTCCACAGAAGGTGGAAGTGAGACTGAGAGCACTGTGGATTCAGACTTCGGACGTGGTGACCTGTTGGCTACAACTTCTTCAGATTCCTTCATCACCTATAAACCAAGGTACTTATCTGATATAGTGTTGGATATGTCATCAGCAATTAGTACACAAGAAGTAATATAGGCTCCAGCTCCCCCGCGACCCTGACGGATTAAGCGGTAGAAAATGGATGGATGGATGGAATATAAAGAGCTTTTGTGTTATATTTGGAGACAAGAAAGATGTGAAGGAATAGATAAAGGTTCTTGAATGAGCACCTGCCATCATAAACAGTCGACTGAAATCCACCCACAACACCTTCAGAAGGCAAATCATTCATTTTTGGCAAAGTTACACCCTTGATATTCAAAACCTGATCTGATTAATGTCTTTGTCCACACTTTCCCAGCTCATCTATTGTCCCTGCTTAACACGAGAAACTGCTTTGGTACACCTTCCTCCTGAGAGTTTATTTGTTCTGTTTCCAGCTTTCTCAGATGTGTGTGAAAAAATACCTTCTACATCAGGTCACCAGATTTGAATCAAACGTAATGGCTGTTATAAGAGATTACAAATTTGTGGGACTTTGTTTTCAGTCTTAAATTAGAAATAACAATAGTTAATTCTTATTAAAACACAGTTTTATACCTCAGGTTTCCAGGCGCCATCCATCTTTTGTCTTGTTTTAAACTGCCTGTTATCCATCAAAGGAGCACCAGCGCTGCAGAGCAGGAGAGCTTTGAGAATGATCTGGAGCAGCAGTTGGAGGACGAACTCAAGTTGGAGGAGCTACTGAAGCATAGGCAGGAACCAGACAAACCGTGCATGGTGAGTCGCAGCTTTCTAAGACCAGAATGAATGATTACATGTCCTTTTTCCCTTTTCAGTTCTAATTCTAACATGCTTTATGTGCTGTGTTCATGTTGTGGTACAGGTGACTCTGCAGCAGTGACTGTGTTAGTCCATATTACTGGTAAGTTTCTGAAACTCATTCTTTGTTTGCTAGACTTTTTTTTTTATATCAACCCATACAGTGAATGCACATCCTTTAACATGAAAGTAGGGCAGCAACTAACAATTATTTCCATTATCAATTAATCTGGAGATTTTTGTTTATGCAAGGTCTATTAAATGCCAGAAAACAGTGAAAAGTGCTTGTTGCTCCAAAATCCAAAGATATTCAGTTTACTATCATGTATGACAGAGAAAACCATTAAATCCATCACACGATTATTTAATTATCAAAATAGTTGCAGATTAATTTTCTGTTGAATTGATTAATTGCCTAATTGTTGCAGCTCTACATGGAAGCTTCTAATTTTAACATTCACCAAAATGTTGAAAATCAAAATAGAAAAAAAAACCCAAAACTGCAGGAATGTTGAGAGCTAAACTTAGCCTCAAAATGTAATGGCACACAACTGTGTAAATACAGTCAGATCTATTTGCTCTATTTGCTTTCATCTGATTAGCAGTAATGACAGAGCAACAATAAAATGTATCCTGCGCATTATGTAAACACACTAGGGCATTTCTTTGCTTTATATTGGATAATATTGAGCACATCCATCATGCCATGCTGTTAATAATTTTTGTATCCTTAACAGGTGAGCAATATGAAAAGCAACAATAGCAGAAGACACTGGATGGGACAACACTGGGCCGACGGTACAGAGCACTGAAGATATGAAGAATTTAAGTTGAAAAACATTGCTAAATCCAACCATAGAATACATTTATGTAAAGATATATATATTTTTAACCAACCACATATTTAAGGTAATACTGTGAGCTGATGTAAAGAGATTAAATACTGAGCTGTCTATTATACCACAGGTGCCATAAAAACCACATGATTTTGGGAATTTATTTCTTAATTTTTAATCCTTTTTATATGAGTTGTCCTACAAATGTCCAACAATACTGTTCATACAGGGTGGCAAACCTGATTCCTTCAAGTTCTCATGTTTCTGAATACAGTGAACCAGGTTTAAGGGTTTGTTTGTCATCTGATGATGTTAGAAACCTGAGATTACATTGGAGTTGAAGTTATAGATGATAAAGTTTGCAATCTTTTGTAAATGTTTAACTCTGGCCTGGTTACAATGAACAGATTTTTTCACTATTCCATAGATTTCTTACTGTTGCTGTTGAGTGGCTTTTGTATTGTTTTTTTGACTTGTTTTCAGAGCAGGCCGACTGCTATTGACCAGATGAGTTTGTTTTATTTGATACATTAGTAATAATAATGCACACTGCCTTAGCTGGTTGGATGACCTCTCAAAGGAGTTCATTCAAACTGTCAATGCAGCATGTAGCTAACAACAAAACACGCCTGTTCAGCAGCAATGCTAGTTGTCTTCACTGGAAAAATGAGGTTAAACTCATTTAATCTGATGCTGGGAAGTGATTGCGTCTGCAGAGATTTGGTCTGCAAATATGTACACTGTCTATATGTAAATGGTCAGTTAAATATAAGATATAGATGGATTGAAAGTGTTTTAAAACACAGTTGAAAACGATGTAAAACAGAGACTTCCAAATCGCTCAAATTCAAAGGTTTACACTGGTGAGGGCATTGAACAAATTGTGTTCACTATCAATGGTTTATGAATTAAGGTTTGATCATAGATCATCTGCCATTGTTTCATTTGTTAGCGTCAATGCTCTCACACAAATCTGTGCATGACTTGCACACCAAAATACACACTCTTGATGTATTTTCTGAGTGTGCGTGAAACTTTACTCAGTCACTTTGAGAAAAGTGGCAAGCCAATCTAAAATCATAAATGTGTGAAATATATCTAGTTTGATTTTTGAGCAAGTTCATAGCAGTGATTTTGCATGGTGGTGATGCATAATAAAGTGTTGACACAATATCACAATTTTTGCCTATGAACTTCTTTTCTCTTTCTTTTTCCATTCCAGAACGGCACACTTCAATTGGCTTGGTTTGGCAGTGCACATTTATTATCTGTCATAAATGCACTGTTGGCTGCCCTCAACCTATTGTCTATAATTCATCACATAGACCCACCATCTGAGGTAACATAAAAGCAGCCATCCAGCACTGAATCTCACAGTCATGTGGATATTAGGAGGGTGAATTTTGCTCTCAGGCTCAGGCAATATTATCAGCATGTAAATTAACTGATAAGAAGCTTTATTATTATTATCAGTACTTTTTAAAACATCAATACATGCCTGTCCTTTCAAAATTTAAAAATCTTTACATAATTACCACAAATGGTCTACATCAAATCATCCCACAATATGCTCTTAATCTGTTCTGTGTTGTGTCTACTCTCAGCATAGTTAGCAAGCTGCTTTAACAGTGATGAATTTTATTCCAAGCCTCACCTAGATCTCGTCTGTCCTTTATCAAGTGCATGACTGCACCCTGGTGTTAAAAGATGAGGAATGCAGTTGTGTGAGTGGCTGGACATCAGGTTTATTTAATCACAGATGCAAACAAAAAAACAAATTCACAAGAACCCACGGTGACCTCTTCAGATGTTATGTTTGATAAACAGTCAAAAACTGTTTAAAATAATATAAGATACAGACAAGCTGCAAATTTTCACATTTGAGAAGCTGGAACCAGAGCATTTTTGCTCCATTAAATCTCTGTTACAATGAATCAGCCATTGATTAATTGTTGTCACTTGGTTTTCTGTCGATTGATTAAAAGAATTAAGTACTTTTTTTCTTTTTGCTGTACTATTGCAGCAGCACTTTAATATTGCAACTCACAACAAACCCAACACCGTGTTCTTTAATATATTTTTTTTTTACAAATAAGCTTGACAACAGATTTTCTAGTTTTTATTTTTTATAATAATTTTATTAATTTTAATTTATCTTATTAATTTACTTACACAAAAAAGGCCTTTGCAGATGGTAATTGGTTGAGTAAATTTTGTTTTGAATAATATCAGTCAGTTGGGAAAAATAACTAAGTACATTTACTCCAGTACTGCACATAAGTACAGTTCTGAGGTACTGCTATTCTGCTACATTTCAAAGGGAAATGCAGTACTTGGTTCTCTACTACATTTATTTGATAGATGTACTTGGTGATTACTTTAACAATTCAGATTTTAAAACCTATAATGAGCCTATAAAATTAAACCGCCCAATAGTAAATAAAACAGCTAGAATCAGCTCCACCTCGGCCAACTACAAAATGCTGTCTACATATTAATGACGATCTGAACAATTATTCCGCCGCCGTTATTAGTTTATGAAAATATTTTCGCTTCTATAGGGAGGAAAAGTGAAATGCCACCGAGCTACTAAACGGAAAGCTGTGTGATGTTCTGAATGATCTACGCATCGAGACGTGATTGGCCAACTTCACGACAGATTTCACCAGCGGGCCAATCGGCTTCAACTCTGATGAAGCATTGTCCAATCAGATGCCGGGCTGAGCTCGCCGTGTAGAGAGAACGGGCGTTTGAGGGTGGGGTGACTCAGCCGGAAAAGAGCTTCTGTTTTTTTTTTTTAACACCTTGTAACCTGCGGAGTGGAGTTCACTGGTGAGTCCCTTTTGCTTTGCTGAGGAATTTCAGTCTGTAATTGTATTTGAAACCTGCAACATGATGTGTACATGCAAACCCCGGAACGTATTGACATGGTTGTCGCTGGCTCGTACGGTGATGATGTTACCCAGGGTCAGGGCATATGTCGGCTGTCACTGTTCTGACAAAGTGTCGGCAGGAGCAAAATTAGCCTACTGTAACTTGGCGGTTAGCTGAACAAGATGTACTACCGTCACTGTAAGTAAACCCTGGCTTGGTAAAACACTCTTTCTTTCTTTCTTTGTTTTTTTTTTGCTCGGGCATTGTTTGATGTGTAGTAGCATGCTTAAATCGCTGTTTTCTCTTTCAGCTGTCATTCCTGACACGACGCTGAGTTAGCTTCATTCACTACAGCTAGCTGCTTCGTTACGGAGTCGCTTTACAAAATCGCAAAGATTAGCAAGACCGGTTCCATGCCCCCCCCTCCCAAAAAAAAAAAAACGACGATGATTAATCTTTTGGGGGTTTTTAATGGCAAATGAAACGTTTTCAGTCATGTCGTATCTTAAGGGCTTAATAGATGCCACTGTAATTAATATATGACAGATCAGTGCTCCCTCCTCACTGGTCATGGTCCTCCCTGCCCTCATTTTGCTTAGATTTAAGGTTCCCCTGAAAGTGTTTGTACAAACCACCCACTCTATAAAATAATATATTTTTCACCTTTAATAATAATAGTATATCTTAACCTGTCCACCTTGCAACTCAGTGTAACAGTGACCTCTCTGCTATTTATTGAATGCTGGAGGGCTGGATATGCTGGGTGGAGCTGCCACCCCTCACCCACCCACTCTCTTGATTATCCAGTGCAAGAGAGCCATGGGTGAGATACGAATGGAGAAAGAGCAAGCACAGCTCTGCCTTTCCTCTAATGGAATGAACTTAGCATTAACAATCTGTAAAGCATCATATACAGTATCTAGGCTATACATTAGCAGCATGTTACCCGACCCTCACAATATTGACAGCAAATAACATTAACAGAAAAGCAAAACATAGCACATTTGCTAGATTTGCAGTCTTTGTAAAGACTTAATTGACTGTATGCTAAGTAGTAGAGTATGCTTTGCTTTGAGGGAATTTAAAAGTATCCTCAAAGCTATGATGGGCATATAAAAAGAGGTGCAACATCAACATGAGTAGTAAACCCTATTCCACATTAAGAGTGAACCATCTCCAGAAAGCCAAATATGAGAGAAGTCACTGTCCAGGTGAGGACACTTCTTCTGAGGCTGCCATAGTTACTCTCAAAAACCCATCCCTTACCATCCCTTACTACTGAGAACGCTGGATTTGACGCATAAGTTGGCAGATGCATATATCATTTAATTTTACTGTTACCCCTGCATGTAGGCCTATTGCAATGTTTTAAAGCCAAATGTTCAGCTAAATAGTCTTGAGGAGACAGACATTAGCACTGCATTAAAAAAAATCAGCCCGGGGGTCCAGCAAAAAAAAGTTGAACTGGACTCAACTTTTGCTGCAATGCAGTGCAACATCAGATCGCAAAACACCATGCTGGCCAATCAAATAAGTGCACCTTCTTAGTAGATTTGTTTCCAGAGTTGTGAAACCCTTTCTTACAATTTTACTGTAAGCCGTTTTGTAGTTTTTTGACGTCTAATAAGCCTTCAGATTCTTGGATCTGTTACCTAAACTTGAATTGAATTGAGTTACATCATCTCACTGGTACTTGAAGCAACAGGCCTGTAACAACAGTCCTTTGCATGTATATTTATTTTCTTATTTTGTAATATGTAGTGCTATTTTCTGTCTGAACTCCTGCTAACACACTGACAGACTGCTTCAGATCAGTCATTCCTTTTCAAAATGTTGGTGAGAAGATGCTCAAACGTTTTGTGATTTATTTATAACTGGAGATGTGTCTTTGGTTTTTCATTTTTGGAGACAAATTCTAGCTTTTTAATAGAGCGCCACGGAGGAGAATCACTCTTCAGGTGACCGTGTGAGCAAAAATAGGCCAAGAGGGAATGTGTCCCTCTTGTTGTGGCCTAACATTTACTCACTTAATTCTTCACTGTCTGGACATTTATTTGAAACAGGCTATGCATGCCATACCTCTCTGGTGACACTTTAAGGCCCTTCAGATTGGGAAGTGGCAAACTAATTTCAGTGACAACCTGGTTCTAGCTTTTTCACTCAACCTGGCAGTGACACACTCATGTCAGCAAGCACAGATTTTCCCATGCTCTTGCTGCCACTGAAGTTTAACCACAACATACTTTCGCTGCTTGCTGCCTGATACAAAGTGGACCTCTGTACTTAAAGTTATGTGATTGTGATGAGACCAATATGCCGCAGTTGTCACTTTCCAGTCTGATAGGGCCTTTGGCATTACTGTAGTAGTAATGTAGTACTGCATGCTTTTGGTTCTTAGTGGTGACGTTCCTAGCATCCACAGTTTGGCCATTTAATGAGATTAGTACTTGGTTGGGCCTTGTGTTTGGCTCTACAGGAATTTGTGTAAAGACTAAAGAGTACTTTTGACCCAGTCAAGTAAGGGAGGATGCCGAATATACCTCCCCCAATTCCTCCCCCAGACTGACCACAAGCTAGCAATGAATATTTAGCATCTTGTCCTCTGCCTTGATTTATTTCTATTATTTTCACATATTTTAAAAACACTACACAGATAAGCCTAAATGCACATTTCAGTATAAGGGTGAATTACTGTTGCCACAGTCGAAGGCACAGTCAGCGGTATATACTGTACATCTGTACATCATTTCGCTTTTTTTCGCTTTTAAAAGCTCCAGTCTGATTGGTTAAAGTTGAATAAATGGTGATGTAAATTATGGCCACCATGTCATGGTGAAACACCATTGGAATTTGGAGTATGTGTTGTAACATCTTCAGAGCCAGGCTTTACTGGAAATCGTCATTTAACAGAAGTTGACTTTAGGTATATGCATAAGGAAAATCATGTTAAATAACCATTATTTTAAACAAAACAAAGTAGTACAAACTTGTATTAGAAGACAATGGAGGTTAATATTATAGGGTAAAATTAATTATACTTTCTGTGTTAGATTTATCAGATCAGTTTGAAAATGTCTAAATACAGGCCCTGTGTAAAAGTTCATGTGTTTCAGGCCAAAACGTGACCTCACCTTTGGCCTGATGGTGGCAGTAGAGTTTTAGTTATAGTTTAACTGAACCGCTGACTAAGAATTATGTGAGTATTTGACATCCTTTAGGAAATGGACCAACAAGGTCCAAATATTATTCGGCATTTTGGGCTGAAAAAAGAAATTGCTGGCAGTGCAACTGGAGGTGGAAGCGTACACTGGATAATTAAAGAAAAAAAAAAAGCCTTTTTTTGCTTGCATTTATAAAACTACTTGTTGCACACATCTTGACACACACAAAAAAAAAACCCAGAAGAAACACTGCTGACACTCGAAAACGTTCAAGCATCGTTCAAGCATCGCTGGCCAAAATCTGAGTTGACCTTTGGACTGATAGATGCTACATGGATTGCTCTATTGATCTCAACATGTATACCCACCACTCTATCTATTGTGTTTAAATAAACACTGATATAGGAATACATGCTGCTTTTAATCAAAGCAGCAATACAGTGAGAAAATAAGTCATAGGCAGATTCAGGAAAAAAATCAAGGCAGTAAAACATTATAGAATAATAAATATGTTTTACTTTTGCCCTGAGGCCTTTGCAAAGGCTACTACATTAGTGGTGTTTGAGGCCATATGAATGGCTGGACATACTTGCATAAAATTCCTGTATAAAACACCATAGCTGTGTTGTATTAGCTGATGTTGTAGTCCAGTGCCATTCATAGAGCTGTGACATTAATCAGTTTTCCATCATGCCTGTTAAATACTGTCGCCTGCTGCTTCACTTATAGTAGCTTCTTAACCTTGATTACTAACCATGTGCATAGAAGGAAGGACAGAGCTGGCCTTGGTTACACATTTGGATATTAGAGGTGTAATGACACACCGTCAGTCTCATCATTTGACAAATTTTCATTTTCGTTTTAATACGGCAGAAATAAGTTTCAGCTGCGAATTCACGTTTATGTATGATTCAGTACATGCATGAGACAAGGAAGTGCTCTATGTCCCATTCAGAGTGGTTGCTCCGCAGTGTACAACACACACACACACAAAGCAGCGTAAAAACAACAGATGTGGCAGCACAAACAGGAGATAGCTTAGCAACCATGGGACTGTGTTTAAACACACCATCACCGAACTGAGATCTTTGTATAAACTAATGCAGTGTATTGTTACACCTCTAAGGGCTAGTTCTATATACATTTTGAGCTAAAATAAGCTGATTGATTGATTGATTGGTCGACTAAAACTTTATTGGCCACCATTTTAATAATCAAGCCAAACTTCACTGATTTCAGCTTCTCAAATATATTTGAGACTTATATAGTAAGTTGAATATCTTTGCGGTTTGGACTCTTCATTGGACAAAACAAAAGATCTGAAAAATTCATCTTGGGCTCTCAGAAATTCTGATACACATTTTTCACAATGCTTGTTTTGTCCAACCAACAGTCCAGAAGCCAAAGATATTCAGTTTACTATCACATAAAAGAGAGAGAAGAGCAGTGGATCCTTTTAATTTGAGAAGCTGGAACCAGATAATGTTTGGCACTTTTACTTGAAAAAGCAAAAATGATTAATCTACTCAAAATAGTCAAAATAGTTGCAGATCTTCCTCTTGTCTTCTAACAGTCCAAAACCCAGAGACAAACAGTCATGTATCACAGAGGACTCATAAAACCAGAACATACTTACATTTGAAAAGCTGGAATCAGCAGATTTTTGTGCTTAAGAAATTACTTAAACAACTAATCAATCATCAGAATTGATTAACCGACTAGTTGTTGCAGCCTCAGTTGACATAGAACATTTACATAAGCTTAAAGATTCAAACAAACAAGATGAAAAATTCTACACATTCTCACACTCCAGCTTCTCCAAAGACAGGATTTGCTGCTTATTTCTGCCATGTGTAATATTAAACTGAAGGTCTTTGGGTTTTTGGACGTTTGATAACTGCAAAGTTATGACAAGCTTTTTTTCACCATTTCTTTGACATTGCATACAGCAAATGATTAATCAAAGGAATAATCGTCAGCTTAATCCATAATGAATATTACAGCTATTGATATATAGTGTTTTATAAACCATTTATTAAATGTTTATATACTTCATATAAATGCTAAAAACTTAAATTGAAGTGTTACTATTGATTCATGTGGTTAGTAATCAAAACAGCATCATAGTACATACCATGTGTGGTCATCTTTTTCATCAGCACCACTTTTATCTCTCAGGATCTGCGTGCTTTTTGTTCTTTTTAGCCATATCTGCTGGATGTTGTTGTGCCAAGCAACTGTTTGATTATCCTCTAAGGATTTGAGGGTGAAACTGGGTGGGCTGCATTTTCCTTTCTTTCTAATCAAATTCATCCTCTCCAGGGTGATTGGGTATTGTCTCTTGAGCATTTGATGAGTGCCCTCGCAAAATCACACAGAGTTGATCTGCATGTCAAAAGCGACAAGCGTCAGGCATCAGACATTGATCTGATCGGCGGTGATGCTTTTTTAGCACACAAGTGATCAATGTGATTTGGTGTACTGAAATAGCCCAGCATAAGGGAACAGGCAGCCAGACCCAGCGGTCACGTGGTGCGGGGCGCAGCGACGTCACTAGGGCAGAGATTTGTGAAGAATAAGCAGACAGAGGCAAAGAGCCCCGGAGGTGCGGCACTTTCTTAGCATTTGCATCGTTCCTGTTGTTTTTTTTCCCCCCCCGGCCAGACAGAGAACAGAGTATCTGTTCAACATTTTAAGAGACCCAAATGCCCGGTCCCACCCAAGCCCTTTCCCCAAATGGAGAGAATAACAACGACATCGTCCAGGACAACGGAACCAACATCATTCCTTACAGGAAAAATACAGTGCGGGGAGAGCGCGCCTACAGGTAAATCAGTGTAATGCCGCATTTGATTTCATGTAAGAAAAAGATATAATAATAAAAAAAACAAAGATAGACACTGCTGCAGGCAGAAATCTGCATTCTGGCCTCCCTCTCGACGTCTGTCGGTCTTGCTCTGCACCCATCCGCTATTTTTCCCCCCCCCGGTGTCTCTCAGTCTCCTGTCATGTTAGCTCAGGGACTATGGCGTAAATGGCTCTCAAGTTAGCGTAACGAACCCTCTTTCTGCTGGTATATAACAACCCGAAATACTGCTGGCAGCAGTACAATGCTGACAAGTGTATTGGTGCGCAGTTGCACGGGCAGATTTTGGAGGAGCGGACTGAAAACGGTGCAGCTTGTCAAATGACAGGAGCACACAGACAGCCGCCCCTGCTGCTGCTACAATATTCCCATCGTGACAGGACACTTCGCAGCTACCTAATACCCCTCAGTATCACTGTTCATGTGTGTTTGGGATGACGTTTTAATGTGTATGACCCCTGGTTATCTACCAGACAGCCCCCTCTACTCCCTCCCCCCCACTCCCCTGCTTGTTCCCAGGCATCAGCCCAGCCTTGGTGGCTATCCCTGCCCCGGCTAACAAAGCATGCTAGCGGCAGCACATACATCCGCTTTGTTGACATGAGCTCCTCTGGCCCAGTTTCCTTCCTTCCCAGAGAATCAGTCAGAGGAGGCTCTGCTCCTGCAGCGCTGCCATAGCCCAACTTTAATGAATGATTAGGGTTTGCTCTCATCCTGCACACCCCGGTGTCTGCTAGTGGATGGTGATGACGACGATGATTTAGCATGTTTTAATACCATATTAGTCGCTACCTTAATCCAATAAGAGGGGTGTTTTAATGCAGCCGTCCTGCTGTGCCCCATCAATGAAGTAAGCCGAAGTGGTCAGGTTGCAGTCTTCATGTTTTGTTTTTTTTTTTGTAGAGGAACCGAGGAGGACTGCTCGCAGTTTTAATGTATGTGATGGATATTACTGATTGCACATTCAGCTGGCAGTTTGTTGGGTTCACCTAGTAAACACCAGTGAAGTCTGATTCAGCAGTCCTTCAATAAATCCTACCTTCATGAAGGTTATAATGTTCAGTTTTTGTTGAAACTGTTTCAGAGAGGAGTTGATTCAACCTTATGGCCCTTTTAGCAGATGTAGTTTATGATAGTCACATCTAAGGATTATTTTCATTATTGATCAATCTGCTGAAACATTTAGACTATTTATCCATTTTTGCTTCAAAAATGACTATCAATTATCAAAATACTTGCCAATTGATTTTCTTTCAATTTACTAATCAACTAATTGACTAATCATTGCAGCTCTACATTATCCAGAGAGGTGTTTCTGAATCAACACATCTATAAAATGGTTTCAATAAAAACTGAATATTATAACCTTCATGAAGGTAGGATTTATGAGACCGCATTACTTTTATCCGAGTGAACCTCACAAACCGGGAACTGCGTATATGTTAATATATAGAACCTGTAATTTAACAATTACTAGTTGGACTGACTCCCACAAACATACCTTGTTTTTTTTGTTTGTTTGTTTTTGCCTTGCAGTTGAAAGGGAAGACACTTGCAAACTGCGTACAAATTGTTGTTTGTGTACAGTTTGATTTCCTCAGCATAATCGTTTAATTATCGGTTAAAATTTGTTAAAATATGCTTGGGAGGCCTAGGGCTAGCTGCTCAGGTGTACCTACAGTGTGTGAAACGCTGGGAATAATGCACTTTCCAATGTTTCTGTTACTAAGAGGTAATAATTGAAAATGTAAGCATTGTTTCAGTATTTTGTCCCCTGTCTGTTTAACTGCCTAATCTGTAGCTTAAGGATCAAAGTTCCTGTTCCCTGATATGTTTTCTGGCTCATTGAGTGCTTTCAGTATATAGACCTTAATATCTCCTGTGCAAGTGGAGCAGGTGCTCTGGGACCCCAGAAGCCACAGTTTTGCATGCTGATAAATTTGCACCATTCTTCTTATCAGATTTTGCAGCAGCTTTTATTTACTATGCGGATAAACTCAAATTAAAGGATACCTGTCACAAATACTAAGAGGACCTATAGGGCTTGCTACAGCCCAGATATTAATGTAGCAAAGATTTACTATCACCATACACTGTATATTCTCTGTTCCCTGAGCAAAGAGGATTTGTGGTTTAAAGTATAGAGATAAATTTGCTTAGCATAAGATGGAGATAAAAAATGTAGCAACTCAACAAACTTACTGAAACATTTTTCACCATCATGAATCTTAAGATTAGACGTTTATACCAGCTGGTTATGTATTGTATACTTATTGGAGCCTTGACTATGTAATTGTTTGCCTAATGATGTATGGCAGAATGTGCACTTTGCGTAGTGGGCACACTTGGAGAGGATGGGATACATTCACAGTACTCTTACTACCCTGGGCTTCTTCGTGAGTCAGTCTGGCCATGTGGATAAATGCTAAAGATCATATCATGGTGCAGTCTTGCAGAGTGGCTGCCAAGGGAAAACTGAGCACTTTATTTACTGAATGTGATGTGACCTGAATTGTAAGTCGTTTTGAATAAGAAAATCTTTACAGCCAGTCAGTGCAAAATACTTACAGTTGGATTTGCCTAGCCTAACTGTTGCAATCAATCCTTTGTGTGGACACAGTATGTTTTTAGTTTGTCAATTCCTACATGTTATTGCATTGCCTTTTTTGGTGTTTTTCTGTTGCAGTTGGGGGATGGCGGTCAACGTATATTCTACCTCAATAACCCAGGAGACTATGAGCAGGCATGACATTACTGCCTGGGTTAACGATATTCTCTGCCTAAACTACACGAAAGTGGAGCAGCTCTCCTCAGGTGAGAACACAATGAAAATCTTCTCTCTCGTCGTCTTATCCTCTTCCCTCTCCTTGCATTGCATGTTTTCAAAGAGGCTGTATGAGATGGGAAACATGGTTTAGAGATTACATCTCCTGGGTTCAAATAATTTTCTGTGTAAGCTGGCAGTTAAAGCAACTTGTGGAAACATGCTCGCCTCTCCCTGGCAGAGAGTTGTCTATAAATAAACTTGTAGCCTGCCGTGTTCTCCCGCTGTGACCAAGTAATCCAATTTCAATCACCCTCTGCCTACACACACAGAGATTTACACACTCACACTGGTTTAGGTGTAGGCTCCTTTTTAGTGTACAGTACTTTTTCTGTGCTCTCTAGTTGAATTTGAGTGAGTTGTATCTCATAGCTTCAAGTGATCCACCACCAGGTTGAGCTGGTGCCCTTATTTTCTTTTTTCAAATGGATATTATAAGTTATTATAAGATATTACAAGTTTAAATAGGCTTCAGTTAATACTTGCCTTGCTACCAAGAACAGGCATTTAATAGTTTTCTTTTTAAGGAAACAAGGTCAATGATCTGGACACAGAAAAGGCTTCTGAACTCTTTGTTATTCCAGGGGATTTTTTGTTGTTCCTAGACAGGCAGACTTGATAAATCCTTATGTATAGCTGGAATGAGCTATGCACTCAACCAATATTTTATTACATCTTTAGGAGCTGCCTATTGCCAGTTCATGGATCTGCTCTTCCCTGGCTGCATCAGTCTTAAGAAGGTCAAGTTTCAAGCTAAATTGGAGCACGAGTACATTCACAATTTCAAACTGTTGCAGGCATCCTTCAAAAGGATGAATGTGGACAAGGTGGGTTTCGTAAACCTTACTTCAATCTCATTCCAGTTATCTGCAGTATTATTTTTATAACTTACTGTTCCACACAGTATATGGTAGAATTTATATGACCCTCTTTTCCTCCTCCTTGAATCAGATTATTCCTGTGGAGAAACTGGTCAAAGGCAGATTTCAGGACAATCTTGATTTCATCCAGTGGTTTAAGAAGTTCTTTGATGCCAATTACGACGGCAAAGAGTACGACCCGGTTGCGGCCAGACAGGGTCAGGATGCCATTCCCCCACCTGACCCTGGTGAGCAGATCTTCAACCTGCCAAAGAAGTCCCACCACGCAGCCAGCTCCCCTACTGCAGGTAAGCTTCAGGTGCAAATGATTCGCGTTGACTTTGTTGATTTTTATTTGCAAATGTTTCTTTTGCTGCAGTAGAAGGTATTTGCTTTTATACGTTCTGAAACAACACTAAACTTATGAAATCATAGCAAATGCTCATCCACCCTTGAGTAATAAAATTTTTATTTGCTTGTAGGAGCATCAAGGTCAAGCTCTACAACCCCCAAGTCGTCAACACCAACTTCCCGACCCTCATCAGCCAAAAAGATCCCTGCCGCACCAACTCCCGCCAAGGGAGAGAAAGAACTGGAAGCACAAGTCACACATCTTACCGAGCAGGTATGTTTATGGATTCTGAGAGTCAGAAAGTACTAAAGGACTAATTTTATTATCTTTGTGAACCCAACAGCCAAAGTCTTTTCTCCACATCGTTCACATGCCTCCTTCCAGCACTGTCTGTGGTCATGATTGAGCCGCAATGATGGCCTTTGTGAGTAGTGATTAGAGGGGTGGTGTGCTTTCATAGAAGAGACTGGAGGGGTGTAACTTAATTATGGATAAAATTTCCACTCCCTGTTTTTGAAATAAGCGCACAAACCAGGAACTTCATCAACATGTAAATACAATGAAAAGCTTTCTGTTGCTTAGTTATTAATATCCTATACCAAATCTTTCCAATCTGCCCTTTCACTATTACTAGCTATTATTACTAGCTTCTTGCCCCAGGTATTATAATAGATTCAGTCAGGGTAAAAAGTCATGATGTGTTGTCTGACCTTGATCTAAATGAATGTATATCAGCATTAAAAGCTATGTTAGGAATGCAGACTTTCCATACTACTTGCATCAACAGACGGATCAGCAACACAGCTGGTGCAGCAACAAGTCACAACTATGAACTGATTGTTTAACTGTTTGGTGTTTTCTGTGGCTGTTGTTTGTCTTGTGAAAATGAAACGGTGGAAGAAATTGAAAGTAAACATATTGCATACTTGTCAAAAAGCATTTGACAGGTAAAGCTTTTATGCTAAGCTAGAGTGAGGCCCTCAATCCAGATTCATGACTCAGACTCATGGCTCCATTGTGAACTGTAACTCAAGAGCTTGACTGTTTTTGCAAAGAATAATGGTGGAAAAGGAAAGATGTAGAATGCTGTTAGAGAACTATCTACATATACAAGATACAATATGTGTCAAATGTATTTCTGACTTTTTTTATTAAGAATCAGCACAGATACACATACAAATAAACACATAAGCAAAATGGTTAAAAAAAATCCAAGAGCAAGAATTATTTTATATCAACTGTACATGTACACGAGTATGTTAAAAACGTAGAACTACACGTACACAGTCCAGTAAAATAGAGGCAGTGTGTATCTCGTGTAATTTTCCCCTTTTGAGATCCAACGTGTTTCTGCTACCAAAGCCAAGGACAAAACTATGATGAAAGTGAGCCAAAGCTTGCTTATGTCATGTGACTAGTAGCCAGCAAAAAAACCAAAGCATTTAATATATAATGATAGGAAGAGAAGTCCCAACTTTTGTGAAGCTCTAAACAGCAAATATATAGCATTTTTACTTGACATATTAGAAAACTGATCAATAAATGATCTAAACAGTGATTAAAAAAATGATTGTAATGCAGTCCATTGAATAATCAGTTGAGAAACGTATGGTTTCAGCACTACTCTTAAGTACATATGATTTAGATATGCACTTTAGACAACTTGTATCAGTTACACAAGGTTTTAAATTGTATTTCTGCTGCTCATTTATCTCTGAGTCTTTCAACATGCAACAGTTTGTTAGAATGAATCACAGACACAGTCTGTTTAAATCAAAGAGAGCTTCCTACTAAAGTCCACGCAGTATTCTGTGTTTTGATAGTAAAGCTGAAAATAATCTTATGAATTTCATTGTTGCAGGTGAACACATTAAAGTTGGCACTGGAAGGGGTGGAGAAGGAGAGGGACTACTACTTCAGCAAGCTGCGAGAGGTGGAGCTGCTGTGCCAGGAACAGGGTGAAGAAAATGCCCCGTTTGTCGATCGGCTAATGGAGGTCCTCTACGCCTCAGATGAGCAGGTCAGTGTGTGACCTTGGATTTGTCTGAGCAGGACCCAGCCAGGGGCTGTTTTTTTTCCCTGACTTAGAGAAGTTTTTGCAGCAGTAAAATGTGTGAGCGACATTTTTCTTGGTGGTAAAGTCATGTGGAGGTTATTGTGTGGTTAAAGAGATAAGAACACATTCTTTGTGTGTCATCACATGTGTTTGCCTCAGACTATACTGAGAGTCTGTGTTGCTTTTTCAGGAAAGAGGGGAGCTGGCTGAGGGTGACGGACAGGAAGTGGACCAGCAAGCCCACGAGGAGGCACCAGATGATCAGCAGGAGGAACAGGATGAATACTGACTGCCATCATCCCTCACTGCAGTTACACCCCTCTTTTTAATATGTGAGAACTGTTAAAGGATTTTTAATTTTTCCTCATGGTTTTTTTTGTTTTCTCCGAGACTGAGCACATGAAGCAACCTCCTGAATAGAAGCACCATCACAGTTTTTATTTTTTGTATCCCTCTGCTCACTGTTCGATGTTTTTCGTGACTTTTGGTGAACTGCCGTGGCAGGTTTGTGGTGACGACCTCCACCAGCAGACAAGCTCAGACCATCACAGAAGTTTCCGAGGACTGTGTGGCTGGAAAATTCCATTCAAATCCTACAGTAGATGTGATGAAATGCTGAAGTTTAGACAGGTACCTGTTACCTGTCAATGCAAGTGTTAACTTCCCGGCTTCTCTCCTTTTCATTTTATTTTGTTTTTATTTTGCATATCAACAATATTAATCACAAGAATGCAATAAGAAAAGCCCTGAAAGGGCTCGTAGTAGCTCTTATTTAACCTCCTTCCATATGTTGCACTGACATTTGACTCTGTTTTGGACAATCTGTCCATAGACCCTCACCATATTTATTATTGTAAAGCCTTAGGAATAGTGCGAGATTCTGAATTGCATCCTCATGAAGGAGGACAATACAGTTGAGGATTTGTGAATAAAGTGTAGTATAATGCCAACTTATGACTGTTTGACAGCTGTCCTCACAAATTACACGATTTCAGATAATCGGTGTGCTCCACGGTGTGTTATTCACACCATACAAGGTGGTTTTGATATTAGAATTTACTTGGTATGCCATAAACATAGGGAAGGCAAAAAAAACATTTTTGTGGACTAGTCTTACTTTAATGCAGCATTTTAAGTTTTAAACCTCAGCTGGAACTTGTGGTCTGCTCAGATTTCAGCTGTTTTTTGTTTTTTTAAACCACAGGTCTTAGGGAGATGAGTCGGTTCACTGAGTAAATTGCCATGCTATATTCCAGTAAGTACATTGTATACCCTTTCTTAATATTGCATTTACTAATATTGAACTGGGCAGTGCACCATAATGCTTTAGTCCTATATAATTGTGTAAATGAAAAGGAATGTAAACTTGTACTGTCAATAATTAATGAATGGTAAATGTTTTTTTTTCATGTCCCACTCATTATGCATTCCCCAAAAACGTGTTGCATGTTTGCATTTTATTTGTGAATAACTTGACCTGCTTTTTACATATTTAATAAAAAACAAGTATGTTAAGTGAGCTTTTGTATGTTTAACCTGCTATTTGAAAGATGTTGAGATTCGGATGGATTTGCTGTAATAAAATTACGTTTTGAGTCCATGGGAGTGTTGTGATGTCACTCCAGAATGAGTCAGGTTTATAAGAACAGAAATGCTTTTACTATCAATAATTTATGTCTTAAACTAGAGGCAAGAGGCCGTTCTTATGATGACACAGCCTACAATGTCAGTAAACTGGAGTGAAGTATTGGGTTTCTTCAAATGTTTAATGAGGTGATTATTTCAAAAAACCTGGTTACAAATGGTCCATTCAAGCAGAATTTTAATGTAACTGGTGAAGGTAATTTTTACTGTTTTAAATACAGCTTGTACACTATTTTATAATTTGATCTTGTGCTTTACATGTAAACATTTTAATAAAAAAAAAGTCAGATAAATGTGGTGTAGAAAGTAGAATATTTCCATCTAAATTGCAGCAGTGCAAAGTAACTAAGTACATTTACTCGAGTACTGAATTTCCGTCTAATCTAAGGTACTTAGTAGACGTATAAATAGGCAGAAATTTTACAAAGTTAATTAAACTAGACAATAAGTACCTCAGAACTGCACTTCAGTACAGCGCTCTATTAAATGTGTGCAAGTACTTTTCATCAGTGGAGCCTGGCCGATATTTGGAATAGGAAGCCTGCACAGACACCTCTGGTGAACGCTGTTGAATAATCAAACACACCCCGCTTTAGATTGTGCAACCGCTACAAGTTTGTTCTTCATGTTAGTGAGTTTGCAAACCTCCACTTCACAACGTTGGCTTAATGAAACGGATGTCATTATGTAACATGAACAACAACAGTGCTCTAGACCTACGTTATTGTGTCGCTATGTCTTTCAGAAAGGTAAGTTACCTGCTTGCTAGCGTCGCCTAACTTGCTAGCCAGTTCACGCTAGCCCCACCAGCTAATTAGCTTTAGCAACACATGTTATCCTGCCCGCTCACAGACGACTGGAGTTTATCTGTCAGTCGTGTATTACTAAATCTAGATTTTAATTTTTAACACCACAACAATATTCATCACTGTGTGCAATTCACCTGTCAGGGAATCCCGGTAAAACTACCATCATGCATCAGCGCTAACTTAGTAGGAACTATCAAACCAGCGGTTTCATTTAGTGGAGATAAACGTTTCTAACCTGGTTCCTCACAACCTTTTTGTTGGTTTCTTTTGCAGCGCAAAAGGTACTCTAAGGATATTCAGTGTGTTTTCTTTCCGGATGATGTCGAACATGGTGTCCAGAAAGTGAGGAGAGAACCATCAGCACTTTCGTCCGTGTCCTCAGCCAAGAGCTGGGAGAAGTGTGGAGACAGCTTTTTGGACACTCCGGTGATAGAGGTGGGTAAAGTTTAGTGCATTCAGGGAATCTGCAGGTCTTAAAGAGTCTTATAAAAGAGTAAAGAGCTCAAGATAAGGAATTAGAAGTTTTTAAGTCTGTAGGAAGTCTGTTTCCACTGTTGTTGATTATGAAGTAAGGGGCCTCTGGGCATAGATTAGGAAAGAAAAAAAAACCCTGCAGTATGTATGTCAGTAACAATTGTCTTAAAAGGTCTTAAATTTGAATTTGTTGTTCACTGCAGAGACCATGTGTGTTATTACATTATGAATTCACATTATTACCCTATTGCTCTAACACTTGATAGTGTTGATAAATGTTTGTTTTTGTTGCAGAACCTCAAGTCATCAGGAAGAAAACTGTCTACGATAAGAAAGTTGGCACAGACCCCTGCTTTAGGTAATTTGTTGTTCAGACAAATAAATTTGTGATTGCCCAGCCCTAAAAACAGTCATGATTAGGGCTGGGCAATATAGTGTCATATGATCCATCACTAGTCGTATTGTGTCATATTGTGGGTTTTCTCAGTATTATGGTGCATTACAAAAGAACTACAATTACTAGAGTATCCACACCCCTCATAAATGGAAGTGGAAACTACAAAGTAGAGCAGAAGCACAAATAAAAGCTCTTAAATGCCTGACGTGGCAAGAGTGCATACTTTTTCCTACAGGTCTAGATGTTAGCCTCTCAGCCCTGTGCACACATCTCTTAGTTTCTGATTGTTTTGCATTACCTGATTGTGACTGTGATAGTTTCCCCTTATGTGTGCAT
Organism: Toxotes lorentzi; assembly: GCA_037833715.1. Classification (NCBI taxonomy): domain Eukaryota; kingdom Metazoa; phylum Chordata; class Actinopteri; family Toxotidae; genus Toxotes; species Toxotes lorentzi. Next base: position 13,841,076 of record JBBMJY010000006.1, read on the forward strand.
TTGCCCAGTGCAGCTGACTGTAACGAGGACCCAGTGGACATTGCGTGGAGCTCCAGTGACAGTGAACAATCTGACGATGAGACCAAGGAGCAGCATCTCTCTAGAGGTGTTGCACTGCAGCAGCAACGTCCTCATAGACCAGGGAGACTCACGGCTACCATTCAGTCTTACACCAGAGAACTGCACATGCTCAGCACTGATAAAGGTAATGTGACCAGCAAAGAAATAGTCCCACCCATAACCCCCCATAAAAGCACAACTTGCTGTTTTTATCATTCATGTTTGGAGTGGATTAAACAAAGCAGATACTATCTGGTAATCTGAGAGCTCGAGAGGTACTTGTAGTTGGGCCGAACCAAGCCAGCTGTTTCCCCCTGTTTCTGGTCTTTGTGCTTCTCTATGCTAACTGACCCCACGAGTGTGATATAAATCTTCTCATCTAACTCTCCGCAGGAAAACAGATAAGCGGATAGCATGAACCGTTTGTTTATTCAGGGTCCACCACCTTTTCGAGAGTTTTCTTTGTTGTTATTTAGTTGATTCAGTTTTGATGCTGCGTGGAACTTTGGTCATGTGATTACAGCTGAGCAGTCTCCATTCACTAATAAAGATGGTGAGAGTTTACAGCTCCAGAAAAGCTACAGACTTTGAGTTAAGATTTTATTGTCAAATGTGTATCCATAGTTCTTTTCTTTTCTTCCACTCTTCAGATGACCCTCCTGTTATAGACACAGACAGTGACCTGGATGAATCTGAGGAGGATGTTGAAAAGGACAGTGGGCAACAAATCTCTGACTGTGAGTCAGAGTCCTTCGATGAAAAGCCGAAAGACTCGCTGCTTAAACCCACAAATGTGAGTGAAGTACGCTTATTCTGATAGAAGATCAAAATTATGATACACCTGATGCACAGTAGTCTGTGGGTAACACGATGCAGCCATTTTCTCAATGGTCTTATTTGCATTAAAGGACACTAGGTGGGGCTATACACCTTCTTAAACTCAGTCCAGCTAATTTACACCATAATGTTTCAAATTAAAAGTGTGCGTTTAGCTGTCAGTGCAGGCAGTTATCTTTGGAGTATACTTGAGTCCTAGAGTCCAGTGGGACACCAGATAATAGTCTCTTTACTAAGTGCATTAAACTTGATGAGCGGAGGATTTTCAGCTTTGGTTTTCTCTGCATTAAATACTACATTTCATGCTTTTTCGGTGTAATGTAAAGGGATATTTATGGTATTGTGTTTTATTTGAGGTCTTCATATCCGTGTTCTTTTAGTTATTTTTATTTTAAGTTGTTTTAATTGTGTGCTTAACCATCTCTCCACCAGATGGAGTATTTCAGCCATGTTTGAATGTTCTTAAAGGGTCCGACAGACTCAAACCAGCAGCTGCACTGGACTCTTTCTAGATTCAGGTTCCAAACTGTCAAAGTTCACAAGCTGAGGTGGCAATAAAACACTGAGTGACTGTGGCGCTGCCACTTATTCACTTATCCAAAGCTGATATTAAGACAGTGACTGGTGTATTCATGACAAAAAAAAAATGTTTCCTGTTGTAATGAAGACTGTAGTTTCTTTTGATACTCTGAACTTCAGGTGTGTAAAATATTTTTCAGTTTATGGGAGTCAAATAAGTTCTCTGTTAATGACTATTAAGATATTTTTCAAGAAAAGATGCCGCACACCTGATGATTCCAGCCTCTCAGATGTGTGGACTTGTTGTTTCCTTTTTGGTCTTACATTACAGTTATTGAATATTTTTGGAGTTTCTAAGACAAGATGATGTCACCTCAGACTCTAGAGAAATTTGATGGCTATTTTTCACTGTTTCAAACTGTTGCTGGAAAAAATAAATAAGAAAATAACTGCTAAAAAACCATGTAAAATAACGCCTACACTGCTTACACACTGAGCACAGCTCTCCTGCCGTTTCAGTAATAATGGTGTTATCTTTGGAGTGGGTCTTTTGTGGGAACGTCTGTACACTCTGGAGACTTAGAGTGACTGTTCTTCTCAGAAGTCATTCAGAAGCAGTGTTTGTTAAAGGCAGGGCCCACATGGAGAGAACGTACAAGGAGTGGTGAAGGTGTTGTGCACAGGTCCAAGATCACATACAGGTCAAGTGTTGTCGTAGACCTGCTCATATTACAACATGCAATTGATCAGCTAGATGCGGCCAAATTACCGAGGTGATGTGGTTACTTCTATAGTGGTTAATGAAACTGTCATTGAACAGGATAGCTCTGGTTTAAACCAGTAATCATCTGAATCATCACAGCGGAGTGCAATACCTTGCCCGCTAATTAAGCTCAGTTATTCATACTGTAAAAACAGGATGAATTTAAGTAACGACTATCTTGTGACGAAGCTCTTGAGTGTGCAGGCTGTTTGTGGAGAGGAAGCCTGTCGACAGATTAACATCACCCCCGCAGACCCAGTTACTTCCTTTTGTCACAGTTTAATTTGCTGATATCAGCTCTCTGGTGTCAAATAAGATTTAAGATCACCTAACAGGGTGCTTGTGGTCAGAGGCCCACTAGAAAGACAGACTTTTTAGGGTCTTAGTTTTTCGATTATGGTTGTACTGAAACCTATGCATGTGGTATTTTTGACAGCTTGATTAATGCATATTCACTAACTGAAATAGCATTTAGCTGCATAGCAGGTGGATTTATTATGTGCTTTTGCCTATTTATCATTATATTCCAGTGTTTTGTTTTATTATACACATGGTAGGTTTTGATTTAGTTGGAACATCAGAATCTACAAACCTAGTTTTATTTTTTTTATTTTTTTTTCTGCCCGGAAAGCTTGCTTTCATACTGCCAATTGTAAATCAAACCGGATCTAGCAGGATAGAGCGGGGGAAGATCCCAATCCAAGTCAGAGTCCATTACTCCAGATAAATGCATGGCTGACTCACTTGACGTATGTTTGCCAGATTTCTGTGTTATTGTACTAGCGTCGTGAGTGGATAGGCGGAGCTGTGAGGGCTACTTCCCAACTGAAGCGTGTTGCTCGGTCCGAGTCCCCTTGAGGATAGCCTCCACCACATCAGGCTTTTCCTAGTTCAGGGCTGTGTCAACGGCGCAGGACTATAAACCTCTTTTTACTACTGTTTGTTCGGGAAAACATGCGAGTGGATGAGACTGCACAGAGCTGTGCACTTACAATGCTTTCAGTGCCGGGTGAAAACATTTTTGAGCCGGGGCCAGGAACATAGTGTTCCTTTTTCTCTGTGGCTGGTTAGAGTGTGACGTCTGCTGGCACTCCGCCTAGCAGGGTCAAGTTGATTCAAATAAGAGAGCACGTTGGCTGACAGAGCCTGGTATGCTGGTCTTGTCAGCACATGACAGGAACTCAGGTTTCTCATGGATTTTTCCATAAGAACTGATTCCCTCAGGTGTAGTGAGCAGTGATACAGCAAAAAAGATTGTTTTGTTACCATATCTTGTGAATTAATCAGCCTTCCAGTGTGACAGTGTCACCAAAAATCGACCCACTGCATGTCTGAGTTTACTAATTTTTTTTTCATCTTTAATGACTGATTATTGATGACTGACGCCATTTTAAATATTTAAAATCCCCCTGATATATACTGTTTTATTATGTGTGATTTAAAACCGCTTTAAAATGATCAAATTCAGTAATTATTACTTTATCCCTAGGTGACAGAGCTAGAGATCTCAGGCTACGTGTCTGATGGAGAAAATATTAGTGACACAATAACCCCGGGCAGACTGCACTCTGAGAGCTTTCCTCTCCAAACTGGCGAGGGCAGCAGAAGGTCAGTCAGTGACTGGGTCAGATCTGCTCAGGCGATGCTGCAGACGCCTCAGAAGCCACTTGACAGGCAGTCCAAGACTCCTGAAGACTCCGCCAAAAAGAAAAGGAAGTTTCAAAGGTTTGAATTATGCCCTTGTTTTTAAGTCACGTCAGGAACGCACCGATCCAGATTTTTTTGCTCTTGTGACACCAGCTTGCATATTTCAGCTCTGGGTATTCAGTTCCTGATCTAATACTAGTGTTCTCCTTTTCCTAGATTTAAAATCTGTATTAAGTCACCAGGATCATTATGAATATAACTGACAGGGTAAACATTATATAATGACATTAATGAAGAAGCTATATTTAATAATTTGGGTCAGTTGTGTCTGTCAAATATCCGATCTGCTGTATAAAGATTTAGATCTGATCGGTGCACCTCACGTTATACACACACACACATATACACACTCGTTGACCTCTTTATTAGGGACACCGGTAAAATCTGCAATAGCTCAGCCATAATTCAGCTTTATAAAGACCTATAAGGACAATGTTCAGCTTAGTGACACTGTTTGAGTAGGTATTAATTTAACAACATGGTATTGTTGAGGTTGATGGCTGCAGCAGTGTTGAGCTGAACTCTTTAATACTGAGAAGTGTTTCCAATAATTTGCCCACCCCAGTTACAAACTTCAGGGGAGTAAGAACATTAGAAGCACATTTTCAATAAAATGCAGTCTCAGCACAACACCGCCTCTAACTACGACCTCATAAACATGTACATATTTGTCCTAAACGTAAAGTTGAATTGATACCTCTGGAAAAAATGATCATCCAACATTATCTTGTTTATGAGCGTAGAATTTGTGGCACATCTGCTGTGTTGAATAAAGTGGCCAAGGAGTGAATATCAAGTTCTAATAGTGAATAGCTTCTTCACAGTAGCAGCAGACAAAGTAGACAAGATGTATTGCTTACTGCCAGGTGACAATGAAACTTTGGTGACAGTGTTTCCACGCCAGACGTGATGATGAAAGGGACATCTGGTGTCATGATGTGGGCGCCAAATGTCATTGCCATCTCCAAACCCTCTGACTCTGACAGATGGCTATCTGTCAGATTTGACAGCTTGTTGTCTGCATCAGAAAATCTTTTGTTTTTTTTCTCTTTGAAATAAACAATTCTGCATTGTGTATTTGTTCAGGTTGCATGTGCAGTTTTAACTTATCACAGAACATAATCTACATCTGTGTGTGTGTGTGTGCGTGGTACAGCGGAGGTCTTGCTGAGAGGCTGAATCGACTCCAGTGCAGACAGAGGTCAGCTTTTAGCTTCTGGAGGCACCAGTCCATCTCTGACACCTCAACAACAGTAACAGGTGATCCACATTACTCCAACCTACTTTATTTTAACACGAGCGTCTGAATCACCGTTCAAGTTTAACAATGAACTTTGATTTGTGAGTAGGATGAAGCCCTCTTTCTAAGCAGGGGAGTTTTTTTTTCTTTTTGTGGTTGCATGGAGAGGCCACGCAGAGGAAGTGCTGCCTGTAGGTCGATGACTGGCTCTGAACTGTGAACCCAGTATGTAGGTGACAGGAAACTGCTTGCCTAGTTCTTTTTTCTTTCTTTTTTCCTTTCCGTGGTACATCAAACCACTAGCATTCTCTCGTTTTTAAGTATGTCCTTATAATAGGACATGCGCAGTAGTTTGAAAGTTGACAGTTGATTGTGGAAAAGGAAAACACCCACCTGATGCAGCTTCAGGGTTTGTGGTCATTTGATGGTTTGATTAGTGTAAAGAGGGTTAAAATGTGGAGGTTTATACTACATGACCCAATTCTTTACTCATCAATGCTTGGTGTTTTTTTTGGGGGGTTTTTTTTGTGCATTGATTCTGTTTTTTTTAATAGAAAAACATGTAGCTTAGTGCACAATCATATTTTGTTCAATCATTCCACTTCCTGGCACAATCTTAATAATAACAACACTGTTACGTAACTAGATCATACTGATATAGGACACCTGTTTATCTATGTTGTAGTAATTTTGGTGTGTGATGTAAGAGCACTCGTACATGCACATGTAGGAGGCCTTGATTTGTTTCCTGACATAATGCTCTGCTTGTGACTTATCAGATCATTATAGGTCAAGAGGAGGACTTGAGTACTATCTGTGTTTTGGCCTGCTGCCTGAGGTTGTTCTGATACTTTTGTATTCTGGGACCTAAGTGCACTGAGCACAAATGATGCACTTAACATTCGTGTTTGGACAAATGCATGTTGCAACTTAATAGCTCTCTAGCGATCCCTTTGATATGATTTACGCTTATCATATTAAAATTCCCCCCTCTGGCCACATTCAGGGATTAGAGACACTAAACTGCAATGAGTGTGAGCCCTAGCCCTAGTGCTGCGATTTTCACAGTGCAATCAAGTCTGCACACAAAATTTACCTACAGCCAAGTTGCTCTCTTATCTCTGTTTGATTTATAACTTCAGGGCATTGTCTTGATTTTCTCTTCTAAATTTTCTCTGTTTGTCTTTATTGTCCGGGCCAAAATCACCGTCAGAGCCGTGGTAAAATTCCAAACATTTGCACATTGACCCAGTGGGATTTACTCCGTTTCATATCCACCTCAGCCTGAGTCACTTACAGCTTTACAGCTATGCAGTGCAAATTGTTCTGATGCTAAAAGTGAATTACTCTCATAATGTATAATGAGTCCCACAGAGAACAAGAGTCCGTGAGAGCATGAGCACACTCTGTACGCAGACACACACTAAAACCGGCACACACTCAACATCTGTGTTGTTGTTGCTCTGCTCTCCAGTGGACAGGCCTGGTGTGCTGGTGTTGGAGGTGCTGGAGGTTCATGAGGAGTGCAGCATGCAAGTGGTGCACTGTGAGCACCACCAGCCCCCTGGGGTGGGCCACCAACACAGTAACCCTGTGCCTGAGGAGAGAGCTCGTATGCTGGTGTTATTCAACGGAGAGACTGCAGCCCAGCTGATTCCTGCTCCCAGAGATATCATCCACATATACCCGCCATGGTGAGAGGATGCTATAAGTGTCAACCGTTGATTATTGTTGCTTCACCTGGATGTTTAGTCCTGACTGTGCAGGATGATCCAAGTGCAGAATTTTAGAAGGCTGTGGAAACCTGAAACCAGCAGTGCACATGCACATTTTTCAGCAGAGTAGGAGACATCTTGCGTCCAGCCGTTAAAAGTTTCGAATATTTGTACGTCTTAAAATGTGTGTTTTGTTTTCTTCAGGTTTTTCTTAACTTTTCTTTTCGAAAGACAAACCAAACACAAAACACGAGAATTAAACATATACACAGGAACCCAAATTTAACAGCACAGACTAAACAACATGACTTCATCATCTCAACAGTGTTGGTTAAGACTATCAGCACAGCTCCGTTCCATTCTAGATAGGATCTGTAAAATAACATTTTGTGCATCCATACACAAGCAGTTTGATGTGGATCTTAGCAGGGTCTGAAATTGGCACCAATTGCAGGAAAACTTTAATTTTGTATGGTAAATTAATAATCTTCAGATCTGCTTTAGTTCAGGATTAACGGTTTCCTAATCATCGTCAATAGAGAAAAATGCATGTCACAAGCTCAAGGTAATGTCTTCAAATTGCTTTTTTTGTCCAACCAGCATTCAAAAACCCCCAAAATTAAGTTTACAATGACATAAAACACAGAAAGTTAAAACAAAAACCTCTAAACGCTGTGAAGTGATAGTTGATTGACTAATTGATCAATTGTTTCAGCCATAAAACAGGAGATAAGTTTCAAGTTACAACACTTTATCTGTGTGTATCTAAAATAGCACGAGAACTGGGTAGGGTGACCTACTTGTGCGAAAAATGTACTTCATTCTGGTAAGTGAAATCTTTCCTTGCATTTCCTTATTTTTGATTTTAAATTTAATCATCTCTTGGCAGGCGACCAAAAGCCACAGTTACAGGCAGTTACACAATACAAGACTGACTCACCTACACACGGCATCTCACAAAATAATGCTGAGGAGGCATACTAGTGGACTGCAGATGAATATGTTCATTAAACACTGAAAAACTCCAGTTTAACTCTGAAGCAATCGTTGTTGAAGACAATTATTTATTTGTTTCAAGTGTCAACAGACTGTTCTCAGCTCACAATAGTAAGCAGCAAAGGCCCAGATGTGAAGAACAGCCCCTCACATACGGAGCAGAGAGGCTGTAAGGGAGGGGGTGGGGGGTTGTGTGTGTTTTCGTGTGTGTTGAGTTGGAGCGAGGCAGCAACAGTTGACTCCAGCTGTTGGGAGTTTGGGTTGAGTGTGCTCTGGAATATCCAGGCTGGCGGAAGCGCAGGGGCCTCCTCTGCGCTCTGACGTCACGAACAGCTCCAGGGAATGCTTCACATTCCTCTTCCTGGCAGTCGTTAGGTCATTTCCAGCAAGCCGGGGGAAAAAACACAGTAGGATTATTTTTTGGAGCTTTTGGGAGCAGAGAGTGGAGGGAGCCAGAGGGCTGAGATTGAAAACACATGGTGGTTTGAGAGTATATCTGGCTTTAGCACCTCTCCTTCCATGTTGTATTCTATTCCTGAAATCACAAGATAGAGTGGAGCCCCCACTGCCCCCCCACCCCGCACCCCCCAAAACACACCCAGTTATTCTTTCAAAGAACTACTTTTCATGTGAACATGCATCCTTTAATCCTCTTTGTTTGTGTAAATTACTTACAGAAGTTGCAGCATTTGGTCTGCATTTTAAATCAATCAATACTTTAACTCAATAAAAAGTCTCTAAATCATAACAAAACAAAAGGCAAAACCAAGAAAAGCTGACAACAAGCTAAATACTCTCTAAAGAGATAAAAGTTTATCCGACTTTTAACAGCTAGAGGACGGGCTGAGGTGGAAAAACAGAATTTAGAGCATCAGCGTGGCTGGTAAAATTCCTGTGTGACAGTAGTGGGTTTAACCTCCCCCATAATTCCTGCAGTGAGTAGGTTGACTCCTCCCACCTCCCACGCCTTGTTGTGAGTGGGCAGAGGACTGAGCGGAAATACCTGCAGGGATTATTCACTGACAAACTGTGACGCCAGCAGCCGGGGCCACTCCTTAACCTGGCTACCTGTCTGATGATGACAGCTGCCCACTCACCTGTTCACAGCAGGGTCACACTTCCTGTACGGGTGTTGTACCTGTTCCGTGAACAGTACGTTCTGCTCTTCTGACATTGAAGTATAGCTTTTACTGATCACTGATCTCTGTATAGATATTGGACTGATAAAAGCTGTTAACAGGCTTAATCATGAGCGCTTGTTTTGGGTTTTTCATAAATCAGTGTTACGTTTGGAAGTATAAAGCAGTGTTGAAAGACGTATTCATACCGTTTACGTATCAAAACCCCACGCAGTGAAAAGACTTCATTTTAAGTAAAAGTCCTTTATTCAAATTTCAAAGTAGTGAGAGTATCAAAAGTAGTACTTATTACACAGAATCGCCCCTGTCAGTGGTTTATTATTGTTTGATCATCAGTATTGATGCATCAATACTAAAAAGCAGTACTTTCATGTTTTTGATGGTTGATGTGGAGTTTATTATAACTTGTTTAAATATGACTGGATAATATATAATATTTGAATCATGAATATTTTTTTGTATCATTATCATATCATAATTATTATTATTTATTACCTTTTCTGATTAATTATCGAGTCTCTAAACACTGAAAATGCCTATACCACAAGTTAAAATTGCATGCTTAGTCTGATTAAGAGTTAGCCTTTAATTTACTGTTAACACTTAAATTAGATTTCCCCTTATTAACATATATAAGCAGCAACAACATAATTAGGTTTTATGCAGATATAAGCGTTCATTAATGTATCTGTCAACAATAAGAGATAATAATTGACGAGTAAAACAGCTGTAATATGTAAAATATGTCTGCATAGGACAAATTATAGTTGTTGACGAATACTGTACATTAATAAACGTCTGGCAAACGTTAGTTATGTTTTCTAGATAAATGACTAAACGTTATTGGCTGTCAGAGGAAGTGGATTAATTGACTGACTTACAGATGAGTCATGCATTGTGTCTGCACCAGCATGGAAAACCCTACAGTATGTACTGATGTGGTTGAATACATAATATTGTTGTCCTTTGTGCTGCTCGACTACATACAGTTCAGGGGATGGGGACCAGGAACTGTATGTACAGTCTTTTGCAATCAAGGACAGTAGCACTGCAATGAGTACTACCTGTGCGAAGTTTAACTATGATTTTCAATTTTACTTGAGATAATATCAAAGAGCTATTGATTTAGTCCTGCTATGATACTGTAGTTGGTGCAGATTTGTGTGTTATTATGACCAATCCCCTCATTCTATTTAAATGTCGATCCTTTCAATATATAATCATTTCTATAGCTAATTATTATTATTAATTAATTAGGACCCCTTAGATTTGTAAAAGGACACAATGTTTGCACTTAACTATTTCTATCAGTGCCCGCGGAGAATATGCTAAAAACACCTTTCAGTATAACAGAACATAGTTCAGCAAAACGACAATGCAGTCCTACGTCTTAGCTAGACATACCTAAAACTGGCAAGTGTGTGTATAATAAATTTAGTTTCTAAGTAGTCTTATCCCTTCTTGTTATCATTCTACGTCCAAACAAATCGCTTCTTTCCCACTTATCAGTGTGTTTAATTTCTCTGGTTCAGCTATCGCCACAGGTCTGAGACGAGCTGTGACATGTACGGCAGTTCCAGTCACAGAGTGCACTTGGCTCTGAGTCAGTGATAAGCCATCATCGCACTATTATCCATTTCACATGTGGAAAAAATTAAGTTGTAACTCAAACTTAACTACAAACAATGTGCCATATAATTATCTGGCTGTCATTCAAGATCTTTTATTCTCGGGTTCGCTGCCACTCAGGTGTGTGTTATTTGTCTGGATGAGCTAAACTACTTGACCAGAAATTTCTCCTAAGGTTTTAAGGAGAAATTCAGCGTCTCCTTTTGGCACACACAGATTTAACGAAATCTTATCTGGTAATGGTAAAATTAAAGAGTAGCGCAAGAGCACCTCAGGTCATTGTGCATTTTACTTTGTGTTTCTCATCAGCGAGCTCTAAGCCTGTTTGATTGTCTTGGGTGTTGATGTATTTTTCCACAGATGATGTCACATTTGGAAAGTGTTTTCGATCAAGCTGTGCGGGGCTGCGAGGTGAAGCCTTTTAAGAGCCTCACTTACGTGGAAAATTATGTTTTACCCCGTAAAAAGAGGACAAACACTTCCGTTGTGCATTTAAAGCTGCCTTGGAGGAGGTTGACTTATTTGAACTTGTACTATGTGCTGGGTGGTACACAGCGAACAGACCTGTGGAGGTGGTTGGTACCTTATCTGAGTTTGACATTCAGACATTCTGGAGCTGTCAGCCCCCCTACGTTTGTGCAACAGCCTATTCCATTTAATGTAAAATCTGAGTTTTTGCATCTGTTATCAGCGTAATCTCAGCACAGACTGTTCATCATTGCCCAACACCTTAAATATGTTTAATTTCATGATGAATTCAAGGTCCCGAACTCAATTCTTCTGTGCCTTTCAGGAAGAAAGTGCATAGTCGAGGTGTAGAATGCAACAAAAGCACCCAACCATCTGTACTCTGAATCTAAAACTGATTCACTTTATCTCTTTTAGGCAAAGTCTTTCTGTAGAGGGCTTCAGCTGGGATATCGTTCTGAACACACACTTCACCCAGAAAGTCTTCTCTGCTTCCAAACCTGCCGACATGTCCATGTCAAGAAGCCTGCTCTCAGCAGAGAGGCGCATGCCGTATTATTTGGGTAAAATATTCGGACTGCTGGAGGTGTGCAGGACCACTGAAGAAACCAGTGCCAAAAAGGTCTGTATGCTTCAATATAAACAGGATCAGGCACATTTGCATTTAAATGCAAATGTTTCAGTGCACAATCGGTTACTGTGAGACAGAAAAATGGTTATCCAATAAAGTCCAGTAAATTAGCATTTAAACACAGCCAGCAATGCGATGACAGCTTCAGTATGTTTGCATGATAGTTTGGCTTCCAGCCAAAAGACTCTGCTCAGGTCTGACTGTTTATGTCTATAAAAATGAAACTGAGCTGTTGCACACTGGGAGGCTTGCCTCACTTTTCTCCCGAAGTTTGTAGTTATTAAGCAGCAGGTGCAACTGTGTGAACGGCAGGTTTTGCCACAGGGTTTATCTGGTTCACGTTGCAGTATTCTCAAACAAAGAATGACGAACCGTCTCAATCAGCATCCAGACATCCAGCCCTCATCAGACAGTTACAGTTATATTCAGTCCCTGCTGTAGCAATATCATGAGTTGTTGATCTACAGATATGCAGTGGTGGAATGTAACAAAGTATTTGCACTACTTTTACGAGCTAGTGGACTGAAGAAGAAACGATATCAACATCAACATGGACCCAGAGCCAGCGTCGGCTGAGCGTGAGCCTGAGCCCTCCAGCTCAGAATTAGACAGCCATCTTTGGCCGTATTTATGCAGGTATTGTATAGTTGGTTCGATCCCTCGACCAAGCGCAAAAAAACAGATACGGTGGTGGTGAAGGCGACGCGCCTCCTGCCACTGCGACCATGGCTGTGGTGTCCCTGAGCAAGGCACCGATTCACCCCCAGCTCCTCGGACGCCTCACTAGGCAGCCCCCTGCCCCAGAGTCTCTAGTGCATGTGCATGCTTGTGTGTGTGTTTCGTTCACTTGGTGTGGGTAAAATGCAGAGAGTAATTTCCCCAGGAGGGATCAGTAGAGTAATTTAAAAAATGCCCCAACACTGAGACAACCCATTGCATGAGTACTTTTACTTAAAAAAATAATACTTTAATGTAAATTTAAAAGTAAGTACTTAGTAATTTTACTTAAGTAAGATTCTTCATGTATTACTTTCGCTTTCACTTTCATAAATGTTTTGCGGGATATTTGTACTTTTACTTAAGTACTTAGCTTCAGTACTTCCTCCACCACTGCATATATGTTTGATTCCCTAAATCTGAATCTGTTTGCTTTCAGGAAATAGAAATAAATGAACCAAGTGTTTCTGGCAGCGATATCGAAGAATGGTACCACCGGCCACACCCTTATTCTAAAGAAGATTTCAAATACAAAATTGTACATGTAAATTGCGATATTTGTTGACATCTAAATGCTTGTATATTACTGTGTAATGGCATACACTGGTAGTAAAATTGGTGTATTGTGCTTGTACAGTATCTTAGAAAGCATAGAAAAGAGTATGAGCTTACATTATGATGAGAGTACGTCTAATTTAACAGACTATTGCTCTTGTTTTTAGTGGAAGTGCTGTGGGACTGCAACTATTTTCATTTTGTTCTAATGATCAGTTCCTCAATTAATAGACTGATCATTTCGGGTATATAATGTCAGACGACAGTATAATAAAATCACTATCCCAAACTTCACCTGCCCTTTCTAATTTATATAAAGTATTTTCTCATTTCCTGTTTTCTCCTCTCCAGGTAGCTGTCCCTGATGCTCCGTGCAGTTTTGGAGGTTCAGACATTTTGACAACAAGCCACTGCCTTTCGCTCCTGGAGGCTATTGAGGGACTGGGCCAGGCTGGCTTTGTGGGGCAAGACGTGGAGGTGGTGGTCCAGAGAGTTTACTCCATCCCTCTGCCTGACTGCTCTGCTGTGTCCATCCTCAAACCCAGAGTTCCCCCCAGGTCGTCCTCAGCTCTTCCTCCTGCAGAGAAAGGGAAAACCAGGTACTGTTAGACAAGCTTATAATTGGCGGTCCAGTGAGGCTTTTGGTTTTGCACTTGATGCCGAGAGAGACTGGGAAAAGTGAGTCACGTTTTCTCTGCTGTATATGTTTCTCTCCCACAATATGAATTACTCTTTTTGTTAAGATTGCATGCTGGTTTCCTTGGTCTCAGGCCTTGCATGCTTCTCCTTGGTGGCAGAATGTGTCTCAGCGGTTGAGCTATTGTTCACAGAGCAGCAGGCCCCACAAAGTGCTCACACTGTCTCCAGCCATATGGCATTGCTTGACAAAGGACACAAATACTTCTAATTGAATCCAGCCCCTCTGAGCGATTCTGGCCAGTTCTCAGCAAAGACAGCATGATGTTTTCAGAATCTCGTGCACCAACAAGCTGGAGTTGAACTGATGCCTGTTCATACTCCACTGGGTGGAACAGGTTTTTTTTTTTTTTTTTCCCTGATAACCTTGATGCTCTAAGGAAAACCGCAAACACAATTTATTATGGGTGTAAAACTGTCATGAGTATCAGCCTCAGCATCACAAAAGAAATGCACAGTTGCGTGAAATTGAGTCAGATTTGTTTTAGCTTTACTTTATCTACGAGTGGAGCCTGGGCCTTGTATTAATATTCAAATGCATCGATGAAATATAAAAAAGATATAAATAGAATCAGGCGCATGCATTAAAATTAAAAATATTTACACACAAATAGGCAGAGACCTTAACCTTTGACTGACCCTAAGACAATACCCCTAGCTACATTCACTGTGGGGAAAAGAAGAAGTCCATCAGGTGCTGGAGTAGAGCAAAGGGTTTGAAGAAGATGGAGGAGGAAGGCAGGGGAAGAGCTGTTACAGCACTGGCAAGTGAGATGGCTATACTTGTAGCCTCTTTTTTTGCTGCCAAAACTTTGATGGCAAATCCAAATCCAGCATCACCCTACTGGATTTAGTCTTTCATCTGAGGGAACTACTGGTGGTAGATCTTGCAAATCCTGCTTGATCACTTCACACTTACGATTTTTCCAAGATTGTTTCTGCCACAGTGTATCAGCAGGATATGGGGCTGAGCTCTTCTCCAAGGCACTGATGGAAGATAGGGAAGAGGTTTCTCCAAACCATGCTACCCAGGCCAAACCACTGTCGTCCATCTTTATTCATTAGTCATTGGCTGATATAAAAATAACGACCAGTGCAGCTTTTAAATATGTCAAAGTTCTCATTCTCATTCTGATAAAAACAAGTCTAAAACAAGTGCATATTGTCTCCAGCTAAAGCTGTTCAAAGTGTCCTGTATCGTTGAAGTGACTTTGAAGTTTACTCAAGCGGTCTTGTTATAGTTAATGAGTCAGCGAGTGTTCTGTGTGAAGCAAATCCAGAGAGTTGCCTGGCCCTCCCCGGGCTTGTTGTTTTTGTCCTTTGCTGAGTAATAAAAGAAAAGTATTGGTTTCTCTAAGTGCAGGGGCCCGAGGGGCACTCTGTGGTGAAGGGAGGAGAGCCCCGGTCAGCTGACAAGCTAACTGACTAAATGAGCAGCGTTTGTAATATGACACTTGCTGCCTGCCATGCTGCCTCTGCAGCTGGTAAACAAAGGCCGCCCTCTGACCGGAAGCTCTCCCGCCCTTCGCTCTGTTTCTCTCCAGCTCAACCAGATTCAACAGGCTTGGTTGGTAGTAAAAGGATGGAGGTGGGGCAGAGGTTAGGAGGTGATCACAAGGGCTTCAGTTCAAAATATCTGAGTGACCTTACCTGCATATTGTGACAAATTTGAACATTGCCTGGAAAGCCTTCAGTTTTTATTTGTCTGCTCTTTTCTACATTTTCTTTTCATTTTTTGCCATCTTGATGTTAAAGTGTTAAAGGAGCTAAATGCCTGAACTCCTATCACTTTTGTGCTTTTTCAGGAGAGATTTTGTTGGTCTTGCTGCATTTGGTATATTATGTTGCTTATAGTACTTTTCCAGGATGCATGCCTGCTCTGTGGAGAGCAGAGCAGTTTACTTCGCAGCCCACTGGCCTCATTCTGTATAAAGACAAGGACAGTTTGTACCTCTCATGTTGTGTCCCCATCCTCTATGACTCACTCCCCTGGTCAGCATGCTTATTTGATCCTTTTGTTGTTTAGCCTCTGTGTTAACACACAGGGGAGTGAGGCCAGAGTGATATTTATGCCTGAAGAATATGCTAAGTTCCCGTAAATTTGGAGTAGAATAAACAAGAAGATTAACTGTTTGCAGGAAGTGAGGAGAGGCTAGTTGTGTGTGTGTGTGTGTTTTTTTTCCTCAGTGGAGAAGGAACACAATGTGCTGCAAGGATCCTGTTACAACCGTGTTTATCACTCTGCCTGCACTGATTGGTGCACAACACATAGGAAGGAATCCCGCCTGTCTGCCCCCCACCAATGAGGCCTCTCTGCTGTATTCTTAATGTGTGGGTCGCTTACTTAGTGTGTTGCCAAGTAATGTTCATGTGCGTGGGCTTGCATGCATACGCAGTGTGACTGTGTGTGTGTGTGTGTGTGTGTGTGTGTGTGTGTGTGTGTGTGTGAAGGGGCATGTGTGTGTGTTTGCACAGACTCAGTGTATCGTAGTTCCTGGAAGGAAACCTGAGTTGCTGAGAATTTTCTGTGATCGCTCACAATAACAAATTCCTGAAAATGGCTTGTGACTAAAACTGGCCAATAGCGCAGGATTTTGCGAGAGAGGGGTCACTGTTTGAGGAAGTGGGGCTCTGAACGGCTGAAAGGAGGGGACTGAATGGAGCTGTGGTTGTTTATGTCAAGCTGGTACCACGAGTCTCATCACCCTTGTGTATCTGTCAAGTGTCTTATCAGCTTTCACACCAAGTGTTTTTTTCAAGTTTAAACAAGCTCCTCTAAAAGTGAAAGTGTATTTACACTACCGGTCGAAGGTTTTAGAACACCCACATTTGTCCACAAACTGTGTTACTACACCCTCTGATTCATTATTAGGACAATACTGCAGGAAGTAGTTCTGTATATTGTTATCAGAATGGTAAGTAATAAAGGAAGACAGACTGGTTGGTCATCCTACAGCAAGCAGTCCTATAGTAACTGGACAGAAGGAGAAAGCAAAGCAACCTACAAGTGCAACATATTTGTGGGAACTTCTGCAACAGTGTTGGGACAAACTTTCTGAACAATATTTGATTTCCATTGTAGAAATAACGCCACAACTGTGTTTGGCTGCTGAATGAGCCAAAAATTTAGATTAAATTTACATTCATTCATTCATTCATTCATTCATTCATCTTTTATACCACTTGATCCGTCTGGGTCGCAGAGAGCTGGAGCCTATCCCAGCTGATTATGGGCGGGGTACACCCTGGAGTGGTCGCCAGTCAATCGCAGGGCCGACACGCAAAGACAGATAACCACACACACACTCACTCACCTAGGGGCATTTTAGAGTAGCCAGTTAACCTGATGTGCATGTTTTTGGGATTGTGGGAGGAAGCTGGAGTACCCGGAGAAAACCCACGCAGGCACAGGGAGAACATGTAAACTCCACACAGAAGAATTCAGACTGGGGTTCAAACCTGGAGCCCTCTTCCTGTGCCGCCCCATTAAATTTACAATTTAAGATTATATGATTCCTTATTTCTCTAAAACGCAAAAAACAAAACTTTATTATTAATTTGTTCATAATGACTTATTGGTTCAGCCTAGTATCTTTATACTGTTCAGTTTATATGACCTTTCCTTTGACGTGAGGATCAAGTATGTGACAAACTTTTAAAGGTCAGCACCTTCAGCTGCATTAATGATGTTGACATACTGCAGATTTCAGAACCCCCCCCACACATGCCTTTTTAAACCTTTTCTAGACTCAACCATAAATCAGAAATGTAATCAAAAGCTCAGCCGATAATGGAAATAATTGTTGGTTGTGTCCTGTTGGTTACAGTTCTTATGACGGGGTTCACTGTACGACTGTGTCCTCACTCACTCCTACGGTAGTAAGTGTTATATTTGTCTTTGTGAAGAATGCGAACATGGTCGTTTTTCTGGAATGACATGGTTTTGAGGCATGTTCTTTTCTGATTTGTGTTTCCAACATGTCAAGAAGGGACTGGTCTTTGCTGTGAGGCTTTCTACCCATGTAAAAAGGGGCTGGGGGGGTGCATTCACTTTACAGTTTGAACTTATGCACTTGTGTTTACAGGTCCATAAGCTTGAAAGTTAAAGAAAACATATTTTTTGTATGTCAAACCTTCCTTTTGGATTGTGAATTAAGCAAACAACTGGGAATAATCTTGGTTAAAACACTGGCCTACGCCACCATAAGTCATGTCAGGAATGTTATTTAGATATCTATTTCCAGGTCTCGCAAAACAAACACAGACAGACCCCATGTTTACCAATAGAGGACATTTATAGGCTCAATCAGGTGGTTGAAAACAGTCTCAAAACGTTCCCCATGTCTGGAATATGCGCATGCATGTACATGCATGATGGGCATGCAAACAGTCCTCCTCCCTCTTCCCTGTTTTTTTTTTTTCTTCCTCCTCTTCTTTCCTGGACGTTGCTTGTCAAACCAGGGTATATGAACTCCACTGTTTACTCTCAGGGCTTGTACAGGGCTGTGTCTGGGCTTGACTGACTGAGATACTGGAGCCTATAGCAGTTCAGGCCGTACACTCACTGAGAGCAGCAGGGTGAAGGAATACACTGCAGTTCACTGCCACACAACTTTGTAGGCCAAAGGTCTTCTCTGTCAGCAGCAGCCTGTCAAACCAACCACGAGTATTAACGCTTCCAAATGTCATGTTAGTGTGTCATTGGGATCAGTGGTGTTTTGTTCCTGTAAATTCTTAACTGTATAAATGACTGATTATTTCTGTTTGGGGAAAAAAGGGATCGGATCATCTGATTTAAAAGACAACACGTTGGTTTAAAAGTTAAGACACAAAAACCTTGAAGATTAAAATGTTTCATGTCCATGAACATCTGTAAAAACTTAATGAAATAAATGAAATGATGATCCTTAGCTTTATGAATGTAAAGCTACCATATGGAGTTTTTGGCCACTAGTAACACTAAGGAGCAGTAATTGTATGTGTGACTCACAGTTTTGTTTGTATTGTGAACCGGCACAAGGACTCATTGCCAGTTGTTTCACACTATTCAAGTCACTGAAAAAAAAAACAAAAAAACACAAGAATACACCAGTAAGATAGTGAAGAAAAAGACTACTAGCTAGTAAACAGTGCAGGATTTAAAAAAGTCAAAATATCATTTTTGAAAACGTTTAATGAGGAAGCAAATTCAACAGTTTTGTTAGGCCTCAAGGGTTTACACACACATTTCATGTTGTTGAGAAACACTGAACCTAAACAGAAACATTTGTCTGTTTACTCCACATGATTAATTGATATGAATATTTAGATCTGTGTATCAAATCAGTCTAATTTTGTCTCTGCATGTGGTGGTTTGTTTTTTGTTTGTGCTTCTCCAGGCTGTGCGTTCTTGTCCAAGACAGTTACGTCATGTTCAGTGTGGTCCAGCTGCACATCCTGCCCTGCAAGGATGACCTCCTCTGGTACTGCCAGAAGTGGCAGGGGAAGACCTGTGTGCTGAGAGGCATTAAAGTGGTGCAGCGAGTCACTCGAGAAAGGTGAGACCCATACTTTTCCCTCTACTCATCCCTCCAAACTAGATGAACAGAGCGTTTCACCTGAATTTCAGTTCACAGCAACGGGTGAACTTCAACCTGCGACAAATACCAAGCTGTGATATGGATTTCTGATATATGTGACGTTATCTTATCTCGCTCTTCAGCCATCTCGGGTAATGATCCTGGGTAAATACCTGTGATACACAGGTCCTGATATGACGTGCTGATAAAGTAACCTCAGTGTCTGTGAAAGCTCTGAGCCTCAAGGTAAACCATCACATGCATGTGGACATTACCTTTGACGCCTCATGAGAATCGGCTTTTATCCTTGAATGCCATTTTTTAAATATTAACACACACATTTACAATACAGTGAGAAGGTTTGCATATTATGCTGTGCTGCCAGCAGTACCACTGTGTTTACATGTAAAGTGATACTGAGGTGCACACTCAGTGTCCCTTGTGAGTTTCCATAGTCAGGATCCCAGATTAGAAGCAGTTAGAAGAACGGACATGGGAACATTTAGAGACAGGCAGGGGGTATGTTTATATCCTTGGTATTTTCAATGCTGCCACAGCCTATAATGTCTCTGGAGGTTGTCTGTGGTCAGACTCTGATGGATGGGCTATCTTCAGGGCTCACACATGGGCCGTCTTATTAGCTGAACTCGAAAAACACGTGGGGCTGGTTGGGATAAACCAGGCATTCATTTTCTCCCCAGTTTCTTAGAAACTACTGGACTTCCAGACTTCTAAGCATATCCTAATAATCCATACTTTGATGGGGTAGTTTGACATTTTGTCAAGAGTTAGAGGAGAAAATTGACACCACCCTCATGTCTGTCTGCTAAATATGAAGCTATAGCCATCATACAGTTAGCCTAGCTTAGCATAAAGACCGGGAGCATGGGCGAAACGAGCCTGAACAGAGGTAGTCTAGCGGTTTCCCCCTGTCTCCAGTTGTTATGCTAAGCTAATGAGCTATACCTTTAACCGTTTGCGTCTTTGAGGGGTGTGGCATTTCTAAACATTTTTTAATTTATTAATTTTAGTTTCTGTAAACAAACACTTATACAAATGCATACAGATAATTATAATAAACATGCACAAAAAAATCTAGTACCAGAACAAAAAAGTTAGGAACCGTGGATTAGAGGCAGAAACAATATACACCAAAAAGAAAGTCGAATACAAACAGCAGTGTCTTAGAGTTTAATTGGTTCATCCATTTAAAAAAAATGAAAATAAAAATAAATAAGTCTTCCATAATCCCATTAATTGATCAGTTGCCCCAGCCACCCCTCAAGCTAACACGTCAAAAACTCCCTGGCTCTAACGTCACAGCTACTAGGGTTACTACCTTCTCTCATCCAGTACAGCTATCAGCTTAATACCTTTGTTTCCATACAAATGACTGGAAGCCACCCTGTCACCTGTGTGAGCAGTTTGCCTGGTCAGTTTTACCATTATGGGAAGGAGTGACTGTCTCAGGAAGTCGCATGTTCTTGGATGTGTGCCAACCAAAGAAACGATTGAGTGAAAGGATGGACGGGGAGACTTTAGTTAGTATGAGATAACTAACAGGCATAAACCACTGCTGGACCTTAGGGCTGAAACAAAAAAGTACTAAAATGTTTGCTAAACAAGTATAAAAGCTCAGTATCAAAATCAAAGTGTGTCAAATGAGTCCTGTTAGTTTGTCGTTACTCATCATTTAGCAGGCCTCACTGGACTTGAATGGGCTGCAGAACTGGTTCCACACAAAGAAACCCTGTGATTACGAGGTGACTAACAGGTTGTTAACCACTGGCTGATATGACAGCACCCACATGGATGAATAAGTAACATTGACCGGCCACCCTGAACTCAGCAAGTGTTTATTGGGAAACAGACAATGAATCAAGAGATTGACAGGGGAAAAACATAAGGTAGTAACTCCTGTCAGAGTTGCCACCTTATGTTTTTCCCCCTTTTAATATTTGAATCCTTCCTCCCGGTATCAGTTTGACGTAAACAGAACATCATAAAAACATGAGTGCGATATAACTTCAGTCTGTCATTACTGAGATTAAGAATGTGGTGAGAGAAGGCAGCATGACGAATCAAGCATTATAAAGTATAAAGGCTTTTTGAAATCACTTGTAACTGGCTCTCTAAACTCTGTTAGTGCACCACAATGATAATGTGATTTACAGAGGGTGTGAACTGTTTTTCCACCCTCAGTGTCTCAAAACCTGCTTGTCAAAACTGTTTTTGTGTGTATCTGCTCTGCCAGCCCAAGCATGCTCTCTGTTAAGTCTGCGTGACGTTGAACGAACAAGCTCGGTCTTAACAGATTCACGTTTCAGTGGTAGTGAAACTGGTTCTTAAAGCTCCAAATCTTCTCACTGAAGTCCCTTATTCCCCCGGTTTCTCCGTATTAACCCCCTTTTCAGTGCCCCACTCCTTACTCTTGTGTTCCTTTTTTTTTGTGTTTCGCTCTCAGGCGCACCAGGCTTTTCAGCCTGATTGACAGCCTGTGGCCCCCGGTGATGCCTCTCAGAGATCATGGAAACACACCAAGCATGTCCAGTGTAAGTTCTAACTACAGCAGAAATAATGCATCTTAAACCAAGCGAGGCCTTGATTTGAGGATGTGTACTCGTTTTTATACTGAAATATGACACTAATTATTGTTTTTAGCATCAGTCATCTCTTTTGCAGTTGATTGATATAAAAATAAATCTGCAACTACTATGTTGTCTTTTTTTTTTTTCTTTTATAACAAAAATGCATTCATTGGTTCTAGCCTCTTGTTATTATTGTGAGGATTTTCTGCAACACTGTAAACTGAATATCTTGTGTTTTTGGGTTAGACTAAACAAGTCATTTGGAAAAAATCAGAAAAGGGGCTTTAGGAAATTGTGACGTGCATTTTAAAGACCAAACAACTAATCAAGGAAATAACCAATAGTTTCAGCCCCATTCAAATTATTTGTTTTGTCTTACCAACCAACCAGAATGTAAATGTACACTGCTCACAAAAATTAAAGGAACACTTTTTTATTGGGCCTGGCATGAAATCAGTTAAACCTGTCTGATAATTTTCTGGTTGGTTAAGCAGCTGAGGGCATCG